>NC_069481.1:3097486-3259986 GCF_026875155.1 Cherax quadricarinatus
ACTAACGTATGGTGCCCCGACATAAAGCTAAAGCTAATACAAACTAGAGGTGACAGGCGTGTGGCTCTGGGCTGATTCTATACAATGTCAAAGTACATAACAGTTGAACATAACATAAGGATATTATCGGGATGGAAGCTAATGTAATGGAACTTATTGTAATGCATTACAAGGTGTGATATATCACAATTCATAGAATTAATAGACTCAATGGTTGGATTATACAATAAAAGAGAAAAAAAATTGTTCGATCAATCTGTATTCATGTGATCTACGGATTCTGAGGAAGGATATGTACAAAGGAGGAAGTGTTTAACAGAAAAGGCAGACTTTTCGTGCACTCAAATCTAGATTGCTAAATCTCAGAATTCGGAGAGAACGAAAACACAAAAACAAATTCTTGAATATTAATAAGTTGATATAGTAACAGACAGCTGAAATATATTTTAAATTATATTATTCATCTCTACACGTTATTTACATTTAACCCCAACTCTGCTAGGTTGAGATTTACATATGCAGAATTATCATCATCTCTGGGAGGATCAAACTCTGTTTCAGGGGCTAACTCATGCCATGGTTGAGGCAGATCTGAATTGGTATTTACAATTGATACTCGAGGATTTCTCGATACTTGTCGTGTACGTAGGGAAAAACGACATTCAGGTTGATCGTCCGACTGAGTACTAGAGGTCGAGAGTACAGAGTCGGGAGGATTGTCAGAGTGTCACATTAGTCTGGGTAGGATCATCACCATCACATGCTAACTTCATATGATCTAAATATGATTCTTCATACTGACCAGTACTAACTTCTCTACCCGTATACTTATTGCCATTGATATGTTCAACTACTCGATAAGGACCAACAAACTTTTGATTGAGCTTAGGAATTGCAGATGTTTTGTTAAAGTTATTCAGCCACAGCCAGAATAACACTTAATGTTAAGTAATGTAACTCAGTATTTTGTATGCATTTGTAGAACTGTTGTTACTCATTTTTTAATAAAACTGCTAGAAACGATGTATTAAGTTATGCTATGAACAAATTTCTAGTGTTGTGAACACATCTGTCATATTAGACTAAAAAAATTGAAAGCACTCGTTTCACACTGCATAGTCAATGTCTGTCATCAACGGTAAGAGTCAAATTTAGACAGAGATAATATCCCCACTATTTACAAATGAAATACGCATAGATGTTGGGCTCTCATGTGAGTTCCCTTTAAAGTTGATGCAACACTAGCAGACACGAGGCTTCTACTTCTATACACATACTGTTCCCTGACCCAGCATCAGGCAAGCAGTAAGGGGAGGGGAGCAGTCTGCATTTTACTGTCACGTTTCTTCGGTCTTAACAGTGATTTTCAGTTTTGTGCTCCTGTATCAAAACATTCTCATATTGTAATTTCTTAAATTTGGTTAATCTACCTTACATAATGTAAACAGCGCATATACAGAAATATGTTCACGCATACGAAGTAAAAAAACAATGTTGGCAATAGGAGGAATAAATTAATTATATATATATATATATAATATATATAATATATATATTATATATATATATATATATATATATATATATTTTCAAAAGCTTCACATTAATAATTATTGTCACTGCTGATAAATAACGACCGTTGTGTTTCCCAGGTATGACGCTGCTGGAGATGGGCATCATAATGCTTCGGGCAGCCAAACTGGAGTATGATGAGGGCGACCCTTTCATGCCAGAGTTCCTGAAGCAGCTGCAGGAGATATCGGAGTATCTGAAGGAGGCCACGCAGATCCTGCAGCTGGAGCCGGTCGGGACGCGAGGCCCGGTGCTGGCACAAAAAGCTGAAGAGAAGCGAGCGGAGGTGGAGGAATTCCTGGATCGTCTCGACTCCAGCTGTGTGAGGGCAGAGTGATCTCGAGAGAGAAAAAAAATGCTTACACTGATTAACCCAGGAAGGCTATTAATAACCCAGGGTATCCCCCCAAAAAAGCCTAGTAGTTTGCCTTATTTTCCTTGGAGTCCTTCAGTCTTTTTTCTTGCAATGTTATCCAACACAGCCGACTGCCTATTTGGTACCTATTTACTGCTAAGTGAACAAGGGCAGAAGGTGTAAGGAGACTTGCTAATACAGCTTGCACTGCTTTGCGAGACTGATGGGCCCAAGGAGTAATTAACCCAGATTCTCCTTTTTATTCAACTAATAGGACAGTAGACTTTGCTGTAGTCAGTTGTGTATAGAATAGTGGCTCTTGGCAGAGGATCTAGTTCACTTTACATTTAAGCATTAACTACTGTGTTATAAAGTCGGTGTGATAAAGGAACTCTCGTATTTAATGAAGAAAAAACAAGTCACAGTACTGTGGCTTTGAAAATTTCTATACGTACTGCCCCTTTGTAAGCTGCAAAAGTTAGCAAGTGCTGCTCACACAGACGCCACGAGTGGATTCTCCCAGGCTTACAAATGGCTCATGCAACAACTTACTGATAATGACGTGAAATACCTAACTGTACTAAAGAAAGGGTAACTCACTTGTCTAGATGGGATGCTAAGTTTCCTTTCTCCCAGTACCTCATTAGTGGCGACGCTTCCGGTGTACCTGCGTCTGCCTGGACAACCCTCGAAATTTCAAAAAGTGCTTCCGCAGAAAATTGGCCAATAATGCTGACTGGGAAACGAGTATCTAGTTCGTTGGGATACAAGTAAGTATCCCACGGTTTAGGGAAAGCTCCGTTGGTCTTGTTACACAATCCAAGCGATTTAGTGCCAGTGTTTTGGTAACACGCCTGTCACGCCTCGTCTCTACGACCTCTGACATGTAATTGAACTAGCTAGCTCCTCCTAACTGATTTCGTTCATATTTGACCTATTTCTAACTATTTTAGGTCCTAAACTGTATTAATAATTCTTACGTTATTTATTATTTTGTGTACCTACGTAACTCTTCCTAGAAGGTTAAATATTAGTAATATATACGAGTGTGATGTAAGTGGGTATGTTAAGGGCTCTTAAAGCTTAAACATTATAAACGTTTTGTGGAATATTTTGGTAATCCAAATAATTTCCACAGTGGCTATCAACATTCACAATTCGCAAACTAGAAAACGTTCCAGTCTGTACTGGTCAGTTATTAAGTAGCGACTTGATATGGTCGAGGAAGGATGGGAGGTCCTCAGGTACCATTTTCATTTTGTTGGATAAGCCACCTCTTGTTTCAAGTACTATGAATTTCAATTATATTCACGGGGAAGCATCAAACCCGTCATGATGATAATGCCTGGGTAATGGAAGGTCCCTCCTAATCATGAGTTATGCGAAGAAGGGATGTGTAGCTTCAGTGTTTTCGACGTAGCCCTTAAGCAGCATTAAGACACTCCATAAAGGTTCAGGTGCCATGAATATATCCCTCCCTTACCAGGGAGATACAATATGTAAGATAATATAACATGCTGGTTATGCCATTTTATAGAAAAGACGTCTCGTTCACCATACTAAGAATTGATAAAAGTCCCTGGTGTAAGAAACGTCTAAACAAAATGGCGCAAATCGCACACTGTATTTTATTAACATACTTGCACTGTATGTAAATCACTGGTATTATATATATACCAGTGATTTGCATACAGTATAAGTTGGAATCGCCTACTTGGCCAACTTTCTCCAGAGTTGTGTAGTTACGTGGGATTAGCTGTTTTAAACACGATGACTGTCCAGTCATTATTTGTAAGTGTCCTCGTCGTTGTGATTTACATCGTGTTGCACAGATTACTGTCATTTTGTGTAGCCCAGTCAGTGTTAGTTTTTAATGGGGTACGATCTGATTATAACTCCTTTGTTTTCTAATACTGGCTCAGCTAAGCTACCTCTCTGCCCACCTCTCTCTCACTCCATCTCTCACTCCATCTCTCACTCCATCTCTCACTCCATCTCTCACTCCATCTCTCACTCCATCTCTCACTCCATCTCTCACTCCATCTCTCACTCCATCTCTCACTCCATCTCTCACTCCATCTCTCACTCCATCTCTCACTCCATCTCTCACTCCATCTCTCACTCCATCTCTCACTCCATCTCTCACTCCATCTCTCACTCCATCTCTCACTCCATCTCTCACTCCATCTCTCACTCCATCTCTCACTCCATCTCTCACTCCATCTCTCACTCCATCTCTCGAAAAATTAATGTGGTTATAATTATAACCTTAATTTTTAAAGGAGGTGGACGTGTAAGCCAATGGAAGGTCTTGGTCAGATGACCAAAAGCTTCAGTGGTGGGACATCGTATGACTGAAGACCTGAGTCAGGAAACGCCGCCTGTTTCCTGACGAATTTTACCTAACCTAACAAAAGCTGTCACTGTCGGTATATTATACTATTTTTAACATACCCCCCCCCTCTCTCTCTATATCCTGGTATCACAAGAATTTTCACCTTACATATTACTGTAACACTCACACAGTATCACTCAACAATGTTACGCTCCAGATTAAACAATAAAAGGAAAACACAATACTGATATTTTACAAGAGCATTTGTTACTGTTCTTGTTATCATACTTGGACTTGTATATAAAATTCAGCCCCTTTTCTGTTCTACTTAAGGACAACTTATTCTGTAAATCTGGTTTTCTGTTTTTAAATTTAGATTTTTTATTGTGGATTTTTATAAAATTTAAAAGTATAAAGTGACAAACACAAATAATCGTTTTAATGAACCTGATATTATTAGAGTTATCACAGGGAATGTTATACTAGTCAGAATAATTTTCTTCCAGGTTTATAAGAGACTCCCCATGCGATAAGCTTTCAATTTTACCACTGGTGAAGGATAACCAGGGGAGACTTGGATAGCTATTGGGGATAACAGTTCGCCCTCTCTTCAATTTTGTGTTGCAGTTTTATAACTATAGTGTAAGCACGTCTCTGGCAAGACAGTGATGGAGTGAATCATGATGAAAGTTTTTATTTTCCGGGTCACCCTGCCTTGGTGGGAAGCGGTCGATGTGTTAATAAAAACCAAAAAAATAGTTTCGGTGCGATATTTTGTATTTTTTCTGATTCATTTCAGAACTTCAGCGTTGATATTTACCTGCATTAGAAACTTGTGTCGCACTCTGTACTATTCCTTTGGCCTGCATTGAGGAAGAGGTGACTGGATTTATGGGATACAGGGATATCTTCCTCGGATCACGCAGTGACCGAAACATGTCTCGATTTTTACGTAACTAAAGAGTAACCTAGTGGAAGGCCAAGAACAAATAACTAACAAAATATCCCCAGGTATCAGAGTTGGGAGCAATCTCAGCGTGTGTCGAGAAAGAATACTTTCACAATGTTAATTCTAAATGTATAATAACCCAGGAAAGCCAGGCAGTGTGGTTCATTTCAGATAAAAGATCCCCTCTGGTAATTTGTGAATCACAGCAGCCGACTGACTCCAAAGATGATGCTAGGTGAACATGGCCAGGAAGACCCAGGAGACTTGCCCTTGCGACTCCAACCTCGCTGGCCCAGGATTAGAACCAGGTCCTTTAGATGTGAACTGATCTCTATACCAGTGAGCTATGAGCGTACAAGAATATCCCCAGAGAAATTAAGCAATTTGGGTTATTTCTTCGTGTTAGGGTTTATAGGGCCACTGACAGCTTACGCCGTATCGAGCCCTTTGGATTGCTACCACTAGGGTTCTTCAGGTTTTTACCACGAGTGCGATCCACATAGCTACCAACTCCGAGCTAGGTAACATGACTAGCAGGTGAAAATTTAGACACGTATGCAAACACCTGGTTATCTTTATTGTAAACGTCTCGCCATCCAGTGGCTTTATCAATACAGATTCTAGGACACAATTTGAAGACAGTAGAACTATACACAAAAGACTGTATTGATAAAGCCATTGGATGGCGAGAAGTCTACAATAAAGATACCCAGATGTTTGCATGTGTGTGTAAATTTTCATCTTGTCGGTATTGTATACCATTCTTGTACATCATGACTAGCAGTGTTAGATGACTTGTTTATACGACAGTTCTGAGTTAACCTCTGGCTCTCTTCCCTTTTGTTTTTCACTCATTGTTTACTCTTGATCTAAGCAGGACAGAAACTTCATACAGTTTTATTTCCTATTTGTAGGTTAGCGTGTAGTCGCTAAGTTTAAGTTCAACCTAAAGTTTACACGTTTTTTTAGTCATTCAAAAGTAACCGTCATCATGGTGGTTCATCTGCTCCCGCCACACCATTGGTACTCAACTTAAGTTTTCCAACTGACCACGTTTGGAGCTTACTGATGCAACTCTTGCAAGCTTTGTGTGGTGCAAATGTTTTGTCCTGGTCTCCAAGTTTGCAGCCAAAATAAGCAAATAAGCAGCGCTTCAATAAAGGAGTAATGTTGCTCCGGGAATCTGAAGGGGTGAATTGCCCGCAGACATAGCAAAATATATCTGGTGAATTTATGCAGCCTCTAGACAGATTAATGATCCGAAAATAAAGAAAAATATATTAGATTTAACATTTAAGTCAATATAAGGTAAGCATTTTAATTTGAAATATACCACTTTCTCATTTATTTATGTTATACGAAAAGAGAAAATTAACGTTTCCGTATAACTTGACAACTTAATGTGATAGAAATGAGTAAAAAACACAATGAATCACTATTTATATATATATATATATATATATATATATATATATATATATATATATATATATATATATATATATATATATATATATATTATACACCGAAAAAGATACCATCGAGTCAATTTAAAAAATCATGCAGACCAGTGTAATGACTATCATGGTTAAAATTGTTTGTTAGCTCTGCTTTTCAATATAGATCTACGTGTTACAACAGGTTCCAACAGGCTTGTGGAAGTGTGTTTCTTACCACACTCACACTCACTGACCATTATTGTTCCAGCAGTCATGGAAAGTGGTTGTGCTGTGCAAGTTTATATTTTGAGGTGAAAGTTAGGTAAATATTCACTGATCAAGCTATTGATATTCATGTGTGGCATTATATATATATTAATTTTATTTTCCTACTGAATGATATAAATAATTCTGCTTAGCTGTCATGCTCTGTATTATAATTATAAATTAATGAATAAATTTTATCTTCTAATTGTTTTCTTCTTTCAGATGCCTCGTACTTGTGTGAATAAGGCAGATAACTTCTGCTACATCTGTGATGACCTTTGCATCCCAGAAGTGTCGTATAACTGCTATGGTTAGAAAGGGATATCACCTATATTTTGGATGCAAGACTGGTGACCAGGATAAGAACTCGGCTCCACACACATGCTGCAACAATTGTACTAACCTTCGCCAGTGGTTGAACAGAAATAGGAAAGGAAGAAGCCAAACCCATTTGTGACAACGGTTTGAGATGCTGTGGTACCAAATGCACACCCAACCAAGTATCTATGGAAAGGTTTGTGAACAACACTCAGTGCTTCATCGGCCTTTTGCTGTGCCAATGACATGGAGGGAGCCAACAGACCAAACAAACAATTGTTATTTCTGCATGGTACCTCCAGTACGAGAGCTTCTTAAAGATGGTGACTTTGAATAAGACCTTCATGGGGAGGAGAAAGCTACTTGGAAAGCATTTCAAGTTAGTGGTGAAGCGATTTCTGGGAAACATAATGGAAGGCGCCTACAAAGAATTGGTGGAAAACCTCATCAAGGCTTACAAGAATATGGGATGTAACATGTCACTTAAAATCCACTTTTTGGACTCGCATTTAGACTTACTTCTAGCGAACTGTGGGGCAAGGTGGTGAAAAGGGGTGAAAGGTTTCACCAAAATATTTCAACCATGGAAAAACGGTACCAGGGCAAATGGGGCACAAGAATGCTTGCAGACTATTGCTGGACAATGGTAAGAGATGATTCTTCAGCCCACTATAAGAGTCAAGCAAAAACTCAGAGTAGGTACGGATTACAGTTTAAAACATACTGATACATATTGTACGTTACAATAAAATAATCAAATATTACATGTCTTGTATATTTAAACCTACAGATAATAAACATTTTTCAAGGTGATATTTGGATTCAGGACATGAAAATACATAAGAATTACCTAATCTCATTTAAGAAGCATACAACTTTCAAAAACTGTTGGCCAGTGTTATCGATAACGAGGTATACCACGAAACAACTAAAGTGGCAAATTGTTTTAATTCCTACTACACAACTGTTGCATCAACACTAGTAAGTAAACTGTCGGTTGCATCAAATACCTTTAACACAGACTCTGATAAGTTAAAGTCATACTACACTAATAAAGAGGTAGCTCCAAAGAGCTGTCAACTAACCATACCACGGGTGGGGTTTGAACCCGTGGTCAGAGTCTCAAAATTCCAGACTGTCGCGTTAGCCACTGGACCAGCTAGCTTCAAAAAGATTCATCCAACTAGGTGTATTTCTACACCATAGGTCAGCATAGGCACCACTGTGACCACAACTGCAAGTTTTTACAGACGAATCTCCCGCCAGCATGGTGGGTTCAAATCCCACCTGTGGAATGGTTTGTTTGCAATCGTGTCATTACCCACTGAACTGCGTGAAGTTGTTCAGTGCGCTGCTCAGTTTTGCTCCTAGTTTTACGGCTTATATATTGTTTTCTGCTGGAATTCTTGATCTTTTAGATTATCCTGTTTAAAACTTGCACTTGGCAGAACACATGTCAACATCGTTGGAGGGACGATAATGATGTATTGTGGCCATCACATTTTGTGTTTTTTTTCTAAGTTATTCTTTTATTAGTGCTCTTTTCTCAATTTATTTATATATTCTTGTGATTTTATCACATGTTATTGAGGAATCATGGTTTTACAAAATTACAGGGGGAATCTGCGGTAGCCTTTACCCTTTCTTTTTTTTTTTTTTCAAAAAATTTCATAAATAATAAAAATTCAACATTTTGTATTAGGATACAGTCAGTTATAAATTCTAAGTTTTACTGATATTGTAAAAACGTTACTAGTGTTGCCATATCAAAACTCGGAATTTTCTTTCATTTTATTTTTAGGCAAACTTCATGGAACTTCTGGTATTAACGTTTGATCACCTTAATAAAAAAAAATTAAAATTGGAGTCTTAAAAAAATTAAAATTATTCATGCCCCCTGTAATAGGCTTCTTGGACCAAGCTAGGCAGGGCTTACACCCACCCATATGTTTACATTTGTGTAACCTACTCTGAAAGCTATACACAGGACGCCAGAGTTACTCCTGTCTTCAAGAAAAATAGTATATCTGACGTCAGCAACTACAGGGCTGTTAGTACACCCGGTGCGATGTCCAATTATCTAGATTAAGTGGTGTATTGTCAAGTGGTTGAGTATCTTAATGACAAAATTATTCTACATAGTTACCAATCAGGTTTCAGATCTTACATGACCGACACCTCCCTAATTAATCTGATAAACTACCTGAGAACTCAAATGTCGCTAGGGAATCTCATAGGTCCATATGGTGACCTTAGACTTGCAAGAAACTACAAGCTATCAACACAGATTTTGTAGACTGGTTTAAGCCCTACCTGAGCAACTGGAAACAAACTGTCAAAAGCAACAATACAGAATCAGAATCCCTGCTGATATGTGGGGTTCCCCAAGGTAGTATTCTGGGACAGTTACTATTTTTATATTATGTGAATGATATGCCCATCAATGTCAAGTGTAAGCTTCTGTTGTATGCAGATGAGTGCTCTGCTAGTCTCAGGTAAAGACCCCTAATGCACTATCACTAGAACTAGTCCCGCAGCAAATGGTTAGTAGAAATCAAACTATTGTTACACCTCGGGAAAACAGAAGCCATACTCTGACACGAAAAGTAAACTTAAAAGGGGCAAATAATTTTAATGATCAGTGTAATGGGGAACCCATCATTTCAGTATTTTCAGTGAAATATCTGGAAATATCCTTTGATCCAAGAATACCAGGAGAATTGATAGTTAGCAGCGTAGTTAAAAAAAAAAACGAATACCAGGCTACAGTTCCTCTACAGACAAGCACAGGGTCCCAAATCTGCACACACAAATCACTCCCTAGGAAAGTAAAAGACTGGGCAGGTGATGCAAAATGCCCCCAATAAAAAGTAGGGGCGCCATTGGTACACTAAGGGAAAACACCATAAGTGTCCGGGGCCCAAGACTGTTCAACAGCCTCCTATCAAGCATTAGGGGAATTGCCAATAAACCCCTGGCTGCCTTCAAGAGAGAGCTGGACAGATACCTAAAGTCAGTGCCGGATCAGCCGGGCTGTGGCTCGTACGTTGGACTGCGTGCGGCCAGCAGTAACAGCCTAGTTGATAAGGCCCTGATCCATCGGGAGGCCTGGTCATGGACCGGGCCACGGGGGCGTTGATCCCCGGAATAACCTCCAGGTAATCCAGGCTGCCGTCTGTAAAAACTAAACTTGCATTTGCCAGTCCTAGCTTGAACCAGATAAGGAAGAGAGCTAGAAGTACCTAATGTATGAAACTACACAAAGGGAGGAGAGTGATTTCTTGTATAGTTAACACTTGTGTATCTATTATTGTAAACTGATTCTTTATATTTAATGCTCATGTAAATAACTCGGTTCACTTTATTCCTATTGTATCTCATTTTTTTTTCAGACTAATTTCACACAGCGGATTTACTCAGCTGTTTTAATTTTTAAGGTTATAATCATAAGTGATTTATATTGTATCTTACAGCGAAGCTTTAGAAAGTATATTACAAAGACATCAATGAAAACAAGTCACTGACTTTTTTGGATTATCATCGAGATTTTGCACATGCATTACTATGTATGACAATTGTACTTAGATGTACCTGTACCTAAATAACCTTACTTGACAGGGGCTACAGTGACCTCGCCAAGGCTAAAAAAAAAAAAAAAAAAAAAAAAAAAAAAAAAAAAAAAAATTTAGCGTTAGCGAGAGAAAGAAAGCAAGAGCTTAGCGTTACACGAGAGGAATGGCCCGAGACCCGCCAAGGTCTGTGTGTGTGTGTGTGTGTGTGTGTGTGTGTGTGTGTGTGTGTAACACAGTGCCCGCCCAGTACATATGGCACTCACAGCATGGTGGCACTGCAAGGTGGTGGTGGTGGTGGTGTGTATAATAACGATGTTCTTGTGGTCTTGATGACATAACTTATGGGTAAATTATACAAAAATTTTGATTTAATGTAGGATAACCCAGTAAAGTTAAACATTGCGATTTATTTCCGCCGGGGTGGAAGAGGAGGGGGAGGAGGATGGGGGGGAAGGACGAGGCGAAGAGGAAGGGGGAGGAGGTAGAGGGCAAGTGAGGGGGAGGGAGATGAATGATCAAAAATAAGTAAAACTTGAGGGAAGGAGTTTGTGACTTACAGGTAAGCAAGAGTATGGTGACCAATACCATATTAAGAGGTGTGGTCTACCAGGGGTCAGAGAGACCCCCCTTAGCGCTCCCCCTCTTCTCCGTCCCACTAAACCCCTCCAGAAGGGAGAGGTGGGGAAGGGGGGTTAACAGGGAGGAAGGCCCCTGCTGTGATCCTCTCAATACGAGAGGCAACACACACACACACACCTTCATGGAGCGACGGTTGATACACTCACCTCTCCAGTGATACACTCACCTCTCCAGTGATACACTCACCTCTCCAGTGATACACTTCTAGTGAGTTTAACCTTCAACTCTCCTTTATGGAGCACATTGTTACTAGACTTATTCATCGGGGCAAACTCAGTTAAATGAAAACTTTTATCGTAAGTAAAGCTATTTCGTTAACCAAGAGCTTGGTGAAGATTTCATTGACGTCTTGATATAACAAGATCACTTCGTCAGTTTGTAATATAGGATTGTCAATTGCGTGGGCAGAGGTGATTGTGTTGATGTGTTATGTGATAATTATAGCGAGTTCAGATAGAAGTTATTACTAACTGAAACAGACAAAGATGAGTGTTCACGTGTTACTCCAACGAGTTTTACAATCAGGAATTATAGATAATTTCATGGGACAATAGGGAAAAATTGTAGTATATGGAGTTTTCCCACAGTGAGACTTGATCATGGACTTCATAAAGCCCACAAATTCGTCCAAACATCGTATAATACAGGCTTTCCATACTCAAAGCGTCCTGGGGTTTCTGAAACTACTTCAGCGCCAAGACAGAAGACAAATGGAAAAGTCTGGTGATAGACAGCTCATAATAAAGTTAGGATGGATTTGAAGAGCGCCAGAACAGCGGAGAACTGAATCAAAAAGTGATATCGTATAGAGAGAAACGAATTACCACTTGTCGGCTTTCATCACAGCCTATCCTCCATTGATCTGCTTACCAAGACTGATTACCTGTTCATCTGACGTTCACCGGACACTATTGCAAAGGATACCATAACAACGATAACATGATCGTACAACTAACCCACTGAGTCCCTCTGTCTGTTCACCATTGTTTCTATACATATAGCCAAGTCTTAACTTTCTCTTTCAATTCTTAAAATTCTCACTTCCAACCTCGTCTCCCACATCCAATGCTGTTATACTAAAGTCTCCACACTCTTCGTTCACTCTGAGGAGGCAGCATAAATGTTTATGCACCATTTGTGTGAAGAATTAGATATCTGCAGTAGCTGTGAATAATTTTTTCTAGAAGTTTCGCCATCCAGTGGCTTCATCAATACAAATTTAAGGACATAATTGGAAGACTGTAGAAGTATATACAAAACACGAGGTAATCAGTCCCTCAGCATTGAAGCTGGTGAAGAGTCCGACTCTTGACAACTACGGTGCTCTTAACCAACCCCAAGACTGATGGACTGATTATTTCATATTTTGTATATAATTCTGTCTTCCAATTATATCCTTGAATTTGTATTGATAAAGTCACTGGATGGCGGAACGTCTACAATAAAAATACCCAGATGTTGCACATGTGTCTAATTCTTCAACTTGTCGGTACTGTATACCAGTGCAAGTGGATCAACATCATCCACAACTAGTAGTCCCAGGCAGTGCTAGTGGATCATCATCCACAACTAGTAGTCCCAGGCAGTGCAAGTGGATCATCATCATCCACAACTAGTAGTCCCAGGCAGTGCAAGTGGATCATCATCCACAACTAGTAGTCCCAGGCAGTGCAAGTGGATCATCATCATCCACAACTAGTAGTCCCAGGCAGTGCAAGTGGATCATCATCATCCACAACTAGTAGTCCCAGGCAGTGCAAGTGGATCATCATCCACAACTAGTAGTCCCAGGCAGTGCAAGTGGATCATCATCATCCACAACTAGTAGTCCCAGGCAGTGCTAGTGGATCATCATCATCCACAACTAGTAGTCCCAGGCAGTGCAAGTTGATCAACACCATCCACAACTAGTAATCCCAGGCAGTGCAAGTGGATCAACAGCATCCACAACTAGTAGTCCAAGGCAGTGCAAGTGGATCAACACCATCCACAAAAAGTAGTCCCAAGCAGTGCAAGTGGATCAACACCATCCACAACTAGTAGTCCCAGGCAGTGCAAGTGGATCAACACCATCCACAACTAGTAGTCCCAGGCAGTGCAAGTGGATCAACACCATCCACAACTAGTAGTCCCAGGCAGTGCAAGTGGATCAACACCATCCACAACTAGTAGTCCCAGGCAGTGCAAGTTGATCAACACCATCCACAACTAGTAATCCCAGGCAGTGCAAGTGGATCATCATCATCCACAACTAGTAGTCCCAGGCAGTGCAAGTGGATCAACACCATCCACAACTAGTAGTCCCAGGCAGTGCAAGTGGATCAACACCATCCACAACTAGTAGCCCCAGGCAGTGCTAGTGGATCAACACCATCCACAACTAGTAGTCCCAGGCAGTGCTAGTGGATCAACACCATCCACAACTAGTAGCCCCAGGCAGTGCAAGTGAATCAACACCATCCACAACTAGTAGCCCCAGGCAGTGCTAGTGGATCAACACCATCCACAACTAGTAGCCCCAGGCAGTGCTAGTGGATCAACACCATCCACAACTAGTAGCCCCAGGCAGTGCTAGTGGATCAACACCATCCACAACTAGTAGTCCCAGGCAGTGCAAGTGGATCAACACCATCCACAACTAGTAGTCCCAGGCAGTGCAAGTGGATCAACACCATCCACAACTAGTAGTCCCAGGCAGTGCAAGTTGATCAACACCATCCACAACTAGTAGTCCCAGGCAGTGCAAGTGGATCAACACCATCCACAACTAGTAGTCCCAGGCAGTGCAAGTGGATCATCACCCACAACTAGTAGTCCCAGGCAGTGCAAGTGGATCAACACCATCCACAACTAGTAGTCCCAGGCAGTGCAAGTGGATCAACACCATCCACAACTAGTAGCCCCAGGCAGTGCAAGTGGATCAACACCATCCACAACTAGTAGTCCCAGGCAGTGCAAGTGGATCAACACCATCCCCAACTAGTAGCCCCAGGCAGTGCTAGTGGATCAACACCATCCACAACTAGTAGCCCCAGGCAGTGCAAGTGGATCAACACCATCCCCAACTAGTAGCCCCAGGCAGTGCTAGTGGATCAACACCATCCACAACTAGTAGCCCCAGGCAGTGCTAGTGGATCAACACCATCCACAACTAGTAGCCCCAGGCAGTGCTAGTGGATCAACACCATCCACAACTAGTAGCCCCAGGCAGTGCTAGTGGATCAACACCATCCACAACTAGTAGCCCCAGGCAGTGCTAGTGGATCAACACCTCCAACAGCTAATAAGTACTACATAGGACAATACTGGCATGACAGACGTCGTTGGTAGGTGCTTGCATAGTGAGATTTTAATTAGGAAAAGTTCAGCCAGTAATGACTTCAGTCATCAGTGAAATGTCTTAACAATGCACATGTGTCTTATTTCACATATGTAGTTGTTTCATACCCTCTCTTAGGCAGCTGTTGCTAAGATCTAATGGTTATAATCTTAACCATATTTTTTAAAGGGGTGGACTGTAACCCAGCCGAAGATCTCTCTCAGGTGACCCGCATCTGTCACTTTTGGTCATCATATGACCAAAAACTTAAGCTTGTCCTGTTTCCTGAGAAACCTTACCTAACCTAACCTGCTGTTATTTTCCCCTCTGTGGAAAGAGCTGAGCCGACAACATCGTAAGATTATCATAACGTTTCGCAACAATAGATTTATATTAGTTATAACTAGATAAAGCTCTCCTAGGGAGAAATGTTTGTCTTAATCTGCTCTGAGTGTTTTTCGTATATTTTTTCCTGGCGGGTGTGAAGGGAGTCTAAGTCTTGAAACAACTTGGCCACAACATCTAACGTACACAAGTGTCCTGACTGACTCTTCCCGGTGACTGCACTTAGGTTTAAAACTTGTGTAGAAAGCTTTACGGACACTAGGGTTGCATTAACTAGTACATTTATTAAGATGTGTCACCAACCATTGGACGGCGACACATCTTAAATATTCCAGTTACCACATACATATTTGTCTCACTTACCCGTCAGTGTCAATCATCAATTTGTAGTGTCACACTGGAGTGATGCACCACTGAAACAAATTACTCTCCATCATGTGTGTTCAGCTCATCCTCTTAATCGTTGTTAAGACAGTCAAATTGAAGACTGATGAAGGTACCCTCAACGGTCGAAGAATGTATTAACGTTGGTAGAATTACCGACAATATGTTAGGTAAAAGGCCACAATAAAATGTCACATTAGTTGTGCCTGTATCCTTTTACTTAACAGTTGAAGAATGACACTTGCAACATTTGGGAATCTTTATTGGGGAAAAGTTTCGCCAGCCAGTGGATTCTTTAGTCCAATACAGAGAAGAACGGTGAAAGTAGAGGAGAATGAGGTAATCAGTCCCTCAGCCTGGAGTCTATGTAATCTCTCCATCAATCTTGAAAAGAACACAGCATATGTGCGAAGTGGCTTATATACTGTCGACAGGCGAGGTGAATCAGTCGTAGGTGGTGTCACTTGACAAGTGTTGCACATGTGTCCTTAATTTACCAACTTGTAGCTTCTCTGAACCCTTTATCTACAGTCGTGTTTCATTGTTCAATTTGTCGTTTTTTTAAGTCATTACATCACAACCATTACATCTGTCACACTTAGTGACTACCAGTGTTCTGTTCCCCCAGCACAACTTAGTGACTACCAATGTTGTCTTCCCCCAGCACAATTTAGTGAATACCAGTGTTCTGTTCCCCCAGCACAACTTAGTGACTACCAATGTTGTCTTCCCCCAGCACAACTTAGTGACTACGAGTGTTCTGTTCCCCCAGCACAACTTAGTGACTACCAGTGTTCTGTTCCCCCAGCACAACTTAGTGACTACCAGTGTTCTGTTCCCCCAGCACAACTTAGTGACTACCAATGTTCTGTTCCCCCAACACAACTTAGTGACTACCAATGTTGTCTTCCCCCAGCACAACTTAGTGACTACCAGTGTTCTGTTCCCCCAACACAATTTAGTGACTACCACTGTTATCTTCCCTCAGCAAAACAGTTTATTGCCTCTATCTTACATTACTATTATTTCCGTCCTGGTATAACTGACTACTGTTGATAGACAGACAACGATCTAACGTAACCAAGAAACCTGCTACAAACTATGTGAGAACTGCACACACATGTTTATGAGGTACAAGGCTGCGCTGATACGCACATCATCGCGGCCTCGAGGCTTAACTACACAAACTATCAGTCAACGAATGGATAAATATTTTAAGATTGCAAGGGTAGATAGGTATACGCTATGATAACACCAACTGCTCAGCTCTTTCACTAGATGTATATGGCCTGATGGCTAAAGGTCTCGCTTCACATGGTGAGTGTCCGGGTTCGATTCCCAACGAGGGTAGAAACATTGGGCGTGTTTCCTTACACCTGCTTTCCATGTTCACCCATCAGTAAAATGGGTACCTGGGTGTTAGTCGACTGGTGTGGGTCGCATCCTGGGACAAAACTGACCTAATTTGCAGAGGCGTCGCTAGAGTTAGTGTCACCCGGGGCGGAATCTCTGGTGTCACCCCCATGAAATTCAAGGGTGGGGGGATGGGGGGAGTTAACTCGAGTTACGTCACTACTGCATGACCAATGACTAATGTTTAACAATGAGAACGTTTAAGGGCCGTACTCTGAACAGGAGAATACTTCTCAATTTTATTAATAAGATAAATAATAGTAGGAATATTGAGGGAACATAAACTCAAATACCACTTTGAGTACACCAACAGATCCTACATTTATTCATCTTCGACAATGCAGAAAAAAAATTTAAAAAATAAAGAAAAACATTGCAATATCAGAAAAATACCAGTTCCGATTTGACCTTGAGTACAGGTAACATACAGTGAATCTGATCTTACATTTGACCTTGAGTACAGGTAACTTCCCAGTGAATCTGATCTTACATTTGACCTTGAGTACAGGTAATATCTCAGTGAATCTGATCTTACATTTGACCTTGAGTACAGGTAACATCTCAGTGAATCTGATCTTACATTTGACCTTGAGTACAGTAACACGTGAATCATCACATGATTGATAATCATGGATTCTTACATTTGACCTTGAGTACAGGTAACATCACAGTGAATCTGATCTTACATTTGACCTTGAGTACAGGTAACATCTCAGTGAATCTGATCTTACATTTGACCTTGAGTACAGGTAATATCACAGTGAATCTGATCTTACATTTGACCTTGAGTACAGGTAACATCTCAGTGAATCTGATCTTACATTTGACCTTGAGTACAGGTAACATCACAGTGAATCTGATCTTACATTTGACCTTGAGTACAGGTAACATCACAGTGAATCTGATCTTACATTTGACCTTGAGTACAGGTAACATATCAGTGAATCTGATCTTACATTTGACCTTGAGTACAGGTAACATCTCAGTGAATCTGATCTTACATTTGACCTTGAGTACAGGTAACATCTCAGTGAATCTGATCTTACATTTGACCTTGAGTACAGGTAACATCACAGTGAATCTGATCTTACATTTGACCTTGAATACAGGTAACATCACAGTGAATCTGATCTTACATTTGACCTTGAGTACAGGTAACATCTCAGTGAATCTGATCTTACATTTCCTTGCCTTCAATTATACAAAATCATTTATCACATCAAAATCAATCTATCAAATCATCAAAATCAACGAAGGATTCTTCTCTTATGTTGGTGAGGCACTGTTTTGTGCATCAGTGTCATCATCTTTTGAGGCTCTATGGTGTCACCCCCTAAATGGTGTCACCCGGGGCGTCCCCCCCACTTACGACGCCTCTGCTAGTAATTTGCCAGAAATATTCAGCATAACATGGGGCTTTCTATACAGTAGTATGTCACTGATGTCAACTAGGTCTGTATACCTAGTACATGTACTTGTTGAAATAGATATATTAATACCCACATGAAGAATTACACAGGTAATAATAATCTTATCTCTACAAGTACATATATAACGTATACAGAACATAGCCGACATCTACGGCATACTATATAGAAAATCCCTTGTAATGCAGAGTATTTCGGGCAAATTAGGTTCATTTTGTTCCCAGGATGCGACTCACACCAGTCGGCTAGCACCCAGGTACCTATCTACTGCAGGTGTCTTAAGGAAACACGTCGTAATGTTTGCACCCGTACCGAGGATCGAACCACGGACGTCAGTGTAAGAGTTGAGCGCGCTACAAACCAAGCTACGGGACACCAGATGCCTTTACTTCCTAGACGTTTGGCCCACCAGTGGCTTTATCAGTACGACACATCGACTGGTACTGATTTCAGTCTCAGCACAAGACACACATTGTATGTCTCAGTGTATATACTGATTATTATTGTTGTTAAACTGGAAAGGGGACAGTGTTGCAGTAAGAGATGGGTGAGGGGGAGGGGATAGGGGGGGGGAGGGGGAGTGTGAATGGTGGTAGAAGTCAGTGCGAAATGGTGGTGAGTGATACTAAATGGTTGAGTGATGTAGTGGTGATGGTTAATGGTGATAGTGAATGGTGGTGGTGGTGGCTGGAAGTGGTAGAGGTGGTGACAGTGTTGGTGATGACAGTGATAGCGGCGGTGGTAGTGATCGTGGTAGTGGTGACAGTGGTAGTGGTGACAGTGTTGGTGGTGACAGTGTTGGTGGTGACAGTGTTGGTGGTGACAGTGATAGCGGTGGTGGTAGTGATCGTGATAGCGATTGTGGTAGTGGTGACAGTGAAGTAACAGTGGAAGCACCAACTGCTTCCAGAACACTACATCATCCTCACATCACAATACACAAAACCCACACATCACAACACCCTCACCACCACCTACCTTCCTCAAAGACTCACTACATACTACTTTAACCTGCAATAACCACCACAAACGTCACATCAACCCCACCAATATATCACCACTGACATCCACCGGCACCGTACCAACACGGAACCACCAGTCTTTACAACCCCCACTAATCCACCTACCACCACACCAACACCACGAAGAGGAAAAGTGAGTGAAAGGAAACAGAGAAGTCATAGAAGGAGCACTAGTCCCAAATCTGCACATTGAAATCACTGTTGCACCGACTATGTAGTCGTTGCAACATTTTCCCAGTGAGCGCCAGAAGTGCCACGAGTACACTATGAGATAACATAGTAAGTGTCAGGGGCGCAAGACTGTTCAACTGCCTCCCATCATATATAAGGGGGATTACCAATACACCCCTGGATGTCTTCGAGAAGCTGGACAAGCACCTAAAGTCAGTACCCAACCAGCCGGGCTGTGATTCGTACGTGAGTCTGCGTGCGGTTCGCAGTAGCAGCCTGGTTGATCAGGCCCTGATCCACTGCCAGGCCTGGTCACGGACCGGGCCTCAGAACAACCTCCAGGTAGGATAAAAGGTAGCAGAATGATACAACTGAATGATCTAAGAAAAGTGGGAATATAAGTATATATAGAAGTAATAATCTGAGGAACAGAGAATCAAGAAGATGGAAGACTGAGAAGGAAGGAGGCAAAAAATTATACGATGATTCGGAAAGGAGAAGTGACAACTGAAAAGATAAAAACTGAAGAATTCAAAGAGGAGATGAAAGAGAACAGAACAGATTAGAAAGATTATATATATATATATATATATATATATATATATATATAATATATTATATATATATATATATATATATATATATATATATATATATAATATATAAACATCATCAAAACACACACACATCAATCAACAACAATATTAGAGTAACTGGTTGGAGAACGAGGAGAAACAGTTTTAGTGATCACTGTATACTTCATCTTCGTACCATCAGTATACTCTTCAAGCTTTGTGTACTATATCACATAATAAAATACACCTATTTGTGCAGCTACAAAAGATGGGGAGGTAGAGAAGCGGAATGTTCAAACGACTTCAGGGAGTAATCCAAATATTTCTATTTCTCCGAGGCTCAAGGTCCCAGAATCTGCCCCAGACGACAGCCAATGTCAACAGACAGGACAACACCCAACTCCTCAGCCCAATTCCTTCAGCCACACTCCTCGCCAGCCCAAATACACTTCGCAACAGTAAAATGTAAAATAAATTAGTTATAATCGTAACCATAACTTTTAAGGGGGTGGACGGGTAAGCCAGTTGAAGAACTCAGTCAGATGACCAAAAGCTTCAGCTGCGTGTCAGCATATGACTAAGACCCGAGTCAGGAAACACTGGTCCTGTTTCCTGACAAATCTTACCTAACCTGACAGTAAGAACCATGGGTCCAGTTTCACACTCCATCACATGACACTCCATCCCCTCCCAGAGGATACGATACATGTACAACTATTAAGTATCTTTATTCTGAAACCTTTCGCCTACACAGCAGGCTTCTCACTTTGGGAGGAGAGAGCCTTCATTTCTCCCCAGCAGGACAGACATCAGAATAAAACCAGATATTTAATGACTGTCAGAAGCTGGTATACAAACTGGAAGAGGCGGCACGAACAGCAGGGAGGATCCACGATGGAGTCGATGCAATCAGTTCATCAATCTTTTCGAGGTTGATGGACTGATAACATCGACTCCAGGCTAAGGGACTGACTACTCAAACTTTTTCTGGTCTTCACCATTCTTCTTTGTATAGGACTGATGAAGCCACTTCGTGACGAAACGTTTTCTCAAAGATACCCAAGTGTTGCACATTTGTCTAACTTACCAAGATATGACTGTGTCCTGGAAGCCAGACTTCAGTGAAGGTATTTAAGTTCAATAGCGAGCACTGACTACCCCGAGTGCCCACTACCGTCATTTATTCTCTCATCGCTAAACGGAAACTCATACAATTACGAGTTTGTTAAATCACCGCTACGATAAACTACCAGAGTTACACCGGCTGAAAGTTGTTACTTCCATCTGTGATGCTCTGGAATTACCAGCTGTGAATGTCTCAGTTTCCTCTCTCACCCCAGCTGTGACACTTGTCACTGTCAGTTGTTCTTCCTCCCTCAGCTGTGACGCCTGTTCACTTGTAGTCACTGTTATATTTACTTGTTCACCTGCACCAGCTGTGATCTGGGTCAGCAGATGCACTGCTCCAGCTGCCACACACAACACCACTCAACAGATTTACACTTGAGGAATTAGATACAAGTGCAACACCTGGGTATCTTGATTTGAAGACATTTAGTAATTCAGAGTGTTTTCCAAGTTAATACAGACATACGAAGCCAATAGAAGATGAGGTAATCAGTCCCTCAGCCTTGTAGAACTATATACAAACGACAGTGGAAGATTAGGTAATCAGTCCCTGAGCACAGATCCTTGTGTACAGGTGTCGCACGGTGGTATGTCTAATTCCTCATTTTGTTAGTATTAAATACCGATACTGAAATGAATTTTAAACTTGGGACAAGATCTCGGTATCTAAATCTATTACAACTTCATGGTTAACTGTCCTCTATCATACAAGCTACCACCACCACCTATAACTACCTTCTTCCAACTACCTCACTTGTTATATTCTTCCACAACCTCTCACTATATTCTTGCACAACCTCACTATATTCTTGCACAGCCTCACTATATTCTTGCACAACCTCTCACTATATTCTTGCACAACCTCACTATATTCTTGCACAACCTCTCACTATATTCTTGCACAACCTCACTATATTCTTGCACAACCTCTCACTATATTCTTGCACAACCTCTCACTATATTCTTGCACAACCTCTCACTATATTCTTGCACAGCCTCTCACTATATTCTTGCACAGCCTCACTATATTCTTGCACAACCTCTCACCATATTCTTGCACAGCCTCACTATATTCTTGCACAACCTCTCAGCTAAATGAACAAAAAGTCACAATATCGTGACTGGAACAATACACAAATAAGCCGCACATAGGAGACTGAAACTTAAGAGGACGTTTCGCTCCGACCCAAACGCCTTATATTCTTCCTCCTACATTCTTGCACTGTAAAGAATCTTGCGAAAACAACAATTTTCAGTTGCAACCTGGCCCCCAGCTGCCCTCTTTTTTTTTTTTTTGCAAGTAAAGAGTGAAAGTCAGTCGCAGAAATGCAAAGGCAGCCGAGATAAGTTCACAGTAATTTAATAATAAACAAAGATAATTAAATATATTTTTTTTCGTTAGGTTCAGAATTATTTTTGCGAAATTATTGCATACACGAATTTTCCCCTGTCTTATTCGGCAAGAAGGGCGTTGCTATTTAAGCCAAAATCGCAAATTTTACCTTGTTGAACAAGACTGAAGCATTAAGAATGACTCCCTGATTTATTATGGGCAGTAGAGACTGTCTATATTCACAGACCAATTTTACAAGCTAAGAGCTGTTATTTTACCTCAGTTAATGATAAATTAGACACATGTGCAACTCTTGGGTATCTTTATTGAGGAAACGTTTCGCCACACAGTGGCTTCATCAGTCCAAACGTAGGAGAAACTTAAAGAATGAGGTAATCAGTCCCTCAACCTTGAGTCGATGTGTTCAGTACATCAATCTTGAATAGATTGATGTACTGAACACATCGACTCAAGGTTGAGGGACTGATTACCTCATTCTCCTCCTGCTATTTTACCTCAGTTAATTTATAGGCCAAGAGCTGTTATCTTACCTCATTTCATTTCAAAGCCCAGCACTATACTACCACCCCCAGGATGCCACCCACACCAGCTGACTAACACCCATGTACCTACTTACTGCTACATGAACAGGGACAGAAGGTGTAAGGTGACTAACAGCCAGGTACCTACTTACTGACATGTGAACAGGGATAGCAGGTGTACACAACAGCCTGGCTTTTGTGATTTACAGAGGATACGAGTTGCTCTATCTGCGGGGAATGTCTCGACTGCACCTCTCCCCTCTTGCTTCACCCCAGGGGTACCTAGAGCTTACCTTACACCGTGTTTACACCAGACCAGACACCGTGTTTACACCAGACCTGACACCGTGTTTACACCAGACCTGACACCGTGTTTACACCAGACCTGACACCGTGTTTACACCAGACCTGACACCGTGTTTACACCAGACCTGACACCGTGTTTACACCAGACCTGACACCGTGTTTACACCAGACCTGACACCGTGTTTACACCAGACCTGACACCGTGTTTACACCAGACATGACACCGTGTTTACACCAGACATGACACCGTGTTTACACCAGACATGACACCGTGTTTACACCAGGGGAATATTTACACTTGTCAGCATTTCCTGTAAATGTTCTCTGCTGGACGCCCAAAGGCTTACCTGCCTTCCCACCCGCCCACCACCACCCCACCCACCTACTCGCTCACCTGCCCACCTACGTGCCTGTTCACGTGTCAGCCCTCTCACCCACCCACTCATTCATCCGCCCAGATCCATCCATCTGCCCTGCCCCGGAGAGTAGTGGTGTTAGAAAATGTCAGTGATAAGAACATAGGAATAGAGAAACACTGCAGAAGGCCTACTGGCTCATACAAGGCATGTCCTTATCTAAACCACCACTACCCAAAGCTATCCAAGAATTTATCTCCGTACCCACGACACCAATGAAACCCAGCCCCTCCCACTCATATATTTGTTCAATCTCTTCTTAAAGCTACCCAGGGTCCTAGCCTCGATCACCCCACTCGGAAGATTCTCCCACGCATCCACAACTCTGAAAACCGGTATTACCTATGTCCTTTCTAAATCTAAATTTATCTAACTTAAATCCGTTATTCCTGATTAGATATCCTTAGTACTCTACTAATATCACCTTTGTTTATGCCCATCATCCACTTATACAATTCGATGATATCTCCCCTCATTCTACGTCTCGTCAGAGTGAAGACTCAAGGCTCTAAGTCTATCTTCATACGGGAGGTTCCTTACACAGTAAATCATTTTAGTCATTCTTCTCTGTATGTTCTCCAATGAGTCTATATCCATCCTGTAGTAAGGGGACCAAAACTGAGCAGCATAATGTAAATGAGGCCTCACTAGTGACGTATAGAGCTGTAAAATAACTTTTGAACTTCCATTACTTAACTTCTTGAAATAAATCCTAGTAATCTGTTAACCTTATTGTGCCCACTTAGGCACTGTTGTCTTGACTTTAGATTTCTGCTTACCATGACTCCCAAGTTTTTCACATTCTGTATGATCAAGCTCTAATTCACCTAGTTTATAACTTCAAGGGTTATTTTAATTCCCATGGACTAGGAATTTACACTTGTCCACAGCGAACTAAATCTGCCACTCTCCAGATCAAGACATTAATTTGTCCAAATCCTCCTGGAGTTCATTGGTATCCTCCTCAGAATGAATCATAAGGCGATCTATTTTTGTATCATCAGCAAATTTGTTCATGTCAACTGTCATTCCTTCATCAAGGTCATTAATGTAAATTATGAACAACAATGGGCCTAAAACTGATCCTTGTGGAACGCCGCTAGTGACCAGCTCCATTCAGATTTGACCCCATTAATGGAAAACCTCTGCTTTCTATTGGTAAGCCATGACTATATCCATGCTAGAACTTTACCTCCTATACCTAGGCCTGGTCACAGACCGGGCCGCGGGGGCGTTGACCCCCGGAACTCTCTCCAGGTAAACTCCAGGTAATACCATGAGCTGCCACTTTTCTTAGGAAACTTTTGTGTGGTACTCTATCGAAGGCTTTACTGAAGTCCAAATAAACAACACTATATTCTTTATCACTGTCTACTGCCTCAAATGTTTTATTGAAGAACGTGAGTAAATTTGTCAGGCAGGAACGACCTCTCGTGAACCCATGGTCAGATTCATTAATCAAATTATGCTCGTCAAGATGACTTCTAATGATATCAGCTATAATTGATTCCAATAATTTGCCTACTATAGACATCAGGCTTGTGATGAATGGTTTGAAAAACCGACAAGTTGAAGATTGAGACACTTATGCAGCATATGGGAATCTTTATTCAGGAAACGTTTCCTGAATAAAGATTCCCATATGCTGCATAAGTGTCTCAATCTTCAACTTGTCGGTTTTTCAAACCATTCATCACAACTGTCAGACACTGCAGCATCATGGGATCTTGTTACAAAGAATTCTTCAACACTTGTTCAACCTTTGGACGAAGACCTACTTCGACTAGTGGATGGTACCACTATGACCCCGCCTCCTTCTGCTTCACGTCACCTCACTACAGTATATAAGCCACGTCTACGGCCCTATGCTGTACATTCTACAAGATTGATGGACTGAACACATCGACTCCAGGTTGAGGGACTGATTACCTCATTCTCCTCCTCTCCTTACGCCTTCCTCTTTGTATTGGACTGATGAAGCCACTGTGTGGCGAAACGTTTCCTGAATAAAGATTCCCATATGCTGCATAAGTGTCTCAATCTTCAGACGTCAGGCTTACTGGACGGTATGAATGAAAGTTAAGACACTTGTGCAACATCTGGTTATCTTTATTGTAGACGTTTCGCCATCCAGTGGCTTTATCAATACAAATTCTCGGACATAATTAGAAAACAGAAGAACTATATACAAAAGATGAGGTAATCAGTCCCTCAGCCTTGGAGGTGATTTGATGGAATGGACTTATTCCTTAATTTAAATATAGGAACTACATTAGCTATCTTCCACATCTCTGTCACAACAGTGGTAGTGTAAGTGATAGTAATGGCAGTGGGTAAGTGGTGGCAGTAGTAGTAGTGGCGGTAGCAGCAGCAGTGGTGGTGGTAGAGGTGGTGACAGCAACAGTAATGGTGAACATCAAAATGGAATACAATACCGACAGGTTGACAGGTAAGACACAGGCAACAGTTAGGCAACTTTATTCCGAAACGTTTCGCCTACACAGTAGGCTTCTTCAGTCGAATACAGAAAGTAGGCAGGAATAGTAGAGATGTGAAGAGGATGTAATCAGTCCATCACCCTTGAAGTAGAAGAATTTGAGGTTGTCAGTCCCTCAGCCGGAGAAGTTCAGTTCCATAGTCAGGAACTATCTGAAGATCAAGCGACAGTGCGGAGACTTAAATACTGTCGGAAGGAGAGGTGCGTAGTAGTAGTAGTAGTAGTAGTAAGAATGTAGCCACTGAGAGGTCAGGTTGGATCTGAGAGGGACCTGACCTCTCAGTGGCTACATTCTCACTACTACTACTACTACTACTACTACTACTATGCACCTCTCCTTCCGACAGTATTTAAGTCTCCGCACTGTCGCTTGATCTTCAGATAGTTCCTGACTATGGAACTGAACTTCTCCGGCTGAGGGACTGACAACCTCAAATTCTTCGACTTCAAGGGTGATGGACTGATTACATCGTCTTCACATCTCTACTATTCCTGCCTACTTTCTGTATTCGACTGAAGAAGCCTACTGTGTAGGCGAAACGTTTCGGAATAAAGTTGCCTAACTGTTGCCTATGTGTCTTACCTATCAGTAATGGTGGTGATGGCAGCAACAGCAGTAGTGGAGACAGCGACAGTGGTGATGACAGCAATAGCAGTGGTGGTAACAGCAACAGTAGCAATGGTGGTGGTGAAAGCAACAGCAGTGGTGGTGGTGGTGACAGTAACAGCAGTGGTGATAGTGACAGTAAAAGCAGTGGTGACAGTAACAGCAGTGGTGACAGTAACAGCAGTGGTGACAGCAACAGCAGTGGTGGTAGTTATAGTAGTGGTGATGGTGACAGCAACAGAAGTGGTGGTGAGAGCAACCGCAGTGGCGGTGGTAGTGACAGCAGCAGTGGTGGTGACACTAACCATCAGTGCCAGCTGGTACACACACACACCCACCTCCCCTCATCTTTCACTGCACCATAAACAAACCATCAACTGCGCCAAGATCAATAAAAAAATAAGAGAAAATCTTGTTTACTACAAACTCCACTTCCACGAAGACACGAGGAGTGGTGAACGAGACTAGTACTAATATACTAGGGAGACCTGGCACAGGTATTGAGGTGCCTGGTATGATACACCACCACTTACATGTCTCACAATGTCACCTGTGACAGATATAGATAAACAGAGAGAGAAAAATGCTGTTAATACCTCATCTTCAACCAGCTTCACCTTCAACGTTTCCTGGCTGCTCCCAGAAATTAATTTCTGGCCCATCTTTACCTCTGGTGATATAATCTGGCAGTGAGCAACTTCTGTTCTGCCGGCCGGCTGCCCCTCATTACCGCGGTTTATTGGGGTTAAGCTCATCTCTCGGGCCATTATTTTTCTTTTGCGCTTAACTGACAAAAATTTCTTGGGTCATTTAGATTTGGAAGAACAGAAAGGCACAATACCATGACTGGAACAATACACAAATAACCTCACACAGGAGAGGGAAGTCAGTGCACTGACTTCCTCACCTCCACAGGGGGGGGGGGAAGAGAGAGAGAGAGAGAAGAGAGGAGAGAGAGAGAGAGAGGGGAGAGAGAGAGAGAAAAGAGAAAAGAGAGAAGAGAGAGAGAGAGAGAGAGAGAGAGAGAGGGGAGAGAGAAGAGAGAGAGAGAGAGAGAAGCCAGTGCACGGGCTTCCTCACCTCACACAGGGGGAAAGGGGAGAGAGAGAAGAGAGAGAGAGAGAGAGAGAGAGAGAGAGAGAGAGAGTGCACTGGTTTCCTCACCTCACACAGGAAAGAGAGAGAGAAGCCAGTGCACTGGCTTCCTCACCTCACACAGGAGAGAGAGAGAGAGAGAGAGAGAGAGAGAGAGAGAGAGAGAGAAGCCAGTGCACTGGCTTCCTCACCTCACACAGGAGAGAGAGAGAGAGAGAGAAGAGAGAGGAGAGAGAGAGAGAGAGAGAGAGAGAGAAGAGAGAGAGAGGGGAGAGAAGCCAGTGCACTGGCTTCCTCACCTCACACAGGAGAGAGAGAGAGAGAAGCCAGTGCACTGGCTTCCTCACCTCACACGAGAGAGAGAGAGAGAGAGAGAAGCCAGTGCACTGGCTTCCTCACCTCACACAGGAGAGAGAAGCCAGTGTACTGGCTTCCTCACCTCACACAGGAGAGAGAAGCCAGTGTACTGGCTTCCTCACCTCACACAGGAGAGAGAGAGAGAGAGAGAGAGAGAAGCCAGTGCACTGGCTTCCTCACCTCACACGAGAGAGAGAGAGAGAGAGAGAGAGAGAGAGAGAGAGAGAGAGAAAGCCAGTGCACTGGCTTCCTCACCTCACACAGGAGAGAGAAGCCAGTGTACTGACTTCCTCACCTCACACAAGAGAGAGAAGCCAGTGTACTGACTTCCTCACACTTTTCTGTTAGCGTCTCTTTGTAAATGGTTCAAGTCCACCAGTCGGCGGGTTGTGTGTTTTATATTTGGAACTTTCATATTGAGTTAATGTTTATGTTTGGTTTATTCCACAGATTTACAACTTAATTCCCTTTACACTTTCTCCCCCTCCATTAACACTTCGTGACTCACTCACTCACTCACTCTCACTTCATGACTCACTCTCTCTCACTTCATGACTCTCTCTCTCTCTCTCTCTCTCTCTCACACTTCATGACTCTCACACTTCATGACTCTCTCTCTCACACTTCATGACTGACTCTCTCACACTTCATGACTCTCTCTCTCACACTTCATGACTCTCTCTCTCACACTTCATGACTCTTTCCCAGGTTAATGTCGTTCCATTTCACTCTAGGACCCTCGACTCACTGGGTACAGACTTTTTGTCCACATAACTCTATGGCTAATTTTTAGTAACCTTCTCCTCTCCCTGTTCTCCTCCTCCTCCTGTTCTCCACCATCTACTGTTCTCCACCTCCTCCTGCTCTCTTCCTCCTCCTCCTCTTCCTCGTTATCATCTTATCAACATATGTATTCAACAAGTTTAAGGCGGCAGCAATTCTTAACAGGTCACTGACAACCTCTGACAACTTCTTGACATATTACTGACAGCCCTTGGAGAGATCACTGACACTTTTTGACAGCTCGCTGACAGTTCTTTGACAGATCCCTGGGTGAGGTGGCTGGTGGGGCATGACTGACTTCCTGTGTGACGGAGCGTGGGGTGTGGTGGGGGTGTGATGGACATCGTAACTGTGTGACGGAGCGTGGTGGGGGTGTGACGGACATCTTAACAGGGTGTGACGGAGCGTGGTGTGTTGAGTGTGTGATGGACAGTGTGTGGTTGGGAGTGTGATGGGCCTGGTAACAGGGGTAACAGGGTGTGACGGAGCGTGGCATGGCATGTTACGCTCTTTTCAACGCCTCTTACACGCCCTTCGACATTTCACCAAAATTCAAGAACGTGAGTGTGGATGGAGAGGATGGTGCAAGTGAGAGAAGTATGTGGTAATGTAGTGGGTTAGATACAGGTGCATGTGGGATGGGCAGGTGTGTGGGGGGGAGTCAGGTGGGTGTGGGAGACAGGTGTTTTTAACAATCATCCCAACCTCCACCCTCTGTCAGTGCCAAGGGTCACACTAGGGTCAAATATGTTGGCACCTGCTGGCATGTTTGGTCACCTTGAGAGACACGAGAGACCTTGATCAAGGTCCCAGGACCGAAACGATTTCTAATAAACATATCCTAGTACTGTTCACCTGTATTAAGCCAATTTTTCGGTACCAAGGTTTACACCATGTTTAGTTTCAGCTTAACCCGCCAGGTTCATGTTTAACATGCAAAACACTTATTCAACACTATCAATATTAACAGGTCACCATCAATTTCCACTCACAATTAACAACTTATTTCTCTTGTGATCAGTTTACTCTCACATTCCATTCTACAAACTCTCATAATTCATGTAATTTAATCAGCAGTCAGTAGGAGCAAACTTACACTATAGAGAAAATATCCCCATCATTTATGCCGAAAAATATGACGGGTTCTTCGATTTTTAAAAAACAAAAATCATTAAGTAAGCCGCACCGTGTAAACACCTTACACCTAATATTGGAATTTTTTTATTGAGAGTTTTGAGCGTTCTTGCACATTTGATTTAGAAGGGGAAATTAAAGTCACTCGCCTCTGCCTAACTATGCCCTTATATCCCTGATGCAAAAACCCCGGGATTGAGGGAATTTTGGGCATAAAAAAATTATTATTATTAATACTTATTTCTATAAGAACGTGTACAATGTACAGAGATCTAACCGACATCAATGACATACTATATAGAAAGTTGCTGCTTACGCAGAGCATTTCGTGTAAATTAGGTCAATTTTGTCCCCAGGATGCGACCCATACCACAGCTAACCCCCGGGTACCAAATTTATGCTAGGTGAACATTGTTTTAAGGAAGCACGTCCAAATGTTTCCACCCGTACCGGGTCGAACCCAGGGACCTCAGTTGTGTTACACCTCTCCCCCTTTCCCCTGGGAGTAGCTACGGGGGGTTATCGAGTGTTTTGGGGGTGGTGCACTGGGCTTGAAACGAGTCCCCGATTAAGGTGACTCCATCGGTGAAGGGAGAAAGATCCCGATAATTTCATCGGGTCAACTGGGTAAAGGCAGAGCACAGCATCATTTCCCACATTTGTTCACTTTCTGCTTTCCCCGGAAGGGTAGGGGGCGGGCTAACTCACCACCGCAACCCTTTAAATATTTACAGCCCAGGTGGTTTCAGGACTATTACTTACGAATTGTGTGCTCGATACAATATAGCACAATGCGGGGGAACTTTGTCACCCGGGTCCCCCTACCAGGCATTAACCAGCCCCCCCAGACATAAATTCTCTTCAAGATTTATTTGAATCTTTTAATTAGCATAAACCACCCAAATTTATTTAAATCTCTAAATTTTGCCATACAATGTTTGGGGGGTCAACGCCCCCTCGGACGGTCCATTACTTCCTAATTAAATTTCCCTCAAATTTCGGGGTAGGGGGACTTTGAGAGATTTTTTGGGTTCCCCAAATAAAGTAACTCCAGCCTGCTAAACGAAACTGTTCAAGGTGTTTTTAGTTGCCGAACCCTCTGGAATGCTTGACAGGTCACATCCTCTACTAAAGTTTTCCCCCTCAATGACACACTTCATCCCTGAACAAAACCATCTCTGGTAAGAATTTACAGGAAACGCAGCCGCGTTTGTTCCAGTAAACAAAAAGTGAGAGAACACGGCAGCAGCACACTGGTGATGTCACAACTTGTAATGAAAACCCGGGTTTGACCACCGCCCACAACCCACACTAACTGGGAGGGAAAAGAGAGCAAAAGACACAGGCAGAGGGAGATAATTTCTTGTCAACCACTAAAAGGGGACAACCCAAAATGTAATTCCCTCGTCTTTAATACAATATTCGTTAATCTTAACAGATAAATAAGAGGAAGAATAATGAAACAGAAAAAGGAAGAAAATAGTATAAAGAATACTGAGTTTTCCTTCAGCACTTGGAACAATAAATAAAAATTCACACACACAATGTGTACGAGTTATAAATCATTCACAATCAATTGCACAAACACTCAGTATAATAAAACAAAAAGTTATAAAACTTTGTATTCATTAAAATAAAATATTAACTCGCCCTCTTAAGTCATTGAAAATGTCACCGAGTTCCCTGCAGGCAACCCAGTAACTACAAAACTTTGCTTTAGTTTAACAGGCAGCTCCGTGGTCATAAAGTGTGCAGTGCAGACTACAGCAAGCAACTTGCCACCTTGGCCACAACGTTGCTTTCTCGTTCACGAGGAAATGAACGTTTTAAAGCATTAGGATGCGTTACTGTAAGTCAATCGTCCCTTTTATCATTTCGTTAATGCCGTTTAATTACACGTACATATGGGTTACCTACCTGGAGTCTACCTGGAGGGTATTCCGGAAATCAACACCCCCGCGGCCCGGTCCACGACCAGGCCTCCCGGTGGATCAGGGCCTGATCAACGAGGCTATTACTGCTGGCTGTACGAACAACAGCCCGGCTGATCCGGCACCGACTTTAGGTATCTGTCCAGCTCTCTCTTGAAGACAACCAGGGGTCTACTGGTAATGCCCCTTATTGCTGGTGGGAGGCTGTTGAAGTCTTGGGCCCCGGACACTTATTGTGTTTTCTTTTAGTGTACCAGTGACGCCCCTACTTTTCACTGGGGGTATGTTGCATCGCCTGCCAAGTCTTTTGCTTTCGTATGGAGTGATTTCTGTGTGCATATTAGGGACCAGTCCCTCCAGAATCTTCCAGGTTTAGATTATGATACATCTCTCTCGCCTGCGCTCCAGTGAGTACAAGTCAAGTGCTTCCTGGCGTTTCCAGTAGTTAAGGTGTTTGATGGAACTTATACGTGCAGTAAAGGTTCTCTGTACATTCTTTAGATCTGCAATATCACCTGCCTTGAATGGGGATGTTAATGTACAGCAATATTCCAGCCTAGAGAGAACAAGTGACTTAAAAAGGATCATCATTGACTTGGCATCTCTTGTCTTGAATATTCTCATTATCCATCCTATCAGTTTCCTCGCAGATGTGATAGTGACATTGTTGTGGTCCTTGAAGGTGATGTCTTCGGACATTACCACACCCAGGTCCTTCACATTACTTTTCCGCTCTATTGTGTGATTAGAATTTGTAGTATACTCAGTCCTAGTTATTATCTCCTCCAGTTTTCCATAACGGAGTAGTTGAAATTTGTCTTGATTGAACATCATATTGCTCTCCGTTGCCCATTGCAAAACTTGGTTTATATCTTGGAGCTTTGCCGTGTCCTCAGTGGATGACACACTCAAGCAGATCCTAGTATCGTCTACAAAGGATGATACAGTGCTATGGTTTGGGTTATGGAAGAGATCGCAATAAAACGCATGATTGGAAATATTTAAAAAATACCAGTGATAATAGGAAAAATAACCTGAATGCTTTCATGTGCTTACACACATCTTCAGAGGTTTTATTTCCTATTTTCACTGTGGTATTTTTTTCATATAGGGGTTAATGTATATAACATAAGCTAATCGACAACAAAAATTAAATATCTTTAAACGTTCGAGCGTGCAGAAGTGAACGAAGACAGTTGACACAAAATTCTTGCTCTAGTTGGTCATCTTGGGTATAGAGATGGGCAGTATCCCTGGCAAGCAGGTCAATCTTAGATACAGAGATGGGCAGTATCCCTGGCAAGCAGGTCAATCTTGGATACAGAGATAGGTAGTATCCCTGGCAAGCAGGACAATCTTGGATACAGAGATGGGTAGTATCCCTGGCAAGCAGGACAATCTTGGCTACAGAGATGGGTAGTATCCCTGGCAAGCAGTAAGAGTGGGTGAGGTATGTCCAATCATCAGTCAACAGAGAGGTGATTCACTGGAACAACTGTTGTGGAGGAGGGAGGATCAAATACCCAGACAGCGTCAGATTTATTGATCATCCAGAAGGCCCACAAAGCTGCTTTTCTAGGATAAGCAGACGAGTATGACATAATTCACTGAGGCTAAAGTCAATTAAAGAAAACATCTGATACAACACCCTTTGTCTCAGGAAGTAGTCACTCATATCTCGACACCCAAACATACCTCCAAGACCCACAGAACAAAACATCCTGGTGCTGGGGATGACTAGCGGGTTAATTACTTTTGATTCTACTGAATCACTGAGTACACAAGTGTATATTACAACAGGACCCACAAGGCTCTCGGCAAGTCCACTGTACACGACAATAAGTACAAGTAGAACATTAAAATGGTATAAAATACCGACAGGTGGTTAGGTAAGACACATATGCAACAGTTAGGTATCTTTATTTCGAAACGTTTCGCCTACACAGTAGGCTTCTTCAGTAGAGTACAGGAAAGTTGATAGAAGCAGAAGAGACTTGAAGACGATGTAATCAGTCCATCACCCTTAAAGTTTTGAGGTGGTCAGTCCCTCAGTCTGGAGAAGAGCATTGTTCCGTAGTCTGAAACAATATGGAGTAGAAGTGACAGGATGGAGCCTTATATAGCGCCAGGAGGTGAGACGTAGGTCACTAGTAGAACGCAGATGTTGGGAGGTCAGGTCCCTCTCAAATCCAGCCTGGGTACTGGGTCCCCATCTACCATCACTATCATCACCCGAGCCAGGTACTGGGTCCCCATCTACCATCACTATCATCACCAGAGCCAGGTACTGGGTCCCCATTTACCATCACCAGAGCCAGGTACCTGGTCCCCATCTACCATCACTATCATCACCAGAGCCAGTGTCATGTAGGGGGGTAATGATTGAATAGGATATAAGGGGAATATGGGAGTAAGGGATTATGTAGGGAGGGGAGAGGCAGGCGAGGTGGTAGGAGTGAGATGATTAGCGGAGGTAGGTAGGTAATGACAGGTCAGTGGTGACCACCACGACACTCTCATTAACTCTACACTACTCACTAACATATGCCTCGTCCATTCTTCACTCATATATAAACATAATAAAATATAAGAAAAAAAGACAGGGACAGTGAATATTACTATTCTACTCAAACACAGTTTATTATTAAGTCTTTGTACCATAATATATTTGGGAACAGAACATTATTGTGGTTTAGATAAATGGGATGGTACACATAAGCAGTGAGACAGGGAATACAATCAACTTGACCAAAATGAATGTAACTTACAATATTGTACATAGGACAGTTCACTACAGGAACTAAGCCACAGGTCCCAAGACCTACACAGCACGAGTACTGCGCCAAGCCAGTACTCTGCCCAATGCCTCCAACAGTCTCCTCCAGAGACTTCAGCAGCCTTCTCCCGAGCCCTGCACCCCAGCAGCAGCTCCGCTCGAATCTCATGATCATGCTCTTCCTTGGGCTTTTATGGTGGTCCAAGCACCCTCCACAACCACGTGTACGACCTGACGCCTAGGTCTGAGGCGTCAAGAACAAAAGACCTCAGACGTGGGCGTGGCTACAGACGTTTGCCAAGGCAAGGTGTGACCATATAATTGGTTAAATTAGGTCTCCCCAGAGACCTCACAAGCCCAGCTGGACTACATCACACCAGGTACTGGGTCCCCATCTACCATCACTATCATCACCAGAGCCAGGTACTGGGTCCCCATCTACCATCACTATCATCACCAGAGCCAGGTACTGGGTCCCCATCTACCATCACTATCATCACCAGAGCCAGGTACTGGGTCCCCATCTACCATCACTATCATCACCAGAGCCAGGTACTGGGTCCCCATCTACCATCACTATCATCACCAGAGCCAGGTACTGGGTCCCCATTTACCATCACCAGAGCCAGGTACCTGGTCCCCATCTACCATCACTATCATCACCAGAGCCAGGTACTGGGTCCCCATCTACCATCACTATCATCACCAGAGCCAGGTACTGGGTCCCCATCTACCATCACTATCATCACCAGAGCCAGGTACTGGGTCCCCATCTACCATCACTATCATCACCAGAGCCAGGTACTGGGTCCCCATCTACCATCACTATCATCACCAGAGCCAGGTACTGGGTCCCCATCTACCATCACTATCATCACCAGAGCCAGGTACTGGGTCCCCATCTACCATCACTATCATCACCAGAGCCAGGTACTGGGTCCCCATTTACCATCACCAGAGCCAGGTACCTGGTCCCCATCTACCATCACTATCATCACCAGAGCCAGGTACTGGGTCCCCATCTACCATCACTATTATCACCAGAGCCAGGTACTGGGTCCCCATCTACCATCACTATCATCACCAGAGCCAGGTACTGGGTCCCCATCTACCATCACTATCATCACCAGAGCCAGGTACTGGGTCCCCATCTACCATCACTATCATCACCAGAGCCAGGTACTGGGTCCCCATCTACCATCACTATCATCACCAGAGCCAGGTACTGGGTCCCCATTTACCATCACCAGAGCCAGGTACCTGGTCCCCATCTACCATCACTATCATCACCAGAGCCAGGTACTGGGTCCCCATCTACCATCACTATCATCACCAGAGCCAGGTACTGGGTCCCCATTTACCATCACCAGAGCCAGGTACCTGGTCCCCATCTACCATCACCATCATCACCAGAGCCAGGTACTGGGTCCCCATCTACCATCACTATCACCACCAGAGCCAGGTACTGGGTCCCCATTTACCATCACCAGAGCCAGGTACTGGGTCCCCATCTACCATCACTATCACCAGAGCCAGGTACCTGGTCCCTATCTACCATCACTATCATCACCAGAGCCAGGTACCTGGTCCCCATCTACCATCACGAAGATTATCCTCGGTTACAGTACAAGGTGACAGGAAGAGAGAACGATGAAAGTATAGGGAGCCAGAGAGGAGTGGGAGAGAGCACGGAGAACTAGACAGGAGAACAGAGACGAAGAAAGGAAGACACTGAGTATGTAACTGACTTAAGTTATTTGTCACTGTTTACCATGATGATAAACTGTATGAAATATCCACACAATGGATAAAGACAAAGGCAGGACAACTGACGTTTCTCCCACACAGTTAACTTGATAATGCGCACGGTGTGGGCTTTATCAAGTCACAATAAAGTCTACCGTGTGGGCAAAACATTGCCAATAAAATCAACGGTTTGGGCAAAACGTTGTCAATCAAGAACCGCATTATGCTGCATCTGTGCCCTCATTCATGCTATGTTACCAAGCAAGCACTTGCAGTCTGCACCCACACTAGTGTGTGTGTGTGTGTGTGTGTGTGTGTATGTGTGTGTGTGTATGTGTGTGTGTATGTGTGTGTGTGTGTGTGTGTGTGTGTGTGTGTGTGTGTGTGTGTGTGTGTGTGTGTGTGTGTGTGTGTGTGTGTGTGTGTGTGTGTGTGTGTGTGTGTGTAAAACTGGTCTATTAGCAAGAACTCGTTTTAAATTAAGATATATTTTTTAATTTATGTTAATATAAAAATTAATGATTTTGTATACCTAAAGAACATTAGGAAACTTACCTAACCTTATTATAACAAGCGCAATTTAATTTAGCCTAATCCAACTAAATATATTTATATAGGTTTACAATAATTTAATAATAAACAATGAAATTATTTTTTCCGTTAGGTTCAGAATGATTTTTGCGAAATTATGCATACACAAATTTTTTCTTGCCTTATTCGGCACGACATATTTTACATACAGTGTGTATGTATACACATATATATATCCCACACACCAGTGTATGACACTATCCACACAATTTATATTTGATGTCAGTGACATCTTCACACAAACAGTACTGCCAGAAATACTTCCAGCCTGACCTTAGTCTAGCAGTAATATCTTACAATCTACTAACCTTGTTACATTCTTCACATTTCATTATAATACATAATGGATCTGATAGTTCCTATCTGTACTGTTCTTTCTTCAACTCATTTGCTTGTTCCTTTCTGACAATCTTTCGTAAACTTCTGTTTGAAAAACCAAACTCAACATTCAACATTCTCTTTATTTAATACTTGTTTTGTTAATTCATCAACTTTGTCATGTTCCTGAAAAGAAATCCACAGGTTCAGCCGTAATCTATTTCTAAATATAATGGGTATATCTGTGCCTTGCTTCATACACAAGTTGATATATTCAGGTCTCAGGGTATCTGCAGGTATTTCCAGGTAGATAGATCATGAACCTTCATGATCTACCTACCTGGAGTCTACCTGCAGTATGTGCCGAGGGTCAACGCCCCCGCGGCCCGGTCCTCAACCAGACTTAGGGTTTATTTCTAAAAAATCATACGAGAAGCAAAATAAATTCTTAAAGGTTAGGTAGACTAAAATAATGGAATTGTAGTCGAAATATTTTAATTTTAGCGGTAGGCAATAAACAGTCTGAAAACCAGCAGACATGAATCTTGTTCTGACATTCACAGCTACGACACCAGACACGCTGTTACGCCAGACACGCTGTTACACCAGACACGCTGTTACGCCAGACACGCTGTTACGCCAGACACGCTGTTACGCCAGACACGCTGTTACGCCAGACACGCTGTTACGCCAGACACGCTGTTACGCCAGACACGCCAGACACGCTGTTACGCCAGACACGCTGTTACGCCAGACACGCTGTTACGCCAGACACGCTGTTACGCCAGACACGCTGTTACGCCAGACACGCTGTTACGCCAGACACGCTGTTACGCCAGACACGCTGTTACGCCAGACACCCAGTCGTCCCACAGTTACTAAAAACAACAGACATAGCCCCACTCCACAAAGGGGGCAGTAAAGCAACAGCAAAGAACTACAGACCGATAGCACTAACATCCCATATCATAAAAATCTTTGAAAGGGTCCTAAGAAGCAAGATCACCACCCATCTAGAAACCCATCAGTTACACAACCCAGGGCAACATGGGTTTAGAACAGGTCGCTCCTGTCTGTCTCAACTATTGGATCACTACGACAAGGCCCTAAATGCTCTAGAAGATAAAAAGAATGCAGATGTAATATATACAGACTTTGCAAAAGCCTTCGACAAGTGTGACCATGGCGTAATAGCGCACAAAATGCGTGCTAAAGGGATAACAGGAAAAGTCGGTCGATGGATCTATAATTTCCTCACTAACAGAACACAGAGAGTAGTCGTCAACAGAGTAAAGTCCGAGGCAGCTACGGTGAAAAGCTCTGTTCCACAAGGCACAGTACTCGCTCCCATCTTGTTCCTCATCCTCATATCCGACATAGACAAGGATGTTAGCCACAGCACCGTGTCTTCCTTTGCAGATGACACCCGAATCTGCATGACAGTGTCTTCCATTGCAGACACTGCAAGGCTCCAGGCGGACATCAACCAAATCTTTCAGTGGGTTGCAGAAAACAATATGAAGTTCAACGATGAGAAATTTCAATTACTCAGATATGGTAAACACGAGGAAATTAAATCTTCATCAGAGTACAAAACAAATTCTGGCCACAAAATAGAGCGAAACACCAACGTCAAAGACCTGGGAGTGATCATGTCGGAGGATCTCACCTTCAAGGACCATAACATTGTATCAATCGCATCTGCTAGAAAAATGACAGGATGGATAATGAGAACCTTCAAAACTAGGGAGGCCAAGCCCATGATGACACTCTTCAGGTCACTTGTTCTATCTAGGCTGGAATATTGCTGCACACTAACAGCACCTTTCAAGGCAGGTGAAATTGCTGACCTAGAAAATGTACAGAGAACCTTCACGGCGCGCATAACGGAGATAAAACACCTCAATTACTGGGAGCGCTTGAGATTCCTGAACCTGTATTCCCTGGAACGCAGGCGGGAGAGATACATGATTATATACACCTGGAAAATCCTAGAGGGACTAGTACCGAACTTGCACACGAAAACCACTCACTACGAAAGCAAAAGACTTGGCAGACGATGCAACATCCCCCCAATGAAAAGCAGGGGTGTCACTAGCACGTTAAGAGACCATACAATAAGTGTCAGGGGCCCGAGACTGTTCAACTGCCTCCCAGCATACACAAGGGGGATTACCAACAGACCCCTGGCAGTCTTCAAGCTGGCACTGGACAAGCACCTAAAGTCGGTTCCTGACCAGCCGGGCTGTGGCTCGTACGTTGGTTTGCGTGCAGCTAGCAGCAACAGCCTGGTTGATCAGGCTCTGATCCACCAGGCGGCCTGGTCACAGACAGGGCCGCGGGGGCGTTGACCCCCGGAACGCTCTCCAGGTTAACTCCAGGTAAACACGCTGTTACGCCAGACACGCTGTTACGCCAGACACGCTGTTACACCAGACACGCTGTTACACCAGACACGCTGTTACACCAGACACGCTGTTACGCCAGACACGCTGTTACGCCAGACACGCTGTTACGCCAGACACGCTGTTACGCCAGACACGCTGTTACGCCAGACACGCTGTTACACCAGACACGCTGTTACACCAGACACGCTGTTACACCAGACACGCTGTTACACCAGACACGCTGTTACACCAGACACGCTGTTACACCAGACACGCTGTTACACCAGACACGCTGTTACACCAGACACGCTATTACGCCAGACACGCTATTACGCCAGACACGCTATTACGCCAGACACGCTGTTACACCAGACACGCTGTTACACCAGACACGCTATTACACCAGACACGCTATTACGCCAGACACGCTATTACGCCAGATACTGTGCAACACCAGACAAGGTGTAAATACTACGTTGACGTCACTAGCAGAGAAGAAAGTTGAAGGGAAGATACGAGGTAGTACGTATTGTGAATTTTAAGTTGTTCTTGTGGGTGGTAGTCACACCATTCCCATGGTGTGGGTGGTAGTCACACCATACCCATGGTGTGGGTGGTAGTCACACCATACCCATGGTGTGGGTGGTAGTCACACCATACCCATGGTGTGGGTGGTAGTCACACCATACCCATGGTGTGGGTGGTAGTCACACCATACCCATGGTGTGGGTGGTAGTCACACCATACCCATGGTGTGGGTGGTAGTCACACCATACCCATGGTGTGGGTGGTAGTCACACCATACCCATGGTGTGGGTGGTAGTCACACCATACCCATGGTGTGGGTGGTAGTCAAAATGTTACAGAGGTACATAATGGGTCCAGGAGCTGTACCGCAAAGTTTTGATAGCTGAACAAGTTAGTGATAATGAACAAGTTACAGTGGTAATGAACAAGTTACAGTGATAATGAACAAGTTAGTGGTAATGAACAAGTTACAGTGATAATGAACAAGTTACAGCGGTAATGAACAAGTTACAGTGGTAATGAACAAGTTACAGCGGTAATGAACAAGTTACAGTGGTAATGAACAAGTTACAGTGGTAATGAACAAGTTACAGTGGTAATGAACAAGTTAGTGGTAATGAACAAGTTACAGCGGTAATGAACAAGTTACAGTGGTAATGAACAAGTTACAGCGGTAAAGAAGAAGTTACAGTGATAATGAACAAGTTACAGTGGTAATGAACAAGTTACAGTGGTAATGAACAAGTTACAGTGGTAATGAACAAGTTACAGTGGTAATGAACAAGTTACAGCGGTAATGAACAAGTTACAGTGGTAATGAACAAGTTACAGTGGTAATGAACAAGTTACAGCGGTAATGAACAAGTTACAGTGGTAATGAACAAGTTACAGCGGTAATGAACAAGTTACAGCGGTAATGAACAAGTTAAAGTGGTAATGAACAAGTTACAGCGGTAATGAACAAGTTAAAGTGGTAATGAACAAGTTACAATGATACTGAACAAATTACAGTGGTAATGAACAAGTTACAGCGGTAATGAACAAGTTACAGCGGTAATGAACAAGTTACAGTGGTAATGAACAAGTTACAGTGGTAATGAACAAGTTACAGTGGTAATGAACAAGTTACAGTGGTAATGAACAAGTTACAGTGGTAATGAACAAGTTACAGCGGTAATGAACAAGTTAGTGATAATGAACAAGTTACAGCGGTAAAGAACAAGTTACAGTGATAATGAACAAGTTAGTGATAATGAACAAGTTACAGTGATAATGAACAAGTTACAGCGGTAATGAACAAGTTACAGCGGTAATGAACAAGTTACAGCGGTAATGAACAAGTTACAGTGATAATGAACAAGTTACAGCGGTAAAGAACAAGTTACAGTGATAATGAACAAGTTACAGTGATAATGAACAAGTTAGTGATAATGAACAAGTTACAGTGGTAATGAACAAGTTACAGTGGTAATGAACAAGTTACAGCGGTAATGAACAAGTTACAGCGGTAATGAACAAGTTAGTGATAATGAACAAGTTACAGTGATAATGAACAAGTTACAGTGATAATGAACAAGTTACAGCGGTAATGAACAAGTTACAGTGATAATGAACAAGTTACAGTGGTAATGAACAAGTTACAGTGGTAATGAACAAGTTACAGTGATAATGAACAAGTTACAGTGATAATGAACAAGTTACAGCGGTAATGAACAAGTTACAGTGGTAATGAACAAGTTACAGTGGTAATGAACAAGTTACAGCGGTAATGAACAAGTTACAGCGGTAATGAACAAGTTACAGTGATAATGAACAAGTTACAGCGGTAAAGAACAAGTTACAGTGATAATGAACAAGTTACAGTGATAATGAACAAGTTACAGTGATAATGAACAAGTTACAGCGGTAATGAACAAGTTACAGTGATAATGAACAAGTTAGTGATAATGAACAAGTTACAGTGATAATGAACAAGTTACAGTGATAATGAACAAGTTACAGTGGTAATGAACAAGTTACAGTGATAATGAACAAGTTACAGTGATAATGAACAAGTTACAGCGGTAATGAACAAGTTACAGTGGTATTGAACAAGTTAGTGGTAATGAACAAGTTACAGTGGTAATGAACAAGTTACAGTGGTAATAAACAAGTTACAGTGATAATGAACAAGTTACAGTGATAATGAACAAGTTACAGTGATAATGAACAAGTTACAGCGGTAATGAACAAGTTACAGTGGTAATAAACAAGTTACAGTGGTAATGAACAAGTTAGTGATAATGAACAAGTTACAACGGTAATGAACAAGTTACAGTGGTAATGAACAAGTTACAGTGATAATGAACAAGTTACAACGGTAATGAACAAGTTACAGTGATAATGAACAAGTTACAGTGATAATGAACAAGTTACAGTGATAATGAACAAGTTACAGTGGTAATGAACAAGTTACAGTGATAATGAACAAGTTACAGTGATAATGAACAAGTTACAGTGATAATGAACAAGTTACAGTGATAATGAACAAGTTACAGCGGTAATGAACAAGTTACAGTGGTAATGAACAAGTTACAGTGGTAATGAACAAGTTACAGTGATAATGAACAAGTTACAGTGGTAATGAACAAGTTACAGTGGTAATGAACAAGTTACAGTGGTAATGAACAAGTTACAGTGATAATGAACAAGTTACAGTGATAATGAACAAGTTACAGTGGTAATGAACAAGTTACAGTGATAATGAACAAGTTACAGTGGTAATGAACAAGTTACATTGGTAATGAACAAGTTACAGTGGTAATTACGTATGTACAAGTCTATGACTGGTAACAACAGTGAGGAGTTACATTATCAGTCACACAAACATTGTAACTAATACCAGGTTATGAGTTACTTATAATACCCAATATTTTTAAAAGGCATGACTGAATTTAGATATGTTTAAGTTATATATCTAATACTTATAATCATAACCATAATATTTAAAGGGGGTGGAATGGTAAGCCAGTGGAAGGCCTCGGTCAATGACCAAAACCTCCAGCTGTTTAGAGCATATGACTAAGACCCGAGTCAGGAAACTAGTCCTGTTTCCTGACAAACCTTACCTAACCTAACACGAGTATTTTTTTTTTAATTAATCAAGTTTATTCTCTATAAGGATTACAATGCGGGTTTACATATTTTGAATATTGTGTGGTTTATATGTTTTAAAATACTAATTACAGAGGGGGCCACTAGGACACCTAGCATGGCTAGGCATTTCGGGCAGACTTAGATTAATAATAAACTTTAAATTATTACAGATTATGGTATTAAGGCTAAGTGACTACATTAAAATTTGTGAGTTTAGCAATGTGATTGCTTTTGTTTTGGCACAATACAAAGTGTCTATATTGGAGTATCATAGGCAAACTTATGACTAGTTACGATTCATTATTTTAATATTAAGATTCGTATTTCTGTGTTTATAGTCAGTGGGTGAGTGAAAGTGTGAACCACCAGGTGGTTTACATGTAGTTAGTTGACGGGGTGTATCAGGGAGATAAGATGTTTTCTAACTGTAGTTTTGAAAGTGATGAATGTGTCTGCAGTTCTAGAGTTTTCAGGTAGGGTGTTCCAGATTTTAGGCCCTTTAACACACATTGAATTTTAGTCGGACACGGGGAATGTCATAGAGACGTTTGTGTCTGGTGTTATGCCTGTGGATCCTGTCACAACTATCAAGAAAGCGTTTTAGGTCAAGGTTAATATTGGAATTTAAGGTCCTGTAGATATAGATTGCACAGTAGTAAGTATGGATGTACTGAACAGGGAGTAAGTTTAGATCTATGAAGAGTGGGGGGGTGGGGTTGCCAGGGATGGGATTTAGTGATTATTCTTACTGTGGCTTTTTGTTGGGTTATTATTGGCTTTAGATGTGTTGCTGCAGTTGATCCCCAAGCACAAATAGCATAAATGAGTGAATGGTATAGTGTGAGAAGGGCAGTTTGCGGCACGTAGTATCGTATCTTGGAGAGGATCCCCACCGTTTTGGATACTTTTTTTGTTGTGTGTTGGATATTGGTGCTGAAATTTAGGTTGTTGTCGAGGTAAACACCTAGGAACTTGCCCTCATTATGTCTGGCAATTAGTGTTGTCAATCTTAATGTTAAGTTGCGCAACACCTGCTCTGCTACCAAACATTATGCAGTAGGTTTTGTCAGTGTTAAGCGTAAGTTTATTGGCTGTCATCCAAGTCAGAATTTTGAGCAGCTCCTCGTTGACAATGGTGTTGAAAGTGGCAAGATTAGGGTGGGAGATGACGTAAGTCGTGTCGTCAGCAAAGAGAATGGGTTTCAGGTGTTGTGATACGTTTGGAAGATCATTAATGTAAACGAGGAAGAGCAGGGGACCAAGGACACTTCCCTGCGGAACTCCAGTATCAAGTGACCGTGTTGATGAGGCTGTCTTTAATGGTGACATACTGATACCTATTAGTAAGGTAGGATTTGAAATATGCAAGCGCCTGGCCTCTTATACCATAATGGTCAAGTTTGTGGAGTAGGATTCCTAGCGGATATTCCTTATTTTCCAATGCTGTGTAAAGCAGATCTAGCATTTTTACAGTTGCATCATTAGTGCTTTTATTTTTCCTGAATCCAAATTGGCAGGGGTTGAGTATGTTTTGTGCCGTTATAAATGAATACAGTCTCCTGTGCACGTGGTAATATGCCACTGTGGATAAAATACTTGGTTATTTCTTGAAGATTAGTGGGTGACTTATCTCTGAATTAGTGATTTTTTGCATTCCAGTTCATAATAAGGAATTTTACAAAAGTTCCTCTGCGAAAGTTTACATTTTTATTTTCTACTTCAGCTGGAGCCACAACCTGCCAGACGTAAGTGAGGAGCAAGTTAATTAAACTGTGCAGTAGTGACAACCAGGAGTCTGATGACGTTGTTGGAGCACCATACACATGGTGTGTGTGTGGGGGGGGGGAGGAGTAGTGGAATCTCGGCCAATTAATGCTGGTGACTATATATATATACATTCTGTGACTCACCTGCCTCACTGCTTGACCGAGGAGTGTCGTAGACCAACAAGGTCCCACCAGAATTAAGCGTTCCCTCTCACCTGCGATGTTTAACTGCGTCTCAGCACACTGTCCTCAGGGCTAGCTACTGGGTTAAGCCCTGGTGCTATCTCTACCACTCAACCTTTCTGGTACTATATCTACCACTCATAACCTTCCTGGTACTATCTCTACCACTCAACCTTTCTGGTACTATCTCTACCATTCATAACCTTCCTGGTACTATCTCTACCACTCATAACCTTCCTGGTACTATCTCTACCACTCATAACCTTCCTGGTACTATCTCCACCACTCATAACCTTCCTGGTACTATCTCTACCACTCATAACCTTCCTGGTGCTATCTCTACCACTCATAACCTTCCGGGTTCTATCTCTACCACTCAAACCCTTTCCCTGGTACTATCTCTACCACTCATAACCTTCCTGGTACTATCTCTACCACTCATAACCTTCCTGGTACTATCTCTACCACTCATAACCTTCCTGGTACTATCTCTACCACTCATAACCTTCCTGGTACTATCTCTACCACTCATAACCTTCCTGGTACTATCTCCACCACTCATAACCTTCCTCTCACCACTATTCTTCTGTCATCATTTCCCCGCTCACCCCAGAAGGGTCTTATCTATACATCATGTCTGAGTTACGGTCAAGGAACTCGGCATACATCATCTAGAATTGATCCTATGTCTTGCCCTCAGGTACGCCCGGCTTGCTATAAGCTGTGGTAATCCACCAATTTCTACTTATGATGTGATCTTTCCATTTCCACTAGGTGGACTCGTCAGCTGCAACTCGCAACAGTTGACAATCTAATTCTTGTCTTTCTTGATAAATTAGACACATGAGCAACACTTGTGGAAGCGTTTCACTACACAGCGGCGTCCTCGGTCCAACACAGAAAAGAATGGTTGAAGATCAGGAGGAGTTAGGGGTAATCAGTCCCTCATCCTGGAGTGGATATAATCAGTCCATCAGTTTTGATAAGAATACAATGCATGTAGAGATTGGTGGATGAATTTGGTAGGGTGTGCAAAAGAAGAAAATTAAAGGTGAATACAGGAAAGAGTGAGGTTGTGAGGATAACAAAAAGATTGGGTGATGAAAGATTGAGTATCAGATTGGAGGGAGAGAGTATGGAGGAGGTGAACGTATTCAGATATTTGGGAGTGGACGTGTCAGCAGATGGGTCTATGAAAGATGGGGTGAATCATAGAATTGATGAGGGAAAAAGAGTGAGTGGTGCACTTGGGAGTTCTGTGGTACAGAGAACTTTGTCCTTGGAGGCAGAGAGGGGAATGTATGAGAGTATGTTTACCAACGCTCTTATATGGGTGTGAAGCGTGAGGTTATGAGTGTTGCGCGGGGAGGGGGCTGGCAGGCGTGGAGATGTCGTGTCTGAGGGCAGTGTGTGGTTGAGTATAATGCAGAGAATTCGTAGTTTGGAAGTTAGGAGGAGGTGCGGGATTACACAAAACTGTTGTCCAGAGGGCTGAGGAAGGGTTGTTGAGGTGGTTCGGACATGTAGAGAGAATGGAGCGAAACGAATGACTTCAAGAGTGTATCAGTCTGTGTGGAAGGAAGGCGGGGTAGGGGTCCGGCCTAGGAAGGGTTGGAGGGAGGGGGTTTAAAGGAGGTTTTGTGTGCGAGGGGCTTGGACTTCCAGCAGGCATGCGTGAGCGTGTTTGATAGGCTTGAATGGAGACAAATGGTTTTTTAATACTTGACGTGCTGTTGGAGTGTGAGCAAAGTAACATTTATGAAGGGATTCAGGGAAACCGGCAGGCCGGACTTGAGTCCTGGAGATGGGAAGTACAGTGCCTGCACTCTGAAGGAGGGGTGTTAATGTTGCAGTTTAAAAACTGTAGTGTAAAGCACCCTTCTGGCAAGACAGTGATGGAGTGAATGATGGTGAAAGTTTTTCCTTTTCGGGCCACCCTGCCTTGGTGGGAATCGGCCGGTGTGATAATAATAAGAATAACAATGCATGTCGATCCTCTGAACCATTTATCTACATTCTTATCGTTCTTGTAGTTGTGGAGGCTTAGTCCTCCATCTTCTAGTCTCGGAACGTTCTCTGGCCCTCAGGTTATTTACTGTTGGTGAACAAGAACTGAAAGGGTGAGAAAACGTGCCTAGCATTTCGTCTCGCCCGGGAGCTGAACCCTGGTTCTATCCGTTGTGAGCCGAACGATCTCCAGCCAAGGTACGAATCACAGATGTTGAGAAAGCTAAATGATACAGGTGTAGGGGAGACTGAAGGAGCAGTGTAGGGGAGACTGAAGGAGCAGTGTAGGGGAGACTGAAGCAGCACTGTAGGGGAGACTGAAGCAGCACTGTAGGGGAGACTGAAGCAGCACTGTAGGGGAGACTGAAGCAGCACTGTAGGGGAGACTGAAGCAGCACTGTAGGGGAGGACTGAAGCAGCACTGTAGGGGAGACTGAAGCAGCACTGTAGGGGAGAGGCACTGAGCAGAGCACTGTAGGGGAGACTGAAGCAGCACTGTAGGGGAGACTGAAGCAGCACTGTAGGGGAGACTTTTGTAGTTTTAGTAACGTTATGATGGTTGGTGGTGCCCACGACTCTCCCCTCCCGCTTTTTTCTATGTGTACTCGCCTATTTGTGGTTGCAGGGGTCGATTCATAACTCCTGGCCCCGCCTCTTCACTGATCTCTACTAGGTCCTCTCTCTCTCTCTCTCTCTCTCTCTCTCTCTTTCCCCCCTGAGTCTTATCAACCCTCGTCTTAAAACTATGCATGGTTCCTGCCTCCTCTAAAGACCCACGGAGAGATGTCTGGTCCCACCGCCTTTGAGGTATTAAGGTCACTTAGTAGCGTCTTCACCTCCTCCTCGGTTGTGTATTTCGTCCAGCACTTGTTGGTATATCTCTTGTTGGTGTACTCCGTATTCTGACTTCCTGGAGTCCTTTATGTATCCACTGTAAATAATTCTTTAAATATCATGTTGAGCTCCTCATATTTCTTGGTCGTTTCTTGTGAGCTCTCCATCTTCTTTCCTCAACCTGATTACCTGGTCCTTGGCTGTTGTCTGCCTCCTTATGTGGCTATACAACAGCTTCGGGTGAGACTTGGCTTTCAATGCTATGTCGTTTTCGTACTGTCGCTGTGCCTCCCTCCTTATCTGTGCATACTGGTTTCTGGCTCTTCGACTAATCTCTATTTTCCTAGGTCCTTTGTTTTCTGTACTTTTCCATTCTCTAGCACGCTTAGTTTTTTTCTTCCCTACACCTTCGGGTAAACCAAGGGCTTGTTCTGGTCTTCCCATTATTTCTGTTGCCCTTGGGAACAAACCTCTCCTCTGCCTCCTTGCATTATATTGTCATGTAGTCCATCATTTAGTTTACTGATTTTCCTACCACTTCTCTTTCCCACTGAACCTCTTGCAGGAGGTTCCTCATGCCCGTGTAGTCCCCATTTTGTAGTTTGGCTTTTCCTATCCTACTCCTGTTACCCTCTACACTTTTAACACTACTTTGTATTGAAAGCTCAGAACCATGTGATCACTAGCTCCGAGGGGCCTTTAATATGTGATGCCCTCGATGTCCGAGCTACTCTAGGTGAATACGAGATCCAGTCTTGCTGATTCATCCTCTCCTCACCTTTACCTACCTCCCTCCCTCCCCCCCATCTCCTTGGTAGAGTCCAAAACATGTCGCTGCATGAGGTTTTCCAATACCACATCCATCATCATGGCTCTCCATGTTTCGGGACCCCCATGTGGCTCAAGGTTTTCCCAGTCAGTCTCCTTGTGATTGAAATCACCCATAACTAATAATTTTGCTTTACTCGTGTGAACGCTTTCTGCCACCTCAGCTGGAGTGTCCATTTCTCTGCTGTTCTCTTCATATTCTTCTCTTGGCCTCTTGCAGTTCTGTGACGGGCTGTACTTCACTGCAATTACCATTTTAAGGCCCCCAGACTGGATTTTTCCTACTATGTAGTCCCTCTCCCCCATTCCGTCAATTCCTTCCATTTCCTCAAATCCCCATCAATTTTTTTATGAGCAGTGCAACTCCTCCTTACCCTCTACGCACTCTATCTTTCCTCAGGATCTGTTATCCAGGTGGGAAGATTGCGTCTGTTATCCCAATGAGTTTCGTTTCTGCGAGTGCTATGATGTCTGGGGACATCATCTTGATTCTGTCCTGCAATCCTCATATTTATTTGTTATTCTGTCTGCATTCGTACACCAAACCTTCATCTTCTTTCCTGAAACTGTGGTCTGGGGAGTTCGTTGGGGTTAGGGGAGCGGGAGACCTAGCAGGGAACTATTGGGGAGTTGCTGTGAAGGTAGTTTGTGATGAAGGGGATGGGGGCAGTGTGTACGGTGTGTGTGTTTTGGGTTAGACTGTTTGGTTGCATTGGGGTTGTCGCGGTTGAGGGCCTTCTGTAGGTGGTTTAGAGAGAGAGTGAGAGAGAGAGTGAGAGAGAGAGAGAGAGAGGAGAGAGAGAAAAGAGAGAGAGAGAGAGAGAGAGAGAGAGAGAGAGAGTGAGAGAGTGTGTGTGTGTGTGAGTGTGTGAGTAAAGTTGTGTGAGTGTGTGTGTGAGTGTGTGAGTGTGTGTGTGAGTGTGTGAGTGTGTGTGTGTGTGTGTGTGTGTGTGTGTGTGTGTGTGTGTGTGTGTGTGTGTGTGTGTGTGTGTGTGTGTGTGTGTGTGTGTGTGTGACACCAACAAGGGGGGGACACAACAGTAGAAATAACAACGATCGCTTGGAAGATAAAAGACGGGCCCAGCAGCCAGGTCTCAACTCTAGCTAAAAAAAAAAAAAACAGCAATTAAATACCCTACTTTTGGCTTACACAGCAACGATGATAATGAGATTCCAAACACCATTCTCATCTACCACCCACGCCCGTGCCACGCCCACCACCCACGCGCCACGCCCACCACCCACACACGTGCCACCACCACCAATACCCGTGCCACACCACCCACACCCGTGCCACACCACCCACACCCGTGCCAAGCCGATCACCTACGCCCTAAAGGTGAATATAAATTGGATCACTATGATGCCTGAGTCACGAGTTTGTAAAGGGATGTGTGTTATAATATATATATATATATATATATATATATATATATATATATATATATATATATATTATATACATATATATATATATATATATATATATATATATATAAATTAGCTCCAGCTCTTGGTCCCGTGTCTTCCATATAAACACAAAGAAGGCTTTCCATTTCTGAATGCATGTGTGTGTTGTGAGGCACAATGTTTTGTACAAGTTCACAATTATTTTTTTAGCAGTTTGTTGGTCATTCTCTTCAAGGAGACTTCTTGCCTCTCACTGTTTAACATTTCTTGAACGTTCATCTTCCATTATTTTGGAACATTCCTCACTTAATAATTGTTGCAGTTCAGTGTTATTGCCTACCAATATTATCATTATTAGGAAGTATAATCGGTGTTTATCATACAACACTAGTAGTAGTGAATACAATTCTCTGTATCTCAGCTTGAAACAGACGACAGCTAGCTAGCTAGCTAGATATCTCTCTCTCCCCTCCACACAATTTTTCAGCTTCTAAATGTTCTTTGTGGTTCACATAAAACTCGTAGTGAACTAATTCAACAATTTAGTGTAATGATCTGGATTCGAGCCAGGCATCTAGTGGAACTAAAATTACCAGCTTGTCTGAGCCTCACTTTCGTTGTACCTGACGATGGGTTGATAAGTCTAGAACCGCTGGCCTGCCGCTGCTGTTGCTGCTACTACCACCACTACTACTACTGCTGCTACTGGTATTACTAAAACTACTACTACTACCACTATTCCTCCTCTTCCTTTCATTTTCTTTCCTATTTTACCATACATCAGCTCGCTTGGAAAACAGATCCCTGAAAAACATTGGCCAACTGGAGAACATCAACTCCCTAGGAAACATTAGTTCCATTAGAACATTAGGAAACTGGAGAACACTAGTCCACAGAGAACATTAGTCCACAGAGAACACTAGTCCACAGAGAACATTAGTCCACAGAGAACATTAGTCCACAGAGAACATTAGTCCACAGAGAACATTAGTCCATAGAGAACATCATCACTGGAGACCATCAGTCCCCAAGAGAACACTGAATCTGTTATTCATCATCATTTTATTTCTGCAATTGGAACAAGGTTTGGGATTATTATTGTGTTGGTGGTGTTGGTGGTGTTGGTGATGGTGATGGTGGTGGTGTTGGTGGTGATGGTGGTGGTGTTGGTGGTGTTGGTGGTGTTGGTGATGGTGGTGGTGGTGGTGTTGCTGCTCCAGCGGGAAGGCAAATAGGAGTAACATAAAAAAATCAAGACTACGAAAAAATGCAATAAGAATAAAAGAAACATATGCAATAGTAGCAGCAGCAGCGAACAGCAGAAGCAAGAGCAGCAGTCCCAGCAGCAGCAGAAGCAAGAGCAGCAGCCCCAGCAGCAGCAGAAGCAAGAGCAGCAGTCCCAGCAGCAGCAGAAGCAAGAGCAGCAGTCCCAGCAGAAGCAGTAATCTTGACTGCTCTCACCAGCAATACGTTTATAAGTTAGCCAAATTGAAGACATCACCAATGTGCTGCTAGCCTATTCTATATGATAGTTACATAGTGTTGATAGATGTTAGCCTGAACTGGGAGACTTAAGTGGTTCAGCCAGGATACCATTCACTATTACATTTATTACACTACTGGGAGGGAGAGAGAGGCGCACTCACATATATAAAACAACAGACACCAACAAAACAGAGAAAGTCAGACAGACAGAGACAGACAGACACAGAGAGACAGACACAGACACACATAGCGTTCCCATACTTCAGTAAGGAATCGTTCAAGACTGTACACCGTGTACGTCAGGCCCATACTGGAATATGCAGCACCCAGTCTGGAACCCACACCTGGTCAAGAACGTTAAGAAATTAGAGAAAGAGCAAAGGTTTGCAACACGACTAGTCCCAGAGCTAAGGGGATTGTCGTACGAAGAAAGGTTAAGGGAAATCGGCCTGACAACACTGGAGGACAAGATGGTTAGAGAAGACGTGATAACGACATATAAAATACTGCTAGCAATTGACAAGGTGGACAGAGACAGGATGTTCCAGAGATGGGACACAGAAACAAGGGGTCACAGTTGGAAGTTCAAGACTCAGATGAGTCAAAGGGATGTTAGGAAGTATTTCTTCAGTCAGAGTAGTCAGGAAGTGGAATAGCCTAGCAAGTGAGGTAGTGAAGGCAGGAACCATACATAGTTTTAAGACGAGGTATGATAAAGCGCAGGGAGAGAGGCGCCCTAGTAGCGATTAGTGAAGAGGCGGGGCCAGGAGCTATGAATCGACCCGTGCAACAACAAATAGGAGTACAAATAGGCGAATACATACACACACACACACACACACACACACACACACACACACACACACACACACACACACACACACACACACACACACACATTCTTTACCTGTTTACACGTGGTAGGGGAAGTACACTGGACACACACACTGTACTTGCTAATTAAATGCGGTAACATTACTAAAAGTTATGTGTTGGCTGGTGTGTTGGGGGCCCCACAATCCAGGGCCTTGGTGCCCCACCACCGGGGTACGCATGGGGCCCCACGGACCATTTCAGCTGCCCACAATTTCGACACTTTTTAAAGCAGTAGCCACAACCTCGGTGGCATGAACACTGCTTACTCTGCTCTCTGCCGCTCACAGCAAATTTCGACTCCCTAGGGACGGACTAGTGGCCACGGGGAGTATCTGGGGCCTTATAAAAGTTGTTTTTGTCCTTTGGGGTAGAATTGTGATCCCATGGGTGGAACAGTGCCCTTGAGGGTGGAACTGTGACCTCACGGGTGGAACTGTGACCCAGTGGGTGGAGCTATGGCCTCGTGGGTGGAGCTATCTATGGCCTCGTGGGTGGAGCTATGGCCCAATAACTCACCCTCCACACTCCCACCAATTACCACTAAGGGTTTTACTGTTTTTGGAAGCCTCAAGTGAAAAATTAGACACGTCCAGCGGGAGGAGCGCATATATATACGTGCGCTTGTGTGTGAGAGGAGCCGAGATATATAAAATCTGCGAGCCACCTTCCTCTTGAGGTCGCTGGTGGGCGAAGGTTCAGCTACTACCTCTCACCCACTGTAGCAACTACCTCTCTCACCCTCTCCCCTACACCGTACCACAACACGCATCCTCCTCCACTGTTCAGTATTAAAAAATACTGTCTCCAGCTCCTGTTATTAATTTTCATGGTTCCGGTACACAGTCTCTGCCAGTTAGTGTCGGGACACACTTGAAAACTAGTGATTAAGGGATAAACTGGTTAAGTGAACAGCTTGGGGACTTGATGAGCATGAATTCCATGTATTTGCCGCTACTGTGGTGTCAGCAGCAGCACAAATGCGACGCATTTACACCTGGTCAATACATCCACATCCCACCTGACTTAAGGTAAGTATGTCAACAATGCCTAGTGACCAGTGTACTTACCTAGGTCTTCAGAATTAGACATGTGCAACATCTGGGTATCTTTATTTTTAGACGTCTCTAATTCTTCATCTTGTCGGTACTATATACCATTCATGTACTTAGTTTGTTGCCAGACGTCCAGTCACTCGTCGAGTCACTCAGCTCACACACTGAGGTCCGGAGTTCGAATCTCCTCCGGCACGGCTGGAAAACATTAGGGACGTGTTTCCATAAGACACCTGCTGTCCCTGTTTACCCATCAGTATAAAATGGGTACCTGGGTGTTAGTCGACTAGGGTGGGTCGCATCCTGGGACAAAACTGACCTGATTTGCACGAAATGCTCAGCATAACAAGCGGCTTTCTATATAGCAGTAAGTCAGTGGTGTCAGCTATGGTCTGTATACCTTGTACATGTAGTAAATAAAGATATTATTTTAGTTTCCACGAGGGTTTTGTGTACTCTCCTGGTTGTTTACGAACGTCGATACACAGCTTCTGGAATTTCCGAGGTACTTGTATATTTATAACATTGTACTTACCTACTTGTGTTTACAGGGGGAGGGGGTTGCCACGGGTTTTAGGTCTGAATGTTAACGGGCACATCAGTTCCCCTGAGCTTTGGTCAAACCTCTGCAGCACAATTGCCCTCAAAGATTTGTTAAGTTATACCATGAATTAAGGAAAGATCCTGGACTTCACCTTACGAAACAGACAAAGCAAATGCGATAGTAATTACGGACAAAATAGATTATAGGGGAAAACAAACCCTGATATTAGGAGATACGGAAACTCACGCTCCTCTTAACGCACACTAACCAGCTATAATAATTCCTCATGTTCATGTTCCGTACATACCTACTCTTAAGTGTGTGTAATATTTGTCTGCACAACCATTGTGTGATGCCTTCCACTTACTCGCCACCCAGTGACTAAAGTATTTCCTGACTTATATGCTTGTTGGGCTCCGAGGTTGTGTTAATTTCATGTTGCTATTGCTGCTGCTGGCCTTCCTGATTACCGACAGATGTTGAAGATGTACAGCCAGTATTAGACGTGGAACAGAAGATGAGGAGGAGCAGGGATAGACAAACATGGAGAGAGAGAGAGAGAGAGAGAGAGAGAGGAGAGAGAGAGAGAGAGAGAGAGACGCAGGTAGGGAAGACTTCTGCACGAACACAGGTTAACATCATCACACGAACACACTACACACGAACAGTACTACTACTAGTAATGTTAGTGAAGGTAGTAGTGTTCTTGACTCGTGTGTTCGTGTGTGATGATTGTTTTGACCTGTGTTCGTGAAGAAGTCTTCCTTCCCTTCCTCTCTCTCTCTCTCTCTTCTCTCTCTCTCTCTCTCTCTCTCTCTCTCTCTCTCTCTCTCCCTCCATGTTCGTTTACCCCTGCTCCTCCCCATCTATTGTTCCACGTCTAATGTTGACTATGTCTGCACCATGTCGGTAATCAGGAAGGCCAGCAATAGCACCAGGACTAGTACTACTTGTACTAGTCACACTAGTACAGCTAGCACTAGTCATACTAGTACTGCTAGCAATAGTCACACTAGTACTGCTAGCAATAGTCACACTAGTGCTGCTAGCAATAGTCATACTAGTACTAGTCACACTGGTAATACTAGTACTAGTAATATAGCACTATCACTAGTAATACTAGCACTAGTAATACTAGTACAACTAGCACTGGTAATACTAGTACCACTAGCACTGGTAATACTAGTACCACTAGCACTGGTAATACTAGTACCACTAGCACTGGTAATACTAGTACCACTAGGACTAGTAATACTAGTACCACTAGCAATACTAGAACCATTTTACTAGTAATATAGTACCACTAGTACTAATAGCACTGGTAATACTAGTACCATTTTACTAGTAATATAGTACCACTAGTAATACTAGTACTAGCACTAGTAATATAGTACCATTAGTAATACAAGTAGCATTTTACTAGTAATATAATATTAGTAATACTAGTACCATTTTACTAATATACTAGTAATACTAGTAGTAGCACTAGTAATACTAGTACCACTTTACTAGCAATATAGTACTAGTAACACTAGTACTATCACTAGTAATACTAGTACCATTTTACTAGTAATACAGTGCCATTAGTAATACAAGCACTAGTAATGCTGGTACTACTACTACTATTACTACTACTACCACCACCTTTAAGTGTTTGCCAGAATTTATTTTCTATTTTTCTTCTCGTTTTCTGTCATCACTAAAGAAAACGCAATACCATCAACTTCAAACGTTGACAGTTTGTGTACGTCACAACGTCTTGCAGTGTGTACAAAGAACGAAAAAACACAAACTGTAATGGGCTTTACTCACGAAATCGTAATGACACGATTGCAAACAAACCATACCACGGGTGGGGTTTGAACCCGCGATCAGGGTCTTAAAACTCCAGACCGGTATATTTCTATGCTAACCTTCCTATGGTGTAGAAATACACCTAGTTGGATGAATCTTACTGAAGCTAGCTGTCCCAGTGGCTAAGGCGACGGTCTGGAGTTTTAAGACCCTGATCGCGGGTTCAAACCCCACCCGTGGTATGGTTTGTTTTAATGGGCTTTGTCTCTTCAGACTTATAACTTACAAAAGTGAGCTATATAAGTCTCTGAGAATGTAAGTGGACAAGGTGTGTTATGATAGGTAGAAGCACACAAGTGCAACTAATGCTCCACTTTATTACAACGTTTCGCTCTCCAGGAGCTTTGTCAAGCCGTTACAAACAATACAACTATTAGACTGGGGTGCAGAGCATATTATAATAGTTGTATACGGTGGCCCGTGGCCTGGTGGCAAAAGCTATAGCTTCACACGGTGAGATACCGGGTTCGATTCCCGGCGAGGGTTGAAACATTGAGCGTGTTTCCAAACACCGGTTGTCTATGTTCACCCATCAGTAAAATGGATACCTGGGTGTTAGTGGAATGGTATGGGTCGCATCCTGGGACAAAACTGACCTAATTTGCCCCAAATGCTCAGCATAACAAGCGGCTTTCTATATAGTAGTATGTCATTGATGTCAGCTATGGTCTGTATACCTTGTACATGTACTTGTAAATAGTTATTAGTTCCAGAACTAGTGGTACTAGAAGTTGTAGTTCTAGAACTAGTACTAGAAGTTGTAGTTCTAGAACTAGTGGTACTAGAAGTTGTAGTTCTAGAACTAGAAGTACTAGAAGTTGTAGTCTAGAACTAGAAGTACTAGAAGTTGTAGTTCTAGAACTAGAAGTACTAGAAGTTGTAGTTCTAGAACTAGAAGTACTAGAAGTTGTAGTTCTAGAACTAGAAGTACTAGAAGTTGTAGTTCTAGAACTAGAAGTACTAGAAGTTGTAGTTCTAGAACTAGAAGTACTAGAAGTTGTAGTTCTAGAACTAGAAGTACTAGAAGTTGTAGTTCTAGAACTAGAAGTACTAGAAGTTGTAGTTCTAGAACTAGAAGTACTAGAAGTTGTAGTTCTAGAACTAGAAGTACTAGAAGTTGTAGTTCTAGAACTAGAAGTACTAGAAGTTGTAGTTCTAGAACTAGAAGTACTAGAAGTTGTAGTTCTAGAACTAGAAGTACTAGAAGTTGTAGTTCTAGAACTAGAAGTACTAGAAGTTGTAGTTCTAGAACTAGAAGTACTAGAAGTTGTAGTTCTAGAACTAGAAGTACTAGAAGTTGTAGTTCTAGAACTAGAAGTACTAGAAGTTGTAGTTCTAGAACTAGAAGTACTAGAAGTTGTAGTTCTAGAACTAGAAGTACTAGAAGTTGTAGTTCTAGAACTGAACTAGTGTCTGAAAAGTGGACTAGAAGTTGTAGTTCTAGAACTAGAAGTACTAGAAGTTGTAGTTCTAGAACCATAGTACTAGAAGTATTCTAGAACCATAGTACTAGTAGTTCTAGAACAGTATATAGAAGTTCTAGAACCAGTAGTATAGAGTTCTAGAACTAGAAGTTCTAGAAGCTAGAAGTGTTCTAGAACTACGCTAGAAGTTACTAGAACTAGCGCTAGAAGTTGTTCTAGAACTAGCGCTAGAAGTTATTCTAGAACAGAAGTTGTTCTAGAACTAGTAAGTACTAGAAGTACGTAGGTTCTAGAGTACTAGTAGTACTAGTACTAGTAGTGACTAGTACTTAGTAGTACTATATGTACTAGTACTAGTAGTACTAGTGTTACTAGTACTAGTACTAGTGACTAGTACTAGAGTACAGTGGTACTAGTACTAGTAGTACTATGTATACTAGTGGTACTAGATAGTACTAGTACTAGTAGTACTAGTGGTACTAGACTAGTACTAGTGTACTAGTACTAGTATACAGTACTAGTATAGTACTAGAAGTAGTAGTGTACTAGTACGTAGTAGTACTAGTGTACAGTGTACTAGTATAGTACTAGTAGTACTAGTAGTAATAGTACTAGTTACTAGTAACTACTACTTAGTAGTACTAGTACTAGTTCAGTTTCTAGTACATAGTACTAGTAGACTAGTAGTACTAGTACTACATAGTACTATAAACTAGTACTAGTATACTAGTACTACTAGTACTACTAGTTCTAGTAGACTAGTACTACTAGTACTAGTAACTAGTACGCTAGAGTACTAGTATACTAGAACTACTAGCTAACAAGTACTATATACTAGTACTACTAGTATATACTACTATCAGTACTAGTAGAACTAAGTACTACTAGTACTAGTTAGTACTAGAACTAGTAGTATAGTTCTAGTAACTAGTACTAAGTACTAGTGACTAGTAAGTACTAGTACTAGTAGTACTAGTACTAGTAAGTATACTAGTAGTACTAGTACTAGTAGTACTAGTATACTAGTACTACTAGTACTAGTAGTACTAGTACTAGTAGTACTAGTACTAGTAGTACTAGTCTAACTAGTAGTACTAGTTACTAACTAGAAGTACTATGTACTAGTAGTACTAGTACTAGTAGTACTAGCTTAGTCGTACTAGTACTAAGTACTAGTAGTACTAGTACAGTAGTACTAGTACTAGTAGTAAATAAAAACTAGTAAGAAGTACTTGTACTACTAGTACTTGTATACTAGTTTGTACTAGTATATAGTAATAGGGCTACCCAGTAAATAAATACTAGTAAAGTACTAGTAAAATGTAGTACTAGTACTAGTTTCTTATTTCTAGTACTATAAGTATTCTAGTACTAGTAGTACCTTTGTACTAGAAAATATAGTATTTTTAAAACCCGGTTTTTAGTAGTTTCTAGTTAGTACTAGTACTATAGTATTTTAGTACTTTCTAGTAGTACTTTGTAACTATTTTACTAAATACGAGTACTTTGTTTCTTTGTACTAGTACAAATAGTCTAGTATACTGTACTAGTTACAGTAGTAATAGTACTTTGTAAAATTTCTAGTAGTATTGATAGTAGTACTAGTTTTTTAGTAGTTTAGTTATAGTACTAGTAGTATAGTATACTAGTACTATTTGTAAATATAGTACTAGTACTTAGTTTTTTACTAGTACTAGTAGTACTTTGTACTAGTATAATTTCTAGAAATAGTATAGGGAAATACTATAGTACTAGTTTCTAGTTTGTACTAGTAGTATAAAAAAAAATACTAGTATATAGTACTAGTAGTAAATAGTTTTTAGTACGTACTAGTAAATAGGACTATTTAATAGTATTTCTAGTAGTACTAGTATATTGTAAGTAGTATTGTATAGTTGTAATAGTTTTACTAAATACTAGTAGTACTAGTTTGTATAGTATAGTAGTACTTTACTAGTTGTATAGTAGTACTAGTACTAGTTTTTACTAGTATACTATTTACTATTTTTACTTGTATATGTACTATTTGTCCCCAGAAATAGTAGTACTTTAGTACTAGTACTATAGTACTAGTAGTACTATTTACTAGTAGTACTAGTAAAAGGGACTTTGTTTTACTAGTAGTACTTAATTTTATAGTAGTACTAGTACTAGTAAAAACTATACTAGTAGTATAGTAAAAAATTGTACCAAATTTTTAACTTTTAATTAAAATAAAAAAAAATTTTGTACTAAACTAGAGTTTTAAAAATTTTGGGGGGGATTTTTCAGTTCTTGTAAGGACCCCCTTTGTTACTTTTTATTTTAATATATATATTTTAATATAATAATATATATATATTATATATATATATATATATATATATTTTCTTTCTTTCAGTTCCAGCCGTATCCCACTGAGGTGGGGTGGGGCCCAAAAAGAAAAATAAAGTTTCTCCTTTTAAATTTAGTAATAATACAGGAGAAGGGGTTACTAGCCTTGCTCCCCGGGATTTTAGTCGCCTCTTACGACACGCATGGCTTACAGAGGAAGAATTCTGTTCCACTTCCCCAAGAACAAGAATTAGAAAGAAAATAGAAGAAAAACCCAGAGGGGTGTGTATATTTGTTTTACATGTTGTGTAGTGTGACCCTGTGTAAGTAGAAGTAGCAAAAACGTACCTGTAATCTTGCATATTATGAGACGACAATAGACACCAGCATCCACCCTCATGTAAAAAATTTCAGGCTTTGTTTTACACTCACTTGGCAGGACGGTAGTTCCTCCCTGGTTGGGGGTTGCTGTTCCAACCTACATTATTTTATATTTTATTTTACTTTTTTGGTTTAATAGCAAATTATGGACACACAGGGGTTTTACAAACCCGCCACCAAGAACTAGCTCCCCTTGCCTTTTAAATTCACCCCCTTCCTCCCCCCTCCCTCTCTCCCTCCCTCCCTCCCCCTCCTCCCTCCTCCCTCCCTCCCCTCCCCCTTTCCCCCCTCCTCCCTCCCTCCCTCTCTTCCCTCCCCCTCTCTCCCCCCCTCCCTCCCCTCTCCCTCCCTCCCCTCCCTCCCTCCCTCCCTCTCTCCCTCCCTCTCTCTCCTCCTCCCTCCCTCTCCTCCTCTCTCCCTCCCTCTCTCTCTCTCCCTCCTCTCTCTTCTCCCTCCCTCTCTCCCTCCCTCCCTCCTCCTCTCCATGTTTGTCTATCCCTGCTCCTCCAACGTTAAAAATTGCAGAAGCAAAGTATTCCTGATGAGGTGACATGCAGCCTTATGATGCAGGTGTAGTAGATAACTTAAAATCTACAAAAGCGAGCAACCAGGGGATATTTAACTGAGAGCACACAACACCTGACTGTACTATCTTACATTATCATCGTATTGCAACGGATGTGCTGTAGTAACAGTTGTCGTAAAAAAGACTATTCTGTAGGCAAAGGGGTGTGAGTGAGTGAGTGTGGAGAGAGAGAGAGGGGAGGGGAGGGGGAGAGAGAGGGGGAGAAGAGAGAGGGGGAGAGAGAGAGAAGAGAGAGAGAGTAGAGAGAGGGGAGGAGAGAGAGAGGAAGAAGAGGAAAGGGGAGAGAGAGAGAGAGAGAGAGAATTATGGAGGGATTGGGGGGAGGGGACGACAGGTGCTCAGAGAACTTTAGGAAATGTATTTGTGACTGCAAGTCTGTCAAGGGTTACAACCTTATACTTTTGACACTGTGACTAACATACTCCCTCACGTACTACGCCAAACATTCATGAACCAGGACCCCCGCAGCCATGAACACTGGCACTGGCGCGCGCGCGCACACACACACACACACACACACACACACACACACACGACTACACACACGACTACACACACGACTACACACACGACTACACACACGACTACACACACGACGCGCGCATATACAATAGGCCTAGTGTCTAATTGACATATGCCTAGGACAAAATGGTAACTAACACAAAGTTTGCAACAACGCTATTTCCAGAGCTAATGGGAATGTCCTACGAAGAAAGGTTAAGGGAAATAGACCCGATGACAATGGAGGACAGGAGGGTTTGGGGAGATATGATAACATACAAAATACTGCGAGGAATAGATAAGGTGGACAGAGATAGGATGTTCCAGAGATGGGGCACAGAAACAAGGGGTCACAATTGGAAGTTGAAGACTCAGTCAAATGGATGTTAGGAAGTATTTCTTCAGTCTCAGAGTTGTCAGGAAGCAGAATAGTCTGAAAAGTGAGTTAGCAGAGGCAGGAACCATATATAGCTTTAAGACGAGGCATGATAAAGCTCATGGAGCAGGGAGGGAGAGGACCTAGTAGCGATCAGTGAAGAGGTGGGGCCATGAGCGGAGTCTCGACCCCTGCAACCACAGACTAGTACACACACTGCTTCGAGACATTTTCCAACAAATTTGTACATAACTATTTCACGACATAGACAAGAGCAAGGATTAACAGCTGAGAAATTTCAAATTCAAGCTGCAATCAGAGGAAATTACTGTCCCCGAGTCGGCAAAACTTTAAAGAGTGAAGAAATGGGAAACCAAGAGAAGAATAAAAAGAAGGGGAAACTGAAAAGGTAGAAACAGGATGTGGGTGAATGGAGCAATAACTGATGTTAAGTGGAGTTAGATACAAGATGGAAGAGGAAAGGGAAATTAAGTTGGGTGATCTTTGCATATAGATGAAGAGAAAACTTAAAATATTGGAGGAAGTCATGGAATAAGAGAGAAGACTAACAAATACTGAAGATACACAGTGGAGATAAATGGTATAAAATACCGACACGATGGAAAAATAGACATATGAAGTATAATGTGATCCTCTATTGACTACGTTTCGCCCACACAGTGGACCGTATCAAGTCACTATGATCTGTTTATGACTTAATAAAGACCACCGTGTGGGGTGAACCATGGTCAATATGGTCGCAATATACCGAATTTGTGTTTATTTTTCCAAAAGACACACATCCTGATAGAGGATCTACCGAAGCTGAAGACAGAACGGGAGAAAATTAATGAAAGTGGGAATGAAGCACACACACAAATTAAACCAGTAGTGATGAATGGTTTGAAAAACCGACAAGTTGAAGATTGAGACACTTATGCAGCATATGGGAATCTTTATTCAGGAAACGTTTCGCCACACAGTGGCTTCATCAGTCCAATACAAAGGAGGTGGGGAGACAAGTGAAAGAGGGAGGAAATGTAAGTGCAAGTGACAAAGAGGATTTATCAACAGACACGAAAATCTGGAAGGAGAGAAGGACGTTGCTATCTATAAGCCTGGAAATAAATGGTATAAAATACCGACACAATGGAAATATAAACACACATGCAGTTTAATGTGATCCTTTATTGACAACGTTTCGCCCACACAGTGGGCTTTTTCAAGTCACAAACAGATCTACCTGGGGTAGATACTCACGTACTTTCCACCCAAGGTAGATCTGTTTGTGACTTGAAAAAGCCCACTGTGTGGGCGAAACGTTGTCAATAAAGGATCACATTAAACTGTATATATGTTTATATTTCTATCTATAAGCCTCGGGAAAACAAAGAGGACAATTGATGACATGGATGGAAGCGGAAAAAGATTCCAGCTCTCACTGAAGTGACAAGAAAAAGTACATCAGATGACAAATTTTAAAAGAATCTGAAGGTACTCAAGGGACAAAATATGCCCAGTGAAACTGACCCTTCCTACAAAAATGGCCCAAGAGAGAATAGAGGCAAAAAACAAGTGTTAAGGTTGATGGAAAGATAAACATGTGTACCTTGACAGGGACAGAACAGTAAAAGAAACAGCTCGGGGAGGAGGAGGAGCAGAAGCAGGTTGCGAGATTTATAGAACGTTTCGGTCCTGGGACCCTGATCAAGGTCCCAGGACCGAAAGGTTTTCTAAATAAACATGTCCTGGTGTTTACTAACTAATAAAAGCAACATCCATTAGCATTCAACACAAATACTCTCGTACAAAGTTAAAAAAAACAGCAGAAGTTACTACTGTAGTAATTATGAAAGCCATGAAAATAGGCAGAAAGAGCTAAGTCGAAGGCAAACCGTTAAGATACGTAGTTTGTGGCAGGTGACAAGCTCCACTGGGATGGGGGAAGGTGGGCAGGAGTACCTTCAAAATTAGTTTGACAAGTACATGAGTGGGTGTGGCGACTGAGTGTGATTTGGACTTGACTAGCATGGGCCAACAGGCCTGCAGCAGTGCTCCTTCCTTAAGTGGGTGAGAGTTGGGCCTGCCTAGCATGGGCCAGTAGGTCTACTGCAGTGCTCCTTACGTTCTAAACAGTTGGCTATGGGTGAGATGCATCTGCCCAATCCTCGGTTGAAAGATTCATCGTCAGTTGGCAATTTGCGTTGAATGAGGGTCAAACATACGTCCTGTTGAACTCAGCACAACTTGATGCCAGTCTGTAGAGCCCACCGGGTCCTCCACTTCAAAGACAGATTTGTGAACATGGCCCATGAAGGCGCTGTGAGGCAAAAGTCCACTGTAGAGTGGGCTCGCTACAGCAGCACTTGCCTCAGCATCCACCTGTTCATTTTCCAGAACACCAACACAGTTCCTGCACCAAGTGGGTTTGGATTTGACAAGGACTTGGCAAGTATGGGCTAGCAGGCCTGCAGTAATGTTCCTCCTTTTCTTAACTTTGTGCTGTACATGGGGACTCAGCAGCCATTCCTGGGTCTTCAGAACCACAGCCTCTACGAGGCTACATCTCAAAGTGTACAACACCCGTCAAGAATAATCACTATATTACTGATTAAAGTAAATTGTTTATGTAATTTGTTGTTGTTACAGGAGCCTAGCTATAGTCTGCTTTTTATTTCCTCAAAGCTTCACCTGACATTTTTTGTGATATCAAAGATGCACATGTTTATCTAGTTATATCTCTTGCTTTGGTATTCCTGCATATAACTCTTCTCCTTCTTTTAATCTTCTGCAAGTCTTTAATCCCATTCTCTGTAAACTATTTTTTTTGTCCCTCTACTCTCTATTCCTCGTAGTATCTGCTATCGCTGGTAGAATTTCCTCCATGAATTGTTGAGTCCTTTATTGCTTCTCTTTTACTCTTCAGTTTTTAATTTCCCTTATTCAGTTGGTCTTGCAGATCTTCCTGCTTTACCTGGTTTTGTTCCACTTTTCTCATTCTGTCCATCAATTCACTCACTTATTTGTTTCATTTTTTGTGACGGCCTATCTTGTGATGACCAGATGTTCAGTCCTGTGAACAAAGGCTCACGAATCTTTTAAACTAGTACTACTATTTCCGTAAACATGTTAGGTACACCACGAAACTCGCATTACTTTCTTAACCACTAAGACGCTCCAGCACAAAGTATACAGCTGATCAGAAGAGGCTTCCTCAAGTTATCAATGAAACCTAAACCGGGATGTCTAACTCTGTGACCATAGGACGTCTGCACATTCCAATAATTAATCTTTCTCTAAGCACAAGATGTATGCATCCACCTTAGTGTACTGTAGTGGTGTGAAATACCTACATACCTGGAGGGCATTCCTGGGGCCAATGTCCCCGCAGCTGGGTTCATGACCAGGTCTCAACTATTTGCATTCGCCTATTGTCGGTTGTAGAACACGAGTCTCAGCTCTTGGCCCTACTTTTTGACTTGCTGTTTGTCGGATTTTCTCTCTCATAGCCTCTTAGGTCTTGTTATACCTTTCCACAAAATAGTGTATAAGAGACTTCGTCTTCACTCTTCATACAGGTCATTCATCCTGACCACCCTAAGGCTAAGGCTATACATAATGGTATATCCCTGTGACACGTCTGTGTATTTTAGCTTATGTGCCCTCGTGCACTTATTTCCCACCTCTCAAGCATTCTCTCCTTGTCCACCCTATCAAGTCCTATCCAGTATTTTTTGTGTCGTTATCGTTAAGGCGCAAAGCAGTCAGTATATTGTGTAAGTTACAATGAGGGACTCGAGGAGCTACACCTGATACTGAAAGAAAGATCAGGTTCTTATAACGTCGTACAATACTTGGAGGAATTGTTAGAATAGACAGGGATGAACTGCTCTAGAGGCGGGAAGTAGGAACACGAAGGAACAGCTCGATGTTAAGAAATATCTCTTCAGCCTCAGGGTGGTCAGGAAGTCTAAGATTTAGAGAACGAAGTAGTAGAGGCAGGATCAACATACATTTATACAGCTGCAAGAACAAGTATGGCAGGGTTCACAAAGACAGTTGATTCAACCTGATTGGTGGGGCCAAGAGCTTAGACCCTTGCAACCACAAACAGGCGAATACAAATAGGCGAGTGTATACACGTACACAAACTTTTCCAACACACACACACACACACACACACACTGCTAGCGGAACTAGCACGTACTATAGTCAAAAATAAATGCAACTCCTGGCAGGAGAGAGACTGGGAGACTGTCTCGCTAGGACACAACAACACAGCATCGTAATACTAGGTCATCTGGCCAGATACTCAACGTAATTTTTAACGCTCCCTATAAAAAAATCAAATATTTTTTACGAGTACCTTATAATTATACATAATTACAAGTGATTAAAAAATAAGTTGCAATTATGTGGACACGGAATTGCTGAACATTTCCTGGAAACGGTTAAATTTTGCAAGATAATCCAGGGTACGAAAATGGATCTGAAAATGAAGTGTTCTGAATGTGGGTAGGTGTGTATATGTTCTTACCTATTTGCGGCTGCAGGGGTCGAGTCACAGCTCCTGGCTCCGCGCGCGCGCGCGCGCGTGTGTGTGTGTGTGTGTGTTTGTGTAGGTTGTGTGTGTGTGTGTATGTGTAGGTTGTGTGTGTGTGTGTGTGTGTGTGTGTGTGTGTGTAGGTTGTGTGTGTGCGTGTGTAGGTTGTGTATGTGTGTGCGTGTGTAGGTTGTGTATGTGTGTGTTTGTGTAGGTTGTGTATGTGTGTGTGTGTGTAGGTTGTATATGTGTGTGTGTAGGTTGCATATGTGTGTGTGTGTAGGTTGTATATGTGTGTGTGTGTAGGTTGTATATGTGTGTGTGTGTAGGTTGTATATGTGTGTGTAGGTTGTGTATGTGTGTGTGTAGGTTGTGTATGTGTGTGTGTAGTTGTGTATGTGTGTGTGTAGTTGTGTATGTGTGTGTGTGTGTGTAGGTTGTGTATGTGTGTGTGTGTGTGTGTGTAGGTTGTGTATGTGTGTGTGTGTGTAGGTTGTGTGTGTGTGTGTGTGTGTGTGTGTGTGTGTGTGTGTGTGTTGTGTGTGTAGGTTGTGTGTGTGTGTAGGTTGTGTGTGTGTGGTGTGTGTGTGTGTGTGTGTGTGTGTGTGTGTAGGTTGTGTGTGTGTAGGTTGTGTGTGTGTGTGTGTGTGTGTGTGTGTGTGTGTAGGTGTGTGTGTGTGTGTAGGTGTGTGTGTGTGGTGTAGTGTGTGTGTGTAGGTGTGTGTGTGTAGGTTGTGTATGTGTGTGTGCGCGCGCGCGTAAGGTGTGTGTGTGTGTGTGTGTGTGTGTGGGGGGGGGGTGTGGGGTGTGTGGGGTGTGTGTGTGTGTGTGGGGTGTGTGTGTGTGTGGGGTGTGTGTGTGTGTGGGGTGTGTGTGTGTGCGCGTGTAGGTTGTGTGTGTGTGTGTAGGTTGTGTGTGTGTAGGTTGTGTGTGTAGGTTGTGTGTGTGTAGGTTGTGTGTGTGTAGGTTGTGTGTGTGTAGGTTGTGTGTGTAGGTTGTGTGTGTGTGTGTGTAAGTTGTGTGTGTGTGTGTGTAGGTTGTGTGTGTGTGTGTAGGTTGTGTGTGTGTGTGTGTAGGTTGTGTGTGTGTGTAGGTTGTGTGTGTGTGTAGTTGTGTGTGTGTGTAGGTTGTGTGTATGTGTGTAGGTTGTGTATGTGTGTGTGTGTGTAGGTTGTGTGTGTGTGTGTGTGTGTGTGTGTACTCACCTAGTACTCACCTAGTTGAGGTTGCGGGGGTCGAGTCCGAGCTCCTGGCCCCGCCTCTTCACTGATCGCTACTAGGTCACTCTCCCTGAGCCGTGAGCTTTATCATACCTCTGCTTAAAGCTATGTATGGATCCTGCCTCCACTACATCGCTTCCCAAACTATTCCACTTACTGACTACTCTGTGGCTGAAGAAATACTTCCTAACATCCCTGTGATTCATCTGTGTCTTCAGCTTCCAACTGTGTCCCCTTGTTACTGTGTCCAATCTCTGGAACATCCTGTCTTTGTCCACCTTGTCAATTCCTCTCAGTATTTTGTATGTCGTTATCATGTCCCCCCTATCTCTCCTGTCCTCCAGTGTCGTCAGGTTGATTTCCCTTAACCTCTCCTCGTAGGACATACCTCTTAGCTCTGGGACTAGTCTTGTTGCAAACCTTTGCACTTTCTCTAGTTTCTTTACGTGCTTGGCTAGGTGTGGGTTCCAAACTGGTGCCGCATACTCCAATATGGGCCTAACGTATACGGTGTACAGGGTCCTGAACGATTCCTTATTAAGATGTCGGAATGCTGTTCTGAGGTTTGCTAGGCGCCCATATGCTGCAGCAGTTATTTGGTTGATGTGCGCTTCAGGAGATGTGCCTGGTGTTATACTCACCCCAAGATCTTTTTCCTTGAGTGAGGTTTGTAGTCTCTGACCCCCTAGACTGTACTCCGTCTGCGGCCTTCTTTGCCCTTCCCCAATCTTCATGACTTTGCACTTGGTGGGATGAACTCCAGGAGCCAATTGCTGGACCAGGTCTGCAGCCTGTCCAGATCCCTTTGTAGTTCTGCCTGGTCTTCGATCGAGTGTATTCTTCTCATCAACTTCACGTCATCTGCAAACAGGGACACCTCAGAGTCTATTCCTTCCGTCATGTCGTTCACAAATACCAGAAACAGCACTGGTCCTAGGACTGACCCTGCGGGACCCCGCTGGTCACAGGTGCCCACTCTGACACCTCGCCACGTACCATGACTCGCTGCTGTCTTCCTGACAAGTATTCCCTGATCCATTGTAGTGCCTTCCCTGTTATCCCTGCTTGGTCCTCCAGTTTTTGCACCAATCTCTTGTGTGGAACTGTGTCAAACGCCTTCTTGCAGTCCAAGAAAATGCAATCCACCCACCCCTCTCTCTCTTGTCTTACTGCTGTCACCATGTCATAGAACTCCAGTAGGTTTGTGACACAGGATTTCCCGTCCCTGAAACCATGCTGGCTGCTGTTGATGAGATCATTCCTTTCTAGGTGTTCCACCACTCTTCTCCTGATAATCTTCTCCATGATTTTGCATACTATACATGTCAGTGACACTGGTCTGTAGTTTAATGCTTCATGTCTGTCTCCTTTTTTAAAGATTGGACTACATTTGCTGTCTTCCATGCCTCAGGCAATCTCCCTGTTTCGATAGATGTATTGAATATTGTTGTTAGGGGTACACATAGCGCCTCTGCTCCCTCTCTCAATACCCATGGGGAGATGTTATCTGGCCCCATTGCCTTTGAGGTATCTAGCTCACTCAGAAGCCTCTTCACTTCTTCCTCGGTTGTGTGCACTGTGTCCAGCACTTGGTGGTGTGCCCCACCTCTCCGTCTTTCAGGAGTCCCTTCTGTCTCCTCTGTGAACACTTCTTTGAATCTCTTGTTGAGTTCTTCACATACTTCACGGTCATTTCCTGTTGTCTCTCCTCCTTCCTTCCTTAGCCTGATTACCTGGTCCTTGACTGTTGTTTTCCTCCTGATGTGGCTGTACAACATTTCGGTCAGATTTGGCTTTCGCTGCTATGTCATTTTCATATTGTCTTTGGGCCTCCCTTCTTATCTGTGCATATTCGTTTCTGGCTCTACGACTGTTCTCCTTATTCTCCTGGGTCCTTTGCCTTCTATATTTCTTCCATTCCCTAGCACACTTGGTTTTTGCCTCCCTGCACCTTTGGGTAAACCATGGGCTCATCCTGGCTTTTTCATTACTCCTGTTACCCTTGGGTACAAACCTCTCCTCAGCCTCCTTGCATTTTGTTGCTACATATTCCATCATCTCATTAACTGTGTGTGTGTGTGTGTGTGTGTGTGTGTGTGTGTGTGTGTGTGTGTTTTGTGTGTGTGTGTGTGTAGGTTGTGTGTGTGTGTGTGTGTGTGTGTGTGTGTGTGTGTGTGTGTGTGTGTGTGTGTGTGTATACTCACCTAATTGTGGTTACAGGGGTTGATACTCAGCTCCTGGCCCCGCCTCTTCACTGACCACTACTGGGTCCTCCCTCTCCCTGCTCCATGAGCTTTATCATACCTCATCTTAAAACTATGTATGGTTCCTACCTCCACTACATCGCTTGCCAGACTATTCCACTTCCTAACAACTCTGTGGCTGAAAAAATACTTCCTAACATCCCTTTGACTCATCTGAGTCTTCAGCTTCCAAATGTGACCCCTTGTTTCTGTGTCCCATCTCTGGAACATCCTGTCCACCTTGTCTATTCCACGCAGTATTTTGTGTGTCGTTATCATGTCTCCCCTAACCCACCTGTCTTCCAGTGTCGTCAGACCAATTTTCCTTAACCTTTCTTCGCAGGACATTCCCCTTAGCTCTGGAACCAGCCTTGTTGCAAACCTTTGCACTTTCTCTAATTTCTTGACGTGTTTGACTAGGTGTGGGTTCCAAACTGGTGCTGCGTACTCCAGCATGGGCCTGACGTACACAGTGTATAGAGTCTTGAATGATTTCTTACTGAGGTACCGCTATTCTCAGGTTTGCCAGGTGCCCATATGCCGCATCAGTTATCTTCATTACTTTACATTTGGCGGAGTTAAATTCTAGGAGCCAGTTGCTGGACTACGCATCCAGCCTATCCAGGTCTTTGTAAACCTGTCTGGTTCGCATCTGATTTAATTCTCATTAACTTCACATCATCTGCAAACAGGGACACTTCTGAGTCTATCCCTTCTGTCATGTCGTTCACATATACCAAGAATAGCACTGCTCCCAGGATTGACCCCTGCGGGACCTCGCTCATCACAGGCGCCCACTGTGATACCTCATCACGGACCATGACTCGCTGTTGTCTCCCTGTTAGGTATTCTCTGATCCATTGCAGTGCCCTTCCTGTTATATGAGCCTGATCCTCTAGCTTATGTATTAATCTCTTGTGAGGAACTGTGTCGAAGGTCTTCTTGCAGTCCAAGAAAATGCAATCAACCCACCCCTCCCTCTCATTTCTTCCTTCAGTTACTTTGTCATAAAACTCTAGTAGGTTTGTGACACAGGATTTGCCTTCCATGAATCTGTGCTGGCTGTCGTTTATAATTTTGTTCTGCTCCAGGTGCTCCACCACTCTCCTCCTGATAATCTTCTCCGTGACACTGGTCTATAGTTTAGGGCTTCATTTCTGTCTCCTTTCTTAAAAATGGGGACTACATATGCCTTCTTCCATACTTCAGGTAGTTGCCCAGTTTCAAGGGAAGTGTTGAAGATTTTGGTTAGTGGCACACATGTCATGTAGGGGGGGAGGGTAATGAATTAAAGGGGGAATATGGGAGTAAGAGGGGGGAATAAGTAGGTAGGTGACAGGCGAGGCAGTAGGAGGGGTGAGTGCGGAGGTAAGTAGGTAATGTGAGGTCACTGGTGACTACATCTTCACCTCTCATTACTCTACACTCCACTCCACACTACTCACCCTCTCACTACTTTAACTAAACATAAATAAATGGAAATAAGAATAAATAACGGGGACAGTGAATATTACTATTTTACTCAAACACAGTTTATTATTAAGTCCTTGTACAATAATATATTTGGGAACAGGAGTACATCATTGGGGTTTAGATAAATGGGGTGGTACACATAAGCAGTGAGACAGGGAACACAATCAACTTGACGAAAATGAATATAACTTACAATATAGCACAGAGGACAGTTCACTACAGGAACTAAGCCCGAGGTCCCAAGACCTACACAGCACGAGTACTGCTCCAAGCCAGTACTCTGCCCAATGTCTCCAACAGTCTCCTCCAGAGACTTCAGCAGCCTTCTCCCGAGCCCTGCACCCCAGCAGCAGCTCCGCTCGAATCTCCTGATCATGCTCTTCCTTGGGCTTTTATGGTGGTCCAAGCACCCTCCACAACCACGTGTACGACCTGACGCCTAGGTTTGACGCCGTCAAGAACAAAAGACCTCAGACGTGGGCGTGGCTACAGACGTTTGCCAAGGCAAGGTGTGACCATATAATTGGTTAAATTAGGTCTCCCCAGAGACCTCACAAGCCCAGCTGGACTACATCACACACACAATGTCTCTGCTCCCTCTCTAAGGACCCACAGAGAGATGTCCGGTCCCACCGCCTTTGAGGTATTAAGGTCACTTAGCTTCTTTACCTCCTCAGTTGTGTGTAATTCATCCAACACGTGTTGATATATCCCTTGTTGGTGCACACCATTGTTTTGTTTTTCCAGTGTCCCTTCAGCCTCCACTGTAAATACTTCCTGAAATCTCATGTTGAGCTCCTCACATACTTCTTGGTCATTTCTTGTGAGCTCCCCACCTTCTTTCCTCAGCCTGATTACCTGGTCCTTAACTGTTGTCTTCCTCCTGATGTGGCTGTAAAGCAGTTTCGGGTCAGACTTGACTTTCGATGCTATGTCGTTTTCATAGTGTCGCTGGGCCTCCCACCTTATCTGTGCATACTCGTTTCTGGCTCGTCGACTAACCTCTGTTTTCCTGAGTCCTTTGCCTTCTATACTTTTTCCATTCTCTAGACTCTAGAGAATGGAGTCTAGAGCATTTAATGAAAAGCAGGGGTGTTGCTAGCACGTTAAGAGACAATACAATAAGTGTCAGGCCCGAGACTGTTCAACTGCCTCCCAGCATACGTAAGGGGGATTGCCAAAAGACCCCTGGCTGTCTTCAAGCAGGCACTGGACAAGCACCTAAAGCCGGTACCTGACCAGCCAGGCTGTGGCTCGTACGTTGGATTGCGTGCAGCCAGCGGTAGCAGCCTGATCAGGCTCTGATCCACCTGGAGGCCTGGTCACAGACCGGGCCGCGGGGGCGTTGACCCCCGGAACTCTCTCCAAGTAAACTTAGTTTTCTGCCTCCCTACACCTTCGGGTAAACCAAAGGCTCGTTCTGTTCTTCCCATTGTTTCTGTTACTCTTGGGAACAAACCTTTCCTCTGCCTCCTTGCATTTTGTTGTTACGAATTGCATCATTTTGTTTACCGAGTTTCCTACCAACTCCCATTCCCACTGAACCTCCTGCAGGAAGGTCCTCATTCCTGTGTAGTCCCCCCTTTTATAGTTTGGCTTTTCCCTTTCTATTCCTGTTACCTTCTCCACTTTTAGCTCTATGATGTATTCAAAGCTCGGAACCACATGGTCACTAGCTCCAAAGGGCCTTTCATATGTGATGTGCTCAATGTCTGAGCTATTCAGGTGAACACAAGGTCCAGTCTTGCTGGTTCATCCTCCCCCCTCTCTTTCTGGTAGTGTCCTTAACATGTTGGTGCACGAGGTTTGCCAGCACAACATCCATCATCTTGGCTCTCCATGTTTCAGGACCCCCATGTGGCTCCAGGTTTTCCCAGTCAATCTCCCTGTGGTTGAAGTCGCCCATAACCAGTAATTTCGCTCTACTCGAGTGAGCTCTTCTTGCCACCTCAGCTAGTGTGTCCACCATTACTCTGTTGCACTCATCATATTCCTCTCTTGGCCTCCTGCAGTTCTGTGGTGGGTTATACATCACTACAATGACTACCTTATGTTCCCCTGACTGAACTGTACCTACTATGTAATCCCTTTCTCCAATCTCGTCCATTCCTTCCATTTCTTGATAACCCCACCGGATTTTAATTAGCAGTGCAGCCCCTCCTCCCCCTCTGCTCCTTCTAACCTTCCTCAGGATCTGATATCCGGGTGGGAAGATTGCATCTGTTACTGTCCAGTGAGTTTTGTTTCTGTGGTCGCTACAATGTCTGGGGACATCTCGATTTATTCGTTATTCCATCCGTGTTGGTGTACCAAACCTTCAGCTTCTTTTCTATAACTGTAGTCTGGGGAGAAAGGGGAGTGAGGGGGATGGGGAGAGAGGGCCTATGGGAGGTTACAGTTGGGGTGGGGTTTGTGGTGGGGGGATGGGGGGAGAGGGTACATTGTGTGGGTTACTGTGGGTTTCTGTGCAGGTGGGGTTTGAGCTGAGGGGGATGTGGGGGTTACTGTGGGTTTCTGTGGGGGTGGGGTCTGTGCTGAGGGGCAATGGGGCAGAGGGTACAGTGTGTTTTGGGTTAGGTTGTTTGACTGCTTTGGGATTGCTATGGTTGTGTTCCTTCTGTGGGTGGTACTGGAGGGGGTTGTGTTTGTTCTTCCACCTGGGCCTGATTTCTCCTGCTCCCCACCTTCCTTGCCTCCCATTCCTCCTTGCGACGGGGTTGTTAGTTACCATTTTGTCCTAGGCACATGTCGATTAGACACTAGGTCTGTAGTGTGTGTGTGTGTGTGTGTGTGTGTGTGTGTGTGTGTGTGTGTGTGTGTGTGTGTGTGTGTGTGTGTGTGTGTGTGTGTGTGTGTAGGTTTGAGAGAGAGAGAGAGAGAGAGAGGGGGGGGGGGTCACGGAATGCATCATGCTGCCAAACGAACAACCAGACTTTGTCAAACTGGCGTTTACATTTTAACTAACAAACACTACCCACGTAAATATGGGTAGGCTGTGCTACAGTTATCTATGATGCAGGGTTCAGCTCACAAGCTAAAGGACCCTGGTTCAATTACCGGGTTGGGCGAGCCTTCTTACATCCATTACCTCTGTTCACCTAGCAGTAACTAATCACCAAAGTGTTATATTCGACTTCAGAGTGACCCATCTGGAGAGGGGTTGGAAGAACTTCTTACACAAAGTTTATTTAGTATAAAAGAGCTTACCCTGTAAGTCCCATCTGTAAAAAAAGTCCTAAGTTCGTTTTACCTCCTGCAGGACCAACATCAACATGGGTGGCGGCAGCTGCGGCGTGTGCGATGCTGTGGCGTCCATGACGTGCGGCGGCTGCGGCACTATGCACTACTGCGGCAAGGAACACCAGAGGCAACACTGGCCGCAGCACCGCACTCAGTGCCCACCTTACAAGATGATCTCGTCTCCAGAGGCCGGCAGGCAAGTCCTTCACAACTATTATACAACAACAGTGTATGAACACAAAGAAGTGTGCATCTCTCAGTGTATACACACACGAAGTTCTTATCTCTATCCCAAACTGTCTTACATAAGAGGATATTTCCTCGCTGCATAAATTCGCACAGATCATAAGAGTACTGTGCAGCTTAGTACTCGGCGGAAGCACTCTGGAGAGTCGCTTCTCTGAACGAATCTGCCTGGATTTTCTACTGTGCAACACTGCAAGCTCCTGATGTGTTGACTGCAACACAAAAAGCCTAGAACTATCATTCAACTACCCACTATATATAATATATATATATATATATATATATATATATATATATATATATATATATATATATATATATTATATATATATATATGTCGTGCCGAATAGGCAGAACTTGCGATCTTGGCTTAAATAGCAACGATCATCTTGCCATATAGGACAAGTGAAAATTTGTGTATGCAATAATTTCGCCAAAATCATTCTGAACCTAACGAAAAAAATATATTTCACTGTGTTTGTTTAGTATTAAATTTTTGTAAACAAATCTAAAATATATTTAGTTGGGTTAGACTAAAATAAATTGTTCTTGTTATAATAAGGTTAGGTAAGTTTTCTAAGATTCTTTTGGAGCAAAATTTAAAATCTTTACATTAACATTAACGAAAAAATATATTTTTAAACGAATAAGAGAAAATTTTAGAAAGGACTTAATTTTAAATGAGTTCTTGCTAATTGACCAGTTTTACATATTCGGCACGACATATATGTATATATTTCCTTTATATAAAGGGAAGGGGGACAAGAGAGATTGTAAAAATTATAGGGGAATAAGTTTACTGAGTATACCAGGAAAAGTGTATGGTAGGGTTATTATTGAAAGAATTAGAGGTAAGACAGGGTAGGATTGTGGATGAGCAAGGATTTTAGAGTGGGTAGGGGATGTATAGATCAAGTGTTTACATTGAAACATATATGTGAACAGTATTTAGATAAGGTAGAGAAGTTTTCATTGCATTTATGGATTTAGAAAAGGCATATGATAGAGTGGATAGGGGAGCAATGTGGCAGATGTTGCAAGTATATGGAATAGGTGGTAGGCTACTAAATGCTGTAAAGAGTTTTTATGAGGATAGTGAGGCTCAGGTTAGGGTGTGAAGAAGAGAGGGAGACTACTTCCTGGTAAAAGTAGGTCTTAGACAGGGATGTGTAATGTCACCATGGTTGTTTAATATATTTATAGATGGGGTTGTAAAACAAGTAATTGCTAGGGTGTTTGGGAGAGGGGTGGGATTAAATTATGGGGAATCAAATACAAAATGGGAGTTGACGCAGCTACTTTTTTGCTGATGATACTGTGCTTATAGGTGATTCTAAAGAAAAGTTGCAAAGGTTAGTGGACGAGTTTGGGAGTGTGTGTGAAGGTAGGAAGTTGAAAGTGAACCTAGATAAGAGTAACGTGATGAGGGTATCAAATGATTTAGATAAAGAAAAATTGGATATCACATTGGAGAGGAGGAGTATGAAAGAAGTGAATGTTTTCAGATATTAGGTAGTTGATGTGTCAGTGAATGAGCTTGTGAAGGATGAGGTTAAAGATGGGACCGATGAGGAAAAGGCGAGTGGTGCATCGAGGTATATGTGGAGACAAAAAACGTTATCGATGGAGGCAAAAAAGGAAATGTATGAAAGTATAGTGGTACCAACACTCTTATATGGGTGTGAGGCTTGGGTTGTAAATGCTGCAGCGAGGAGGCGGTTGGAGGCAGTGGAGATGTCCTGTCTAATGGCAATGTGTGGTGTAAATATTATGCAGAGAATTAGAAGTGTGGAAATTAGAAGGTGTGGAGTTAATAAAAGCATTAGTCAGAGGGCTGAAGAGGGGTTCTTGAGGTGGTTTGGTCATTTATAGAGAATGGATCAACGTATAATGACATGGAAAGCGTATAAATCTGTAGGGGAAGGAAGGCTGAGTAGGGGTCATCCTCGAAAAGGTTGGAGGGAGGGGGTAAAGGAGGTTTTGTGGGCGAGGGGCTTGGACTGGATTCCAGCAAGTGTGCATGAGCGTGTTAGATAGAAGTGAATGGAGACGAATGGTTTTTGGGATCTGACGAGCTGTTGGAGTGTGAGCAGGGTAATATTTAGTGAAGGGATTCAGGGAAACCGGTTATTTTTATATAGCCGAACTTGAGTCCTGGAAATGGGAAGTACAATGCCTGCACTTTAAAGGAGGGGTTTGGGATATTGGCAGTTTGGACGGTATATAATTGGGGTCCTGATATTATATTCAATACTGAGTTAATTATATTATTCAGGTCAGTTTTTATATTGTATCTTTATATATGTTTCTAAACTGTTCTATCTGGGTGCCTCTGCAAAAACAGTATGTATAAGTGAGGTGAAAGTAATGAATGATGATTAAAGTATCTTCATTTGACGATTTTTTTTTCTTTCTTTTTGGCTCACCCTGCCTAGGTGGGAAACGGCCGACTTGTTGAAAATTTATATATATATATATATATATATATATATATATATATATTATATATATATATATATATATTATATGCAAACAATTTCCATGGGGATGGGGGGAATATTTAGCGTAAGTACTTTCACACTTCTCAGTTCGTCATCAGGAGCTGTGCAATGTTGCAAGGGAGCAACCAAAGCAGGGAGAAAGGTCTCAGAGTAGCGTAGGTGTCACGATCCACGGTTACCATGGTATGGTGACACCTTAAGTTGTCACAGTGGACGGTGACACCTTAAGGGTAACCGTGGACAGTGACACCTCCACTACTCTGAGACCTCTCTCCCTGCTTTGGTTGCTTCCTTGTAACATTGCACAGCTCCTGATGGTGCACTGAGAACTGTGAAAGTAGTTGAGCTAAAGATTCCCCCCCCCCCCCCGTGGCTTGTCCTGCATAGTTAAGATTGCCCGCCTGAGATTGTCTGCGCGCGCGCACGCGCGCACACACGCACACACACACACACCACCACACACACACACACACACACACACACACACTACGGCAATAACCGAGTCTAACTACACTGTTTTTTCCTATACCATATAAGTTAATGAACTAGAAGAGCACTTGTTTCGTGATCTATACTAAGTTGTGCATTCTTGCAGGTACCTGGTGGCGTCGCGTCGCCTGCCAGCGGGCCAGGTGTTGGTGGAGGAACAACCACTGGCTGTGGGTCCCCTGTCTATCTCAGAGCTTGTCTGTCTCGGCTGTCATGGTCCTATCATAGGCGACGACTTCCCCCGCTGTCCAGAGTGTTGGTGGCCACTATGTTCCCTAGAATGCGCCTCCAGCAGCCTTCACCAGGCAGAGTGTCCCATCCTGGCCACTGATGTCAAGCACATAGGGCCACCAACTACTCAGATGGAGACGCTTCGTTACGACGTCATTCTTTCCATTCGCTGCCTCCTCTTGAAGTCTAAGGACCCCACGGCGTGGCAGACACTTATGTCGATGGAGCATCACTCTGAGCAGCGACAGCTCAACCAAGAGGACAATCAGGTAGTTACTGTCCGCTACATGTCAGAAGTGCTGAAGCTGGACTACGATATTGAAACTCTTCATCAAATAAGAGCCGCCATAGCTACGAATGGCATGGAAATAAGAAGCGAGAAGAACACGAGAGTGAGAGCAATGTATCCGATGGTGCGGCTGTTCAACAACTCTTGTGTACCCAACGTGCACCTGTCTTGTGGCGTTGAGGGGACGATGCAAGCAAGGACTACAGTGCCCATCAAGATCGGAGAGCCTCTTTGTATCTGCTACACAGGGGCGCTAATGCCTGCCTGGGAACGATATGACACTTTAACCAAGACTTATCACTTTACGTGCAACTGTACCCGGTGTGAAGACCCTACAGAACTAGGAACCTATTTTTCCTGCCCCAGATGCCCAGATTGTACGGGGTGCTATATGTTGTCCTCCACATGGCTCGACGAGACTGTGTGGAGGTGTCCTACCTGCAAGCTGGAGAAGACTGACACTCAGGTTCGAGAGGACATCAACGACTGGCTTCAAAGAATATTAATGGACGACATATTTAACACCTTCAAGAGAGCCAAGGCTACGCTGCAGGAGGTAGAGGACCAGTTTCATGCTCAGCACTACGTATGGATGCGGGCGGCGCATTCAGCCTTGTACCAACTGTGCGACAACAACATTGAACCAGCGCTCAAGCTCAGGATTAAAATCTGGAAGAAACTCATGTATTTGTATAGCGTGCTTGAGCCAGGCCTCACGAAGAGAAGAGGTGAGAATCCTAATATGTGGGAAGCAGGACGACGACTCGCTGGCGCCGTGCTGGGTGTTATTTCTTGTTACTTTACTGTTTCTCTCATCCTTCCAACTCCTCCGCCAGGATGACTGGTAGGGGCAGTGCGGGGAGACTGGCAGTATATATCGAGGTCAGTTTCTGTTTAGAGTTATATATTTAGAAGAGATGTGGTATAGAAGTTAGTCTCGCGGCTTCACCTGTTGACATGTGAGGTTCGCCGGCCTGCTGCTGCTGAGTCCTGCCCGGGATAGCAGATAGTGTGTACAGTACTGCTACTCTAAAACTAATCTACTCCTCTAACCAGCTGATTCTAGTGATGACTCTGCATACATGTGGCCAATACTTATACAAAATACACTCCCCATAGTTTTAAAAGTGGGAAGAGTGCAGAAAGAATGGAAGGGAAATGAGAAGAGTTGAGTAGTGTTGTGTGTGTAGGTATAAGAAGTCAAAAGACAGACAATACAACTCTTCAAGCATTCTAGAAGATAATCCACTGTTAGCAATCACTTTAAATTTCTCTACATCACACACACGCACAATCATACATAGAAGGACCGCTTACATGTCCAGTCCCTTTTCATTTTTTTACAAGTGGCTAAATGTCAAGAGTGTAGTTCATTCTTGCTCCAGACACGAGTAATGAAACTAGGCTCATTAATAAACCTCACGACACCGAAATTTTCCTTTCTGAGAATATTTTATTAGTATTAAACATCTCTGAGCAAAGAGAAAGTTCCAGAGACCAACTTCTCTCAGTAATTAAATGTATAACACTAAAGACCGTGTTTAAGTGTTTAGTCAAGATATAATATCATGAAATACGTCAAAAGTCCAAAGCTAACCTTAGTGTTTTACAGAGTTAATATCACCACCAGAACAACACTTACGTTAAGTAATGTAACTGTTAGTTTTGTGTATGTATTTGTAGAACTGCTGTTCCTCAGTTTTTAATAATACATCGTTTCTAGCAGTATTAAGTTATGCTATGAACAAATTTCTAGTGTTGTGAACAAATCTGTCATATTAGACTAAAAAAAATTGAAAGCACTCGTTTCACACTGCATAGTCAATGTCTGTCATCAACGATAAGAGTCAAATTTAGACAGAGATAATATCCCCACTATTTACAAATGAAATACGCATAGATGTTGGGCTCTCATGTGAGTTCCCTTTAAAGTTGATGCAACACTAGCAGACACGAGGCTTCTACTTCTATACACATACTGTTCCCTGACCCAGCATCAGGCAAGCAGTAAGGGGAGGGGAGCAGTCTGCATTTTACTGTCACGTTTCTTCGGTCTTAACGGTGATTTTCAGTTTTGTGCTCCTGTATCAAAACATTCTCATATTGTAATTTCTTAAATTTGGTTAATCTACCTTACATAATGTAAACAGCGCATATACAGAAATATGTTCACGCATACGAGGTAAAAAACCAACGATGGCGTTAGGAGGAACAAATTATATATATATATATATATTATATATATATATATATATATTATATATATATATATATATCAAACGCTTCAGATTAATAATTATTGTCACTGCTGATAAATAACGACCGTTGTGTCTCCCAGGTATGACGCTGCTGGAGATGGGCATCATAATGCTTCGGGCAGCCAAACTGGAGTATGACGAGGGTGACCCTTTCATGCCAGAGTTCCTGAAGCAGCTGCAGGAGATATCAGAGTACCTGAAGGAGGCCACGCAGATCCTGCAGCTGGAGCCGGTCGGGACCCGAGGCCCGGCGCTGGCACAAAGAGCTGAAGAGAAGAGAGCGGAGGCAGAGGAATTTCTACATCGTCTTGACTCCAGCTCTGTGAGGGCCGAGTGATCTCCAGAGAAAAAAAAATGTTTACACTGATTAACCCAGGGTAATTCCTCTCCTCCCCTCCAAAAAAAACAAAAACAAAACCTAGTACCCTGACATTTTATTTGGAGTCCTTCGGTCTTCGTTCTTGCAATGTTATCCAATACAGCGGACTCCCTATTTGGGCAGAAGGTGTAAGGAGACTTGCTAATACAGCTTGCCCTGCCTTGCGAGACTGATGGGCCCAAGGAGTAATTAACCCAGATTCTCCTTTTATTCAACTAATAGGAAAGTAGACTTTGCTGTAGCCAGTTGTGTATAGAATAGTGGCTCTTGGCAGAGGATCTAGTTCACTTTACAATATATTTAAGCATTAACTGTTGTGCTATAAAGTCGGTGTGATAAAGGAGCTGTAGTATTTAATGAAGAAAACAAGTCACAGTACTCTGGCTATCAACATTCACAATTCGCAAACTAGAAAACGTTCCAGTCTGTACTGGTCAGTTATTAAGTAGCGACTTGATATGGTCGAGGAAGGATGGGAGGTCCTCAGGTACCATTTTCATTTTGTTGGATAAGCCACCTCTTGTTTCACGGGGAAGCGCCAAACCCGTCATGATGATAATGCCTGGGTAATGGAAGGCTCCTCCTAATCAGGACTTATGTGAAAAACGGATGTGTAGCAGCATTAAGACACTCCATAAAGGTTCAGGTGCCATGAATATATCCCTCCCTTACCAGGGAGATACAATATGTAAGATAATATAACATGCTGGTTATGCCATTTTATAGAAAAGACGTCTCGTTCACCATACTAAGAATTGATAAAAGTCCCTGGTGTAAGAAACGTCTTAAATTGCAACAAATCGCATACTGTATTTTATTAACATACTTGTACTGTATGTAAATCACTATTTTCACAATATATATATATATATATATATATATATATATATATATAATATATTATATATATATACACACAAGTAATTGGCATACAGTATAAGTTGGAATCGCCTACTTGGCCAACTTTCTCCAGAGTTGTGTAGTTACGTGGGATTAGCTGTTTTAAACACGATGACTGTCCAGTCATTATTTGTAAGTGTCCTCGTCGTTGTGATTTACATCGTGTTGCACAGATTACTGTCATTTTGTGTAGCCCAGTCAGTGTTAGTTTTTAATGGGGTACGATCTGATTATAACTCCTTTGTTTTCTAATACTGGCTCAGCTAAGCTACCTCTCTGCCCACCTCTCTCTCACTCCATCTCTCTCTCTCTCTCTCTCTCTCTCTCTCTAAAATTAATGTGGTTATAATTATAACCTTAATTTTTAAAGGAGGTGGACCTGTAAGCCAATGGAAGGCCTTGGTCAGATGACCAAAAGCTTCAGTGGTGGGACATCGTATGACTAAAGACCTGAGTCAGGAAACGCCTCCTGTTTCCTGACGAATTTTACCTAACCTAACCAAAGCTGTCACTGTCGGTATATTATACTATTTTTAACATACCCCCCCCCCTCTCTCTCTATATCCTGGTATCACAAGAATCTTCACCTTACATATTACTGTAACACTCACACAGTATCACTCAACAATGTTACGCTCCAGATTAAACAATAAAACGAGAACAACACAATACTGATATTTTACAAGAGCATTTGTTACTGTTCTTGTTATCATACTTGGACTTGTATATAAAATTCTGCCCCTTTTCCGTTCTACTTAAGGACAACTTATTCTGTAAATCTGGTTTTCTGTTTTTAAATTTAGATTTTTTTTTATTGTGGATTTTTATAAAATTTAAAAGTATAAAGTGACAAACACAAATAATCGTTTTAATGAACCTGATATTATTAGTTATCACAGAGAAAGTTATACTAGTCAGAATTTTTTTTTCCTTGCAGGTTTATAAGACTCCCCATGTGATAAGCTTTCAATTTTTAACACTGGTGAAGGATAACCAGGGGAGAGTTGGATAATTATTGGGGATAACAGTATGCCGTCTCTTCACGACTCGCGAAATCTTAATGACACGATTGCAAACAAACCATACCACGGGCGGGGTTCTATCCCCGCCCGTGGTATGGTTCGCCCTCCCTTCAATTTTGTAAAGTCACTGGTGTGATTTTATAAAGCTTCCGATCAGCTTTAAACTTCTAACACAGTTGTATCCTGTTTAGGAGAAGCTTGGCACGGTTATTGCAGTGTATAGGCGCTAATTTTGCAATTTTATTCCAAAAATGTGTGAAATAATTTATCAATTTTATTTTTAAAAGATACATTTAAAAATAAAATTGGTAAATTATTTTACAAGATACATGTAAAATAATTTACCAGTTTTATTTAGGAAAGATACAAGTGAAATAATTCGAGCATGCCTTGTCTGAACATCTGTAATATTTAATTGTTAATGTATCTTATGAAATGGATATTTTCGAAGTTCAGGCTCTACAGGTGCAATTTTTCCAATTTAAAAATAGTAGTTACATTTAAAATTGTTGGATTTTATGTAGTAGCTGGACAATGTCTCTTCTGATCGCCTTCAAACTTTTAGTGCCGGTTTTTTTTTCTCAAAGGTACACATTGATTTAGGGTTGTGCATCTTCCAATTTTCAATTTTTATGAACGAAATTGGTTTCCGTGAAATAACTGGAGAATGCCTATCACGGTCGACTTCAAATTTTAGTCAGAGAACAGTATGGACTGATATTAGGCTGTGTAGGGCCCAATGTGAACATTTTATTGAAGAAATTATATTACTTTCCATTTGATAAGATGTGAATACTTTTTCTGATCAGGTTCAGATCGTCATCGCTGGTAGTGAAGGTCATTAAAAACTTATTTCATGCTCTGTAATATTCAGTTAAGGTGCAGTGAGGTGCTGGGGGAGGATAGCAGGGCTTAGGGGGGTAAGAGGTGTATGACCCATGTGGGTTTAGCGCTCAGTTTTGATAAGAGGCGATATTGGGCAAGCACACCATTCTAGGACAGCGTGTATGTCGCTTGTCAGATCATCCAGTCACTTACCTAGTGATTGACCTTATACGCTGTAAGAGCATAAGGTTTATTGCAGTAAACTATCAGTGTATATAAAATAAGAAGTGTACATCTTGGTGTATATACATTAAGTATACCACTGTATATACCATTGTTTACATTTTAAATCGTCTACATTATCATTTTAAACTCGGGCAAGAAGCTAAGAACTGTGAATAATCATCCTCATAATATTATTAGGATTATATTCACTTTTTTTTTTTTTTTTTTTTTTTTTTTTTTTTTTTTTTTTGTTCCAGAAAATATCATCTACACAAGAAACATTAAATACAACTCCTTGTAGTCACTAAAATAAAGGATACTTTAATTTCAAAGTACACTATCTAAACTGAATACATTTACCGAGACAGGTATCCCAGCACTCCACAAGCCTCGTCCCGTTCGTGAAAATACACAAAGTATAGCGTAAGTTTTTGATGCAGGTAAATATCAGAGGAATATTTGAGACCAAACAAAAGCGGCATTCAAAAGTTATGGTGTAGAAGTTAATAACCCCTTTTTAAACCTTCCACTCAGAAGAACCAGCTCTGAAAATTTAAACTCAATCAGAAAAGACATTCGTTACTACATGGAGACCAGTATCCCAACCGGTTTAATAATAAAAAACTAACTTAATGCTTACACTCGTCAGTAACAATAGGCACCTTCAAGTGATGAGTGCTTAACATGACTCACGAAATCGTAATGACACGATTTCAAACAAACCATACCACGGATGGGGATAGAACCCGCGATCCGTCTCAAAACTCCAGACCGTCGCGTTAGCCCAGTGGCTAACGCGACAGTCTGGAGTTTTGAGACTATGATCGCGGGTTTTATCCCCATCCGTGGTATGGTCTGTTGAGTGCTTAAGTTTCAAAGACACTCTGGTGAGGCAATCACGAATAATCCCGCGAAAATCAGAATTTCAATTTTCCCACTTAATAACATTAGCTGCAATTTTTACATTAGTAACCATTATGTCAGGGTTAACATTATCAACAACAAAACTGGCACCTGCATATTCCAAACCCCGTGGCCTGGTTGGCAAAGCTCTCACTTCACACGCTGAGGGTCCGGGTTCGATTCACGGCGGGGTAGAAAAACATTTCGACGCTTTCCTTACACCTGTTGTCCTGCTCACCTAGCAAGTAGGTACCTGGGTTTTAATCGATTGGTGTGGGTCGCATCTTGGGTGACAAGATTGAAGACCCCAATGGAAATCAGACAGACAGTCCCTCGATGACACACTGCCTTTCTAGGGTTATCCTGGTTGGCTAACCCTCCAGATTTAAAAATCCGAAAAAAATCTTATCTTACACCAGTGTTTAAGACTTGAAGCCGATCAGAAGCGGCGGTCTCCAGTTACTGCACGAAAAAATAATTAGTTTAATAAAACTGGCAAATTAGATATACAGCAAAAAAATCATCTTTCTTTGAAAAATCACGCCCAGTTAAAAGTTTGAAGTCGATTAGAAGACACACACTCCCAAATGACGCTATGATAGTAATTTTGTAAAATTACAAGTACAAAGCCTAAACCCAAAAAGGTGGCATGCTCGTAGTAAGAAACATCAGCCAAAGATCTGATGCTGGTCAAAAGAGGTATATTGAAGTTATTTGCTTTAAATACCATACATTTTAAAACTGAAATTGGAACATTGTCAGTTAAGACATTCCAATAACAGGCAGTAGTTTATTTTAAACAGGAAACACCAGTGTTGGAAGTTTCATGTCCATCACAAGAAACATTCTCAAGTTATCATACTGAAACTCAAATCAATAATAGCTTCATAAAATTAACAAAGGATCACCTACCCATCCCACCAGTTTGATGAACCATCTCCAAATCACGGGTTTACCAGCACTGAAACTTTTATGCTGGTGTCATGACTCACGAAATCGTAATAACACGATTGTAAACAAATCACAGAACGGTTGGGGCTTCAGCCCACGACAAGCGAGTCGTAAAACTCTCAACCCTTTGAGGAAATGGTATGGTGATACCGACATGTGGAAAAAGACACTTGTGTGCAGTTCAGGACATTTATTAAAGGAAACGTTTCGCCACGAGTGGCTTCTGGGTAATACCCATCCTGGGAATGTTACATGATGTCAGCAGGTCCCTCTCTAACCTCACCTCCTTAGTTCCACTACTACTACTACTATCACCTCTACCCACGCGTCACTTCACCTGACTCCTGCCGCTATATATATGCGTTTTCTTAGTTTTCTCTGTATTAGGACTGAAGACGCCACTCGTGGCGAAACATTTCCTTTAATAAATGTCCTGAACTGTACATAAGTGTGTTTTTCCACATCTCAACCCTTTGTTACCCACTAGTCCATGACGGCCTAATAAGAGTCATCCAACAATGGGGCCACATGTATAGAAATATACTAACTGGATGTATCTTTTTTAGTCTAACATGGACCAGTGGATAGCACACTGGCCTGCGAGTTTTAAGACTCGCCTGCCATGGATTCGAACCCCTCCTGTACTGTGGTATAAGCAGGTGGGAAGAAGAGTTGTAATTAAAAAAAAAAAGACCTTGGAAGAAAAATTACTAACTCATTATACGACCAGCTCTATTTTGCAGCAGCTTGACAATATATTTGAGAATTCTTTAAATTTGGCAAACATAAAAATGCAAGTTTTTAGTTTACCTCAGTTTTCTTAATTCTGTTAAATTCCAATTAAAATTTACTACAATTTCGTCAGAGCAAGGGTTCCTAACCGGGGGTATCCATACCCCTTGGGGGTATGGATGCCAAACAATGGGAAAGTATGGGACTATATCTCTGAATTTAAAAAAAAAGTTGTCAGATTAGAGTAAACTATCAGCTGTTCTGTTACTAGCTACCCATATGTAAAGTAAAACCAAGTTGCTGACATCTTTTGAAATCATTCTGATAACTGAAAGGACTGATGATGATTATTTCCACAGTCTGGTGAAGGGGTTATGGGGACAAACTGAGCAGTAAAAAGATTAAGTATCCCTGTGTTTAATAAAACATTTATTTTTATTCTTTTAAGGAACTGGAATTAGGTATTCCTGAAGGGATACTATAAAGTAATTGACAGATTTTTTTTTATATACTTTAGAACGTCTCTGATATACCTCAAATTTCCAACGTTGGTCTACAGTAACTAGGTAAATGTTCATGCAACATTCGACATTCACAGGTGCCCTTCTGGTTAATTTTATAAAAACTACTCCTGAGTGTGCTTTCAATGGAGTAACTTGAGAAAGCCTCCTCTGGTCGCCTTCATTATACGTTGATGTAGGCTACTCGAGAGAGGGAGGCTGCTGCTGCTGGTGGAATGTGTAGTACCTAGTTTCAAATTTTTTGTTTAAAATAGTAGTGGTTTCCCCGTGAAATAACTTAAGTACATCTCTCTTAAAAGGCGTCAGTATTTAATGACTAATGCACTGTGTAGTATTATTATAATAAAAAAAAGCGCTAAGCCACAAGGGCTATACAAGCGCTGTGTGCACTGTGTAGATAAGCTGGTGCCCTAGAATTGCCAATTTACTAACAAAATTAATATACTTTAAATAATTAGATATATCTAATTACCAGAAAATGCATCTTATGAAATGTTTCAACTCTGAACTTCGCTCAGAGATTCACGTTGATTTTGGGTCGAATAGTTTTAAATTGCTAATTTAACAAATTATTCTCTGCAATAACTGGAGAATGCCTCATCAGATTGCTTTAAAAATTTCAACGCTGATGTTTTGAGAAATCAACTTGTGAGCAGCTTCACAAAACTAAGTTCAGATGTATTTAGTATCTGAGATAACTAAGAAAATGCCTCTCTTAATTAGCGTTACGTTTACGAAGGTAGTGGGTCTTGGTGCAAGGTTCAATTAGGTTTAGAACGTGTATGTGCCAATTTACTGTTTTTATTGAATAAATTGAGATATTAGTTTCCGGACTTGAGTCCTGGAGATGGGAAGTACAGTGTCTGCACTCTGAAGGGGTGTTGATGTTGCAGTTTTATAACTGTAGTGTATGCGCGCCTCTGGCAGGACGGTGATGGAGTGAATCATGATTTTTTTTCTTTTTCGGGCCACCCTGCCTTGGTGGGAAGCGGCTGATGTGTTAATAAAAAAAAAAATAGTTTCAGTGCTATATTTTGTGTGCGTTTCTTCTGATTCATTTCAGAAATTCAGCGTTGATATTTACCTGCATTAGAAACTTATGTCGCACTCTGTACTACTCATTTTGCGTGCACTGAGGAAGAGGTGACTGTACTTATGGGATACAGGGATACCTTCTTCGGATCACGTAGTGACCGAAACATCTCGATTTTTACGTAACTAAAGAGTAACCTAGTGGAAGGCCAGGAACAAATAACTAACAAAATATCCCCAGGTATCAGAGTTGGGAGCAATCTCAGCGTGTGTCGAGAAAAAATATTTTCACACTATTAATTCTAAATGTATAATAACCCAGGAAAGCCAGGCAGTGTGGTTCATTTCAGATAAAAGATCCCCTCTGGTAATTTGTGAATCACAGCAGCCGACTGACTTCAAAGATGATGCTAGGTGAACATGGCCAGGAAGACCCAGGAGACTTGCCCTTGCGACTAACCTCGCTGGCCCAGGATTAGAACCAGGTCCTTTAGATGTGAACTGATATCTATACCAGTGAGCTATGAGCGTACAAAAAAAAAAAAAGGAGTATAACTAATATAAACTACAATGCTATCTATAGAATAGATGACACTCCTCATAACAAACCCATACAATTAAAATAAAAACTGGACGGTGCTTGGAGTCATACTGAATCACTGTTAAGAGGCCAGTTAGAAAGATAACATTTGGTTTAATATCCCCAGAGAAATTAAGCAATTTGGGTTATTTCTTCGTGTTGAGGTTTATAGGACCACTGACAGCTTACGCCGTATCGAGCCCTTTGGATTGCTACCACTAGGTTGGTTCTTTAGGCTTTTACCTGGAATGCGATCCACAAGGCTACCAATTCCGAGGTACCTATCAGCTACTAGGTAACATGACTAGCAGGTGTTAGGTAACTTGTTTATACATCAGTTCTGAGTTGACAGAAACCTCATACAGTTTTATTTCTTATTTGTGGGTTTGCTTGTAGTCGCTAAGTTTAAGTTGAACGCAAAGTTTACACGTTTTCTTAAAAGTCATTATGACAGAAAATGGCAAATACTGTTAAATATTTAACTGAATAATATTGTCTATAATATATTTAATGTGGATTAGTAACCCGGAGGGTTGATAATCAGGGTAACGCAATAAAAAACAATTTTTTTCCAATGTTAAATCCTTAAATCGTAACGAAGACTGTGATCCATAACAGCCAACTGACTGTGTTGGTAGCTCACACACTGAGGTCCATGGTTCGATCCCCGGTACGGGTGGAAACATTAGGGTGTTTCCTTAAGACACCCGCTGTCTATGATCACCTAGCAGGAAACAGGTACCTCTGTGTTAGTCGACTGGTGTGAGTCGCATCTTAGGTCCATGTGTTTCGCCCAGTCTTGGAGTGGACTGAACCCGGGTTCTTTTAGGTAGTAAAATGAGCAAGATTAGTCAACGAAGTACCCACAACAGTCTACTAATAACCCAGGCTATTTTTAAAACTACATGAACAGGGAAAGCAACTGTTTGAAGTTTCAACAGAAGTAAATATACGTACGTGTGTGCTCTACCCTATTTTAAGTAGTTACAGCGCTGGGAACAATTCCATCACGCAGGATTAGTTTCAAACATGAAGTAGGAAATCTGCCGGAGATAAAGTGACTGACGAATTGGAGGTAAGGGAGAGGAGGGGGGAAGGGGAGGGAGTGTGGAGTAAACAGAGGGAGACTGACTTACCATGGGTTAGTACTGGATAAATTAGTCAAACTAAGAGGGTAAAGGATAGAAAACAATTATGAGAGGGAGACCAAGGAAACGATTCAATAGATGGAGGGAAAGAACAAGTCAAGGAGAGAAGGAAGATGGAAAAAAAAACGAGAGATGAAGATGAAGAGAGGGGGAGGAAATAGGCGAAGGATTTATTTATCTAAATTGGGTAAATGAGCCGAGTGCTGCCACCTTAATGTATATGAAAGATAATGATAAAAGGTATCTGTGTTTTCCTTATCCCATTTCATCACACAGGATATATTACTTACACGAGGAAATGAACTGTCAGCCTGAGCTGTGAGGTTTTATTAAGGCGATGAGGATATCAAGTTTAGTATCACACCATGCTTTCAGACACCACGACACACCATGCTTTCAGACGTTATGACACCATGCTTTCAGACGTTATGACACCATGCTTTCAGACGTTATGACACCATGCTTTCAGACACCACGACACTCCATGCTTTCAGACACCACGACACTCCATGCTTTCAGACACCACGACACACCATGCTTTCAGACACCACGACACACCATGCTTTCAGACACCACGACACGCCATGCTTTCAGACACCACGACACGCCATGCTTTCAGACACCACGACACCACGCCATGCTTTCAGACACCACGACACCACGCCATGCTTTCAGACACCACGACACCACGCCATGCTTTCAGACACCACGACACCACGCCATGCTTTCAGACACCACGACACCACGCCATGCTTTCAGACACCACGACACGCCATGCTTTCAGACACCACGACACGCCATGCTTTCAGACACCACGACACGCCATGCTTTCAGACACCACGACACGCCATGCTTTCAGACACCACGACACGCCATGCTTTCAGACACCACGACACTCCATGCTTTCAGACACTGACACTCCATGCTTTCAGACACCACGACACACCAGGCTTTCAGACACCACGACACACCAGGCTTTCAGACACCACGACACACCAGGCTTTCAGACACCACGACACACCAGGCTTTCAGACACCACGACACACCAGGCTTTCAGACACCACGACACACCAGGCTTTCAGACACCACGACACACCAGGCTTTCAGACACCACGACACGCCATGCTTTCAGACACCACGACACGCCATGCTTTCAGACACCACGACACGCCATGCTTTCAGACACCACGACACGCCATGCTTTCAGACACCACGACACGCCATGCTTTCAGACACCACGACACGCCATGCTTTCAGACACCACGACACGCCATGCTTTCAGACACCACGACACTCCATGCTTTCAGACACTGACACTCCATGCTTTCAGACACCACGACACACCAGGCTTTCAGACACCACGACACACCAGGCTTTCAGACACCACGACACACCAGGCTTTCAGACACCACGACACACCAGGCTTTCAGACACCACGACACACCAGGCTTTCAGACACCACGACACACCAGGCTTTCAGACACCACGACACACCAGGCTTTCAGACACCACGACACACCAGGCTTTCAGACACCACGACACACCAGGCTTTCAGACACCACGACACACCAGGCTTTCAGACACCACGACACACCAGGCTTTCAGACACCACGACACACCAGGCTTTCAGACACCACGACACACCAGGCTTTCAGACACCACGACACACCAGGCTTTCAGACACCACGACACACCATGGGTTTCAGACACCACGACACACCAGGCTTTCAGACACCACGACACACCAGCTTTCAGAACACACCACGACACACCAGGCTTTCAGACACACGACACACCAGGCTTTCAGACACCACGACACACCAGGCTTTCAGACACCACGACACACCAGGCTTTCAGACACCACGACACACCAGGCTTTCAGACACCACGACACACCAGGCTTTCAGACACCACGACACACCAGGCTTTCAGACACCACGACACACCATGGCTTTCAGACACCACGACACACCATGCTTTCAGACACCACGACACACCATGCTTTCAGACACCACGACACACCATGCTTTCAGACACCACGACACACCATGCTTTCAGACACCACGGCACACCATGCTTTCAGACACCACGGCACACCATGCTTTCAGACACCACGGCACACCATGCTTTCAGACACCACGACACACCATGCTTTCAGACACCACGACACACCATGCTTTCAGACACCACGGCACACCATGCTTTCAGACACCACGACACCATGCTTTCAGACACCACGACACACCATGCTTTCAGACGACACACCATGCTTTCAGACACCACGACACAGTCTGAGGTTGGTGAAATGTGACGAATTACTAATAAATTAATAAATATTAAACCCGTCTTCAAAAAGCGCTTGAGATATGAAAGGAAATTAGGCTTTATCCAAAGTAAGGGATCCAAGCACTTGGATCAAGAGTCCTTCACCATCATCAAGGTACCCCTCTCCCCCTGGAGGAAAATGGGTTGAAGCAGTGGGCAGCAGAGGTAGCGAGGCACAAATAGCCAGGAATGTGGAGGCGGGACCCACCGAAGACCACAAACCAACGAGCACTCGCCACTGACACTGTTCCACCACAGTACCTTACACTGTACCAAGTTGTGGTGGAATGTGGCCACGGACAATACACACATTTTTTCGTTAAACTGTATACATCCGCAGCGTGCGATAAAAGATGTGTACGGTAAACATTTGTTTAATTGTATACATCCGCAGTGCGGAACCACTGTACCTACCTGCTTGCCTACCTACCTAGAGGGTGTTCCGGGGGTCAATGCCCCCGCGGGCCGGTCCATGACCAGGCCACACGGTGGATTAGCGCCTAATCAACCACCCTGTTACTGATGGTCGCACGTAAACCGACGTACGAACCACATCCCGGCTGATCGGGCACTGACTTTAGGTATCTGTCAATTTCTCTCTTGAAGGCAGCCAGGGATCTACTGCTATTTTCCCCGTACGCATGGTGGGAGGCAGTTAAACAGTCTTGGGCCCCAGACACTTACTAGGTTGTCTCAATGTACTCATGGCATCCATGCTTTTCACGGGAGGTATGTTGCACCATCTGCCCAGTCTTCTGCTTTCGTAGGGAGTGATTTCTGTGTGCATTTGGGCCCAGTTGCTCTAGGATTTTCCAGGTGTAGATTATGAAGCATCTCTCTCGCCTGCATTCCAGGGAGTACAGGGACTCAAGAAGTTCCCAGACACTTAAGACTGTTCAACACTCTCCCTCCTAACCCTACATTTACACAGTGGGAACAAAAGCTAGCTATGATTCGCTGTCAAACTTAGTAGTAATAACTGTCACACTTCAACAAAAAAAAAATTGCATCCCATTTCAACGCAAAAAATTAAATATAGGTCATAAAAAAAAGATTGCAGTGCAAACAAAAAACGGTCATATTTCAACTGTTGAAGGTTCCGTTAATACCCACTCAACTGTTTTCACAACAGCTCCATGATGCCTGTGGTCAAGAGGACCCGCTGTAGGTTAACAGGACAGGTTGCAGGCTAACAGGACAAGTTGCAGGTTAACAGGGCAAGTTGCAGGTTAACAGGGCAAGTTGCAGGTTAACAGGACAAGCTGCAGGTTAACAGGACAAGTTGCAGGTTAACAGGGCAAGTTGCAGGTTAACAGGACAAGTTGCAGGTTAACAGGACAAGTTGCAGGTTAACAGGACAAGTTGCAGGTTAACAGGACAAGCTGCAGGTTAACAGGACAAGCTGCAGGTTAACAGGACAAGCTGCAGGTTAACAGGACAAGCTGCAGGTTAACAGGACAAGCTGCAGGTTAACAGGACAAGTTGCAGGTTAACAGGACAAGTTGCAGGTTAAGAGGACACCTGCTGTTTCTGTTCACCTATCAGTAAATAGGTACCTGGGTGTTAGTTGACTGTTATGGGTCGCATCCTGGGGACAAAATTAACCTAATTTGCCCGAAATGCTCTGCATAACCAGGGATTTTCTATATAGTATGTCACTGATGTCAGCTATGGTCTGTATACCTTGTATCATGTACTTGTATAAATAAATAAATATAGCCAACAACCTTTGCTTCAGCATCTGCCCGTTCATTACCCTGGACTAACATGTCCTGAGAACATGTCCTGAGAACATGTCCTGAGAACATGTCCTGAGAACATGTCCTGAGAACATGCCCTGAGAACATGCCCTGAGAACATGCCCTGAGAACATGCCCTGAGAACATGCCCTGAGAACATGCCCTGAGAACATGCCCTGAGAACATGCCCTGAGAACATGCCCTGAGAACATGCCCTGAGAACATGCCCTGAGAACATGCCCTGAGAACATGCCCTGAGAACATGCCCTGAGAACATGCCCTGAGAACATGCCCTGAGAACATGCCCTGAGAACATGCCCTGAGAACATGCCCTGAGAACATGCCCTGAGAACATGCCCTGAGAACATGCCCTGAGAACATGCCCTGAGAACATGCCCTGAGAACATGTCCTGAGAACATGCCCTGAGAACATGCCCTGAGAACATGTCCTGAGAACATGCCCTGAGAACATGCCCTGAGAACATGCCCTGAGAACATGCCCTGAGAACAACACAGTATCATTGTCCTGCGCTTGCAATGAATGAGGGTAATCACTGTTGAATATCAGTGTCATATGGACATACCCCATGAGTAGTTTACCTGGAGTTTACCTGGAGAGAGTTCCGGGGGTCAACGCCTCCGCGGCCCGGTCTGTGACCAGGCCTCCTACAATACAGACAACAGTCTAATAAAATTTAAAATACTCACCTAAACAGAGGTTCACTATAACCAGAGAATTACTATAGCTAATGTTACGAACATCAGCACTTTATATACGTAATTTTTCTACACTTATATATCACTTTAATTATATTAGAATCTATAAATATTGTAACTAATATAATTTTATATTATATACATACGCTGTTAATTTAATATTTTCTAGTTATCTAGATAATATTTATTCATTTTAATTGTTAAAGGAGTGGACTGGTAAGCCAGTGGAAGGCCTCGGTCAGATAACCTAAAGCTGCAGTGGCGGGTCATCATAAGACAGACCCACGTCAGGAAACACTTGTCCTGTTTCCTGACCAATCTTAACCTAATCTATCTAGGTATTTATCTATAACGGGTCATCTATATGATTAAGACTGGTGTCAGGAGGCACTTGCCTTATCTCTTCACCAATAAAACAACAATGTAGGTATTTACTGTTGTGTTAGAAACTAGTCGGGAAAGAAGAGGTATCTTACAGGTGTGTTAAATATGTAAAGTAATAAGACACAAGTGCAACTAATGAGCTTCGTCAAGCAGTTACAAACAGTACATGGACGCAGAGGGTATATATAGGCTCAGAGTGAGGTGCAATATTAGTGGTGGTAGTGGTAGTAATACAATATGTCAGAACAATTAACTCGTACATGAGTAAAAGGATATAAAAGTTATAATTTGGGTAATATAAAAATAGGTTAGACAAATATTTCTATTGGAGGCTGGATAGAGAAGGCCTGTTTTCAAAGGTTTCCTTAGCGATGTTAAAGAGTTCTTCGGCAAACTCAGATAAGTAAGCTTGGGTAGCTGAAGAGAAAGGGTGCTTTGAGTTGGAGAGTTGCGAAGGAGTAGACTTAGGGATCACCTTCTCGGCCAGGCAATCTTGTAGGAAGTTGTGTCTGTTGCGAAAGCTGTGAGCACGAAGTGTGTCCACCCTTATAATATTTTGTATGGCTGGTCTCATTGTCAGTGTGCAGTGTTAGACTGATGTTCCTATCATGGGTAAATAACAAAAAGGCACAATACCGTGACTGGAACGATACACAAATAACCCGCACATAAAAGACAGAAGCTTACGACGACGTTTCGGTCCGACTTGGACCATTGACAAAGTCACACTGTGTGTGTGTGTGTGTGTGTGTGTGTGTGTGTGTGTGTGTGTGTGTGTGTGTGTGTGTGTGTGTGTGTGTGTGTGTGTTTTCCTATCATGGGAATAAAGATATCTAACTGTTGCCAATGTGTCTTACCTACCAACCTATCGGTATTGTATGCCGTTTGGATATTCACTCTTTCAACACTGCAACACAATGGCATCTTGGTTCAGAAGAGAAAACACCTTGAACAACTTTTCAAGCTAGAATTGTTGGAGCTGAGAGGGACGTGACCTCTCTGTGATTGCATTCTTTCTTCTGCTACTCTGCACCTCTCCTTCCGACAGTATACAAGTCTCCACGCTGTCGCTTGATCTTCATATTGTTTCAGACTGTGGAACAGAACTCTTCTCCAGGCTGAGGGACTGACAACCTCAAATCAAGGGTGATGGACTGATTACATCGTCTTCACATCTCTACTGCTCCTACCTACTTTCTGTACTCGACTGAAGAAGCCTACTGTGTAGGCGAAAAGTTTCGGAATAAATTGACTAACTGTTGCCTATGTTTCTTACCTACAAAAATTACCATGACTTCCCATGACAGCAGGAGACAGGTGTTCGTGGAAGGCCGCAGTGTCACTGCTCAGCACCTTGCTGCTGCCAGACCATCCCCGGGCAAATGTACCCACATACTGCCACCTGTAAGAGCGCCTCATTCATCATTTTCATGGGCAACCTGGAGGTGACAACAGAGAGGTAGCAGAGAGAGCCAGCAACCATCCAGATGTTTAACAAGGCCACCAGTAAGCATCCAAACTCACGTTGTTTATATCCAACAAACAAGGCAGAAGGCTCGGGCATAAAGGCAGCAAGAAGACCCCCGTAGCTGGGGTAGTTTGGTCCGTGACTGCAGTCATATAAGATCAGTTAGATGCAGGTGGTGCACCTATCTATTTTCAACTCATTCTCGCCCCGCAAGTGATTCTCGTGCAAATTTAAAAGCTTAGCTCAGCTATCTAGTTATCAAACGTATTTCAACCATTTTTTCTTTAAAATGCTAATTCATGGTAAATACAGGTTTTTCAGAAGTTTACATAAACTAACTTAAAACCAACATAACCTAAAATAAAGAAAATAGTAAGTTAGCAGAAGGAATTTAGAAAATGACGTAAAAAAATGAGGAATTTGTCACTTCTAATACACATTTTCCTAGCATATATATTGTTCACAAAAGCACAATATCCACTTTGCTATTCACCTGATTTGCGCTTATGTGGGCGCCATCAAGGTTAAACTGCACTGCTTACGACTCCTCGTAACTGGTGTTAAACTTTGATCTACCTACCACACCAGTACCGAGGCAGTTAGCCGATGACCAAACTTCTGATATTAAAACCACTGCCCAGCAAGTAGACTTACAGATGCAAGTGAACATTCCTCCCGCCCAAGATGATCTCTCACAGTTTGGTCGGACGATCAAGGGTGACAACCAGAGGATTGATATTCACCGCAACACCGTCTGTTCTCATTATAATTACCGTACAAGCAATTTTTTTTAGACTTATTATGCACTTTATAACCATTTTGTGGGTGGTAGACAATATTACAGAGCTAAAATGGGTCCAGGGAGCGCGCCCCAACATTCTGTCAGGTAAATAGGTTACAACAGTAATACAATAACTACGAGAATAACGTATTCAGTAACAGTAGTAAAAGGCTTCTTACATACACTAATAGTGCAGTGAATATTTAGTAACTTAATTAAGCATGTAATATCCAATTTTGACTGAGGAAGAGTTCAACATTTACATATCACTGCAATGAAAATGTCACTTATTGGTCCTAGTAATAAAAAGATATACATATATGCAGAAACTCAACCTAATCATCCCAATAATTATAATCATGGAGTGCTAAACCAGTAGGATTATACAGAGCATGTGGGGGGGGGGGAGGTATACAGTCTCAATTCAGGGAACCGAAGCACAGATCCAATTCCCTAGATCACGAGACCCTCACCAGCGTCAAGGAACCTCCCTCGAGGGGAATCCTCCCAATTAAAAACATTCACACAAACACTCTAAGCTTAATTTTATGGTAAGACTAAAATCTCCCACGCAAGTTTAAAACTTCAAGTGTGTTACATCAACATCAACTGCTAAAAAGTTCATCACAGAGTAAGGAAGCTTCTTGGTGGTAACATTACTGGGAGGAACTAAGCCCAGAGGAGTTATACAGCACCTGGGAAATGACGGAAACTGCCAGAGACGTTGAAGACGGCTAGTGCAACACCATTTAAGAAAGGGAACCAACAAGCAGCGTTAATCAATTGGTGGTATCAGTGGCATGTAATGTGATGGAAAGGACACTCAGAAGACTGGCGGATCACTTGGAAAGCTTCACGAACAATTGCCAGAAAGTTTAAGGTTGGTAAATACTGTTGAAAATTATACAAAATAAGTTGAAGATTAAGACATGTGCAACAGTTGGGTATCTTTATTGTTGAAACGTTTCGGCTACACAGTAGGCTTCTTCAGTCAAATACAAAGGGAAAAGTAGTAATGAAATAAAGATGTAATCAGTCCATCAACCTTGGAGAAAAGTATTTGAGGTGGTCAGTCCTTCAGCCTGGAGACGATGTAAACAGTCCATCAATCTTGAAAAGGTTGATGGACTGATTGCATCGACTCCAGGCTGGGGGGCTAATTACCTCAAACTCCCGACCTTCACCATTCTTCTTTGTGTGGGACTATGAAGTCAGTGTGTGGCAAAACGTTTCCTCGATAAAGGTACCCAAGTGTTGCACATATGTCTAATTTATCAAAGAATAGCCATACTTTAAAGTCTTGCAGAACTATATAAAGGATCACGACACAAACTACATCTCAACGAATGTTGGAGATGAAGAATTTTACAGTTGTGGAACATCTGTGGTGTGTGTGTATATATATATATATATATATATTTTATATATATATAAAATATATATTATATATTATATATATATATTTTTTGTAGATGTTTTTCCATCCACTGGCTTTATCATTATAATACTAGGACATAATGCGAAGACTGTAGAACTATATCACATTACGTACAAAGTATGGTACTGATGAAGCCATTGGATGGAGAAGCGTCTATCAGTATAGACACCCAGATGTTCCACAAGTGTCTAATACTTCATCGTGTCAATATTATATACCAGTCATATCCGACATTGGAGATAAATGGTACAAAATATCGACACGATGGAAAAATAGACAAATACAGTATAATGTGATCCTTAATTGACTACATTTTACTCGCACAGTGGACTTTATGAAGCCACTAGGCAAGCTGGCGTAAATTTTACGACTCGCTCACCATGGGTTCTAAACCCCACCCGTACCATGGCTTGTTTGTAATAGTGTTATTACGATTTCGTGAGACGAGTGTATATACAGAGAGCATAGTGACGCGAAGGTTGATACGAGAACAACTTCAAATTCAACCTCTTCTCAGTAATCAAGTTCAACATTCTTCACCTGACTCTTCACGTCACTATGCTCCCTATGTTTATATATATACTCGTGTACTCTCCGCTCAGGTAGATCTGTTTGTGACTTGATAAAGTTCACTGTGTGGGCGAAACATTGCCAATTAAGGGCCGTATTATACTGAATCTGCGTATTTTTCCATTCCAAGAATGTACAGATGAGTGGCCCATGTTTTGCTTAAGGGATTTTATAGAAAGTACTTGTACATGTCAATCTCCTTAACTGTCATATACTGTACTCCGCTTTAAAGAAATAAAGGTTGGTTAATTAAAGAGGGGTGGGTGGTGTGGGGGTGTGTCGTCCGGTGTGGTGGGTGGGTGGGTGGGTGGGTGGGTTAGCGTTCCTCCCAGTGGGTGGGTGTATAGGCAGGAGGAGGGAAGGTATTTGGGCGGGTCTTCAAGTCTAGCAGTATGTGAGAGAGGAGTGCTGGTGCCAGGTGTCGACACACTGCTGTCCTACACCTGCTGTCTTCTCCGTCTACACTTCTGTATTACTAAGGTAGAACTAGTCTGTGTTATGCTGGTATATAATCTGTAATATACTGACTATCGTTAATGAGTGGTTAGTTGATGGGGGTGTACTCACCTAATTGTGGTTGCAGGAGTCGATTCATAGCTCCTGGCCCTGTGTAGTGTGTGTAGTGTATGTGTGTAGTGTATGTGTGTAGTGTGTGTGTGTAGTGTGTGTGTGTAGTGTGTGTGTGTAGTGTGTGTGTGTAGTGTGTGTGTACTCACCTATTTGTACTCACCTATTTGTGGTTGCAGGGGTCGAGTCCTAGCTCCTGGCCCCGCCTCTTCACCGGTTGCTACTAGACCCTCTCTCTCCCCGCTCCATGAGCTTTATCAAACCTCGTCTTAAAACTGTGTATGGTTCCTGCCTCCACTACGTCATTTTCTAGGCTATTCCACTGCCTTACAACTCTATGACTGAAGAAATACTTCCTACTATCTCTCTGACTCATTTGTGTCTTCAACTTCCAATTGTGGCCTCTTGTTTCTGTGTCCCCTCCCTGGAACATCCTGTCCTTGTCCACCTTGTCTATTCCACGCAGTATTTTATATGTCGTTATCATGTCTCCCTGACCCTCCTGTCCTCCAGTGTCGTCAGGCCGATTTCCTTAATCTTTTTCATAGGACATTCCCCTTAGCTCTGGAACTAACCTTGTTGCAAACCTTTGTACTTTCTCTAGTTTCTTGACGTGCTTATTCAAGTGCGGGTTCCAAACAGGTGCTGCATACTCCAGTATGGGCCTGACATACACGGTGTACAGTGTCTTGAATGATTCCTTACTAAGGTGTCGGAATGCTGTTCTCAGGTTTGCCAGGCGCCATATGCTGCAGCAGTTATCTGATTGATGTGTGCTTCCGGAGACATGCTCGGTGTTATACTCACCCCAAGATCTTTCTCCTTGAGTGAGGTTTGCAGTCTTTGGCCACCTAGCCTATACTCTGTCTGTGGTCTTCTGTGCCCTTCCCTATCTTCATGACTTTGCATTTGGCAGGATTAAATTCGAGAAGCCATTTGCTGGACCAGGTGTCCAGTCTGTCCAGGTCTCTTTGAAGTCCTGCCTGGTCCTCATCAGATTTAATTCTCCTCATTAACTTCACATCATCTGCAAACAGGGACACTTCTGAGTCTAACCCTTCCGTCATGTCGTTCACATATACCAAAAATAGCACTGGTCCTAGGACCGACCCCTGTGGGACCCCGCTCGTCACAGGTGCCCACTGTGATACATCATTACGTACCATGACTCGTTGTTGCCTCCCTGTCAGGTATTCTCTGATCCATTGCAGTGCCCTTCCTGTTATATGCGCCTGATGCTCTAGCTTCTGCACTAATCTCTTGTGAGGAACTGTGTCAAAGGCCTTGTGTGTGTGTGTGTGTGTGTGTGTGTAGTGTGTGTGTAGTGTGTGTGTGAGAGAGAGAGAGAGAGAGAGAGAGAGAGACAGACAGACAGACAGACAGACAGACAGACAGAGAGAGAGACAGACAGAGACAGAGAGACAGACACAGACAGACACAGAGATAGACAGACAAACAGAGAGACAGAGAGAGACAGAGCTAGCTCTCAGTTCCTGACTGTTACTGGGTTACCACAGTCTTGGTTGAGTGAGCCCTATCATACTTTATCATAAAACAGTGTGGATCCCGCATCTACTGATTACCTTTGTAACTTGCTCAGCTATCAAAACTTTGGAGTCCAGTCCCTGGACCAATTATGTACCTCTGTAATCTTTTGACTACCGCCCACAGGATGGGTATGGGGTGCATAATAAACATATTAAACTTAACTAAACTTACTGTTTCGCTGTCTAGATCGTTCCACTTCCTGACCATTCTAAAGATAAAGAAGTATTTCCTGACAACCAATGTTGCTCCTCTGTGTTTTTAACTTTTAGCTGAGCCCTCGTGTACCTGAGAAATGTCTCAGGCTCGCTATGTCTACCCTCTCAGTATTGTGTACATATACAGCTCATCCTCTTCAACCCCGAGACAAGCCACGTCGCAAATAGGCCTGAAATATGTCGTGTATAGGATCGTGAATTCGTCCTTGTTGAGGTGGTAGTGGCGACAGGTGGTGGTGGTTGTTGTTGTTTGTTTAGGGGGGGGGGGGGAGCACGGAATGCAACAAGCTGCCAAACAATGAATCAGTGGTGTTTACGCTTTTACTAACAAATAATACCCATGTAAATATGACAAGGGTGTGCACCAGTTGCTTATGATGCAGGGTTTAGCTCAAGTTGAATTTAGCTCAATTCCCAGGTCGGACGAGCCTTCTCATACCTGTTACCCGTTCACTTAGCAGTAACTAGGCACCAGGATCTTACGAGTCTCAGTGTCAGTGAAATAGAGAAATATAGGAAAAGAGAGAGAGAGAGAGAGAGAGAGAGATGAGAGAGAGAGAGAGAGAGAGAGAGAGAGAGAGAGAGAGAGAGAGAGAGAGAGAGAGAGAGAGAGAGAGAGAGAGAGACATTGCTGGCGCTTTCGACCGGGTGTGGCACCAGGGCCTCTTAGCAAAACTTCAAGCACTGGGAATTGCAGGCTCTACGCTATGTCTCCTCAGTGATTACCTTCATGGTAGATCTCTAAGTGTAGTCCTCAATGGAACGGAATCAGCAAGACATCCTATTGGGGCAAGCGTTCCACAAGGAAGTGTGCTGGGTCCACTGTTATGGAATGTCTACTTCAACGACCTTCTTCATCTCATCCCAGAATCACATGCATATGCAGACGACTGTACACTGACATTCACTTATCCAAGAGAAGAAATGCCAGCTGCTCTAAGCTACATCAATCACCAGCTGAGAGCTATATCAGCTTGGGGAAATAGATGGCAAGTAACATTTGCACCTGAGAAACGCAAATGATGATCGTCTCTAGGCACCATGATGGTAATGCTGGTGCAGTATGAGTAAGGATGAATGGGAGGATGTTGGCACCTGGAGAAGAAGTTGATATCCTTGGGGTGAAATTTGACTCCAAACTAACCATGAAGAACCATGTTGTAAATCTTGCAAACAAGGCAGCAGGAAGCTTACAGCACTTCGCCGTTATCTCGCATCTGCTTGACAGTAGGGGTTGCAAGATACTGTACGAGGCACAAGTACGCTCACACCTTGAGTATGCTCCACTTTCTTGGTTTGCCTGTCCCCCCTCTCATCTGCGGACTGCTTGACAGAGTGAGAACAGAGCAAGACGTTCATCTCTCGCTGGACCCATCCTGGATGGATCTGTCATTTCAGCAGAGCCTTCAACATAGGAGGGATGTGGGTGGCCTTATGTTATGTACAAGGCCATATTGTCAAAATACCACACTTGGATCCACTTCGAGACAGCGCGAAACAAGCTTTTATGCCACAAGACGGGCAGAAAGCAGCAACTTCACTCTGGCTGTACCCTTCTCCAGAACATCACTCCATCTGAGATCATACATACCAGGATGACTCGAGATGGAACACATTCGTTCAGCATAATGATGGTCAACGAGATAACGTCAGTTGATCAAATGAAAATGCTGGCCCACAGATGGCTCCAACTTCATCCTGTTCCCTACTTGTATGTCTCATAACAATAAAAATGCTTTCAAATGAGCTGATGTAGGTAACAGCTCTTAGCTTGTCAATAAAGTTAGGAATCCTTAACCTGTAAATAGCTTGTCAATAAAGCTAGGGATCCTTAACCTGTAAATAGCTTGTCAATAAAGTAGGGATCCTTAACCTTGTCAAAACCATGTGTAAAAAAAAAAAAAAAAAAAAAAAAAGAGAGAGAGAGAGAGTGAGAGAGAGAGAGAGAGAGAGAGAGAGAGAGAGAGAGAGAGAGAGAGAGAGAGAGAGAGAGAGAGAGAGAGAGAGAGAGAGAGAACGCACCGTGAATGGCCGACTTCACAATACATATAGTGTCGTCGTTGATGTCTCTTGTTGACAGCGACAGCACGAGAAGTTCTACAGTCGCCACCTATTAATCATCATCATCTTTCTCCAAGATTTTCATTAATAACTCACTAAATCGTAATAACACGACTGCAAGCAAATAGTTAACACACCAGCCTGTCAATTTTAGAATCCCTATTTTTATTCATATACAACTTCAGCACAGTTAGTGTGATCACCTTCAAGGTTGTGCTCCTGATGCGCCACACCTGCACCAAACTTGACATTGTTGGTGGACTACGTTGATGGTAATTTGAAATATTTTTGCTATAGACCCCCAGTTGTCTTCTGGCAGATATGTATGAACCATGATAATTTCAGTTGAAAGGAGAGAAAAAAAAAAAAAAAAAATCAGAAGTTTAGACATAAAAACAGAATATAACAAAAACTAAATATTAAAAACTGGCTTTTTATATATTTCAAAAGTATAGTTAGCACTTTAAAACTATGGTTATAATAATGAACGATATGGCACAACACCATGACAGGAACAATACACAAATAACTGTCACACAGGAAAGACTGTGGGTTACGACGACGCTTCGGTTCGACTTGGACAGTGGTGACCCATGTTATCCTCCCTATAGTCTATAAACATATCTATTTGGATGAGTCTCATTGTAGCGAGCTGATCCAGTGGTTTACGCTCTGGCCTGTGAGTTTTACGACTCGCTTGTCAGGGGTTCTAACCCCACCTGTACAGTGGTTACACTGTTAGGCAAAAAATTGCCAAGATATTTAGTAGATTGTGGTAGAGGATGGTAGTGATGGTGGTAGAGATAATCTCTCCTCCAGACCTGGAGAGTGTACAAAGAACATTCACGGCAACACAAGTGCGATAAGGCACCTAAACTACTGGGAACGGTTGAAGGCCCTTGATATGTATTCCTTTGAACGCAGGAGAGAGAGATATATGATAATATACACTTGGAAGGTCCTGGAGGGATTGGTACCAAACCTGCACACGAAAATCACTCCACATGAAAGCAAAAGACTCTGCAGGAGATGCAACATTTCCCCGATGAAAAGCAGAGGCGCCACGAGTACACAGAGACAACACAATAAGTGTCCGGGGCCCAAGACTGTTCAATTGCCTCCCAGCATACATAAGGGGGATTACCAATAGACCATTGGCTGTCTTCAAGAAGGCACTGGACAGGCACCTAAAGTCAGTACCTGACCAACCGGGCTGTGGTTCGTACGTCAGCTTGCGTGCGGCCAGCAGTAACAGCCTGGTTGATCAGACCCTGATCCACAATGAGGCCTGGTCTCATGCCGGGCCGCAGGGGCGTTGACCCCCGAAACCCTCTCCAGGTAAACTCCAGGCGCTGTTAGTGCAATAAATGCACAGGGTCTGGGTGTAGGGGTTACAGGGTCTGGGTGTAGGGGTTACAGAGTCTGGGTGTAGGGGTTACAGGGTCTGGGTGTAGGAGTTACAGGGTCTGGGTGTAGGAGTTACAGGGTCTGGGTGTAGGAGTTACAGGGTCTGGGTGTAGGAGTTACAGGGTCTGGGTGTAGGAGTTACAGGGTCTGGGTGTAGGAGTTACAGGGTCTGGGTGTAGGAGTTACAGGGTCTGGGTGTAGGAGTTACAGGGTCTGGGTGCAGGAGTTACAGGGTCTGGGTGCAGGAGTTACAGGGTCTGGGTGCAGGAGTTACAGGGTCTGGGTGTAGGAGTTACAGGGTCTGGGTGTAGGAGTTACAGGGTCTGGGTGTAGGAGTTACAGGGTCTGGGTGCAGGAGTTACAGGGTCTGGGTGCAGAGTTACAGGGTCTGGGTGCAGGGTTACAGGGTCTGGGTGTAGGAGTTACAGGGCCTGGGTGCAGGAGTTACAGGGTCTGGGTGTAGGAGTTACAGGGTCTGGGTGTAGGAGTTACAGGGTGTATCCTCCATAAATCTGACAGCTACTGAACCACAGTTGTTCCACTTATGTGGTGTCAGGTTAGGTAAGGTTTGTCAGGAAACAAGACAAGTGTTTCCTAACGCGGGTCTTAGCCATATGTTGACCCGCAGCTGGAGCTTTCGGTCATCTGACCGAGTCCTTCAACTGGCTTACCGGTACATCCCTTTAAAAATTTTAATTATAGTACAAGATTACAATATATCTCATGTGGTTCTGTGGTATACATGTTCCAACTTCCGTCTTTTATCCATTAGTCTCTGTGCGATGTTTCCGTCTTTTATCCATTAGTCTCTGTGCGATGTTTCCGTCTTTTATCCATTAGTCTCTGTGCGATGTTTCCGTCTTTTATCCATTAGTCTCTGTGCGATGTTTCCGTCTTTTATCCATTAGTCTCTGTGCGATGTTTCCGTCTTTTATCCATTAGTCTCTGTGCGATGTTTCCGTCTTCTATCCATTAGTCTCTGCGATGTTTCTCATTCTGGCAATTTTTTTTTACATCCAATTTGAATTCCTATTTTCCTTATGATTCTCTGAACCACCTAACAAATATTCACATACTTTGTTTAATCTGGTAAGCCATTCATACAAGAATATTAAATACTAATTGCTAAGAAATTCTTTTTAAAGGGGTGGACTGGTAAGCCAGTGGAAGGCCTCGACCAGATGACCAAAAGCTCCAGCTGCGTATCATGACTAAAATCTGCGTCAGGAAAATCTTGTCCTGTTTCCTGACAAACCTAAAAAATCTTTGTAACAGCTTGACTTATATTCGTGTAATTTTTTTTTTCTGTATTGGACTTAAATATAAGTGCAGCTCGCTCATCCATTTCTTGTATACTTGCTGCTCATACGCAGGGTTGCATGCGTAATCTTTTTTGTGTCCGGTTATTTTTATTCTCTAAGGCTATTGCTGTCGTGTGTCAAGTGCTTAGGATCTAAATTTACGCACCAGTAATGGGTATTTTCGCCTTCACCCCCACTTACATACGCATACACACTCAGTGGCCACTTTATTAGGCACACCTGTACACCTGCTCATTAGTGCAAATATCTAATCAGTTACTTAGCAGCACCTCAATGTCTAGAAGCATGCAGACATGGTCAAGGGGTTCTGCTGTTCCTCATACCAAACATCAGATTGGGGAAGAAATGATTGTTGGTGTATTTTAGAAACTGCTGATTGACTGATTTCCATGCACACCAATCCCTAGAGTTTACAGAAAATGGTCAAAAATCACGAACCATCCAGTGATCGGCAGTTCTGCCGGTACAAACACCTTATTAACGAGGGAGGTCAGAAGAGAATATGGCCAGACTGATTCAAGCTAACAGGAAGGTAACAGTAATTAAAATAACCAAGCGTTACAATAGTGGTATTCAGAAGAGCCTCTCTGAATACACAACACAACACACTTTCAGAGTGCAGACACTGTACTTGCCACCTCCAGCTGACCGGTTTCCCTGAATCCCTTCATAAATGTTACTTTGCTCATACTACAACAGTACGTCAAGTCACAAAAGCCATTCGTTTCCACTCGCTATCTAACACACCGCACTCACGCATGCCTGCTGGAATTCCAAGCCCTTCACACACAAAACCTCCTTTACACCCTCCCTCCCCACCTTTCCTCGGACGACCCCTACCTCGCCTTCCTTCCATTACAGATTTATATGGCCTTCAAGTCATTATTTCTAAACTCAACAACTCCTCTGGCCTCTGGAAACCTAGCAACCTCCTAATCTCCAAGTTATGGATTCTCTGCATAATATTTACATCAAACATTGCCCTCAGACACGACACCTCCACTGTTTCCAGCCTTCTTGTTGCAACCTTCACCACCCATGCTACACACTCATATAAGAGTATTAGTATAACTATGCTCTCATACATTTCCATATGCTTCCATGGATAACATTCTTTGTCTCCACAGACTCCTCAGTGCACCCCTCACCTTTTCCCCCTCATCAGTTTAATGATTCACTTCGTGTCTCACAGACCCATCTGCTGCTCGATCGCTGGCGCACCCAGCTCGCACACCAAGGTCCGCAGTTCGAATCTTCGGTACGGCTGGGAAACATTAGGGACGTATTTCCGTAAGACACCTACTGTCTCTCTTCACCCATCAGTATAAAATGGGTACCTGGGTGTTAGTCGACTAGTATGGGTCGCATCCTGGGACAAAACTGACATAATTTGTCCGAAATGCTCAGGATAACAAGCGGCTTTCTGTATGTCATTGATGCCAGCTAGGCCTGTATACCCTGTACATGTACTTGTAGAAATAAACCTAATAATAATAATAATAAATAATAATAATATGTTTATTAGTATTATTACTCCCAAATACCTCCATATTCCCTCCCTCCACTAATATCCAATCTTTCATTACCCAATTTTTTCTCATCACCTTGCTTTGTCCTATATTCATTTAATTTCCTTCTTTGGCATTCCCTTTCAAACACGGTCACCAACCTCTGCAACTTCTCTTCAGAATCTCCCAAGAGCAGTGTCATCAGAAATTAAGTAACTATGATATCTCCCACTCTGTGTTAGATTCTCTCTCTTTTAATCCTGCACCTCTTGCCAACACCCGAGCATTCACTTCTTTTACAACCCCCGTCTAAAAATATACTGAGCAACCATGGTGACATCATGCATCCCTATCTAAGGCCTACTTTTACTGGGAAATAATCTCCCTCTCTCCTACATACTCTAACCTGAGCCTCACTATCCTCATAAAAACTCTTAATTGCTTTCAGCATCCTATCACCTATTCCATGCATTTGCAACATCTGCCACATTGCTACCCTATCCACCCTATCATACGTTTTCTCCAAAACCATAACTGTAACGAAAACCTCTTTACTCTCATCTAGATACTGTTCATCTATATGCTTCACTGTAAACACTTGTTCTACACACCCCCTACCCTTCCTAGAGCCTCACTGTTCATCTCTGACTCTACTCTCCATCTACTCTTAATTCTTTCAATAATAACTACCACACACTTTACCAGGTATACTGGCTCCTCACTCTTGGACTTTCCCCGACACAGACTGATGTGCACTAAAATACGCTGAGGAAACTCGGGGATCACAATATCTTGTTTTGCACATTTATACAAAAGGTTTGTGTGTGCTCTGTCAATGTGTAATATTTACGTAATGTGTCACGGTAACCGATTTTTTTTTTGTTTAAAAACTAGGGATATATTTTCCTGCCTACATCATGAGTATGGAGAGACTGTGCGAGTGTGTTGAAGAGTCAAAAACGACGATCTGTTGCAACGATGGTCGCCAGAATGACTATTGCAGCAACGACCACCACCAGTGCCAACAACCCAGGAACGACGACCACCACAGCTGTCTCGTCGTCGAGCACACAGACTCTATGGCAGGCAGGTAGGAGCTGCTGGCTTAAGAGTCATGTATATGTCTCACGAAATCGTAACAACGCTATTGCAAATAAACCACGGTAAGGGTGGGACTTGAACTCACGGCAAGTGTCGTAAAACTCCAGGCCAGCGCGTAAGCCAATGGACCAGCTGGCTACAATAAGATTCATCCAACTGGCATATTTATACATAATAGGAAGGTTAGCACAGGCCCCACTGTGACCACAAATGCAAGTTTTCACAGCGTTGCCACGCTGGCGGAAGATATGTAAAAACTTGCATATGTAATCACATTGGGGCCTGTGTTAACCTTCCTATGGTGTAAATTATATACCTAGCTGGATGGATCTTACTGTAGCCAGCTGGCCCAATGGCTTAAGCGTTGGCCTAGAGTTTTATAGCTTACTTGCCGCGAGTTCAATCCCCACCCGTACCGTGATATATTTATGTCGTGCTCTTTAGGTAGAGCTTGTGATCTAAGCTTCTAAAGGAATGTTCCTTTTACCCAGCTGGTTGAGTGTAAATTAACTGTTGTAATAACTCTGAAAATCTGTCTGGCCGTCACGAAAGTAGCAAACTGCATTTCATTATGCCTAAAATACACTGAATAGGGATTAAAATTAATGTTAATTTTAACGAAATTCGGTTGCTTTGTTTCATAACAGCAGTATATTTCTTTTGCCTTTTTAGTTCACAAGTCGTATATATAAACCATACCACGGGCGGGATTTGAACCCGCAGTCAGAGAGTCTCAAAACTCCAGACCGTCGCGTATATATATTTTCAGCAGTATGTTTTAAGACTTATTACAACCAGATTTACATAACCGACTAGACAAAGCAGAGGGTATATACACGTCTCGTTATGTCGGCACTGCTGGACTCTTACAGGTTTAGAACTTCGTGAATAAACAATCCACTGCTACCTTTGCTGAATATTATTATAATCAAGGGGGAAGCGCTAAACCCGGAGGATTATACAGCGCCTGGGGGGGGAGATGTGGAAGGTATTCAGGCTTAATTCAGGGAACTGGAGCACAGATCCAATTCCCTAAATCAAGAGCCCCTCACCAACATCAAGGAACCTTCCTTGACGGGGAAGTCATATGGGTTTAGCGCTTTGAGTATATAATAATGATCCTTGCAGACGTTCATGTGGGTATTAAGGCAGTGACGACTTTTTCAGGTATCTGGTGACGAGTCGTGAAGCAAGAGCAGGAAACTTCTTGTTGAGGGAGAGTCCAGTCGCTATGGGGCCACGAGCCACCTCCTCGCTAATCTGTCTTGGCTGCCATGAGGCCATTCTTGGCACAGAGTTTCCCCGCTGCCCTGTGTGCTGGTGGCCACTGTGCTCCGCCGCATGCGCCTCCAGCAGTCTTCATCAGGCAGAGTGTCCTGTCCTGGCCGCCGACACCAGCAGGATCGGACAGCCAAAAGTTACAGGCAGTACCCCGCGGTATGACATTATTCTTGTTCTTCGGTGCCTCCTCCTCCGTGACAGAAATCCCCTAGCGTGGCACCGCTTCTTGGACATGGCTAGCCACGCCGAGCGTCGCATGGAGGAAAAGGAGCAACACCACATGGCAACTGTACGCTACATCAAGGAAATACTTAAAGTAGACTACACCTTAGAGGACATTCATCACGCTCGTGGTGCCATTATTACTAACTGCTTCGAGTGGCGGAGTCCATCAGGAATTAGTCTCCGGGGTGTCTACCCACTGCTGGGGCGCATGAACCACTCCTGCCGCCCCACCGTCGCAGTATCCTCTGACTGTAAGGGCAGCATGTTCGTGAGGGCAGCGGTGGACCTACAGCCTGGAGACCAGCTCTATATTACTTACACTGACACACTTGAGCCACTGTGGGAGCGACGCGCCTACACCACAAGCACCCACTTCTTTAGCTGTGACTGTGTTCGTTGTAGGGATCCTACCGAACTGGGTCTACACTACTCTTCTCCCAAGTGTGAATTGTGTGACCAACAGTTCCTAGAACCCAGGAACTGGCTGGGAGAGGTGACGTGGGAGTGTCCCTTGTGTGGGACACAGCAGACACAGCAACAAGTCCAGCTGGAGGTGGAACAGTGGCTTGAACACTTTGATAGTGACGACACCTTCCTGCACACCAGCCCCTATGCTGTCAGAAACATCATGGACAAGGTAGAGGAAGTATTCCACCCACACCACTACGTGTGGGTCAAGGCAGCTCACGTGGCCCTCAGAACCTTACTTGAGAACCACACCACCAAGGCGCTCGACCTCAAGAGACACCTGTGGCACCGTCTACTGTACATCTACAACGTTCTTGAGCCAGGACTCACCAAAAGAAGAGGTGCTGTCCCTTCACTGTCCTCGTGGTCACCTACACCTCGCCTGGGCCCCTATGTACTCTCCTTACTGCTTTACATACACTTACATAACATTCCACGAAGATCACCACGAAGGTCACGTAATGTACGGTCAAGATAGCCCTAGAGTCATTTAAATAACTTTACATCCCGCCTGCTAATATTCTCATGCGGTGACTGAAGATCATGATTTGTATGACCAAGTACATCGCGACTTTAAACAAAACATACCTTAAAACACTGGGCTTAATACTCTGGCATTTAAATATATATATAGACGCATTGTTTTACACCTACAATTTACAGTTCTGCAAACATTACGCTTTTAATACTGGTTATCATATTCCACACAACTGGCTATCATCATATTCCATACTACTGGCTATCATCATATTCCATACTACTGGCTATCATCATATTCCACATAACTGGCTATCATCATATTCCATACTACTGGCTATCATCATATTCCATACTACTGGCTATCATCATATTCCACACAACTGGCTATCATCATATTCCACACAACTGGCTATCATCATATTCCACACTACTGGCTATCATCATATTCCACACAACTGGCTATCATCATATTCCATACTACTGGCTATCATCATATTCCACACAACTGGCTATCATCATATTCCATACTACTGGCTATCATCATATTCCATACTACTGGCTATCATCATATTCCATACTACTGGCTATCATCATATTCCAACTACTGGCTATCATCATATTCCATACTACTGGCTATCATCATATTCCATACTACTGGCTATCATCATATTCCATACTACTGGCTATCATCATATTCCATACTACTGGCTATCATCATATTCCACACAACTGGCTATCATCATATTCCATACTACTGGCTATCATCATATTCCACACAACTGGCTATCATATTCCATACTACTGGCTATCATCATATTCCACACAACTGGCTATCATCATATTCCATACTACTGGCTATCATCATATTCCACACTACTGGCTATCATCATATTCCACACAACTGGCTATCATCATATTCCATACTACTGGCTATCATCATATTCCACACAACTGGCTATCATCATATTCCATACTACTGGCTATCATCATATTCCACACAACTGGCTATCATCATATTCCACACAACTGGCTATCATCATATTCCATACTACTGGCTATCATCATATTCCATACTACTGGCTATCATTTATATTCCATACTACTGGCTATCATCATATTCCATACTACTGGCTATCATCATATTCCACACTACTGGCTATCATCATATTCCATACTACTGGCTATCATCATATTCCACACAACTGGCTATCATCATATTCCACACAACTGGCTATCATCATATTTCATACTACTGGCTATCATCATATTCCATACTACTGGCTATCATCATATTCCATACTACTGGCTATCATCATATTGCACACAACTGGCTATCATCATATTCCACACAACTGGCTATCATCATATTCCATACTACTGGCTATCATCATATTCCACACAACTGGCTATCATCATATTCCATACTACTGGCTATCATCATATTCCACAACAAAACTGGCTATCATATTCCATTACTACTGGCTATCATCATATTCCACACAACTGGCTATCATCATATTCCACACAACTGGCTATCATCATATTCCATACTACTGGCTATCATCATATTCCACACAACTGGCTATCATCATATTCCATACTACTGGCTATCATCATATTCCACACAACTGGCTATCATATTCCATACTACTGGCTATCATCATATTCCATACTACTGGCTATCATCATATTCCATACTACTGGCTATCATCATATTCCACACAGCTGGCTATCATCATATTCCATACTACTGGCTATCATTCATATTCCATACTATGGCTATCATCATATTCCATACTACTGGCTATCATCATATTCCACACAACTGGCTATCATCATATTCCATACTACTGGCTATCCCTATATTCCACACAACTGGCTATAATCATTTCCATACTACTGGCTATCATCATATTCCACACAACTGGCTATCATCATATTCCATACTACTGGCTATCATCATATTCCATACTACTGGCTATCATCATATTCCATATACTGGCTATATCATACTTCCACACAACTAGGCTATCAATCATATTCCACACAATGGCTATCATCATATTACACAACATGGCTATCATCATATTCCACACAACTGGCTATCATCATATTCCACACAACTGGCTATCATCATATTCCACACAACTGGCTATCATCATATTCCACACAACTGGCTATCATCATATTCCACACAAACTGGCTATCATCATATTCCACACAACTGGCTATCATCATATTCCACACAACTGGCTATCAATCATATTCCACACAACTGGCTATCGTCATATTCCACAATACTGGCTATCGTCATATTCCACAATACTGGCTATCGTCATATTCCACAATACTGGTTATCGTCATATTCCACAATACTGGCTATCATCATATTCCACAATACTGGCTATCATATATTCCACAATACTGGCTATCATCATATTCCACAATACTGGCTATCGTCATATTCCACAATACTGGCTATCATCATATTCCACAATACTGGCTATCATCATATTCCACAATACTGGCTATCATCATATTCCACAATACTGGCTATCGTCATATTCCACAATACTGGCTATCATCATATTCCACAATACTGGCTATCATCATATTCCACAATACTGGCTATCATCATATTCCACAATACTGGCTATCGTCATATTCCACAATACTGGCTATCATCATATTCCACAATACTGGCTATCATCATATTCCACAATACTGGCTATCATCATATTCCACAATACTGGCTATCGTCATATTCCACAATACTGGCTATCATCATATTCACAATATGGCTATCGTCATATTCCACAATACTGGCTATATCATATTCCACAATACTGGCTATATCATATTCCACAATACTGGCTATCATCATATTCCACAATACTGGCTATCATCATATTCCACAATATGGCTATCGATCATATTCCACAATACTGGCTATCGTCATATTCCACAATACTGGCTATCGTCATATTCCACAATACTGGCTATCGTCATATTCCACAATACTGGCTATCATCATATTCCACAATATGGCTATCATCATATTCCACAAATTTCTGGCTATCATCATATTCCACATACTGGCTATCGTCATATTCCAATACTGGCTATCATCATATTCCACAATACTGGCTATCGTCATATTCCACAATACTGGCTATCATCATATTCCACAATACTGGCTATCATCATATTCCACAATACTGGCTATCATCATATTCCACAATACTGGCTATCGTCATATTCCACAATACTGGCTATCCATCATCATATTCCTTTAAAGAACATAATAAGACAAATATCACGACAGCCAGGAGGATGATAGAGGGTATTGAGAACTTTCAAAACAAGGGAAATAATGCCAATGGTAACACACTTCAAATCGGTAGTGCTCCTTCCTTTAGAATATTACTCGGTGCTAACGGCCCCGTTCAAAGCAGGAGAAATATCAGAGCTGGAACAGAGATCGTTTACGGCACACATTGAGCCAGTAAAGCATTTAAATTACTGGGAACACCTTAACGTCTTGAACATGTACTCACTGGAGCGGAGAGAGAGAGATATATATTTATATGATATATATAACTAGGAAAGTACTCGAGGGCCTGGTCCCAAATTTCCACACTGCCATAACATACTGGAGTGAGAGATATGGAAGTGCAAAATAAACCCAGTGAGGAGCAGGGGTGCGGTGGGGACAATAAGGGAACACTGTATCAACATCCGGGGTCCCAGACTATTCAACATCCCAGAAGAGATCAGAAACACTGCTGGAACAAGTGCAGAAGCCTTCAAGAGAAAACTGGACAAGTATCTTCACCAGGTGCCAGATCAACCAGGCTGTGATGGATATGTGGGGCAGCAGACCTCCAGCAGCAACAATCTGGTTGACCAGGCAAGCACCAGACGAGCCTGGCCTATGGCCGGACTCCGAGAGTAGTGAGACTCGAAACTTGAAGATATATCAAAGGTATATTCCACAATACTGGCTATCATCAATTGACAATACTGGCTATCGATTTACACAATACTGGCTATCAATTTACACAATTCTGGCTATTCATCATCATATTCTACAATACTGGCTATCATCACATTCTAATCCCCAAACTTCTAAATTTCAGCATATCCATATACATTACCTTCAGACAAAAGGACATCAGTTCCTCCAGCCTCCTCCTCGATGCGACATTCACGCCCATACAAGAGTGTTGGTATTACTATACTCTCATACATCCCCTTTTTGCCCCCATGGACAATGTTCTTTTGTTTCCACAGATGCCTCAATACACCACTCGCCTTTTTCTTCTCATCAATTCTATATAGTTCACCTTGTCTTTCATAGACCCGTCCGTCGACAAGTCCACTGCCAAATATCTGAACACATTCACTTCCTCAATACTCCCCCGTTCCAATCTGATATCTAATCTTTCATTACCTAAATATTTTGTTACCCTCATCACTTGCTCTGTCTTATATTCACTTTTACTTGCAGTCTTTCACATTCCCTCCCAAATTCGTCCAACAACTTGACGAGTAAGACACGTATGCAATAACTAGGTATCTTTATTGTTGAAGCTTTTCCCAACGTTTCTCAATAGCTGCACGTATTTCTAACTCATCAACCTGTTAGTATTTGATACCATTTTTACTCTGGGGTCCCCATCCTCTGTCAACAAGGATAAGCGTCGGGTAACGTCCAAAGAGGCCAATCTCTGACAGAAGAAACAAGAGGCCACAATATAGGAGAAAAGCCCACATCTGAACACTAAACATAAGGCGACTCGCACGACGAGCAAGGTGTTCGTTCGTTCGTTCTCGTTCTCTCTCTCGTTCTCTCTCTCTTGCTCCCAAGATCGCAGCGTAAGTTGTATGTGAATGAGATACAATAACAACAAGATCAAAATTAGACACTTGTACAACATCTGGGTATCTTTATTGTAGACATTTCGTCATCCAGTGGCTTTATCAATACAAGTTCCAGGACATAACTGGACGACAATAGAACTATATACAAAGGATGAGGTAATCAATCCCTCAGCCTTGGAGTTGGTGCGAAGAGCACCGTAGTCCTGGAGAAACTGGAGCACAGGCAGAGGACATCACACAACCTTCTTCACTACTACTACTACTAACTACTACTACCACCATCACCATTAACCAGTCCATCGGGTATGATCTGCTTCCAATGGGAAATCCCGCCTACCAGTGACAATGTCTTCGTCTGCTACCCGTCCCTTACCACCTAACGCCAGTATACAAGCGCCAGCCTTCTGGCCTGTGCTCTTCACATGAACCCTTAGGCCGAGGGACATTACCTCATCTTTTGTATAGTTCTACTGTCATCCAATTATGTTCTTGAACTTGCATTGATAAAGCCACTGGATGGTGAAACTCCTACAATAAAGATACCCAGATGATGCACAAGTGTCTAATTTTCATAAGCCAAATCGCCAGGTGTGCATCGAACCCAAAATAGGTAGAGCAGACCTAGCTACTACCTTCAGAGGTGCAAAGAAGTTCGCCAGGCTCAAATAGAGGCTCTCAACAGAAAGAATGTGGAATGCACCTGTAGAAAGCCGTAACCATATGTAAAAACAAATTAAGTTAGCAAGTACAGAAGGAAAGAGTTGGCCTAGGTTTCTATCTGACAGATATACTTCATCCTGGAATGGCACAAAACTGCATACACGTGAAGTATGGTTCAGTGATACATCCCCCAAAGGATGGTGGGTCAGCATCTTAAAAATGTTTAGTGCCAGCAAAGCATCGACGATGAGATTTAAAAGGCCTATGTCAGCAGCCTATCAAATATCCCCAGAACTGACGCCTGCTGCAAGTACGAATGAATGGACTACATACCTGACAGCATTAGGCTGCCGAACCCGGGACTGGGTAGAATGTTTTAGCACAGTTGCAGTCCATTCTGTGATGCTATCCACTGCCACCTAAAGTAGGTCACAGGACACCACAGGAGTAGATGCAGTGCAGAACACTGCAAGATCATCCACATACAAGGAGGTTTTGACTCCATAAGATATAACACTGATTACAGATACAGAGCAATAAAAACGTGAGATGCTGTCCTACCAAGCCCCCATCCACCTGGACGAAGTCCCGTGAGGAGCATGAACCAAATCTGGCCTTGAACGATCAGCTAGATAGAAACTGTTGGAGGAACCGGAATAGGCAGTCTCACAGTGCTACCCACAATAAAGATGGGCAATGGGCTCGGAGTACTTCCTAGATATCTTTCTGATCTTATTCTGGGAGGAAGGCTAGAGTAACCCTCTCAACGTATCAGACCAGGGATGTATACAGACTTTGCCAGAACACCATTCTTTTGATAGCCAACACCCACTGGTATATCAGCTTATTAGCCAACAAATAGTGATCCCTAAGGTGACGATAGGCTGTACAAATACAACAGTATTGTTCAGAGGCCCTTGTTCCACGAAGAGACTAGCAGACGGGACCCAGAGCAACCTGAAGGTGGGATGGTAGCCTCCGTCACCCCATGACAACACTAACGAAATGATCAGAATCCCCTCCATGTCATTAAAAATCAACAGGAACACAAGAGATCCATATCAGACAATCAAAGAGCCACCAGTTCACAGCCTCCAATTTCCACCATCGAGAGCAAACTGAAAGGAGGATCCCGCTGACTCCAGAAGAGAGAAATGATCACTACCATGGAAGTCGCTTTGAAATCACAGACACGAAATTAGAACAGAGGTTTATGCTCGAAAAATCTTTAGTACGGGCACTGCCATATGTAGAAGACCCATCATCTGGGATGCTTTAACAAAAAAAGAGTAAGCAGGGCCTTCAAAGGAATACCACTCCTGTCATACATAGAGCAACTCACATCCTACAAAGGGTATTGGCATCAAAGTCGCTCAGGAAGAGGAATAGGCTCGGTAGCTCAAAGATTAGGTCAGCAAGATCAGATCAGTCTAAAACCCAATCTGGAGGGAGGTATAAGGAGCACACTATCAGGTACCTCTGCAACTTCACCAGGATCACCCCAGCCTGCAGGGGGCAGCACAGATAACGTCACTGACTGACAGCAGTAATAACCACGATATCTACACCCTATTTCCCTTGGCAACTGCCCCAGGAGGGGGTGGCAAGGCATTAAAAGCAAACCTGGAACATAAGGACAACTCCACTGTCCCAAGCTGAGTCTCCTGCGCGCGCACACACACAATCGACAAGCCATAGTCCCAAAAGAGGACGGGAACGTATTACAAGACAGGACCTAATGCTCCCAACAGTTACACAGCATAAAAGACTAATACATCGAGCCAAAGGAAACTGAGAATTGCCTTTTTGGTAATATTCGCAAAGGGAAAGTAACCAACACAGTCTGCTCCTTTTAACTTTGCGGTCTGACCCTTTTTTCAGATTTTTCGACTAGAGAGGCAGATCCTCTGTGGACACTTTTCTCATAAAAATTGATCACTTTAGATATCTGAGACTCAAAGTTATTAGAGCCGCAGTCAGACGAATTTTCTGGGGGGGAAAGAACTTGTGACTTTTTCCTTATGAAGTGGAGCATCCAGTCAACTGTTCCGGCGGCTACAAACAGAAGACTAATCTTCCACGTATTTCTGTGGAGATTATCTCCTTGTTTATGCTCCTTAAAGCCTAGACGACGACCCTGACCCGTAAAATGGAGCATCCTTCAAGCTGACCAGGATAATGGCAGACGGCCAGTGCACTTGAGTGTGCTTCTAGTCCTTTGAGTTCTCATTCTGGCTATTTCCTTTACTACACGACATAAAAGAAGCCGTGACTGTAGCACACAACGGGTCCTTAAGGGGCGAACCACAGGCTGCGATGCTGCTGATGCTGACACCCTTGAACAGGCAACCCAAAAGAAGCTCGTCCAGCATGGGGCATCAACGGAAGCCCCTTCTCAGAAGGTGGTGTCCTTTTAGGAAGTATAATGTTCCTTCCTCTCCTTATTCTGTGCTTCCATCAGGCATTCCTAGCAGATACACCCCCATCCCCCATGGGGAAAGTCTCCACCCATCTTCGGGAAACCTGGAGATGGCAATGGAGGAAGGAAAGTAAAGCCAGTGGTGGAACCATCAGCAAGGTGCCTGAGGGCTGAGCTAAACGAGTTCCTGAGGAAGGAAGAGGGCTCTGTCCCACTGATGACCACCTCACAGTGGCTGGAAGAAACAGTTGCACAAGATCGGACAGAATACAGGAAGAAAGCCTCCTACTGGCCTCAGCAAAACTAATTTTCCCCACATATACTAAGCATAGCAGTGTACAAGTCCTCAGTTAACGTCGTCGACAGGTTCTTGGAAACCACGACTTTAAGCGAAACGACGTATAACCAAACCATAAGCTAATTGATATAAACAAGAGTTAAGTTCTATGGCAATGGAGAGCTGAGAGGAAGGGCAGTAGTGTTGCAGACGCCATGACTATGGAGTATGTCGCTCTGGGACACTGTAAAGTCACATATTTGCTCTATTATTGACATTTATTATTTAAAGTTATCACATTTCAGAATTGTATAAGAAACACGCTACACATAGAAAATCAAATACAAACAGCCATAAGGGAGAAAACTGACATAAGCAAACATGAAGAATCATGCTGATGCATGTTCTCCATCCAAATATTTAAAAGTCTTTCCATAGTTTCCATTCCTGGCCGGGAATTTATTTCTTTTTCTTATCAACGTTATAACAAAACGATGTTGAATGAAAGTAAAGTGAGGACTTCCTATACTCTATTCTACCCCACACACGCTGTGGGAGCTCCTGCAGCTGCGACACTGAAGGAGTCCACTAAGGAAGTGAGCAGTCCCAAACTGGGCTCCACGCGAAACAATTTATTTTAGTTGCCTTGCATTTTGACCTATGGCAGTTAAACTTCTGGAATGTAAAACATTGTCCTGGGGAAGGAACTTGCTGTATAGCTTCATACCCTAATCTTAACCCAAGACTTGTGTATATTATTATTATAAAAAAGAAGTGCTAAACCTTTAAGGGTCATACAGCGCAAGACTTACTTATAGGAAAAGGTCCAGTTGGTCGAACATGACGAACACTTAGTGTACCAGAACACTGCCCATCTTCCTCTTGAGACGCAGCCACACCATTATTCAGAGGTCGAATGTTGCTGTCACTTGACTCAAGCAACCAATAGAAAACACTGCCCCGACACTGGTTCAAATAACCAGTGTCGAGTACATTCTCCAACTGGTCACCTTGATACAAGAGGGAACAAGCCTACCTACGACCAGAATACTATTATCAGATTGTCCCTTGAGATATGGCGATGTTAGTATAAAAGATCTCCCCACATTAGACTTCTAACTGCTTCAAATTTATCATCTTCTAGCTGGGACTAAGCCGGATCGTAAAGTACACAGGAACGCATAACTCTAAGTTAGCGCTCAGTGGCCTGCGCAAACATTGAGGTGCCGACCAGCCACCACCGACCAGTTGGAAAACACAAACACAAACACAAACACACACACACACACACACACACACACACACACACACACACACACACACACACAAGCAAGGCCGAGGAATGAAGGGGGAGAGCTGTTGGGAGCAGGGATAGCAGTATGTGAGGGGAGAGAAGGTAGAGAAGGTGACATGTCCCATGCAGAGGCATGACCATGCCACCAAGAGTTTCAGGAAAAAAAAAAAGTGAGACAACGGCCATGTACAAACGGGGCCTAGAGACACTGAGGGAAAGGCATGGGAGGAAGAAAGGGAGAAGTCAGTGTTTATTCATGGGCTCCAGGAGAGCAAAGGAAGGACACACAATGAAAGATGGCAGAAAGAAAAACAGGAGATTGAAAACATCATCAAAGAAATAAGCAAGGAGGACATAACTTGAGATAGTAATTTTTCAGAGAATAGGAGAGTACTTGAAAGGGAGAAATCGGCTGGTCAAACTGATTTTCAAGACAGAAATGGTGTGGAACAGAATCTGAAAGAGAAACCATAGCTGACAGAATCGTCAACATTCAAGAGGGTGTTCCTAGACCACGACAGAACGACAGCAGGTAAGGGAGAGGACACAGAAACGGAAGGGGCTAGGAAGAGATACAAGAGCAGAGTCAGCAGACGACAACCAGAGCAGGGCAGAGCAACAGGCACAAGCACACACAGAACCACCCTCAACCCCACAGTCAAACACACTATCCCAACACAACCCACAATCCAAACTAACAGCCCCCACACTATGCTGTATTTATCCCACAGCACACTGCCAGTGTTGGAGAGGAAACTGAAGGTATGGTACACCAATGCTGAAAGAGTAATGAATAAGTGGGAGTGGCGGCACGAAAGAATTAAAGAGGCATCACCAGACATCATAGCTCTCACAGAAACCAAGCTCACAGGAATGATAACAGATGCCATCTTTCCAACGGGATATCAGATCCTGAGGAAAGAGGGAACAGAGGGGGGGGTGGAGGAGTGGCACTGCTCATCAAAACCCATTGGGATTTTGATGAGCTGGAGAGAGGAGACGGAGAAGCGAGAGACTATATAATAGGAACACTTCAGTTTTGAGGTCCCAATGTATAATGCACCACAGAACAGCAGGAGGCCAAGGCAAGAGTATGATGAGAGTAACAAAGCGATGGTTGACACACTGGCTGAGATGGCTAGAAGAGCTCATGTGAGCAGGGCAAAGCTACTGATTGTGGGTGACTTCAATCATTGACTGGGAGAACCTGGAGCCACATGGGGGCCCAGAAACGTGGAGGGCTGAGATGATGGAGGTAGTACTGGAAAACCTCGTGTACCAACACGTAAGGGACACCACCAGAGAGGAGAGGATGGACCAGCAACACCTTGGGTAGTGCAGATACTGAGGACGTTAAATATGAAACTCCCCTCGGGGCCAGTGACCACGTGGTTCTGAGCTTCATATACAGGAAGAGCAGGATGAATGAAGCCAAACTACAAGAGAGGGGATTACACAGGCATGAAGAATTTCCTTCATGGGGTTCAGTGGGACAGAGAACTGGCAGGGAAGTCAGTAAATGAGATGATGGAATATAACAACAATATGCAAGAAAGCTGAGAAGAGGTTTGTACTCAAGGGTAACGGAAATAACGAGAAAGCCAGAATGAGCCCTTGGTTCACCCAAAGGTGTAGAGTGGCAAAAATCAAGTGTGCTAGACAATGGAAGAAGAATAAAAGGCAAAGGACCCAGGAGAATAAGGAGAGCAGTCGTAGAGCCAGAAATGAATATGCACATGTAAGAAGAGAGGCCCAACGACAATACAAAAATGACATAGCAGCGAAAGTCAAATCTAACCCGAAGTTGTTGTACAGCCACATCAGGAGGAAAACAACAGTCAAGGACCAGGTAATCAGGCTAAGGAAGGAGGGGAGGTCACAAGAAATGACCGGAAAGTACGTGAGGAGCTCAACATAAGATTCATAGTAGTATTTACTGAGGAGACAGAAAGGACTCTACAAAGACGGAAAGGTGTGGTACACCTAGTGTTGGACACAATACATACTACCGAGGAAGAAGTGAAGAGGCTGCTAAGCAGATACCTCAAAGACGATGGGGCCGGATAACATCTCTCCATGGGTCCTGAGAGAGGGGGCAGAGGTGCTTTGTGTACCACTAATAACAATCTTCAACACATCTATCGAAACAAGGCGACTACCTGAGGTATGGAAGACAGCAAATGTAGTCCAAATTTTTAAAAAAGGAGACATACGAAGCATTAAACTACAGACCAGTGTCACTGACATGTATAGCATGCCAAGTCATGAAGATTATCAGAATAGTGGTGGAACACCTAGAAACGAATGAGCTTATCAGTGACAACCAGCATGGTTTCAGGGACGGGAAATTCTGTCTCACAAACCTACTGGAGTTCTATTACAGGGTGACAAATAAGACGAGAGAGAGACGGGTGGGTATACTGAGTTTTCTTGGACTGTAAGAAGGCGTTTGACAGTTCCACACAAGAGATTAGTGCAAAAGCTAGAGGACCAGGCAGGGATAACAGGGCAGGTACTGCAATGGATCAGGGAATACATGTTGGGAAGACTACAGCAAGTCATGGTACATGACGAGGTGTCATAGTGGGCGCCCGTGACGAGTGGGGTTCCACAGGGGTCAGCCTAGGACCGGTGCTGTTTCTGATACATGTGAACGACATGACGGATGGAATAGACTCCAAAGTGTCCCTGTTTGCAGATGATGTGAAGCTGATGAGAAGAATTCAATCAGACGAGGACCAGGCAGAACTACAAAAGGATCTGGACAGGCTGCAGGCCTGGTCCAGCAACTGGCTCCTTTCCATAAGATATTTCTTTCATACTTTTCGTCCTTGCAGCAGAATTAGTTCCTTACTTCCCTCAATACAACACATTTTCCGTCTCTTCCATGAAGACAGTCCCTCTCACCCTCTTACAAGATCTCCTTTCTAAAGCTTCCGTATCTTTTCTTTCTAGAAAGTGCCTTTCCTCACTCAAGGAGATTTTTCCCTATGTAAACAGAACTTTTCTTCCTCCTTAATGAGCTTCCAACCGTCCCTCCTCTCCCCCAAAAATGTTCATGGATCTTCATTTACAGAGCCGTGGAGGTCTTGACAACTGCTGAAGCCGGTGACGAGGGTTGCATGTGGCGGCAGCAGACTCGGGAGGTTGACATCGAAGTTTTTCTTTATAGTTTATAGACGAGACTAATACTTGCCTCTCATATCTGTTAAGTCTATGTAAACTTGTGTTTTTTGACAGGACACAAGATACAGTTACTTTTATGTGCAAAGTATACATTTCTTTGATAATGACCACAGTAGCTCAGATGAAAGTGTTAGTTTAGAAGATATCATAAGTAAGAGGCCGAGAGAAGACGGGGAACATCCAACCCTGACTGCTGGATGGGGTGCTAACACAATACACTAATTACAGACTGTGAATTGAGCTCTCGTCGCAAAACACATTTTAACGTCATTCTAGAACTACAGACGTGAACTACTGAATTTTAAAAATTAGAAAATCTTTCACTGATTCTTTAAAAATGATAGTTTTCAACGGCTGGTGAGGTGGTGGTAGTGTTGGTTGTTTTAAGAGCTACAACGGTTTGTGACGTAGACCTGTTTAACTTGAATGTCTGTCGTCGCCAAACACTATTTATAGTCATTGTAGAACAAACTCAATACTTGAATTTAATATAGAACATTACTTTCCTAATCTTGTAATAATGATATTTTACCATCAATGTATTAGCTCTAGGTGGATATGTTGAATTGTTTTAAACTTCAACGGTTTGTCGTATAACGCTAGCTCTAACTGTTGAGATGTGTCATTTTCCGTCGCTCAACACACTATATTATTTAGATTTTGTAGCACGTTTACCAAATATTGTACATTGCAATAAGAACATTACCTTCCTTCATCTTGTGTAACACAAATTTATATATACGTCATAAAATGTATTCTCCTAGCGTGAGAATTTTAAACTCTGTGTTATCACTTGTCGACTTGGGTGCAGTCGAATCCATGGAATCAGTCACTGAGTCATCTTTTTCAATAAGTTGTCAGTTGTATTACAAGATCAGCATTTCGAGTCTCACCAGAGTAGCTTAGCCTTTAAGACTACTATTGCATCGTTTAACCAGCTAAAAGTGAACAGTGTGCACCAGCGACCTACAAGCCTGTAATCTAACACATACCACCTCCCCCTCACCTTGAAAACAACCACTTCAAAATTTATGCCTCGTATAGTAGTAAAGATTCTCACACTACGTATACATGTTTTCTCTTGCTTTACATTCTTGGTGTTTCAGAGCGACATATTGTAACGAGTAGTGAGGTCTAGGCAGAGGCAGAAAATTGCAGGCAGATGAAAACGGGCGTTAGTCAGCGACACTCTTTTAAGTACCTTCGCAACAAGCCTCTGTCACTGAGAAGCTCTTATCCTACACAGAGCACCGCGGTCCAGAGACCTAGTTGGTAACAAAACGCCTACTGTAGCTACAAGATTGCCAGATCTTGTTGTGACCTCGCCACGACACCAGCACTTGTAGTTATTCCAAAGCAAACGTGGATCACTACCGCCGGAGGAGGCACAGATGCTTGACAGGAAAAAACCATTCAACAACATGCCCTTCACATAGAGAGGAATCTTCACCCTACGAATAACAGGCTTTTTTATTTCTTTTACCAAACATTTCTATTTTGGTCATTCGCAAGAACAAATTGCTAAATATATGTTGATGTTGATCAGATGTGTCGTAGTGCTTTGCCAACTGCAATTAGAGAACTTTGTCATTTATAACCTCGGTGCTGTATTGCCCGACTGCATGAAAATGTGGATTCTGAAAATTCTCCATGTCAGATGTTTATTGTTATACACTGCCAAACCTTTTTTGTTTCTGCAACAAAACCGCTACCTGCATCAAGACCTGCATTATTGTTTCCTCATGAACTCTGGGGTATGATCATTCCTCCATGCAGACCTGTGGTATGTTTGCAGCAAACCGCTGTGGAGTTCCTCCACAAGACCTGGTGGTATTGTCTGATGGCAAGCCGGTTTGATAATTGATCATGGCCAGCAAACCTGGCAGTGTATTGGGTTCGCCCTCCATCAGACTGCAGGGACTTGTTCCCTGATTAAAGGACATGGTTAAATTATTTCCCTCATTCCATCAAGAACGATGTTATTGTTCCGCCATAAACTGGCGTTGCTAATATTTTCATGCAAACCTGTTGATGTTTCCCCTGTCATGCAGGACCTGGGTGTGGTATTGTTTCCCCTGCCATGCAGACCTGGGTGTGGTATTGTTTCCCCTGCCATGCAAGACCTGGCTGTGGTATTGTTTCCCCTGCCATGCAAGACCTGGCTGTGGTATTGTTTCCCTGCCATGCAAGACCTGGCTGTGGTATTGTTTCCCCTGCCATGCAGACCTGGCTGTGGTATTGTTTCCCCTGCCATGCAAGACCTGGCTGTGGTATTGTTTCCCCTGCCATGCAAGACCTGGCTGTGGTATTGTTCCCCTGCCATGCAAGACCTGGGTGTGGTATTGTTTCCCCTGCCATGCAAGACCTGGCTGTGGTATTGTTTCCCCTGCCATGCAAGACCTGGCTGTGGTATTGACAAGTGGATTCTTTGACGATCATGCATAAAGAGCTTCAGCAAAAATTTAAACATGTGCAACCTCTGGGTATCTTTATTGTAAACATTTCGCCATCCAGTGGCTTTATCAGTGTAAGTTCAAGGACATAACTGGACGACAGTAGAACTATATACAAAAGTTGAGGTAATTAGTCCCTCAGCCCTGGAGGGACTGATTACCTCAACTTTTGTATATAGTTTCTCTATCTTCCATTCATGTCCTTGAATTTGTATTGATAAATTAACTGGATGGCGAAACGTCTACAATAAAGATACTCAGATATGGCAAACATATCTAAATTTTCATCTTGTCGGTATTGTATACCTTACATACACAGAGCTTCAGTGAAGGTAGTTCAAGGCCAGAGGAAGAGCTTTTAGTTAAAGATGTCACATATATTGTTGAAATTAGAACAAAATTATGAACAAGACGTGTGCTGTAAACACATGCCTCTCAAACCCAACCACTCTCACTCTCTTATACATGTCCAAATTATTTGAAAAGCTAAAAAAAAAAAAAAAAAAGGGATGTCTCATACTGGTCCTCCTTTTCAGAGCTACAATATGCTGGGAACTAGTACTGTGGTAAGTGTGTGGAGACTGATGTAACCAGGTCTGGGCCACCGTCAGTGCTTGTAAGTGTTGAGGGAAGACTCCCAAGATTTTGGGACAGAACGGCCCAGCCTAGTATCTATGGTACTGTGTTCGCCTAGTATCTATGGTACTGTGTTCGCCTAGTATCTACTGGTACTGTGTTCGCCTAGTATCTACTGGTACTGTGTTCGCCTAGTATCTATCGGTACTGTGTTCGCCTAGTATCTATGGTACTGTGTTCGCCTAGTATCTACGGTACTGTGTTCGCCTAGTATCTACGGTACTGTGTTCGCCTAGTATCTATGGTACTGTGTTCGCCTAGTATCTATGGTACTGTGTTCGCCTAGTATCTATGGTACTGTGTTCGCCTAGTTTCCTAGGTACTGTGTTCGCCTAGTATCTACTGTACTGTATTCGCCTAGTATCTCGGTACTGTGTTCGCCTAGTATCTAGGTACTGTGTTCGCCTAGTATCTATGGTACTGTGTTCGCCTAGTACTATGGTACTGTGTTCGCCTAGTACTATGGTACTGTGTTCGCCTAGTATCTATGGTACTGTGTTCGCCTAGTATCTATGGTACTGTGTTCGCCTAGTATCTATGGTACTGTGTTCGCCTAGTATCTATGGTACTGTGTTCGCCTAGTATCTATGGTACTGTGTTCGCCTAGTATCTATGGTACTGTGTTCGCCTAGTATCTATGGTACTGTGTTCGCCTAGTATCTATGGTACTGTGTCGCCTAGTATCTATGGTACTGTCTTCGCCTAGTATCTATGGTACTGTGTTCCACAGTAATCCCGATAAAATTTAAATTTATGAAGCCTAGTATTAATGTATGTATTGCTAGAACTAATGAAACTGTGTCCCTTATTATGTTTTTACCACGAGAGTTAAGTTCACACTATTATTTTTATATTAACTTAGTAGAACGAGTAATAATGTTAGTAAAAACACAATCTGTCACTTTGTGATTTTATTTGCCAAGAACTTTGCTCCCATAGCTTTTTGTATAACTTACGTTGACGAATCCGAAAATGGTGGTAAAGCGACACCGAGTGGCAACTAAATTGGTGCTTTATCGTTGTGCAATGTTTCCGCTCTCCAGTAAGACTTTGTCAACCGTTGGGTCTTGGACAGAAGCCATAAATGTGCACTAAATGCTCAGCATACACGGTCTAAGTGCTAGTGTCACGATTCCCAGCCATGGTCTGTAAACCATTGGGTGTTCTTTACATCGTTGTCTATGTTCACCCAGTAAAATGAGTACCTGGTGTTAGTCTACTGTTGGGTACAATCCTGGGAAAAACTGACCTAATTTTCAGAAATGCAGCATAAACAAGCGGCTTATTCTATATGTAGTAGACATGATGTACCTGCTATGGTCTGATAACCTTGACATGTACTTAGAAAAATAAAGAAATTAATATAAGACAATACTGAGGAAGAACTCTGAATTTATAGTACCACGCACATGAGAAATTAGGGGTACACGACTATTCCGTTGATGGAACCTTCAGTCAGCGTCAAGGAACTATATAATGTACCGTCGATTGCCGTTTAGACTCCCACAGGACACCGCAGTATAACAAAAATAACAAAAAAGAAAAAAAAGGCACAATACCGTGACTGGAACGATACACAAATAACCCGCACATAAAAGAGAGGAGCTTACGACGACGTTTCGGTCCGACTGGACCATTTACAAAGTCACACTAACCAAAAGTGGAGCAGGACGGCTATATATAGGCAGAAGAGGTGGTGGTGGTGGTAGTAAACTGAGGAGGAGGAGCCAGTCAAATATCAAGACAAGGGAGCACTGCAAGGGAGCTAGGTGCCCACAAGGGAGCTAGGTGCCCACAGAGGGAGAGCAAGTGCACAGAGGTGGGGGGAAGGGAAAGTGATGAAATAAATAATGAAGGATCAGAAACACGCGACAGAAGACAAAAAAAAAAAAAAGGAAAGAGGAAAGGGGAAGAGAGAGAAGAAAAAATGAGGACTCAGGTTAAGTCACGGGTGTTCTGAAGTTTGGAACATTTTACAATGTAGTGGGAGAGGAAGGCATCTACAGAGACGAAGCCAGGACTAAGATTCATACAAGGAAAGTTGTGTATTAGAGAGGATTCAACTAGACGGCGACTGATAGAGTTGGAAGTAGGAAAGACAGTTTTAGCAGAAGACCAGTCAATAGGATGCCTGTGATCTCTGACGTGACAGAAAAGAGCACTATTAGTGTCGGCAAGCCAAACACTATTTTTGTGCTCCCTAAGTCTGTCAGAAAGAGATCGACCAGTTTCTCCAAAGTATTGAAGAGGACAGGAGGAGCAAGAAATAGAGTAGACACCAGGAACATCTGTAGAATTAACAAGACAGCACTAACTGAATAAGGATCATACAGTGACAGGCAAACAGGAGGTATCCAGGCTTTATCCAAACAGGAGGTATCCAGGCTTTATCCAAACAGGAGGTATCCAGGCTTTATCCAAACAGGAGGTATCCAGGCTTTATCCAAACAGGAGGTATCCAGGCTTTATCCAAACAGGAGGTATCCAGGCTTTATCCAAACAGGAGGTATCCAGGCTTTATCCAAACAGGAGGTATCCAGGCTTTATCCAAACAGGAGGTATCCAGGCTTTATCCAAACAGGAGGTATCCAGGCTTTATCCAAACAGGAGGTATCCAGGCTTTATCCAAACAGGAGGTATCCAGGCTTTATCCAAACAGGAGGTATCCAGGCTTTATCCAAACAGGAGGTATCCAGGCTTTATCCAAACAGGAGGTATCCAGGCTTTATCCAAACAGCAATCTTGCTCAAGCAGCAGCAATCTTGCTCAAGCATCAGCAATCTTGCTCAAGCAGCAGCATGCTTGCTCAAGCAGCAGCACACTTGCTCAAGCAGCAGCACACTTGCTCAAGCAGCAGCACACTTGCTCAAGCAGCAGCAGCAGCACACTTGCTCAAGCAGCAGCAGCAGCAGCAGCACACTTGCTCAAGCAGCAGCAGCAGCAGCAGCAGCACACTTGCTCAAGCAGCAGCAGCAGCAGCACACTTGCTCAAGCAGCAGCAGCAGCAGCACACTTGCTCAAGCAGCAGCAGCAGCAGCAGCACACTTGCTCAAGCAGCAGCAGCAGCAGCAGCACACTTGCTCAAGCAGCAGCAGCAGCACACTTGCTCAAGCAGCAGCAGCAGCACACTTGCTCAAGCAGCAGCAGCAGCACACTTGCTCAAGCAGCAGCAGCAGCACACTTGCTCAAGCAGCAGCAGCAGCACACTTGCTCAAGCAGCAGCAGCAGCACACTTGCTCAAGCAGCAGCAGCAGCACACTTGCTCAAGCAGCAGCAGCAGCACACTTGCTCAAGCAGCAGCAGCAGCACACTTGCTCAAGCAGCAGCAGCAGCACACTTGCTCAAGCAGCAGCAGCAGCACACTTGCTCAAGCAGCAGCAGCACACTTGCTCAAGCAGCAGCACACTTGCTCAAGCAGCAAGCAGCACACTTGCTCAAGCAGCAAGCAGCACACTTGCTCAAGCAGCAAGCAGCACACTTGCTCAAGCAGCAAGCAGCACACTTGCTCAAGCAGCAAGCAGCACACTTGCTCAAGCAGCAAGCAGCACACTTGCTCAAGCAGCAAGCAGCACACTTGCTCAAGCAGCAAGCAGCACACTTGCTCAAGCAGCAAGCAGCACACTTGCTCAAGCAGCAAGCAGCAGCAACAAGCAACAGCAGACATCCTAGGGAAATGTTAAGTCAACACCTATAATCCGAGATTAAGATCCTATCACCAGTGTTAAGGAGCCTCCAGTGAGAGCAATAATAACTAAGCATCTGGCTCGTATATAACCGATATATTCATCCAACTGAAATATTCACTTAATACTGATTTTATTATAACAGTGACATAACTAATATTCGTGTACCTCATGGACCCCGCCGGTAATAAGTCCTAATGACTGTGGGGGTATCCAAGGTTAAACTACAAGTCAGCGTAAGCTAATAGTAAAAACATCTAAACTTGTGTAATGAACCTGAATTAAAATGTACGTCCAAATATACTTAAGTTTCCCACACGCATACTTCCATTTTCTCTGAATAAAATTTTCGTAGTCTGTTTTCTATTACTCGATTTTCATTACGTACGTGGGGAAGGCTTAACAATTCGCAAATAGTAGCTTCAGCTTCTAATGACCAGAGCTTTGGTAGTAGCAATTATTTACAAACGTTATCTCTCAGTCTACAGCAGGATTCGAACCTACACACACACACACAAAGGTATGTTAAAGCTCATGGAGCAGGGAGAGGACCTAGTAGCACTCAGTGAAGAGGTGGGGCCAGGAGCTGAGTCTCGACCCGTGCAACCACAATTAGGCGAGTACACACACTGCAAAAAAAAAAAAAAAAAGTACGTAGTACTTACGCTACTCGGCCAGAGTGGCCTAAGTACTACTTTTATGCAGTGTGTGTAGGTTCGAATCCTGCTGTGAACTGAGAGGTAATGTTTGTAGGTATGTGGGGAAGTGCTAAACTTGTACGGGTCATACAGCGCCTGGGAAAATGGGAGGTAATCAGGCTTGATTCAAGGAAAGGGAACCTAGGTTAAGTTTCTTGAATCAAGAGCCCCCCCTTCAATAGTACCTAGGTACGATGTCCTGTGGCCTGTTAGGCAACGCTCTCCCCCCCCCCCACACACACACACACAGTGTCCGTGATTCGATCCCCGGCAAGGATGGAAACATTGGGCGTGTTTTCTTACACCTGTTGTCCTTATTCACCTAGCAAGCAAGTAAGTGCCTGGGTGTTAGATGACTGGTGTATGTCGCATCGTGGGGAACAAGATTAAGGACCCTCAGTGGAAACAAGACAATCCCTCGATAACCCAGTCTTTCTTGGGTTTTCCTAGGTGGCTAACCCTCCAGGGTTAAAAAATCCGAACAAAATCTCTCTCTCTCTCTCTTATCTAGGCATTTCCCAAGAAGAGTTTGTTTCGAGATGATGGTAATATAGGAGGTTTTGTGTGCAAGGGACTTGGACTTCCAGCAAGCATGCCTGAGCGTATTAGATAGGAGCGAATGGGGACAAATGGTTTTTAGGACTTGACGTGCTGTTGGAGTGTGAGCAAGGTAATATTTATGAAGGAATTCAGGGAAACCAGCAGGCCGGACTCGAGTCCTGGAGATGGAAAATTCAATGCTTGCACTCTGAAGGAGTGGTGTTAATGTTGCAGTTTTATAACTGGAGTGTGAGCGCGCCTCTGGCAAGACAGTGATGGAGTGAATGATGAAAGTTTTTCTTTTTAGGGCCACCCTACCTTGGTGGGAGACGGCCGATGAGTTAATAAAAAAATAAATCTTTATTGCTACAAAGTGCATAATACAATTGATACATACCTAGGACATCACTGACATATTATATAGGAAGTCCTTGGTTGTGCTGAGTATTTCGGGCGCTTTGGCTAATCTTGTTCACCAGGATGCGACCCCCAACAGTCGACTGACACCTAGCGACCTACTACCTGCTAGGTGAACATGGGCACCAGATAAAAGGAAACATGCCCAACGTTTCACCCGTGCCGGGGCTCAATCCCGGACCCTCAGTGTGTAAGCTGAGGAAATTACCAACCAAGCCACAATTATTTACCCGGAAGGTTAGTAGCCCAGGATGACCCAAAGAAAGCCCACGGTCTAAGCTATTAATTTCCACCAGGATACCTTTGAATCTTCCTTAAGAGGCAGCCTTTGACATAACAACTCCGGGAAAGCTAATTTGAGTTCCACCACACAGCTGAATTTACCTCGTAACGGGCATAACTACCAATATGAAGGTAAATATCAGGCACCCCCAGGAGTACCTCTGTGGTGACTCGAGGGCCTAACCAGGCTGATACTACTGCTGCAATGTAACACCGCGAGGAACTTAATATCCCAAAGCAGGTCACGACATTAGGCTGCCTCCTAACTAGGACCTCTTGAGAATATCCCCATAACCAAAACTACTTGAACATATTTGGGGGGTTTTCAGGGGGTCAACGCCCCACTCACGGCCAGTTCCACTGACCAGTCTTTTGCTTCATAGGGCCTGGATTTTCATGTTCAAAACTGGGCTAGCCTGGAATCCAAGTCGAATATAGTACTTCTCTGCTTTCCAGGTACTAGACATTTCGGTGCACGTGTCCAGCTATTAAAACCAGGGCGTCCTATTGCTATTACCCAATAATATCTGCGGGGCATTCAGTCTGAGATGGCACTTATTGCATTGTGTCTTAGCCCCCATGGCGGCCTTTTCCTGGAACCATGTTTACAACCGTCTGCCGAAGTCTTTGCTTTCATAGGGATTGTGTAATTCTTCAGACTACTCAACTTGAACAAAAGTACCACCTAGGGTTATTCCAAGGTGTATAGTTCTCGCAGTATCTTTCTATTGCGTTCCAGGACTGACAAACGACATCAAGGTTAACTGATTATCATTCTCCTCCTGTTTTAAAATTTCTCCCATGGATGTCCCTCAGTTCCTCAAAAGCAACATGATGTTGTTACAGCAATAAAATGATCTGCAGAGCTTCATGTAACTACAAATAATTATTTTATTAGGATTATTAACCCGGAGGGATACTAACCCAGGGTAATCCATATTATTTCCACTGGAATCCTTTGACCCAATTCCCAAGGATGCAGACCAATAGTAGTTGGCTAACATCGAGGCTCCTACAAATTGCGAAGCGACAGGTGTTAAACATGCCCACCGCTTCCACTCTGTCCTTGATCACACAATTCGCCAATATCTCCCTCGCCATGGTGTCCCTGAGACTTAAATTTCTGTTTTAATTCATCCCTGTTTGCACTAAGATAAGGGAATCTGAGCCACAGTTGCTGAAGCTTCCCCGCCACCTTGTTGCCCGAGCATCTGTGATAATACTCAACCATGATGCTGATACCAGTTCAAATGAGTTTCGCGATTCCAGAAGCCTGGGAAGCAGCAGCTCGTGCTGCACGGACATGTACCACTAAGTACAATAAATTACCCAAGCATTACCCAATTGCAATTCATTATCCTCTCAGTTTCTGAATCAATGATCTACATCACTGAAGTATACATGGAGTGTTCCGGGGGTCAACGCCCCCGCGGCCCGGTCTGTGACCAGGCCTCATGGAGGATCAGGGCCTGATCAATCAGGCTGTTACTACTGGCTGCACGTAATCCAACGTGCGAACCACAGCCTGGTTGGTTAGGTACTGACTTTAGGTGCCTGTCTAGTGCCTGCTTGAAGACAGCCAGGGGTCTATTGGTAATCCCCCTTATGTATGCTGGGAGGCATACATAAGATGTGTTGCCTCTTATCGTGCTAGTGACACCCCTGCTTTTCACTTGGGGGATGTTGCACCGTCTACTCAGTCTTTTCCTTTCGTAGGGAGTGATTTTCGTGTGTAAATTTGGTACTAGTCCCTCGAGGATTTTCCAGGTGTATATGTATCTCTCCCTCCTGCGTTCTAAGGAGTACAGGTTTAGGAACTTCAAGCGTTCCCAGTAACTGAGGTGGTTTATTGCAGTTATGCGTGCCGTGTAGGTTCTCTGTACATTTTCTAGGTCAGCAATTTCACCTGCCTTGAAAGGTATTTAGTGTGCAGCAATATTCCAGCCTAGATAGAAAAAGCGACCTGAAGAGTGTCACCATGGGCTTGGCATCCCTGGTTTTGAAGGTTCTCATTATCCATCCTGTCATTTTTCTAGCAGATGTGACTGATACAATGTTATGGTCCTTGAAAGTGAGATCCTCTGATATGATCACTCTCAGGTCTTTGACGTTAGTTGTTCCCTCTATTGTGTGGTTGGAATTTGTTTTATACTCCGATGAAGTTTTAATTTCTTCACGTTTACCATATCGGAGTAATTGAAATTTCTCATCATTACATGCACAAAAACTCTTAAAACTTGACTTTACTAATACCTTAATCCAGTCAAAATGGACGTTGTACTCGATATGTACACGAAAATTTTCCTTCGCTTTATCCGTTCACCAACTCATGATACAAGTCTTAAAATTTAGATAAACATGAAATCGACTCGTGTGAAGGTGTCCAGCAATGTGATAATTCCAGCTGAAACGGTTGTCCATAAATAATCCAACCGAGGTAGCCTCATCTTGGACAAGATTTCTGCAGCTTATGTCAGAGGCTGCAACTTACAAAGAGATCGCTCACATTTTAGCTGCAAGTACACATATCACGCAACACTGTTGCACGAGTGTCATTTATCGACTTATCGGTTTTCTAAATAATTTATTCACATTTTCAATGGCTAATAACTAATTATTGGAATTAATATAACTCTACGATCCTAGCCTATCTTAAACAAATTATTCAGCATGATTTTGAAAGACTTCGAGCCTGCCACAATTTGAACACGATCAAAAGCTTCACCAGAGAGTGATCCATGCAGTGCAGTGTTTCTGTGGTGTAAAGTGTCTTTCCCAAATGAAAAATACTTCTCCGTCACTTTGGTCTCTTTACTGTTCACCAGACAGCACAAAAAACACCCAAGACCTGGCCACTGCCTTACATTTCTTGTCCAGGAAAAACCCGTATGTTTAAAAAAAAAAAAAAAAAAACAACCACGGGTGGGGTTTGAACTCAAGACCGTCGAATTTTGAGACACTGATCGCGGGTTCAAACCCCACTCGTGGTATGGTTTGTTTGCAACCGTGTCATTACGATTTCGTGAGTCCCGTATGTTTTAGAAATGCCTCGTCACCTTAAGTAAACGTAAAAAAATATGAAATAATGTATGGTGTATTTGTATCTATGAATATCTGTTCCATACTATAACAATCCAACCGGTGAAAGGACGGAAAAAGAGAATAAATAGCATTGGATTAGACCTTAGTAAAGAGAACATTGCCCCATGAGCCACCACATTTTTCTCCTATAGGTAATTAAGCGGGAGGGAGCAATGGGGAGCTGAAAAATCTATTGTTCGATTTTATGGACCACCCCAATATATATATGTCGTGCCGAAGAGTTAAATTTGGTCAATCAGCAAAAACTCATTTAAAATTAAGTCCTTTCTAAAATTTTCTCTTATATGTTTTAAGATGCATTTTTTTTTAATTTATGTTATGGTAAAAAGTAATAGTTATGTACAAAAGAATCTCAAAAAACTTACCTAACCTTATTATAACAAGCGTAATTTAATTTAGCCCAATCCAACTAAATATATTTTAGATAAGTTTACAATAATTTAATAATAAACAAACAGTGAAACATTTTTTCGTTAGGTTCAGAATGATTTTTGAGAAAATATTGCATACACAAACTTTCGCTTACCTTATTTGGCAAGAAGAGCGTTGCTATTTAGGCTAAAATAGCAAGTTTTACCTATTCGGTACGACATACATGTCACCAGGGTCAAGGGTCATAATTGCTGCGTAATCTGAACACCACTAAATATATTTTAATTCCTCAGACATTGGTTAAACGGTGCAAATATTCACCGTTGTGTATATTCACCGTTGTGTATACAATTCCGACATTGTCTGGAACAATGTTCCAGACTAAGGAGAACAACCCTTCTCCAGGCTGAGGGACTGACCATCTCAAAACTACGTGTTCAAGGGTGAGGGACTAATTATACATGTCTACTGCTTCCGCTGCCGCCTCTGTATTCGACTGAAGAATCCTACAGTGTTTACCTGGAGTTTACCTGGAGTGAGTTCCGGGGGTCAACGCCCCCGCGGCCCGGTCTGTGACCAGGCCTCCTTAGGTCAGTGTCCCAGGATGCGACCCACACCAGTCGACTAACACCCAAGTACCCATTTTACTGATGGGGAACATAGACAACAGGTGGAAAGAAACACGTCCAATGTTTCTACTCTGGCTGGGAATCGAACCCAGGCCCTCACCGTGTGAAGCGAGAGCGTTAACCACCAGGCCACCAGAGCCAGTGTAGGTAAAACGTTTCAGAATCGATACATAACTGTTGCAAATGTTACTTATTATATAACATTGTGTTCTCTGATTTACACCTGGGAAACTGGGCGCAAAGAACGTTAAATTTTAAAAATTCTGAAAACTGTACAGGTGAATTTGGAAATACTTATATTTTCTTCATTTTTATCTAAAAAATTATTTATCGTGAATGCTTTACTCAATCAACTGCTAATACACAATATTAATTTTTGTTGGTAACTGGGTATCAGGGAAAGGCAGAGGAGGCCCAGAATAAATGTTCGCCAGGAACGTCAAATACCGTACATAGAATAGCTATCACATACACAAACACACAATGGTAGGTATCATACCTGCCCAACAACACAGGAGTCACATCATCCCACTGTCTACCTGTCCTCGTCCCATATAGCATTCTTCAGGTCACCATGTATCACTCGCACCTCACGGTGTGTAGTGTGTGTGTGTATGTATATATATATATATATATATATATATATAATATATATATATATATATATATATAATATACATAATTAGCAAGAGCAGGCGAAATTACACAAACACTGATCTCTGGCTGAAGGAGACTGAACTCGACTTGAACCAGTACGCAGTGCTTACCAATTGCATGGACAATATACATATTTATATATAATATAATATATATATATAATATAATAATAATATATATATATATTAAATATATAATATATATATATATATATAATATATAATATATATATATAAATATAAATATATATATATATATAAATATATAATATATATATAAAATATATAATATAATATAATATAAATATATAATATATATAAATATAAATATATAATATAATATAATATATAATATATATATATATATATATATATATATATATATATATATATATATATATATATATATATATATATAATATAATAATATATATATATATATATATATAATATATATATATATATATATATATATATATATATATATATATATATAATATAATAATATAATATATATATATATATAAATATAAATATATAATATATATATATATATATATATATATATAGGGTGACCCAAAAATAAATAAACTTTCCCTCCAAACTGCCAATATCCCAAACCCTCCTTTAAAGTTCAGGCATTGTACTTCCCATTTCCAAGACTCGTGTCCGGCTAACCGGTTTCCCTGAATCTCTTCACAAAATATTGTGTGTGTCTGTCTTTTAACCTGTTACAATATGTATGGCCTAGTGTTTGTTCACATCTTTCTAAACCAGGTGTTACACCTACACAGCCATTAAGTGACGAAGGAAGATCATATTTTATATATATATATATATATATATATATATATATATATATATATATATATATATATATATATATATAATATATATACAGGTACTCGTGTATTTACATGTAATTTGCTCACCTGTCATGCAACCTGTGGTTTATTTGCCCACTAGTGATGACAAATTTAAGGCGTTGAAGTAAAGTTTTATTAAAAGAAATCTGGGTTCATATGCAGTGTGCTGCTATCTTCTTCTCTCTGATTGTTACAAAGTTAGAACAAAAGCTGCCCTAACTTTACTCTTATATTCCATATCTCAGGTAAACTCCAGGTAATAAGTTCCTTATTTCAAATGATGAAATATGTTAGTGACGGTTAGTCTGATCTGGGAGACTTCAGTAGAGTAATGAGTATATTTGCAAGTGCTCCGCTAAGGGTTTAGTAGCAACGGAAGCTTCAAAAAGTGACGTCCTATCCTAGCGGTGTGTGTATATGAGGGATGGGGATTGTAAACCACTTTTCATGTTAAAAATACTAAAGACACTCCTGAAACACTAGGGTATATTGGCACACAATAGCTCAAAAGACCCGGGACGCTTCTGGTACTTTCTTGATCTGAGTGTCACCACATGCCGACTGTCCATCCTGGCACTACTGTGGATGGGGGGGGGGGTTGAGAGGAAGGGGGTGGTGGAAGGGGAAAAAATGAGAAGCAGGGAGAAGGGATGGGGTGGAGTAAGGAACCGGTTGCAGATGAATAGACTTCAAAATAAGAAAATAAGTAAAAGATACACGAGTAATTATGCCGTTTCACTCATAACTATTAGTATGTTGGATACAACACATGGTGTTGTGTGTGGCTCTCACATACTCATCCACTGAGGGGTGGGCAGGGACGTGGCAGGCAGCTGCACCTGGCAAGGTGTCGGATAGTATTTTGGTGTGTGGAGCCGGGAGGGCCAGACAATGTGGCTACACTTTACATGGGTGCTCCACAACGAACTTTTCTCTCCATCCAGAGACGTGACTACACACCAACAGGAACTATAACAAGGAATTTATTATCAGAAGAAGAGATTTGAGAAGACTCGTCTATACTCTGGTGAGTACTTTTGTTTGTTAATTTTAAAGCACGTGGGCTATTAAGACTCATAGTTGTCTGTATATTAATATCAAGAATACTTTAATCCCTATTATAGGGATTAAAGGACAGTGATATACATCTCAGTGTATATAAACAAATATACACCTCCTCCCATGGAAATATGTCCCTTTGACTTTTTTTGGTTATCCTGGTGCGTAATTTACACACGTTACCATGTATGACAATTGTACTTATGCGGACCTGTACCTAGTAAACTTACACTGTCGTAAATGAGTAAGCGACCGCCTCAGATCTTATGGTTCTATATACCCTTATATCAAGACAAACCCAGTTATGCATACCATGACATCAAGACAAACCCAGTTATGCATACCATGACATCAAGACAAAGCCAGTTATGCATACCATGACATCAAGACAAAGCCAGTTATGCATACCATAAAGTCCCAGAGTCGTGTATAGCCTGATATCAATACAAGTCTAAGCCCAAAGTTTGTCGAGGTCTTTCAAGCAAATAAAAAAAAATCACATATGATCACCTATCCAGTTACAGTTAATAAATTAGATTATGTTACTGTAGGTTTCATTCATCCTAACAAATGTTACATCATACACACGAACAGTATTAGCGTATAGGTGTGGTAATTCCTTATTATTCAATCAATGATGGCCTCTCATTATCATAGTTTTATAACAGTATTCATAAGTGCTAAATAGTTGAATAAATCATAGTTTAACCTGACATCATATTTAGATAATGTTAAAAGTAACACTGTAAACCACCGTGAAACCTTGAAACGTGAAGGGAAAAAATAAGTTTTCTTTAGCATAAATGTATTTTATTTTTAATAAAATATGAATAGTCTATGAACACAATAACAATAAAATATCAAAATCTATATATACTTATTTGATTCAATTACGTTTCGCAGAAATGACAACTATGAAAATATCTAGGTGTAATTGCTGAATGTCAATGTCTTATGAGAGGAAATACCAATTAAATATTATGCTATCAGTAACACTGCGACTAGCCGGGGGATCGAACACGTGTCTCAGTCTTGTTATTGATTAAATACCACTCGTTTGTGGTTACAATACTATATATACTGTCTTGTGGAGGCTAGTACACCTAAACGGGGAATAGTATGAAATTAGCTCTGAGGCACCCACACCATCGTGTGTCCTCGGATCACGGTATAACACCTAGCTCTGCTGGGTGCGTGGTTCTTGTAGGATTGTACGGTCCAGTGGGTTAGAGCGTCGTGAATTTTCGCTCACCATGAGGCGGGCTAAAACAACACGGGTTCGATTCCCCGGCTAGTCGCAGTGTTATTGATTAGATACCACTCTCTCGTGGTTACAATACTATATCAGGCTAAATACAGTCTAATCCGACACTGTCATCCTGCCTTCGGCTCACAATAGAAGGGCCCGAGCTTATTCCTTGGGAAGTCTCCTTACACATAACGCCCTATTCACTTAGCAGTACACAGGTACCTGGGTGTTAGAAAATTGTTGTGGTCACTTCTGGGGGTGGTAGTGTACCTTAGTTGCAGCTAGGCTTTAAAATGAGATGAGGTAAGATATCAGCTCTTAGTCTCTATTTCCAACGGTGTAATAAAAAATATCCAATGAAATTGTAAATTCAAATCAAAGTAATATCGGAAATAGGCTGTACTTGTCATTGATTTCTTCCTAATTCAATAAGCAACAACCTCTTGCCCGTCAAAGATGGCGAGAGTTATTAGATATATTAAAGCTACACAGACGCCAAAATCAGCTATACTGCTGGGTACGTTGGGTACGCTGATACACAGATTCATCTCCCATGCTGTTAAAATTACTATATCATAAAAAGAACTTGAAACAAAGTGCATGGAAATGGGTTTTGAAATATCAGTAGTGAAAACGAAAGCCTACCCGCATGTAAAGAGGATATGAAAATTTCAAATAGCACGGCAAGCCATTGACTGGTAAGGAAGAAAAGCAAATACATAAGACAAAATAGTATAATATGATAATTGGTAAATACCGCTCGAAACACTACGCATGATGTATATTATATAGCATGAGGAATGTTATAGACTACGATGATGGTGAACTCTTTGACTTTTGAAAAAACAAAAACATGATTTAAGAAACTTGAAACAGCTTCAAAAATAATTTCGAGTTGCCCCTCAAACTACCAAAATTTATATTTCAAGAATAAATCTGTACCTACCGTCCATCTATGACACAGTTAAGATAGCTCAATATTTTTTTTTCTGTGATGCTACACGTATTTAACCCGATTTGTAATTTCGTTATAATTCAGTTAACATAATGGGCAAATAGTGATTAACCGAGAACAACAAATATTAAATTTTGGCAGTATGTTGTATCAGGCAAGAATCAACGAATGGAAATAGAACACTAACTGTAGAACTGATTGCATAGAAAATTACAATCAGCCGTTAACGAAAGTTTTACAGTGGACAAATAAAAAATACCATGATAAGTGTTGCTAAGATATGGCCAAGTTGAAGGAATACAAAATGCTGGCCAGTCATCTCAAAAATAAAAGTAAATAACTTCATGTCAATTAGAGAACACAACAAATGCAGCAAAGACCAGAAAAATGATAGGTTAAACTCACGAAATTGTAAAAACACAATTGCAAACAATTCACATAACAGTTGGATCTCTAACCCGTGATAAGCGAGTCCTCACACTCACAGGCGAGCAGTGTTACCCACTGGTCCATGTCGGCCTAACAAGATTCATTCAACTACGTATACTATTTCTATACACCATACGAGCGTCAACATGGACCCCAAGTTTTAACAGGCAGGTTTTAACAGCATGGCTGTGGTGTGCTCTAGCTCAAATTCCCTCAAAGCTGCTAGAGTATACCACAGCCATGCCGGTGCGAGATTCCTGTCACAACCTACGTATGTGGTCACAGTGAGGCCCATGCTAACCTTCTTAGGGTATGTAGAAATATACCTAGTTGGATGATCTTAATAGGTCGACATGGACCACTGGCCTGCAAGTTTCAGGACACTCTTGCCATGGGTTCGATCCCCATCTGTTCTGTGATTTGATAGGTTATACACTAATTTCAAAAAAATAAATAACGCCAGTGATACCTGGAGAGGGTTTCGGGGGCCAACGCCCCCGCAGCCCGGTCTGTTTAAATCACCTGTGCTCTCACGTGTGTAACATACAGAATATTACTGTGCGCACAGCTTCGTTCAATTGAGGCAGGAGAGACATTAGCGCTGGAACAAATATCGTTTATTGACGCATCATCAATAAAGCATTCAAGTTATTGGAAATGCCTCAGAGCACTTGGAAGGTACTCTTTGGAGTAAATACGACAGATAACTGATAATATGAAGCTCGAAAATATTACTGGAGTAAGATATGGGAGAAAGTGAAAATAAATCTAGTGAAATGCGGGAATATGCTACCAAATGTCACAAATATTGCTAGAACAAGTTGGGAAGTTTTGATTAGGAAACCGGATCACTACCTGCGCTAAGTGACACATCAACAAGGCTGTGATGACTGAGCCAGCGGGCCGCTAACAGCAAGTCGGGTCGTACAGGCACTGTGCAAGGAAGCTTTGCCAAAGGTCGAGTTGGTAGGGTAGAAAATCCCTTTAAAATCCTTCACGGGTATACCGCAGGTTTCCTACAACGTACTGAACGAACACAAGGTCGCTGTCGGAGTTTCTGCGAGAATTACAATAATCGTGATGAAGCACTAAATCCGTAGAGGTCATGCAGCGCCTGGGGAATGGGAGGTTTGATCCAAGGGAGGGTTGTTCCGGCTCCTTGGATCGAGAGCCCTTCACCAGTATCAAGGCATAACCCCCACCCCCTTGAAGAAAGATAATGCTAGCGCAATATTTTTTCTGTGATGCTACGCGTATTTAACCCGTTTTGTAATTTCGTTATAATTCAGTCAATATAATGGGCAAATAGTGATTAACCGAGAACAACAAATATTAAATTTTGGCAGTATGTTGTATCAGGCAAGAATCAATGAATGGTAATTCACTGGAAATAGAACACTAACTGTAGAACTGATTGCATAGAAAATTACAATCAGCCATTTCTGACCTATCAGTCGTTTCTGACCTGTTTCTGCACTACAAATCATTGATTTTACTCGATCTGATTCGATTATATTATACATTGTTATGTTACAAATTTGTACAACTTTAATGCTTATTTAAAATACTCATTTGTACTTCATGTTGTAATTTGTTTACTGTAATTCTTACCACTGAATATATCATTGCTTAGTTAATCTCAAGTTCATTTTAAAGCCTGCCCATAATGTTCTGCATACAAGGGGCTTTTGGCATGTACACCCAATCACTATATTTCTTTGTACAACTATGTATCATGTCCAAATAAAAAAAATAAACTCTCCTATCTGATACACTCACTCGTACTGCAGGTAGCCAGTGATGACAGGCAGCGGCGGTGCATGCGGCCAGTGCGGGGCTGCGGCCACGCTACGCTGCGGTGGGTGTAGTGTCATCCACTACTGCAGCAAGGAACACCAGCGGCAACACTGGACCAAACACAAGGACGAGTGTTGGCCCATTACCCAGGTCCATGACACGCAGGGAGGCAGGTAGGTGGGTGCTTGGACGTGGGTTGTGCTGAGCTGGGTTGGGCTTTGAAGCGGGTTTGTGAAAGGATTCGGTATGGTTAAAACGGGATAGTGAAAGGATTGGATATGGTTAAGGTGGGTTAATGACAGGATTAGACATGGTTAAGGTGGGTTAATGAAAGGACTGGACATAGTTAAGGTGGGTTAGTGAAGGATTGGATATGGTTAAGGTGGGCAAGTGAAAGCACTGAGCAGGGTTAAAGTATTTTAGTGAAAGGACTGGGCAGATATACAAGGTTTGTTGAGGTGGATTAAAGTAGGTTGTGGTGGGATAAAGTATAATGACTGGGCAGGATTACTGTGGGTTATGGTGGCTCACAGAGGACTGTGGTGGGTTAGAATAGATTAGTGAAAGGACTGGACAGTTGACAAGTAACTCATGATTATCAGTCAGTAGTTGAGTTATAATAATAACCCTGATGGACAGACGAACTCGCATATTTCCTCTACAAATTGTTGGTCAGTTGTGAACTGTTGCAACCTCGCTATTGTGGCAATGTTCCAGGAACTGTTGCAATCTCGCTATTGTGGCAATGTTCCTGGAACTGTTGCAACCTCGCTATTGTGGCAATGTTCCAGGAACTGTTGCAACCTCGCTATTGTGGCACTGTTCCAGGAACTGTTGCAACCTCGCTATTGTGGCAATGTTCCAGGAACTGTTGCAACCTCGCTATTGTGGCATTGTTCCAGGAACTGTTGCAACCTCGCTATTGTGGCAATGTTCCAGGAACTGTTGCAACCTCGCTATTGTGGCAATGTTCCGGGAACTGCTGCAACCTCACTATTGTGGCATTGTTACAGGAACTGTTGCAACCTCGCTATTGTGGCAATGTTCCAGGAACTGTTGCAACCTCGCTATTGTGGCACTGTTCCAGGAACTGTTGAAACCTCGCTATTGTGGCACTGTTCCAGGAACTGTTGAAACCTCGCTATTGTGGCATTGTTCCAGGAACTGTTGCAACTTCGCTATTGTAGCATTGTTCCAGGAACTGTTGCAACTTCGCTATTGTAGCATTGTTTCAGGAACTGTTGCAACCTCGCTATTGTGGCAATGTTCCAGGAACTGTTGTAAACTCGCTATTGTGGCAATGCTCCAGGAACTGTTGCAACCTCGCTATTGTGGCATTGTTCCAGGAACTGTTGCAACCTCGCTATTGTGGCATTGTTCCAGGAACTGTTGCAACCTCGCTATTGTGGCATTGTTCCAGGAACTGTTGCAACCTCGCTATTGTGGCACTGTTCCAGGAACTGTTGCAACCTAGCTATTGTGGCAATGTTCCAGGAACTGTTGCAACCTCGCTATTGCGGCAATGTTCCAGGAACTGTTGCAACCTCGCTATCGTGGCAATGTTCCGGGAACTGTTGCAACCTCGCTATCGTGGCAATGTTCCGGGAACTGTTGCAACCTCGCTATTGTAGCAATGTTCCAGGAACTGTTACAACCCCGCTATTGTGGCAATGTTCCAGGAACTGTTACAACCTCGCTATTGTGGCATTGTTCCAGGAACTATTGCAACCTCGCTATTGTGACATTGTTCCAGGAACTATTGCAACCTCGCTATTGTGACATTGTTCCAGGAACTGTTACAACCTCGCTATTGTGACACTGCTCCAGGAACTGTTACAACCTCGCTATTGTGAAATTGTTCCAGGAACTGTTGCAACTTCGCTATTGTGGCAATGTTCCAGGAACTGTTGCAACCTCGCTATTGTGGCAAAGTTCCAGGAACTGTTGCAACCTCGCTATTGTGACTTTTGTTTCAGGAACTGTTACAACCTCGCGATTGTGACTTATTGTTCCAGGAACTGTTACAACCTCGCTATCCTGGAGTTACCTGGAGAGAGTTCCGGGGGTCAACGCCCCCGCGGCCCGGTCTGTGACCAGGCCTCCTGGTGGATCAGAGCCTGATCAACCAGGCTGTTGCTGCTGGCTGCACGCAAACCAACGTACGAGCCACAGCCCGGCTGGTCAGGAACCGACTTTAGGTGCTTGTCCAGTGCCAGCTTGAAGACTGCCAGGGGTCTGTTGGTAATCCCCCTTATGTATGCTGGGAGGCAGTTGAACAGTCTCGGGCCCCTGACACTTATTGTATGGTCTCTTAACGTGCTAGTGACACCCCTGCTTTTCATTGGGGGGATGTTGCATCGTCTGCCAAGTCTTTTGCTTTCGTAGTGAGTGATTTTCGTGTGCAAGTTCGGTACTAGTCCCTCTAGGATTTTCCAGGTGTATATAATCATGTATCTCTCCCGCCTGCGTTCCAGGGAATACAGGTTCAGGAACCTCAAGCGCTCCCAGTAATTGAGGTGTTTTATCTCCGTTATGCGCGCCGTGAAGGTTCTCTGTACATTTTCTAGGTCAGCAATTTCACCTGCCTTGAAAGGTGCTGTTAGTGTGCTATTGTGACTTATTGTTCCAGGAACTGTTACAACCTCGCTATTGTGACTTATTGTTCCAGGAACTGTTACAACCTCGCTAATGCGACTTTCAAGGAACTGCTGCAACCTCGTTATTGTGACTTATTGTTCAAGAATTGGTAGATATTGAGAGGGATCACAGTAGGTTAGTATGGGCTAGCGAAGATAGTGTAGGCTAGAGGAGCGTTACGGTGGGATGTGGTAGTTTTGAGATCTATTAGTTTAAGAACTGAGACGGTTTAAGACGTGTTTATGTAGAAAAGTGGGTTGTGGTACATCTACAACACTACTTAACCAACAAAACTTGAACTCAGAGTAATGCCATGTTATTAGCAATGAAAATTGTAGTTTCTTGTGTGGGGAAGTCTTGCTGTGAGAGTAGAGGACAGTGAAGAATTAGACATGCGCGACAACTGGGTATTTATCTAGTAGACGTTTCGCCTACCAGGAACTGATGACCTCATCATCTACCCCCTTCAGTCTTCTGCGTGCGTGTGCGTGCGTGTGTGTGTGTGTATGTGTACGCGTGTGTGTGTGTGTACTCACCTATTTGTGGTTGCAGGGTTGAGACTCAGCTCCTGGCCCCGCCTCTTCACTGACCGCTACTGGCTGCTCCCTCTCCCTGCTCCATGAACTTTATTATACCTCGTCTTAAAACTATGTATGGTACCTGCCTCCACTATATCACTTCCCAGACTATTCCACTGCCTGACAACTCTGTGGCTGAAGAAATACTTCCTAACATCCCTTTGACTCTTCTGAGTCTTCAATTTCCAATTGTGACCCCTTGTTTCTGTGTCCCATCTCTGGAAAATCCTGTCTGTCCACCTTATCTATTCCACGCAGTATTTTGTATGTCATTATGTCTCCCCTGACCCTTCTGTCCTCCAATGTAGTCAGGCCGATCTCCCTTAACCTTTCTTAGTAGGACATTCCCCTTAGCCCTAAAACCAGCCTTGTTGCAAACTTTTGCACTTTCCCTAATTTCTTGACGTGCTTGACCAGGTGTGGGTTCCAAACTGGTGCTGCGTACTCCAGTATGGGCCTGATGTACACAGTGTACAGAGTCTTGAACGAGTCCCAGAACTGACCCCTGTGGGACCCCGGTCGTCACAGGCGCCCACTGTGATACCTCATCACGTACCATGACTCGCTGTTGCCTCCCTGTCCGGTATTCTCTGACCCATTGCAGTGCCCTTCCTGTTATACGTGCCTGATCCTCTAGCCTCTGCACTAATCTCTTGTCAGGAACTATGCCGAATGCCTTCTTGCAGTGTGTGTACTCACCTATTTGTGGTTGCAGGGGTCGATTCATTATATATATATATATATATATATATATATATATATATATATATATATATATATATATATATATATATAATATATATATATATATATATGTCGTGCCGAATAGGCAGAACTTGCGATCTTGGCTTAAATAGCAACGCTCATCTTGCCATATAAGACAAGTGAAAATTTGTGTATGCAATAATTTCGCCAAAATCATTCTGAACCTAACGAAAAAAATATATTTCACTGTGTTTCTTTAGTATTAAATTATTGTAAACAAATCTAAAATATATTTAGTTTGGTTAGGCTAAAATAAATTGTTGTTATAATAAGGTTAGGTAAGTTTTCTAAGACTTTTGGAGAAAAATAAAAAAATTTTACATTAACATTAATGAAAAAAATATATCTTTAAACGTATAAGAGAAAGTTTCAGAAAGGACTTAATTTTAAATGAGTTCTTGCTAATTGACCAGTTTTACATATTCGGCACGACATTATTATATATAAATATATATATATATATAATATATATATATATATATATATATATATATATATATTATATATTATATATATATATATATATATATATAAGTACACTGATAAAGCCATCTACATAATAAAGATACCCAGTTGTTGCACGTATGTAATTCTTACCACTCCTTGTCCTTAGCGATTCACACGGGTGGTATAAAAGTAATAATATAAGTGACACTCTTCTTCATCAGGTACCTGGTAGCAACACGGGACTTGAAGGAAGGACAGCTGGTGCTACGTGAGGCGCCTCTGGTGTTGGGTCCTGTGGCTGAGACTGCACCTGTGTGCCTCGGCTGCCACTCGCCTATCACTGCTGAGGATCACCCTCGATGTCCGAGGTGCTATTGGCCCCTCTGTACCCCAGATTGTGCTGATACTGCCCTTCACCAGGCAGAGTGCAGCGCCTTAGCTACTGACACCAAGAGGATCGGTCCACCAACTAGCTTGACGAGAACGCCGCGCTATGACATCATTCTTGTACTTCGATGTTTACTCCTTCGCTCGTCAGACCCGGCAGGCTGGGAGAAGATTAAAGGAATGGAGAGCCACTCGGAACGTCGCAAAGAAATTCAGGAAACTTTCCACACGACTGCAATGAAGTACTTCAGCGAGATTCTCCAGGTAGACTGTGACGCTGACACAGCAAGCCATATACACGGCGCCATTATCACGAATGCCATAAACACCTACGGTTCTCGTGGAGTAACCCTGCGCGGTATATACCCGACCCTCTATCTAATGAACCACTCTTGTCTGCCAAACGTAACTTTGCGGTCAGACCTCAATCGGACCCTGTTTGTGCGTGCCGCCGTGCCTATCAAGAAAGGACAACCTCTATTATTTAGCTACCTTCCTCCAACTGACCCAATATGGCGACGACAAGGTGATCTCAAAAATATTTATTTCTTTACGTGTTCTTGTGAGCGATGTCGGGACCCCACGGAGCTGGCTACCAACTTCTCCAACCCGCGCTGCCCAACGTGTATCCAGAGGTTCTTAGAACCCAGCACGGACCACGCGGCGTCATGGTCTTGTCTTGGGTGTGGTACACAACGTTTGGAAGAAGACATCATCAAAGAAACTGAAGACTACGTATTTAGTATCGAGAATAAGTGTCACTCATTCACAGACGTCTGCAAACTGCTGGAAAGGATAGTGAACACTTTCCACGGTAACCATTTTGTGTGGCTGACGGCGGCGCAAGCGGCTATGTCCGTACTCTCGAAGGAAAAGACTTTACAGTCCCTGTACCTCCGTCGGGACTTGTGGCGGAAACTTGTACACCTGTACCAGAGGCTGGAGCCCGGCTTCACCAGGAGACGAGGTGAGTACCTGTACTCGACTCTTCTCCTATGTTTAATACATTCTTTTGCTCTGATAGAAGCTAGTAGCCCAAGACTGTTCAACAGCCTCCCATCAAGCATTAGGGGAATTACCAATAAACCCCTGGCTGCCTTCAAGAGAGCTGGACAGATACCTTAAGTCAGTGCCGGATCAGCCGGGCTGTGGCTCGTACGTTGGACTGCGTGAGGCCAGCAGTAACAGCCTGGTTGATCAGGCCCTTATCCACCGGGAGGCCTTGTCATGGACCGGGCCACGGGGGCGTTGATCCCCGGAATAACCTCCAGGTAGTAAGGACTTGTGTTCCAGAGAGCTGCCCTTCCCTTCTCAGGATCATTACTGATCCCCCCCCACTCCTCAAACGCTCTATACCTGGAGTTTACCTGGACAGAGTTCCGGGGGTCAACGCCCCCGCGGCCCGGTCTGTGACCAGGCCTCCTGGTGGATCAGAGCCTGATCAACCAGGCTGTTGCTGCTGGCTGCACGCAAACCAACGTACGAGCCACAGCCCGGCTGGTCAGGAACTGACTTTAGGTGCTTGTCCAGTGCCAGCTTGAAGACTGCCAGGGGTCTGTTGGTAATCCCCCTTATGTATGCTGGGAGGCAGTTGAACAGTAATAGTTCGGAACTTCATAATGAATATAGCACAAAAAAATTCCTGGAATTATTATTACAATCCAGCCATGGACGTAGCTAGGTGGTAAGCATCATGTATAAAGTCGATCCTACTTCGTGAGTAGTAGATTGTAACCAGCTTCAGTACGTGTGTTTATAAACCTTACCAAGAATGTATAAACCTAACCGTAAGAATGTTCATAAACCTAACCGTAAAAATTTTAATAAATCTAACCGTAAGAATGTTTATATACCTAACTGTAAATATGTTTATAAACCTAGCCGTAAGAATGTTTATAAACCTAGCCGTAAGAATGTTTATAAACCTAGCCGTAAGAATGTTTATAAACCTAGCCGTAAGAATGTTTATAAACCTAGCCGTAAGAATGTTTATAAACCTAGCCGTAAGAATGTTTATAAACCTAGCCGTAAAATGTTTTATAAACCAAGCCGTAAGAATGTTTATAAACCAAGCCGTAACAATGTTTATAAACCTAGCCGTAACAATGTTTATAAACCTAGCCGTAACAATGTTTATAAACCTAGCCGTAACAATGTTTATAAACCTAGCCGTAACAATGTTTATAAACCTAGCCGTAAAAATGTTTAAACCTAACCGTAACAATGTTTATAAACCTAGCCGTAAAAATGTTTAAACCTAACCGTAACAATGTTTATAAACCTAGCCGTAACAATGTTTATAAACCTAGCCGTAACAATGTTTATAAACCTAGCCGTAAAAATGTTTATAAACCTTACCATAACAATGTTCATAAACGTAAAAAAAAAAATGTCGCAACTGAAGTCTTGGATTAACTGAATCAAACAAATTACAAGATTACAGTAATCATCCGATAGTTCGTCGAGCCTATCAGCGCAAAGCTTTCAGAAACCATATTAGTTTAAGCCATTTCTTTATATAAAATTCTCAGTTAATAGTGACGCAATAACAACGAGCCTTCAGTTGTACCAAACTTGTTTTATCACAGAGAACACTGTGTGTGTGTGTGTGTGTGTGTGTGTGTGTGTCTGTGTGTGTCTGTGTGTGTGTCTGTGTGTGTGTCTGTGTGTCTGTGTCTGTGTGTCTGTGTCTGTGTCTGTGTCTGTGTCTGTGTCTGTGTCTGTGTCTGTCTGTGTCTGTCTGTGTCTGTGTCTGTGTCTGTGTCTGTGTCTGTGTCTGTCTCGAATACGGAACACTGGTCAGTTAGCAAGAACTCATTTAAAACTAAGTCCTTTCAAAAATTTTCTCTTATACGTTCAAAGATATTTTTTCATTTATGTTAATGTAAAACTTAATAATTTTGTACCAAAAGAACCTTAGGAAACTTACCTCTCATTATAACAAGCGCAATTTAATTTAGCCTAACTAAATATATTTTAGATAAGTTTACAATAATTTAATAATAACAAACAAAATGATTTTTGCGGAATTATTGCATACACAAATTTTCGCTTGCCTTATTCGGCAAGAAGTGTGTTGCTATTTTAGCCAAAATCGCAAGTTTTACCTATTCGGCACGACACACACAATATATATATATATACATACATTCATATACATACATATACATACATACACATATATACAACACACACACACACACACACACACACACACACACACACACACACACACACACACACACTTTTCTCGCTATTAATTACTAAAACGACGCCGAAGAACCCAAGAAATCTTGTTCCCTCTCCCTCTAACCCACAAAAAAATAGTTGGTGATATTAATAGTTATGGTTGCAGGTGTGTCGTTGTACAACTCAGCAGTGGTGGAGAGAGATGCTGCCATCCTTCACTTGGCCACGTGTGGAGGCAAGAGGTCACAAGAGTTCGAGGATGGTCTGACCCGCGCCGTCAACATGCTCGACACAGCTATCCCAATACTCGAACTGGAGCCTCCGGATTCCAGCGAACTGCGCTGGCTCCTTAACGCCAGAGCTGAGAAACAAATCATCTACGACCTCATTGCCGGCGGAAAACCCGTGGAATGTCAGGAGATGGAATGAATGAAAATCGATAAGCGAGTTACAATATACTTTCCTTCCATTGTAGTTCATGTCTTTCGCGTTGTTTGTAACTGAGATTACGCAAGAGGGTGTGCGTGCGCGCGTGTGCGAGCTAGTGTTAACATACGGTACATTTAATAAACTTATCTGATTTGTATTCTTACACTCAAATACTCCAACGAAAAAAATCAAAGGGTGAAAGAAAATCGCAGAAACTATTAATCGTCACAATATACATGCATGATTTTATTTTCAACATCGCGGTGAAGAAATTTCTAGTAAGTCAGGAAAAGAGAGTTTCTATAGGCGTGTTGTACTTTCATGGTGCTGAATACTCTGTCGATCAATCTGCACTGCTGAAGTGTTTATAGTCGTCGAGCATCACACGACATACCTCTTATATATGAAAACAAATCAGCTGATCAAGGAAAATAAGCACTGAAGTAGACCTACTGGTCCATGGTCAACGACTCCACCAACCAGTGTGCTCACACATCTACAACTCTATTGCTAAACGAGTACCGTTCCCACACTTCCATCAAATTAATCTAGCTAAACAAATCAAGTTTAAAAGAGAAGGATTGTGTAAAATAACATTTACAGAAGCCTTGAACTTGCTTGTTATCACTTATCTTCCTTAGGGATTTGTTTATAGTTTTGAAGTTGGGAACAATTCCAATTGTAAAAAATTCCATTTTCTTCTATGTTGCTGCATCTCATTAATATTGTAGCATCAATGATTTTTTGTAGAAGAATCTGTGCTTGAATCGAAATACCGCATTATCATTTTTCCAGTGTGTACAGAGTATCTATGATGAATAACACATGTGCAACACTTGGGTATGTATAAACCTTGGTAATAAATACCGACAAGTTGGTTTAGAAAGATACGTAAGCAAACACTGACATTTATTAGAAAACGTTTCGGACCTTGATCACTTCTAACATACAGAGGTAGAAAGACATTATATATAGGCGGAGAGTGAGGTGTGAGTGACACATGGTGACCTGAAGAATGCCAAGGTGGTATGAGGATGGGTAGAAGATAAGATCACGTGACTCCTGTGTTGTTGGGTTGGTATGTTAATGTTTTTGAAATTTTGTGGTTTCCAGTGTTTCGTTCTATTGTGTCAGTGACGGCGATTAGCTAGGCTTCTAGGCACCGTCGACGTCTGAGGTCTGGTTCGGTGAGAACGAGTTGTGCCTCATCCCAGTTCATCAAATGCCCCGTGGAGTCTCTGTGGAGAACACAGGCGTACCTTAAATCATCTCTGTTACAGGCACTTCGATGCTCGTTCAGGCGAACCGCAAGATCTCTGCCTGTCTCGCCGATATATTTCTTGGGACAGAATCCATAGGGGATGGTGCAGACGCCTGCTGTGGGGCTACGAAACGCAGCCCCACATCTCTAACTTCCACAGCAGGCGTCTACACCATTCCCTGTGGATTCCCTCCCAAGAAATATGTAGGTGAGACAGGCAAAGATCTTGTGGTCCGCCTGAACGAGCATCGAAGTGCCTGTAACAGAGATGATTTAAGGTACGCCTGTGTTCTCCACAGAGACTCCACGGGGCATTTGATGAACTGGGATGAGGCACAACTCGTTCTCACCGAACCAGACCTCACCCTAACGTTATTCAACACATTCAGAACATAGAACACTGGAACACTGCACACACACAAGAAACAACACCAGATAGCCACATCCATCTGGACTCTCTTACCTCCTCCCAAGAACTCGGCACTCCTTTCACCAACACAGACATTAAAACTCTCCTCAGACACCTTCCTCCCAAGTCTCCTGGTGCCTCTGGCCTAAACCATATTATCCTAAAACACCTTGACTCTATCATTACTGCCTACACAAACCTCCTCAATGCCTCCCTTGCTTCTGGATACTTCCCTTTCCTCTTCAAAGCTGCTACTGCTATCCTCCTTCCTAAACCCAAAAAAGACCACTCTGATCCTAGAAACTATCGCCCTATCAGCCTCCTCGAAACTTTAGGAAAACTTTGAAAAACTCATCAACCATCGCCTTCGCAGATACCTGGAACACAACTCTCTACTTTCTGATGGCCAGTTTGGCTTCAGAACACACAGATCCACACATGATGCCATTAACATCATTCTCAACTACATCCACATAAACACAAAACAAAGAAACAGGACAGCCCTGGTTGCAAAAGACGTTGAAAAAGCTTTTGGCACTGTCTGGCACGAAGGGCTCAAGTACAAACTCTGCACTAACGTTAACCTGCCTCTCACTACTCGTAAACTCCTCTGCAACTTCCTAGACGGCCGCACTATGAGAATCAAATTCCAAGGCTGTTACTCTGACTACTTCACACTAAATGCTGGAGTACCCCAGGGATCTGTCCTCTCCCCTACCCTCTACATTTCATACACTAACGACATTCCAACACCTGTATACCACAGCTCCATCACACTAGCCTATGCAGACGACATTACACAACTTATCACTCATGCCAATATAGATTCACTCACATACAAAACAAAATGAGGTCGACAGGATAGCCATCTGGGAACAAAAATGGAGGATCAAAACCAATACAGCTAAATCTAGCATTACATATTTTAACTACAGGAAACGTGATCCTCCATTACCTGTCGAGCTCAGAACAGCTGACACCCGCACTTACATCCCCATCACACAATCTGTCACTGTCCTTGGCGTTAATCTTGACTACCTTCTTCGTTTACACGGACACATTCACTCAAGGCATGCAATAGCTAGTAAGGCCCTTGCGGACCTCTACAAACTGAAACATGCCTCCCAACGCACCAAATTAAACCTCTACAAATCCCTAATACGTCCTCTGATAACTTACTCTCTTCTAGCCCTCTCTCGCAGCAAAAACAAACTTAAACTGCAGCGTGTCCAGAACAAGGCGCTGCGCTGGGTGCTTGATGTAAGATGGGAGGACTTCGCCACAAGAGTGTCTCTCCATGCCCAATTAGACATCCCTGCGCTGAATCTGTCTGTCACGGAGCGTCTTTCAGTACAAACTTGAGACACGACATGACTACTGGACATCTCTCCTTGAAGACATTCGCAGACCCACAAACCAACACAACCTTTTCTACTCGTATGATCCTGCTCCTAACCCTATTTACAAATAACCTTGGATTCTCTGACAGGTACCTTCTCTGACAGATACCATTCTCTGACCCACGTTCGCCTTAGCTTTAGGGTTAAGACATGGCTCAGTTCTACACTCTAGCGCTAATCTTCACCTTTCCCGTCCTCCCCGCTCACGCCACCGGAGTCCCAACAGAAGAGCCTGCATTTCTCTTCTCAATATCTGTCCCACGATCGCCTTCGCTGCTGGGTTAAGCCCTGGCTCTATTTCTACGACTAAGAACACTCCTCTCCAGCGCTATTCTTCGTCTGTCCCGTCTTCCCCGCTCATCCCATTTGGGATCTTACCTGAACTTTCGTTCATTCGTTGTATGTTAGAAGAGATCAAGGTCCTAGGACCGAAACGTTTTCTAATATGTCACAGTGTTTGCTTACATGTCTTTTAAACCAAAACTTGGGTATCTTCAGTGACGAAACGTTTCGCCTACACAATAGGCTTCAAACACAGGCGAGTACAACACTGGAGACAGTAGTAGTAGTTCTGACGAGATCACTCCATCACCCTTGGTAAGTGATGGTCAGTGCCTTCAGGCTCTAGCACAGGGACGCAGCCAAACCTTGTGTATTAGAGCAGAAATATGGCGAAGAAGCTGGAGGTGAGGCTACCTTTAGAAGGATATTACCCCACAAGTTTAGTGTGAGTAGGTGAAAATTTGAAATTTTACTAGAAAACACACACACACACACACACACACACACACACAAACACACACACACACACACACCACACACACAACACACACACACAAACACACACACAAACACACCACACAACACACACACAACACACACACACAAAACACACACACACACACACACACACACACACAACACACCAAACACATCTACACACAATACACACGACACACACACACACACACAACACACAACACACACACACAACACTACAACACACACACACAACATCAAAACTCACACCACAAACATCACACACAAACAGCACAAAACACACACAAACACACACACACAAACACACACACACAAACACACACACAAACACACACACACCAAACACACACCAAACACAGCACAAACACAACACACCAAACAACAACACACAAACAGCACACACGAAACCGCACACACAACACACACAACAGAACACACACACACAAACTACACACTAAACACACAAACACACACACAAACACACACACACACTTGGAATCATTGCATAAGATCAATTACTAAAGAATGCCTCTTCCTGATGGTTTTCAATTATTATTATTATTATAATCAAAGGGGAAGCGCTAAACCCGTAGGATTATACAGCGCCCGGGGGGGATGTGGAAGGCATTCAGGCTTAATTCGGGGAACTGGAGCACAGTTCCAATTCCCTAAATCAAGAGCCCCTCACCAACACTCAAGGAACCTTCCATGAGGGGTGACGGTTTTCAAGAACTTACTTTTGGTGTGCTTCAATAAAACAATGACTGGCATTAACGTTCAGTTGCGCAAATTTCAATCTGCATAAAATACCATTTTTTTTTTTATCTTAAAGTGCGTAAGTATGATGGTGCTAATTTGTCAATTAAGCCAAGTTTATCAAATTGAATGGCCTTAAAAATCTATATCAAATATTTTTTTCTTAAAGGATTGCAGAGAACTAAATAATGAATGAGAAAAATTTTAATATAAAAAATTTATTTTTATGGTGTTTTTAAATTTAACGAAGATAGAATTTACTATTTTCAGAACATTTCTCATCAACATTTTCGTTTCTAACTCCTAAATCTTCTTGTATAACTCGAGAATGCTTTATTCGATCGACTTCAAATTTTCAAAGCAGTTGCACTATATCTTGCACAAGATTCACAGTTACTATTTGCATGTGAACTATGAACAATGTTGCATAGGTCAGTCTCGTATTTTGTTTCAATGTGATAACATGTAACATCCTCTCCTGTGGGCTGATGAATAAGAGAAATGTGAAACAGTTATGTATCTCCACTGTTTCGCTTACGCGGTAGGCTTCTTCAGTCAAATGCAGAGGAGACTAAAGTAGGAGACAGCAGTAGTGGTGAGGTAAAGATATCAGTCCATCAGCCTTGAAGAAATAGTTTTTGAGGTGGTCAGTCCCTCAAAAACTTTCTCCAAAATTGATGGACTGATTGTATCATTACGTCGCCACTACTGCTACTTATAATTTATTCACTGAAGAAGCCTACTGCGTAGGCGAAACGTTTCAGTAAAATACCCAACTGTTGCACACGTGTCTTACTCCTTAACATGTATTATATCCCATTTCCAGTTTACTGGTGTGTCCTACTTAGGTTGGTTTTGTTAATGGAGTGTGTCGGTGCCACTACACCACTTAATCTCGAAATGGTACAGTATTACTTAACATTACTGCATTATTAAGCCTTGATGCAAGGAACTGGACTTGTCTTGCCCTTGCTTGAATCGAATCAAAATGTAACACATTCCACAAGTGCTGAATGAGAAATTCTGTACAACTGGAGAATGCCTCTTCTGGTCGACTTTAAACTTTTAGTACTGATGCGTTTTCCTCGTTGGAAGCTTTGCCTTAATCTTATTTAGTCTATGTAAGTTTTAATATACCAGGAGAATGTGTCTTCTGATCAGAAATATAACACTACGATAAATCTACACGATATTCGTTTAATAAATATTACTTAATTACTTACATTCTTACTTAAACCTTAAACACTGGTAAATCTTACAGAAAAAGTTTAAAGTTTATTGTAACCTATATTGGCCCCGATTTCCACCCCCCTCTTTTTTTTTACATTAATAATTCTCAAAATTAAAATACAATACTGGTTTTCATGCGATACTTTCTGATCATATCAAATTACATTCAGCTTTCAACGCCGATAAGTTAGTAATTCAAATTCTCACTGGTTTCAACCTTACCGAGTAGGTGTATTTTACAATAACACACTGTGTAACCCAGTACAATAACACACTGTGTAACCCAGTACAATAACACACTGTGTAACCCAGTACAATAACACACTGTGTAACCCAGTACAATAACACACTGTGTAACCCAGTACAATAACACTGTGTAACCCAGTACAATAACACACTGTGTAACCCAGTACAATAACACTAACCCAGTACAATAACACACTGTGTAACCCAGTACAATAACACACTGTGTAACCCAGTACAATAACACAGTGTAACCCAGTACAATAACACAGTGTAACCCAGTACAATAACACTGTGTAACCCAGTACAATAACACACTGTGTAACCCAGTACAATAACACACTGTGTAACCCAGTACAATAACACTAACCCAGTACAATAACACACTGTGTAACCCAGTACAATAACACACTGTGTAACATAGTACAATAACACACTGTGTAACCCAGTACAATAACACAGTGTAACCCAGTACAATAACACAGTGTAACCCAGTACAATAACACTGTGTAACCCAGTACAATAACACTGTGTAACCCAGTACAATAACACACTAACCCAGTACAATAACACACTGTGTAACCCAGTACAATAACACTGTGTAACCCAGTACAATAACACTGTGTAACCCAGTACAATAACACACTGTGTAACCCAGAACAATAACACTAACCCAGTACAATAACACACTGTGTAACCCAGTACAATAACACACTGTGTAACCCAGAACAATAACACTAACCCAGTACAATAACACACTGTGTAACCCAGTACAATAACACACTGTGTAACCCAGTACAATAACACACTGTGTAACCCAGTACAATAACACACGGTGTAACCCAGGACAATAACACTAACCCAGTACAATAACATTGTAACCCAGTACAATAACACTAACCCAGTACAATAAGTGTAACCCAGTACAATAAATGTAACCCAGTACAATAACACTGTAGCCCAGTACAATAACACTAACCCAGTACAATAACACTGTAATCCAGTACAATAACACTGTGTAACCCAGTACAATAACACTGTGTAACCCAGTACAATAGCACTAACCCAGTACAATAACACTAACCCAGTACAATAACACTAATCCAGTACAATAACACTAATCCAGTACAATAACACTGTGTAACCCAGTACAATAACACTAACCCAGTACAATAACACTGTAATCCAGTACAATAACACACTGTGTAACCCAGTACAATAGCACTAACCCAGTACAATAACACTAACCCAGTACAATAACACTAATCCAGTACAATAACACTAATCCAGTACAATAACACTAATCCAGTACAATAACACAGTGTCACCCAGTACAATAACACTGTGTAACCCAGTACAACACTAACCCAGTACAATAACACTATGTAACCCAGTACAATAACACTGTGTAACCCAGTACAACAACACTAACCCAGTACAATAACACTATGTAACCCAGTACAATAACACTGTGTAACCCAGTACAATAACACTAACCCAGTACAATAACACACTGTGTAACCCAGTACAACACTAACCCAGTACAATAACACACTGTGTAACCCAGTACAACACTAACCCAGTACAATAACACACTGTGTAACCCAGTACAACACTAACCCAGTACAATAACACACTGTGTAAACCTATACAATAATACACTGTAAACCTATACAATAACACACTGTGTAAACCTATACAATAATACACTGTGTAAACCTATACAATAATACACTGTGTAAACCTATACAATAATACACTGTGTAAACCAATACAATAATACACTGTGTAAACCAATACAATAATACACTGTGTAAACCAATACAATAAGTGTAAACCAATACTATGACAGTGTAAACCAATACTATGACAGTGTAAACCAATACTATGACAGCTAAACCAATACTATGACAGTGTAAACCAATACTATGACAGTGTAAACCAATACTATGACAGTGTAAACCAATACTATGACAGTGTAAACCAATACTATGACAGTGTAGAAACCAATACTGATGACAGTGGTAACCAATACTATTACATGTAAACCATACTATACAGTGTAAAACCAATACAATGACAGTGAACCCAATACTAGACATGTAAAACCAATACAAGACAGTGTAAACACAATACTATACAGTGTTAAAACCAATACAATGAGTAAATCATTTCGAAATTTGATACACAATTATTTAGCTGTATCAGAATTTTTCCTGGTGTTGAATCAACAACTTTCTTAATTAATCAACTTGCTTGGCTTGCATGATCTTACATTTCACAAAGTAAATAAAAAAAACTGTCAAATCATGCAGGTGTTCACAGGTCCCGCGAGCTCTCAACTTGTTCACCTGCCTCGGAGCAGAACATCGGCGAGGCCTGGTCACGGACCGGGTCGCCGGGGCGTTCACCCCCGAAATTTCCTGCACGTATAACCCATCCCTCAACGTGCATGGGGATACCAACGATCCAAGGCACTATTAAATATTACTGCCAGACGTAAGTCACCCGTTTGTTATTAAAAAAAAACACTAGCCCTGAATACCGGAATATTAAATTTTGGTATAGAATTAAGTCGGGCAGAAATCGAACAAACTAATTCGGAGGAAATTGAGCGCTCTAGCTGGAGAAGAGATTATATCCGTCTCTGTTGAAAGGCTGAGGACCAGATAACACTACAAGCTAATATATATATATTATATATACATATATATAATATATATATATATATATATATATATATATATAGTGTATTATATATATAATATATATATATATTTAATATATATATAATGTATATATTATATATATGTATATATATAATATAGTGTATACATATATATATATATATGTATATATATATATATTATATATGTATATATATATATATATAATATGTATATATATATCATATATATATATAAAATGTATATATATATATATTTATATATACTATATATATATATAAATGTAATATATATATATATCATATATGTTATATATATAATATATATAAAAAATAAATCTAATAATTTTTAAAATAAAAAAAAATGCAATTATATATATATATATATATATATATTATGTCTATATATATATATATAATATATATATATATTATATATGTATATATATTATATATATATTTATAATGTATAAAATATAAGTACTATAAAATAGTATATATATATGTATAATATATATATATATATATGTATAAATATAATCATAAATAATTTTAATATATATATAATGCGTATATATATATGAAATATATATAAAGATATAATATATAAAAATATGTATTTATATATATCTATATAGAATATATATGTATATATATAAATATAATAATAAATATATATAGTATATATAAATATATATATATAAACTCTATATACACACACAGACACAAACACACACACACCCATACACACAACACACCACAACACACAGACACACTCAAATACACACATACACACACCCATACACACACACACACACATGACGACACACACATACACACACAGCACACACATACACACACAAATGACACACACACACACAACACAGACACTTCACACATACACAACACACACACACTTACACACACACACACTACACATACACATCACACATACATCTACACACACACACACACACACACACACAACACACACACACACACTCACACACACCATACACAACACATACACACACACATACACGAACCCCCCCAAAAATTAAAAACAAAAAAA
>NC_069481.1:3262486-3272486 GCF_026875155.1 Cherax quadricarinatus
TTCAAATTTTATTTCTCTATGTCCATGGAAGTTGCAAAGAATCTTTCCTCCGAAAGCCCTGCTTGGCGTATGATGCTACTAAAATGCCGGGAGCAATGGGCTAGTAAACCCCTTCTCCAGTATACAATTACTAAAAAAAGAGAAGAAGAAAAACTTTATAAAACCTGGGTTCTTAAATGTGCGTGGGATGGTAGTGCGGATGACAAGAAAACCAGTATGATTGCTGATGTTATGAATGAAAAGAAGTGGAAGTCCTGGCCCTAAGCGAACCAAAGCTGAAGGGGGTAGGAGAGAGTTTTCAGTGGGGGGAAATAAATGGATTAATCTGTAGTATCTGAGAGAGTTAGAGCAAAGGAAGGGTAGCAGTAATGATTAAATGATCAGTTATGGAAAGGAGACAAGAGAATATGAATGTGTAAATTCAAGAATTATGTGGATTAAAGTAAAGGTTGGAATGCGAGAAGTGGTCATAATAAGCGTGTATGACCTGGAGAAGAGAGAAAGCAGAGGAGGAGAGAGAGAATTTTGGGAGATGTTAAGTGAATGTTTAGGAGCCTTTGGAACAAGTGAGAGAGTAATTGTGGTAGGGGACTTGAATGCTAAAAGCTAGGAGAAACTTAGAAGGGTGTGGTAGGTAAGTTTGGGGTGCCAGGTGTAAATGATAATGGGAGCCCTTTTGATTGAACTTTGTATAGAAAGGGGTTAGTTATAGGTAATACATATTTTAAGAAAAAGAGGATAAATAAGTATACACGATATGATGTAGGGCGAAATGACAGTAGTTTGTTGGATTAATGGTATTGGTAGAAAAGACTGTTGAGTAGACTTCAGGATGTAACATGTTTAGAGAGGGGCCCACAGATAATATCAGATATCACTTTCTAGTTGTTACTACACTGAGAGTAAAAGGTAGATGGGATACAAGGAGAAATAGGAAGCATCAGGGAAGAGAGAGGTGAAGGTTTATAAACCTAAACGAGGAGGCAGTTAGGGTAATATAATAAACAGTCTATTGGAGGATAGATGGCTAAGAGAGCATAGGCAATGGGGTCGAAGAGGTTATGGGTAGGTTTAAAAATGTAGTGTTAGAGTGTTCAGCAGAAGTTTGTGTTACAGGAAGTGGGTGCAGGAGGGAAGAGGAGCGATTGGTGGAAATGATGATGTAAAGAGAGTAGTAGGGAGAAAAAGTTAGCATATGAGAAGTTTTTACAAAGTAAAGTGATGCAAGGAGGGAAGAGTATATGGAGAGAAAAGAGAGAAGTTAAGAGAGTGTGAAGCAATGTAAAAAGAGAGCACATGAAGAGTGGGTAGATGTTATCAACAATTTGTTTGAAAATAAAAAAGTTTTGGAGTGAGATTAAAAGTTAAGAAAGCCTAGAGAACAAATGATTTTGTCATTAAAAATAGGAGAGGAGAGTTATTAAATGGAGAGTTAGAGGTATTGGAAGATGGAAGGAATATTTTGAGGATTGTTAAATGTTGATGAAGATAGGAAGCTGTGATTTCGTGTATAGGGCAAGGAGGAATTAACATCTTGTAGGATTAGGAAGAGTCCCCAGTTGTGAAGTGTGGGGGAAGTTTCCGTGATGGCAGTAGGTAAAATGAAAGGGGGTAAGGCAGCCGGGATTGATGGGATAAAGAAGAAATTTTAAAGAAGTAGCAGGTGGGATAATAGTTTTTTGGAGTGGTTGGTGCAATTATTCATAAATGTATGATGAGGGTAAGTACCTAGGGATTGGCAGAAGAGCATGCATAGTTCTCATTTTATAAAGGCAAATGGGGATAAAAGAAGTGCAAAATTATAGGGGGATAAGTCTGTTGATGTACCTGGTAAAGTGTATGGTAAGAGTTTATAATTTGAAAGAATTAAGAGTAAGACGGAGAGAATATGATAGCAGATGAACAAGAAGGCTTTAGGAAAGGTAGGGGGTGTGTGGACCAGGTGTATACAGGAAACATATAAGTGAACAGTATTTATTATAAGCTAAAGAGGTCTTTTGGTGGCATTTACGGATTTGGAAAAGGCTATTGAAGCTGGGTGGATAGGGGGCAATGTGGCAATGTTGCTGGTGTATGGTGGTAGAGGTAGGTTTACTGAAAGCAGTGAAGAGTTTTTACGAGGAATAGTGAGGCTCAAGTTAGAGTATGAGGAAAGAGGGAAATTTTTTCCCAGTAAAAGTAGGCCTTAGACAAGGAATGGTGTGATGTCACCGTGGTTGGTAAAAATATTTATAGATGGGGTTTGTAGAGAAGTAATGCGAGGTCTGGCAGAGGCGTGGAGTTAAAAGATAAAGAATCACACACAAAGTGGGAGTTGTCACAGCTGCTCTTTGCTGATGACACTGTGCTCTTGGGAGATTCTGAAGAAATTGCAGCGATTGGTGATGAATTTAGGGTGTGCAAAAGAGAAAATTAAGGTGAATACAGGAAAGAGTAAGGTTAGAGGAATAACAAAAGACTAGGTAGGTGATGAAAGAATTGAATATCAGATTTGAGGGAGAGAGTAATGGAGGAGGTGAAACGTATCAGATATTTGGAGTGGAGACGTGGTCAGCGGAAGGGGTCCTGAAAGATGAGGTGATCATAGTATTGATGAGGGAAAAAGAGTGAGTGGTGCACTTAGGAGTCTTGTGGAGACAAAGAACTTTGTCCTTGAGGCAAAGAGGGAATGTAGAGAGTATAGTTTTAACCAACGCGAGGGGGTGTATTGGGGTGTGAGCTGGGTGATGAATGATTGCAGCGAGGAGAAGCTGGAGCAGTGGAATTCAGGTCTTGATGGCAATGTGTGGTGTGAATATAAATGCAGAGTATTCGTAGTTTGGAAGTTAGGAGGAGGTGGCGTGATTACCAAAACTGTTGTCCAGAGGCGAGGAAGGTAGTGAAGGGTTCGGACATGTAGAGAGAATGAGCGAAACAGAATGAACTTCAAGAGTGTATCAGTCTGTATGGAAGGAAAGGGCGGTAGGTCGGCCTAGGAAGGTATTGGAGGGGAGGGGGTAAAGGAGGTTTTGTGTGCGAGGGCTTGGACTTCCAGCAGGCATGCGTGAGCGTGTTTGATAGAGTGAATGGAGACAAATGGTTTTTAATACTTGACGTGCTGTTGGAGTGTGAGCAAAGTAACATTTTGAGGGATTTCAGGGAAACCGGCTGGCCGGCTTGAGTCTGGAGATGGAAGTACAGTGCCTGCACTCTAAGGAGGGGTGTTAATGTTGCAGTTTAAAACTGTAGTTAAAGCACAACCTTCTGGCAAGACATTTATGGAGTGAATGATGTGAAAGTTTTCTTTTTCGTTTCGGGCCAACCTGCCTTGGTGGGAATCGCCGGTGTTGATAATAAAAAATAATATATATATATATAATATATATAAATATATATATATAATATATATATATAGGGGGGTAGGGGGTGGGGGGGGGGGGGGGGGTCATTATATAATATATAATATAATACATAGATATATATATAATAATGTGCCGAATATGTAAAAACTGGTCAATTAGCAAGAACCATTTAAAATTAAGTCCTTTCTAAAATTTATCTTATACGTTTTAAAGTTATATTTTTTTCATTAATGTTGAAGGTAAAAATTTATAATTTCACCAAAAAATCTTAGAAAACTACCTAACCTTATTCTAACAAGAACAATTTATTTGTGAGCCCTAACCCAACTAAATATATTTTAGGATTGTTTACAGTAATTTATACTAAATAAACACAGTGAAATATATTTTATTTCGTTTAGGTTCAGAATTATTTTGGCGAAATTATTGCATACAAAAAATGTTCACTTGTCCTGTAGGCGAAAGATGAGCGTTGCTATTTAAAGCCAAGATCGCCTCTAGACCTGTTGTATCTGAGCACCCGCAAAAAACAGTGATAATGTGCGAGTGTGGTGAAATGTTGAATGATGATGAAGAGTATTTACTTTTTTTGGGGATTTTTCTTTCTTTTTTGGTCGCCCTCCTCGTGGAGACGGCCGACGTTGTTGAAAAAAAAAATTATATATATATTATACATATATGATATATATATATATATTCGTGCGAAATAGGCCAGAAACTTGCGATCTTGGCTTAAATACAACGCTACATCTTGCCATATAGGACAAGTGAAAATTTGTTGTATGCAATAATTTCGGCAAAATCACTCTGAACCTAACGAAAAAATATATTTCCAATGTGTTTTGTTTATATTAAATTACTGTAAACAAATCTAAAATATATTTATTAGGTTAGGCTAATAAAATTGTTCATGTTATAATAAGGTTAGGTAAGTTTTTCTAAGATTCTTTTGGAGCAAAATTATTTTTTTTTACATATCATAAATGAAAAAAAATATATCTCTCTAAACGTATAAGAGAAAATTTTAGAAAGACTTTAATTTTAAACGATTGTTCCATGCTAATTGACCAGTTTTACATATTCGGCACGACCATATATAAAATATATATAAATATATAATATATATATATATATTATATATAGTATATATATATATATATATTCATATAAATATATAAATTCAACTTAAAAAAACGCGAGTGCAGAGGTAGATTTTGTAATAACCCATAAGAAATAAAATTCTCTTGGGAGAATTTTATTCTCCCAAATCATAAACCTTGCCTGGCATGTAAGCATAAACAAAAATGTAAGAAATGCGACCATCTTCACATCAGGATTTGATGTCTCAAGTGCCATTTATGGCAGCCTAACAACGGATAACTGAACAGAACAAAAAAAGTCTATTAGACACAGGTACACACTGTACAATTATCATACCTAGTAACAAATGTAAATTACCAAGGGTAAACCAAAAAAAAAGCCAAGACAGTGACTATTTCCACCGCATTAGGATTCATCTTACCCCACTTGTACCCGTCAGAAAGTCAGAATGCTCAGGTTAACAGATTTCATTACTGTTTTTTGATACACATCCTCTGCGATGGAATATGGCAGGAAAAAATAGTTAACATTTATTCTCGTAACGTGTCGACCATACAAATAAGAGTGTCGTTTACAATGGGCTAACGAGTTAACAACTACGGTTAACTCGTGCCTTGTTACGCTATCTTAGGAAATCATGAGACGAGGGGTAATGGCACTGGTCACCTAGCTTTTTAAAAGTGGTTTTTCTACAAATTTAAGCTTATCATTCAATTTCATAAAGATGATTTTAGAAATAGACGCAAGCAGATCTTAAAGATGGCAAATCACTCCTCTGATGATTTTTTTTTATTTGCAATCTTGAAATCATCGCTACATTTTGGATCAACTATATGAAACAAAATACGAGTGTAATTTGCTTAATGAGAGTTTACCAATGTTATGAGAATAAGTGTTGTGCAGGCAGTGCTTGATGAAGGCACTTTATGACACGGGTCAGTAGGCCTGTTGCAGTGTTCTTTATGTTCTTATGAACGCTGTCGTCCAGAAGGTAGCCTACTGGCGCCCAGATATACAATAAAGTAGCCGCTTAGGCTACTTTACAAAGGATTCTCTGCTACCAGTACTGTATTTATCGTAGCCACTTCGCTGACAAAATTTTAATAGTATTCACGAAAGTACACTCAATAAGTAATTGTCTTGGGTGAATTTGCATTTAAAATTCTGATTTGATGCACACTTTCAAAATCTGTTTCGTGGTGTGTTCACCCTTACTAATATTTGCTAAAGTGTAACACTGTTAATTTTAAAACAAGCACTTTCTAAAATCCGTTTTCTTAATAAATGGTTATGATAATCATAATTTTTAAAGGGTGGTAGACCAGTAAGCCAGTGGAAGGCCTCGGTCAGATGACCAAAAGCTCCAGCTATGAGTGATCCCTATGACAGACCCCGTCCAGGAAATACCGAAATTCCTTTCCTTGTTTACTGTGACAAAAACTGACCTAACCTTAGAATTCGTTGGTTTGACACCTCGTCTTACATTTAATCACAAGGTTTATAAAAAATCAGGTCAAATCATGTTAGTTTAGACAGGTTCCACGTCGCCCGGGTTCAACTGTCTGAGGTTGTACTTAAACGGGAGCAGTATGTTAGGACCTACTTACATTAACAAGCACACAACAGTATAACTATTAAATACTGCTTAATTACAACCTAAAATTTCTCTACTGAGTTTGAACCTATTTAAACGGTGAACAAAAATAAGTCTCAGAAAAAAAAGTTAATTATTTTAGGCTAGATTAAATGAGGTTGGATAAGGATAGGATTGTTTATATTAGATATTTAGCTTAGGTTGAATTTAGCTTCGCCAACACCATGTCTAATTGTAAGCAAATGTGTTTTTTCTCCTGGATTCATTTAAACAGCTACCTGCCTGAAATGCTCATGCATGCTAGTAGTGGCTTTCTTTGTACTTCGCAATATTTATATGTAAACTACACACTGTATATTATGCAAAGAAATTTTAAACTATTGAATTTGAAGCTACAAATTTCTCCTGGTGGTGAATGACGCAGGAGTAACAGGAAGAGATATGGTGGTAGAACCACTTCAGCTGTGTAAACACACTTGAACAACACTAGGACATTTTATTAAGCAATATTTCTCCCCTAAGAACTTTTTCAATCCACTCTTGACAGTGACAAGATTACCAAGAGTCAAGAGATTTCTAGTATATGTTTTAGTGTTGCACAAGTGTCTTCAGTACACAGTGTTGGTACATTAGGGTTCTGTACAAACACTGCTACTTGTGGTCTCATCTCGCTAATAAGAAGCGTATACTTCATCTGCCATGTAAGAATGATAATCTGTAACGAAAAATGTGATTAAACTAATGACGTAATAGGATCTGACGTCACGTGATACCCTGTAAGACAGATACTGTTAGGTAAAAGGACAAAAGTGCAACTGATATCACATTTTATTGTGGCAACGTTTCACTCTCCAGGAGCTTTATCAAGCCGTTACAAACAATATTACTACCACTAATACTACACCTCACTACGCCTATATATACCCTGTGTCCATGTATTGTTTGTAATGGCTTGACAAAGCTCCTGGAGAGCGAAACGTTGCCACAATAAAATGTCACATTCGTTGTACTTGTGTCCTTTTACCCAACATATTGTCGGTAATTCTACCAACATTATTATAAGACATACTGACACAAGGACGTAGCACGATTCAACTTTCCTCTCCTCACTCATACTGTTCCAGTCACTGTATTGCCCCTATTTATTCTTTATTCAAGAGGTAGGTTATAACTGGGACTAAAATGCCACAACTCAGGAAGAAGCAGAAGGGATTTCACCATTACATGAGCCAGCCGACACCTCTTAATTGCTGCGTCATCTCCTGTACGTGGGGGGTGAGGTTAAGCGCTTAGGACAGGTTGTGACGTAAGTTTACCGAGTAAATAAAGCTGGGATTCTCACACCAATGACGTCCACAGGCAGCCAGGTGGATAACCAACCTACACACACACACACACACACACACAAAGACGGGATGTTCCAGAGAGGGGACACAGACACAAGAGGTCACAATTGGAAGTTGAAGACTCAGATGAATCAAAGGGATGTTAGGAAGTATTTCTTCAGTCATAGAGTAGTCAGGCCGTGGAATAGCCTAGAAAGTGACGTAGTGGAGGCGGGAACCATACATAGTTTTAAGGCGAGGTATGATAGAGCTCATGGGGCAGAGAGAGAGAGAGGACCTAGTAGCAATCAGCGAAGAGGCGGGGCCAGGAGCTGTGAATCGACCCCTGCAACCACAAATAGGTGAGTACAAATAGGCGAGTACAAACTGGCTTCTCGAATTCAATCCTGCCAAATGCAAAGTCATGAAGATTGGGGAGGGGCAAAGAAGGCCGCAGACAGAGTATAGGCTAGGTGGACAAAGACTACAGACCTCACTCAGGGAGAAAGACCTTGGGGTGACCGTAACACCGAGCACGTTACCTGAGGCACACATCAACCAAATAACTGCTGCAGCATACGGGCGCCTGGCAAACCTGAGAATAGCATTCCGATACCTTAATAAGGAATCGTTCAAGACACTGTACACTGTGTATGTTAGGCCGATACTGGAGTATGCAGCACCAGTCTGGAACCCACACCTGGTCAAGCACGTCAAGAAGTTAGAGAAAGTACAAAGGTTTGCAACAAGGCTAGTTCCAGAGCTCAGGGGAATGTCGTACGAGGAAAAGTTGAGGGAAATCGGACTGACGACACTGGAGGACAGAAGGGTCAGGGAAGACATGATAACGACACACAAGATACTGCGGGGAATAGACAAGGTGGACAGAGACAGGATGTTCCAGAGATGGGACACAGAAACAAGGGGTCACAATTGGAAGCTGAAGGCTCAGACGAGTCACAGCGACGTTAGGAAGTACTTCTTCAGTCATAGAGTCGTCAGGAAGTGGAATAGCTTAACAAGTAGGGGAGGCAGGAACCATACATAGTTTTAAGAAGAGGTATGACAAAGCTCAGGAAGCAGAGAGGGAGAGGACCTAGTAGCGATCAGTGAAGAGGCGGGGCCAGGAGCTAGGGCTCGACCCCTGCAACCACAAATAGGTGAGTACACATACACACACACACACACACACACACACACACACACAACACACACACACACACACGTGCTCACATACAACAGGCCTAGTGTCTAATCGACATGTGCCTAGGACAAAATGGTAACTAACACAGACACACACACACACACAGACACACACACACACACACACACACACACACACAGGACCTAGTAGCAATCAGCGAAGAGGCGGGGCCAGGAGCTGTGACTCGACCCCTGCAACCACAAATAGGTGAGTACAAATAGGTGAGTACACACACACACACCACACACCACACACAACACACACACACCACACACACACACACACACACACACACACACAACGTGCTCATATACAACAGGCCTAGTGTCTAATCGACATGTGCCTAGGACAAAATGGTAACACACACACACACACAAACACACACACACACACACACACACCACAATGGGGCCAGGAGCTAAGACTCGACCCCTGCAACCACAAATAGGTGAGTACACACACACACACACACACACACACACACACAACACTCACAACACACACACACACACACACACACACACACACACACACACACACCACACACGTGCTCATATACAACAGGCCTAGTGTCTAATCGACATGTGCCTAGGACAAATGGTAACACACACACACAACAACACACACACACAAACACAACACACAACACACACACACACACACACACACACACCACACACACACACACACACACACACACACGGGGCCAGGAGCTAAGACTCGACCCCTGCAACCACAAATAGGTGAGTACACACACACACACGTGCTCATATACAACAGGCCTAGTGTCTAATCGACATGTGCCTAGGACAAAATGGTAACTAACACAGACACACACACACACACACTCACACATACATCACATCACACACACACAGACACACAGACACACACACACACACACACACACACACACACACACACACACACGTGCTCACATACAACAAGCCTAGTGTCTAATCGACATGTGCCTAGGACAAAATGGTAACTAACCACACACACACACACACCACACACACAATGCTCATATACAATAGGCCTAGTGTCTAATCGACATGTGCCTAGGACAAAATGGTAACTAACACACACACACACACACACACACACACACACACACACACACACCACCAATTGCAAAGTCATAAAGATTGGGGAAGATCAGAGAAGACCGCAGACGGAGTACATCATACAGGGTCAAAGGCTGCACACCTCACACAAGGAAAAGGACCTTATGGCGAGTATAATACCGAGCACATCTCCTGAGGTGCACATCACCCAAATAACAGCTGTAGCATATGGGCGCCTGGCAAACATAAGAATAGCGTTTCGACACCTAAGTAAGGAGTCATTCAAGACACTATATAATGTGGATGTCAGGCCCATATTGGAGTATGTAGCACCAGTATGGAACCCACACCTGGTCAAGCACGTCAAG
>NC_069481.1:3277486-3319986 GCF_026875155.1 Cherax quadricarinatus
TTGCCTAAGGCATGGAAGACAGCAAATGTAGTCCCAGTCTTTAAAAAAGGAGACACATGAAGCACTAAACTACAGACCAGTGTCACTGACATGTATAGTATGCAAAGTCATGGAGAAGATTGTCAGAAGAGTGGTGGAACACCTAGAAAGGAATGATCTCATCAACAGCAGCCAACATGGTTTCAGGGACGGGAAATCCTGTGTCACAAACCTACTGGAGTTCTATGACAAGGTGACAGCAGTAAGACAAGAGAGAGAGGGGTGGGTGGATTGCATCTTCTTGGACTGCAAGAAGGCGTTTGGCACAGTACTACACAAGAGATTAGTGCAAAAACTGGAGGACCAAGCAGGGATAACAGGGAAGGCACTACAATGGATCAAGGAATACTTGTCAGGAAGACAGCAGCGAGTAATGGTACGTGGCGAGGTGTCAGAGTGGGCACCTGTGACCAGCGGGGTCCCACAGGGGTCAGTCCTAGGACCAGTGCTGTTTCTGGTATTTGTGAACGACATGACGGAAGGAATAGAATCCGAGGTGTCCCTGTTTGCAGATGACGTTAAGTTGATGAGAAGAATTCATTCGATCGAAGACCAGGCAGAACTACAAAGGGATCTTGACAGGCTGCAGACCTGGTCCAGCAATTGGCTCCTGGAGTTCAATCCCACCAAGTGCAAAGTCATGAAGATTGGGGAAGGGCAAAGAAGACCGCAGATGGAGTACAGTCTAATGGGCCAGAGACTACAAACCTCACTCAAGGAAAAAGATCTTGGGGTGAGTATAACACCAGGCACATCTCCTGAAGCGCACATCAACCAAATAACTGCTGCAGCATATGGGCGCCTGGCAAACCTCAGAACAGCATTCCAACATTTTAATAAGGAATCGTTCAGGACCCTGTACACCGTGTACGTTAGGCCCATATTGGAGTATGCGGCACCAGTTTGGAACCCACACCTAGCCAAGCATATAAAGAAACTAGAGAAAGTGCAAAGGTTTGCAACAAGACTAGTCCCAGAGCTAAGAAGTATGTCCTACGAGGAGAGATTAAGGGAAATCAACCTGACGACACTGGAGGACAGTAGAGATAGGGGGGACATAATAACGACTTACAAAATACTGAGAGGAATTGACAAGGTGGACAAAGACAGGATGTTCCAGAGACTGGACACAGCAACACGGTGACACAGTTGGAAGCTGAAGACACAGATAAATCACAGGGATGTTAGGATGTAGTGGAGGCAGGATCCATACATAGCTTTAAGCAGAGGTACGTTAAAGCTCATGGTTCAGGGAGAGTGACCTAGTAGCGACCAGTGAAGAGGTGGGGCCAGGAGCTTGGACTCGACCCCTGCAACCTCAACTAGGTGAGTACAACTAGGTGAGTACACACACACACACACACACACACACACACACACACACACACACACACACACACACACACAATGGAATATAAACTCGTACATGGTAGCACTCAGGGTACACACTCATAAGCACAAACTAACATCAATCACACAGAGTTAACAAAAATTCAAGACTATCACAAGAATGTTCAAGTTACCCTGACAGTAAGTGGTGACAGCTGCTGTATAACTAACATAATTTATACAAGGAGATGTAAACCCTGTCCAGAAAAAAAATATTACTAGCAGTCAAATTATGCTGAGAGAATTTATTCATCAAAGTCAGACGAAGCAACACAGTTTTAGAGAAAGTTTAAACAAGTTGACGGATGTCAATGGCTTTAGGGGAGGCAGGAGCTGGCTGCCCTGCCCTGGTAGGTCTACTGCTGTGGTAATTACCAGCTTTTGTCTTGTCTCAACGACTGGTTAATTGTGCACCCACAGCTCATTCTGTGGGTAATATTTTATTACTCACGCACAGAATGAGCTCATTCTGTAGGTAATATTTTATTACTCATGCACAGAATGAGCTGTGGTTGAGTAATAAAATATTACCCACAGAATGAGCTGTGGGTAATAGTTTACTACTCGCCCACAGTTAATCCTGTGGGTAATGGTTTATTACTCGCCCACAGCTCATCCTGTGGGTAATGGTTTATTACTCGCCCACAGCTCATCCTGTGGGTAATGGTTTATTACTCGCCCACAGCTCTCACCTGTGGGTAATGGTTTTATTACTCGCCCACAGCTCATCCTGTGGGTAATGGTTTATTACTCACCCACAACTCATCCTGTGGGTAATGGTTTATTACTCACCCACAACTCATCCTGTGGGTAATGGTTTATTACTCACCCACAACTCATCCTGTGGGTAATGGTTTATTACTCACCCACAACTCATCCTGTGGGTAATGGTTTAATTACTCACCCACAATCATCCTGTGGGTAATGGTTTATTACTCACCCACAACTCATCCTGTGGGTAATGGTTTATTACTCACCCACAACTCATCCTGTGGGTAATGGTTTATTACTCACCCACAACTCATCCTGTGGGTAATGGTTTATTACTCACCCACAACTCATCCTGTGGGTAATGGTTATTACTCACCCACAACTCATCTGTGGGTAATGTTTATTACTCACCCACAACTCATCCTGTGGGTAATGGTTTTATTACTCACCCACAACTCATCCTGTGGGTAATGGTTTATTACTCACCCACAACTCATCCTGTGGGTAAATGGTTTATTACTCACCCACAACTCATCCTGTGGGTAATGGTTTATTACTCACCCACAACTCATCCTGTGGGTAATGGTTTATACTCACCCCAAACTCATCCTGTGGGTAATGGTTTATTACTCACCCACAGCTCATCCTGTGGGTAATGGTTTATTACTCACCCACAGCTCATCCTGTGGGTAATGGTTTATTACTCACCCACAGCTCATCCTGTGGGTAATGGTTTATTACTCACCCACAGCTCATCCTGTGGGTAATGTTTATTACTCACCCACAGCTCATCCGTGGTAATGGTTTATTACTCACCCACAGCTCATCCTGTGGGTAATGGTTTATTACTCACCCACAGCTCATCCTGTGGGTAATGGTTTATTACGCACCCACAGCTCATCCTGTGGGTAATGGTTTATTACTCACCCACAGCTCATCCTGTGGGTAATAGTTTATTACTCACCCACAACTCATCCTGTGGGTAATGGTTTATTACTCACCCACAACTCATCCTGTGGGTAATGGTTTATTACTCACCCACAACTCATCCTGTGGGTAATGGTCTATTACTCACCCACAGCTCATCCTGTGGGTAATGGTCTATTACTCACCCACAGCTCATCCTGTGGGTAATGGTCTATTACTCACCCACAGCTCATCCTGTGGGTAATGGTCTATTACTCACCCACAGCTCATCCTGTGGGTAATGGTCTATTACTCACCCACAGCTCATCCTGTGGGTAATGGTCTATTACTCACCCACAGCTCATCCTGTGGGTAATGGTCTATTACTCACCCACAGCTCATCCTGTGGGTAATGGTCTATTACTCACCCACAGCTCATCCTGTGGGTAATGGTCTATTACCCACAGCTCATTCTGTGGGTAATGGTTTATTACTCACCCACAGCTCATCCTGTGGGTAATGGTTTATTACTCACCCACAGCTCATCCTGTGGGTAATGGTTTATTACTCACCCACAACTCATCCTGTGGGTAATGGTTTATTACTCACCCACAACTCATCCTGTGGGTAATGGTTTAATACTCACCCACAACTCATCCTGTGGGTAATGGTTTATTACTCACCCACAACTCATCCTGTGGGTAATGGTTTATTACTCACCCACAACTCATCCTGTGGGTAATGGTTTATTACTCCCCACAACTCAACCTGTGGGTAATGGTTTATTACCCACCACAACTCATCCGTGGTAATGGTTTATTACTCACCCACAACTCATCCTGTGGGTAATGGTTATTACTACACCCACAACTTCTGGGGTAATGGTTTATTACTCACCACAATCATCCTGTGGGTATGGTTTATTACTCACCCACAACTCATCCTTGGGTAATGGTTTATTACTCACCACACAACTCATCCTGTGGGTAATGGTTTATTACTCACCCACAACTCATCCTGTGGGTAATGGTTTATTACTCACCACAACTCATCCTGTGGGTAATGGTTTATTACTACTCCACAACTCATCTGTGGTAATGGTTTATACTCACCCACAACTCATCCTGTGGGTAATGGTTTATTACTCACCCACAATCAATCCGTGAGTAATGGTTTATTACTCACCCACAACTCATCCTGTGGTAAGGTTTATTACTCACCCACAACACATCCTGTGGGTAATGGTTTATTAACTCACCCACAACTATCCTGTGGGTAATGGTTTATTACTCACCCACAACTCATCCTGTGGGTAATGTTTATTACTCACCCACAGCTCATTCCTGTGGGTAATGTTTATTACTCACCCCACAACTCATCCTGTGGGTAATGGTTTTATTACTCACCACAACTCATCCTGTGGGTAATGTGTTATTACTCACCCACAACTCGTCCTGTGGGTAATGGTTTATTACTCACCCACAACTCATCCTGTGGGTAATGGTTTATTACTCACCCACAACTCATCTGTGGGTAATGTTTATTACTCACCCACAACAGATCCTGTGGGTAATGGTTTATTACTCACCCACAAACTCATCCTGTGGGTAATGGTTTATTACTCACCCACAACTCATCCTGTGGGTAATGGTTTATTACTCACCCACAACTCATCCTGTGGGTAATGGTTTATTACTCACCCACAACTCATCCTGTGGGTAATGGTTTATTACTCACCCACAACTCATCCTGTGGGTAATGGTTTATTACTCACCCACAACTCATCCTGTGGGTAATGGTTTATTACTCACCCACAACTCATCCTGTGGGTAATGGTTTATTACTCACCCACAACTCATCCTGTGGGTAATGGTTTATTACTCCCCACAACTCATCCTGTGGGTAATGGTTTATTACTCACCCACAACTCATCCTGTGGGTAATGGTTTATTACTCACCCACAACTCATCCTGTGGGTAATGGTTTATTACTCACCCACAACTCATCCTGTGGGTAATGGTTTATTACTCACCCACAACTCATCCTGTGGGTAATGGTTTATTACTCACCCACAACTCATCCTGTGGGTAATGGTTTATTACTCACCCACAACTCATCCTGTGGGTAATGGTTTATTACTCATCCTGTGGGTAATGGTTTATTACTCACCCACAACTCATCCTGTGGGTAATGGTTTATTACTCACCCACAACTCATCCTGTGGGTAATGGTTTATTACTCACCCACAACTCATCCTGTGGGTAATGGATTTATTACTCACCACAGCTCATCCTGTGGGTAATGGTTTATTACTCACCCACAACTCATCCTGTGGGTAATGGTTTATTACTCATCCACAACTCATCCTGTGGGTAATGGTTTATTGCTCACCCACAGCTCATCCTGTAAGCAATAGCATAAAAACCAGAGTTACAGATGTCACAGTGCAGGGTCTTTAATGATGCAGCAGTCATTATCTGCAAGGTCAGTGAACGACCAGCAGTGTGTGACTCGCTGAACGAACTAGATGTGGGTCTCTGCACGATCCCAGGACAGTATCCCAGTATTCCATAACCCCAGTCCCCTGTGCCTCAATACATGTGACTGGAATAGTGCAGAGCGAGGTATAGGTTTATAATGTAGTTAATGTTAGTGTTGGAGATTTAGGAGTGAATCAGAAGCAATCACAAATCATATGGAAACCAATACACAAATCTCAATAAAATGGAAAATAAGGACATACACAAATCATATGCAATTCAAATCTTCCTTTACTAAACATCAGCTTTGAAGTTAAACTGACGAGACATTCTATTATCTCAGAGACCAACATCCCAAAATACGCCGGCACATCAAGCTTCAAGCCAGTCAGAAGTTACATTAGCACGTTATCAGTGATAAAAGCTTGAAGCCAATTGCATGTGATACTCAAAATCCATAACATTAAAAACAGTATTACAGTTTTCCAACTTTTCTTCCATTAGAAAAGCAAAGTTCCTCCTTATAGGTCAAAATCAATATCACTATTTCTCAGAGGAAGATTACGAAGCGTTTAAGCAATTAAGTAAATATGTAAGAAAATAATTAAATTTTATTTAAACTTAGGGTATACCTGGAGTGAGTTTCGGGGTCAACGCCCCCTCGGCCCGGTCTGTGACCAGGCCTCATGATAAATCAGGGCCTGATCAACCAGGCTGTTACTATTGGCCGCAAGCAACCCGACGTATGAACCACAGCCCGGCTGGTCAGGTACTGACTTTAGGTGCCTGTCCAGTGCCTTCTTGAAGACAGCCAGGAGTCTATTGGTAATCCCCTTTATGTATCCTGGGTATACAACATTTTTTTTACAATGGTCTCCAGGACACGCATTTTGGGTATAGTCTACATAAAACTGAACGTAGGAACCTTCGCTTGGCAACTGCTACACAAACCTTCAGCTAATAAAAACTGACTATGGTTGAAAATTTGAAGCCGATCGGATAAGGCATTCTTCAGTTATAAACGAAAGCAACGGTGGCCCGTGGCTTGGTGGCAAAATCTCTCGCTTCACACGGTGAGGGTCCGGGTACGACTCCCGGCAAGGGTAGAATCACTGGGCGTGTTTCCTTACACTGGTTGTCCATGTTCACCCATCAGTAAAATGGGTACCTGGGTGTTAGTCGACTGGAATGGGTCGCATCCTGGGACAAAACTGACCTAATTTGCGGGAAATGCTCAACATAACAAGCAACTTTCTATATACTAGTAGTATATCAGATGTCAGCTATGTATTTCTAGAAATAGATATTAAGAAACTAATCATTTTCTTTTTATATTTGTATTCTACGTATTTACACTTCTGTACAAACCTCTGGGAAAAAAACATGGCTATTTTTTTGAGAACGTTCAGTTTGATACTCTAATCTTTGGATTAAACCTGATTTCCTTTCATTTTTTCAGGCGCTGTTTGATCCCACTGGATTTGAGCGTTTCGGCGTCTGACCCCACTGTGCGTTCTCAGGCCTGTTTGACTCCCACTGGTTGAGCCTTTCAGGCGCTGTTTGACTCACTGGTTGGGCCTGTTCATCAGGCTGTTGACTCCCATGGTTGAGCGTTCTCAGGCGCTTTGACTCCACGTTGAGCGTTCTCAGGCGCTGGCTCCACTGGTACTGACGTTTCCAGGCTGTCTGACTCCATGTGACGTTCTAAGCGCTGTCTGACTCCATGTTGAGCGTTCTCAGGCCCTGTCTGTATCCACTGGTTGACGTTCTCAGCGCTGTCTATCCCATGTGACGTTTCTCAGGCGCTGTCTGACTCCACTGTTGAGCGTTCTCAGCGCTTCTACTCCCACTGTTACGTTCAGGCCTGTCTGACTGCCACTGGTGAGCTTCATCAGGCCTGTCTGAGCTCCACTAGATTGAGCCTTCTCAGGCTTCTGATCCAATGTTGAGCGTCTCAGGCGCTGTCTGACTCCAGGTTGAGCGTTCTACAGCGAAAGTCTAACTCCCAGTTGAGCGTTCTCAGGCAATGTCTGACTCACACTGGTGAGCGTCCAGGCGCTCTGACTCCCATGGAGAGCGTTCTCAGGCGCTGTCTGCTCCCACTGGTTGACTGTTCCAGCGCGGTCAGACTCCCACTGGTGAGCGTTCTCAGGCGCTGTCTGACTCCCACTGGTTGAGCGTCTCAGCGCTGTCTGGACTCCCACTGGTACGTTCTCATTGCGGTCTGACTCAATGGTTGAGCTTCTCAGCGCTGTCCTACTCCTCACTGCTGAGCGTTCTCAGGGCTGTCTGACTCCACTGTTGAGCGTTTCTCAGGCACTGTTTATGACTCCATGTTTGAGCGTTTCTCAGCGCTTTGTATCCACTGGTTGATGGTTCTTCAGCGCTGCTGACTCAACATGGTTGGCGTATTCTCATTCGCTGTCTGACTCCCACGTTAGCGTTCTCAGGCGCTGTCTAACTCCCTGGTTGGAGCGTTCTCAGGCGCTGTCTATCCCACTGTTGCCATTTCTCAGGCGCTGTCTGACTCCCACTGGTTGAGCCTTCTCAGGCGCTGTCTGACTCCCACTGGTTGAGCCTTCTCAGGCGCTGTCTGACTCCCACTGGTTGAGCGTTCTCAGGCGCTGTTGACTCCCACTGGTTGAGCGTTCTCAGGCGCTGTCTGACTCCCACTGGTTGAGCGTTCTCAGGCGCTGTCTGACTCCCACTGGTGAGCGTTCTCAGGCGCTGTCTGACTCCCACTGGTTGAGCGTTCTCAGGCGCTGTTGACTCCCACTGGTTGAGCGTTCTCAGGCGCTGTCTGACTCCCACTGGTTGAGCGTTCTCAGGCGCTGTCTTGACTCCCACTGGTTGAGCCTTCTCAGGCGCTGTCTGACTCCCACTGGTTGAGCTTCTCAGGCGCTGTCTGACTCCCACGGTTGAGCCTTCTCAGGCGCTGTCTGACTCCCACTGGTTGAGCGTTCTCAGGCGCTGTCTGACTCCCACTGGTTGAGCGTTCTCAGGCGCTGTCTGACTCCCACTGGTTGAGCGTTCTCAGGCGCTGTCTGACTCCCACTGGTTGAGCGTTCTCAGGCGCTGTCTGACTCCCACTGGTTGAGCGTTCTCAGGCGCTGTCTGACTCCCACTGGTTGAGCGTTCTCAGGCGCTGTCTGACTCCCACTGGTTGAGCTTCTCAGGCGCTGTCTGACTCCCACTGGTTGAGCTTCTCAGGCGCTGTCTGACTCCCATGGTTGAGCCTTCTCAGGCGCTGTCTGACTCCCACTGGTTGAGCGTTCTCAGGCGCTGTCTGACTCCCACTGGTTGAGCGTTCTCAGGCGCTGTCTGACTCCCACTGGTTGAGCGTTCAGGCGCTGTCTGACTCCCACTGGTTGAGCGTTCTCAGGCGCTGTCTGACTCCCACTGGTTGAGCCTTCTCAGGCGCTGTCTGACTCCCACTGGTTGAGCGTTCTCAGGCGCTGTCTGACTCCCACTGGTTGAGCGTTCTCAGGCGCTGTCTGACTCCCACTGGTTGAGCCTTCTCAGGCGCTGTCTGACTCCCACTGGTTGAGCCTTCTCAGGCGCTGTCTGACTCCCACTGGTTGAGCGTTCTCAGGCGCTGTCTGACTCCCACTGGTTGAGCCTTCTCAGGCGCTGTCTGACTCCCACTGGTTGAGCTTCTCAGGCGCTGTCTGACTCCCACTGGTTGAGCGCTTCCCTCATAAATAGAATAATACTCCCATGTGAACACCAGCACACATTAGTTAGAGAATGACAAGATTTATAAAGACATATCACTAACAGTTCACTAACAGAGATTGACAGTAGCAGCAGCAACAGCAAACAGTAGTAGTAGCAGCAACAGTAGTAGCAGCAACAGCAAACAGTAGTAGCAGCAGCAACAGTAGCAGCAAACAGTAGTAGCAGCAGCAACAGTAGTAGCAGCAACAGCAAACAGTAGTAGCAACAGTAGTAGCAGAAGCAAACAGCAGCAGTGGCAGGAGCAGCAACAAACAACAGCAAGCAGCAGTGGTAGCAACAGCAATATTCAACGTCTACTTTCTCTCCTGTTCTGTCAAATACCTGTGCTTCAGTGAGACATGTATGTAATTCTCTTGAGCCAGTTTTTCATGGTGGCAGTGTGGACGGAGGTGGGGAAGAGAACCTTCTGTTGCATCTTTCTAACCTCAAGATAACGTTCTAGGATGTTTCTAGCCCGAGACTCGACAACAGTAAGGAAGTCTGACCTTCACTGTTGTGTGCCTGACCTACATCAACACCTTAACGTACGTTATCTTTCTCCTGTATGTTTCCTCACCACCACTAAACTTTCTCTATATCTCTTCTACATCACCACTCCACCTCTCCAACTTTTCTCCTCCCCTCCCCGCTTTCTCTCTCTTTCCCTCCTCCCTCCTCCCTCCTCCCTCTTTTTGTATAGGGGTGTACAAGGTTTGGTTAAGGTTCCTAACTTTATTTACAAGTTAAGAGCTGTTTCGTACATCAGCTCATTTGAAAGCCTTTTTATTGTTATAAGACAAACAAATAGGGAACAGGATGAAGTTGGAGCCATCTGTGGGCCAGCAATTTCATTTGGTCAAGTGACTATATAATATTCATACATTCACTCATTCTCTCTCACACACACACACACACACACACACACACACACACACACACACACACACACACACGGTGGACAGGGATATTTTTCGAGGGACGGGAAACAGGAACACATGTGCACAACTAGAAGTTGACAACACAAACTGAGTCACAAGGATGTTAGAAAGTATTTCTTCAGGGTTAGTGTTGTCAGGCAGTGTAACGACCTGGTCAGTATTTTTCATAGCTACAAAAACAATAATGCTAAGGCAGTAGCGGTTACCGAAGAGGCCGGGCCAGGAGCTGAGACTCGACCCCTGCAACCACATACATGGGGAGTACATATAGGTGAGTACATGTACACACGACCCACCTGCGGAAGCCAGTGACATCCAGGGAGTCCCAGGGGAGTGTTGATATACAGTCAACCACCACCATCACAACTATCACATTACAACCACCACCATAACTACCACATTACAACCACCACCATTACCACCACAACTACCACCACCACCACAATAACCCCCACGACCATTACAACCTCGACAACGACCACATCCACCACCAATACAACCATCACGACAGCGATGACCACGACCACTGCCACTACGACAACAATGACCACTACCACCACACGACCACTATCACCACCCTTACAGCCACGACAACCACCATCACAACGGTCCCCCTTCCCTCCACTATCTTGAATGTTTATTAATCATGTTTCCTGGAACCCCCTCGCCCATGCCACAATAGATGACTCGAAACCATATAGTCACCCACTTAAAAAAAAAAAAAAAAAAAAAAAAAATCAGCTAACCTAACCCCCACACATAGTGCTAACCCAGACCCATTCCCAGTCCTAGCGTTACTGCCCATAGCGCTGGTGCTGGCCCAGGCTCAGCCCCCAGCCCCAATTCTAGTGGCAGTCCAGACTCTGCTAGGGACTCTACCACAGTGTTGCATAAGTGTATCAATCTTCAATTTGTCGGTATTTTAAACCATTTATCACATCTGTCAGACACTGCAACATCATGGGATCTTGATACAAGGAATTCTTCAACACTTGTCCAACCTTTGGACAAAGACTAAAACCTTAAATGTACCACCATCATTGTACAAGACCATAGCCCACAATACAGATGTAGTGGAAGAGTCTTCTTCTTCTGGAGAAAGTAGTTCCCCGGAAACAGTACGGCTTGGATACTGAGGATTATAGTGTAAGTAAGTTTATTCAGGTATACACAAATACAGTTACATAGAATTATCATACATAGCAGCATATGTGTAGAGAACCTGGGATAACCCAAAAAAGTCAGACAGAGTGACTTATTTCCATTGGGGTCCTTTTACCTTATTATAATATAAAGGTGATAATATCTTATTATTATTCTATAATGAAGATAACATCTTATTATCATACTAAAAAGACTATCTACTACACGAGGGTCATTACGACTATCTACAATACGAGGGTCATTAAGACTATCTACTACACGAGGGTCATTAAGACTATCTACAATACGAGGGTCATTACTAGGAATAAGGTAAAATTTACACGTATGTTAGCTAAAAAATATAAAATCATTCCCCTCCCTTTCTGTAGCTACATTCATCAGACACCTTTTGGCACTCTTCTTGAACTGGTTCATGCTATGACTGGCTTTGACATGTGCAGGCAGTCTGTTCCATTCCTTTATTGCTGTACAATAAAAGGTGTTTGAAGCCTGGCCAATGACTGCGGATACTACAAAGTTGTGCTCTCGACCCCCCTAGTACTATGATTGCTTTGGTTCCCAAGATATTCTGGACACTGTGAGCAATTTTATAAACATGATTCAGCTTCAATTGTTTTACTCTGTCTTCAACATTCAGCATATCCAACTGCTGTAATTCATTCTGGCCTACATGTTCTCTTGGTCCCAGGCCCAGGATGAATCTTACGATTTTGTTCTGGGTGATTTGCAGTCTATCTTTCAGTTTTTTTGTTAAGGCAGAGTACCATGAAGAGCAAGCGTAATCCATATGGCATTGTATAAGGGCTAGACATAGGGTCCTGCGAGCCTCAGTAGGTACACAGTGTGCTTGTCTATACAGGAACTTCAGTCTGGCATTCGCTTTCTTTACTACACTGTTCCCTATCAATTCTCCTGACATGCATGGGTCAAAGGGGATTCCCAGATATTTTACTGATGAAACCAAAGTGATGGGCTCCCCATTATACTGGACATTAAAATTATTTACCCTTCTCAGTTTATGTTTCGTGCCAAAGAGAATGGCTTCAGTTTTCCCGAGGTGTAATGATAGTTTGTTGTCTACTAACCATTTGCAGCAGGAGTCCAGTTCTAGTGTTAAAACATTAACTATATCATTAGTTATAACATTAGCTAGTGGAGTCCTAGAAACTGCACAAATTGATAACACATCTACCAAAAATTCTACCCAACCAAAACCGAAATTGTGCAAATTCTATATTTGGGGCATCTGTAAGCATGGAATATCAGGAAAAACAAGTGGGACATGCAACTTTGAGTATCCCCAAAAATGTCGTGACCTCCTGTCTAAAAATGTGTCGTTCTCCCACCTGTAAATTTCCAACCAGAAATGTGCCACTCTTCGGTCCTCCAAAAACAGATGGTATGCCCTGCATACCATCTAAACGGGACCACGAGGTACAGACCTCATAAGGCAAATAGTAGTATAGTTACGACAACCCCACCCAAAGTGATTTTTTAGTGGCAGGAAACGAAGAAATAAAATGGAAGGAAGTAACAAAAACAGTTCACCTTGGAGACTTGGATGGAGGCACAGCCAGTAGCCCCTCCCCTCATGGTCCTCCAGAACCACAACTGCTGATGCCATTAACAAAATCCCCCAACAAACAGAATACAAAGTCGTTTATATTTGCGAATATACAGGGCCTTAAGCCATCCACCAACAACAAAATACCTTTTATCAGGGGGCTTCTAGAGGAGTCAAATGTGATGTTTGCAGCCTTCACAGAGACCCACACAAAAGATCACTTTGAAAACGAAATATAGATAAATGGGTATAACCTTTTTAGATGCGACAGAAAGAACAGGCAACAAGGGAGGATTGACTTGTATGTCAAAGTCGCTCATCTGCACGGAGATGCTGAACACCACAAATGATGTAGTTGAAGTCCTAACAATAAAGATCGAGAACCAAAGCCTAATCATCGTGGTTGTATATAAGCCACCAGATGCAACCTCCCAACAGTTCAAGGGAACAGCTACTGAAAATTGATTACTGTTTGAAAAGCCGTCCAGCTCCATCCCCAAACATCTTACTGCTTGGTGAGTTCAACCTAAGACATACAAAATGGAAGAATGTAGCAAATAATGCTATAGCAGAAACAATCCCTGGAGGTAGCGCAGATGAAAGGTCACACACACACGAGCTGCTAAATCTCTGCGATAAACACACCCTAAGTCAGCAGATAGTGGAGCCAACAAGACTGGAAAACACACTTGACCTTATCTTCACAAATAATGAGGACCATAAAAAACAACTAATTCTGATCACAATCTAATCGAAGTTCAGACTTACATGCACAGGAGTCCTGATCAGCAAAATGCACGTAGTTGTGAAGGTGTCTCTACCAAATATAACTTCAACAAGAACATCAGCTGGGACCAGGTAAACCATGTCTTAAATTAAACATATTGGTTAGATATCTTAAATAACATGGGTCAAAACCATGCCTTGAAAGGATCAACTTCCTGGCAGCTGAAGTATGTTCAAGGCATATTCCCCTAAGAAACTGAAGACGCTTCCTCTACAATAGACGATTAAGAATCACTGAGCCTCTCAAGAACACAAGATTATCTGATACACGGAAGGAAGCGCTGACAGGGAAGTGGAAAGTATCGAACTTAAGTTAAAGGACTCTTACAAGACCCAGGATAAACAGAAAGAGCTAAAAGCGATTAGTGAAATTTAAAGGCATTTGAAATATTTCTTTTCATATGCCAAAAACAAGGCAGATACCACATTAGTTTCAGGCCCTTGCTCAGACAAGATGGGACTTACACAGATAACAACAAAGAAATGAGTAAGATACTGAAATACCAATACGACTCTGTTTAGCGAGCCACTAATCAGTCTAGAGATCGACAATCCAAACGATTTTTTCATGACTGAGCCTCAAAACTCCATCAATGTATGCCAAATTTCCAACATTACCCATACTCCGATACTTTGAGAATGTCACTGACAACATGCCCATGCACTCAGCCCCAGGCCCAGACTCGTGGAACTGTGAGATCAATAAGTATTGCAAGAAATCTCTTTCGCGTGTCCTAAGTATACTACGGAGGAGCTTAGACATAGGGGAAATTTCAGTCGCTAAAAACAACGGATATAGCCCCACTCCATAAAGGTGGCAGCAAAGCATTAGCCAAGAACTATAGACCAATAGCTCTAACGTCCCACATAAAAATCTTTGAAAGTGCTAAGAAGCATGATTGTAAATCACTTGGATTCCCAAAAAAAACTGCACAATCCAGGGCAACGTGGGTTCAGAGCAGGTCGCTCTTGCGCAAGCTCTCACAACTACTGGATCACTATGATATGGCCTTGGATGCAATGGAAGAAAAACAGAATGCCGATGTAATATATACAGACTTTGCAAAAGCCTTTGACAAGTGCGATCATGGCGTAATAGCGCACAAAATACATGCTAAAGGAATATCTGGCAAAGTGGGGAAATGGATCTTCAACTTTCTAACCAATCGAACACAGTAGTGGTGAACAGAGTTAAATCAGAAGCTGCCATAGTAAAAAGCTCTGTTCCCCAAGGCACAGTACTCACCCCCATCCTGTTCCTCATCCTATCAGACATAGGCAGATATAATCCTTTGCAGACGGTACTAGGATTTGCACGAGACTGTCATCTATTGAGGACACGGGTAACCTCCAAGAAAATATAAACCAAGTTTTCCAATGGGCAACGGAAAACAATACGATGTTCAATGAAGACAAATTCCAACTACTCAATTACGGAAAACTGGAGGAGATAATAATTAGAACTGAGTATACTACAAACTCTGATCATACAACAGAAAAATAATGTGAGGGACCTGGGAGTGGTAATGTCTGAGGATCTCGCTTTCAAGAATCTCAATAACGCTACGATCACAACTGCAAAGAAAATGTTAATAACAATAACAAGTTTATTTTAGCATGATACATGTTTGTACAAAGGAGTGTAATAATTTGGTGAACATACAGAAGATTTCGGGCTACTTAAAACTAACTTAAGATTCATAAGGCAATAACAGTGCAGTAATTTTACATATGGTCATTAGGCGTGTTACAATGAATACAATAAAATTGAATATTCAACTAGTTATCGTCTACACGTCCTCATCCCAACATGGCATTCTTCAGGTCACCATGCGTCACTCACACCTCACTCTCCACCTATATATAATGTCTTTCTACCTCTATGTTAGAAGTGATCAAGGTCCCAGGACCGAAACGTTTTCTAATAAATATGTCATAGTGTTTGCTTACGTGTCTTTCCTTACCGTTCATTTACAAGTTGTTAGACTACGGAGGCAAAAACACTCCTCCAGCTCATTCAGTGTTACATAAATTAAACCAATCATACTATAAAAATGGCAGAGAGAATATATGGACCTGGTCAAATCTCTACCTAACAATCATTGACAGTAGATCACATCAAACATTAAACACCATATAATGAACAGGCGAATGTTACACTTAATCACACACAACTTAATAGCAAGAGAGATTTATTAAGTCGTATATAAATAAGGAGTGAAGGAAGGAAAGTTGGGATAATATATGTGAAGGTTCAAAGGGGTGCATGTTGCAGCATTCAGCAGGTACGTGTATTTTTTGTGTTAGATGGTAGTGTTGTTAGGTAAGACACATATGCAACAGTTAGACAACTTTATTCCGAAACGTTTCGCCTACACAGTAGGCTTCTTCAGTCGAATACAGAAAATAGGCAGGAACAGTAGAGATGTGAAGACGATGTAATCAGTCCATCACCCTTGTAGTCGTAGAATTTGAGGTTGTCAGTCCCTCGGCCTGGAGAAGTTCAGTTCCATAGTCAGGAACTATCTGAAGATCAAGCGACAGTGCGGAGACTTAAATACTGTCGGAAGGAGAGGTGCAGAGTAGTAGTAGTAGTAGTAGTAGTGAGAATGTAACCACTGAAAGGTCATGTCCTTCTCAGATCCAACACTTCTCACTTGAAAAGCTTGTCCAAGGTGTTTTCTGTACCAAGATGGACAAGCTTTTCAAGACAGAAAACACCTTGGACAAGCTTTTCAAGTGAGAACACATGGTATCTCAGATGGTAGTGGAGGAAAGTATGTTTTGGTGCGAGTTTCATAATGTTTATAATGGGGAACTTTAATAAACACCGAGGATGGAGACACCACTAGCACAAGTTTAACCTTGTAACTACAAATATATAATTATTAATAGGATCTATCTCCCCATCCTCTCCCTCTTTACATCCCTCCCCCTAGTCTATTTTCCCATATCCTCTCCATTCCTCTTCCTCAATGTGGCTAGTTCTATGTGCTTAATTGTCCACTTATTGAAGAATATATAGTATAATAATCTAAGATACCAGACATAAGCAAATTTCCTAAATTTACTTGCAACAGAGAAGTGAACCGTAGACATAAATCCAGATGTTAACCCGTTTGGGGCCTAGTTCCTAGGCCTTTTGTGCATCCAGATGTTCTTCCACTACCCTCCACAGGATGGTCATGAGGTGCACAGTAAACTAGCTGCTTCGGTGGCAAAATTTACAAAGTCCAACTCGGTCCAAGTCGGACCGAAACGTCGCCGTAAGCTTCTTTCTCCTATGTGCGGGTTGTTTGCGTGTTGTTCCAGTCACGGTGCTGTACCTTTGTTATTTAATCTAATTTCTCTCATCTTCCCTTCACCCTCCCCTCCATTCTCGCTTCTCCTCCTTCCTGCGACTTTTGTTCTTGGTTTCTCTTACTCTCTTTGGTTAACCTTGTTTAGAGATGAGGAATGTACAACAATGAATGAACTAATAGATTAAAAGTCTAGTGTACTGGGAAGCGCTACTAGTGTGGACAAAGACAAGTATATAGAACAAGACACTATTTACATAACGTTACACTGTAAGCAGAGTTTTTCTACGTCATAAAAAATTTTAGAGCATAACTATCCTGATAGACTTGTCCTCCATACAATGCCTTTGTCCACATACCAGTGTACACAGTACTGTGTGTTGCGCCTCCAGCCAACACTAATCAAGTGCGTAAACACAGAGAAACACTGCATTAAAACCTAAATAGATGACATGTCATTAACGATGTTAACGTCATCTTTGCCTGTTGCAATATGCAAATATCTCCACATTTACAATTACTTTCATAAAAAAATGCAAAATACAAAGTTACAGAAAAACATGACACGAAAACTGACAGAAGGCCAAATCAAATTGGATTTAAGAACATAAGGAACACTGCAGCAGGCATACTGACCCATGCGAAGCAGGTCCATGCCCCCCGGATTAGCCCAATGACCCACCTAGTCAGGTCACTTCCACTTAAGGAAGGAGCACGGCACCAGACCCAGCAGCATAAGCTAGTCAGGTCCAACTCACACCCACCCACACCCACTCATGTATCTATCTAACCTATTTTTAAAACTACACAACGTTTTCGCATCTATAACTGTACTCGGGAGTTTGTTCCACTCATCCACAACTCTATTACCAAACCAGTGCTTTCCTATATCCTTCCCGAGTCTGAATTTTTCCAACTTGAAACCACTGCTGCGAGTCCTGTCTTGGCTGGAAATTTTCAACACGCTATTTATTCCTGTTTTCCATTTGTACACCTCGATCATATCCCCCCTAATTCTACGCCTTTCTAAAGAGTGCAGATTCAGGGCCCTCAGTCTATCCTCATAGGGAAGATTTCTGATACATGGGATCAACTTTGTCATCCTCCTCTGTACGTTTTCCAGTGCATTTATATCCATTCTGTAATACGGTGACCAGAACTGTGCAGCATAATCTAAATGAGGCCTAACCAAGGATATATAGAGTTGAAGAACCTGAGGACTTCTATTATTTACACTTCTTGATATGAAACCAAGGATTCTGTTCGCTTTATTGCAAACACTAATGCACTGTTGTCTTGGTTTCAGGTTACTGCTAACCAGAACTCCTAAATCCTTTTCGCAATCAGTAGTATTAAGATCTACTTTATTTAGTTTATATGTGGCATAGTTATTTTCCTGTCCAGCATTTAGAGCTTTGCGTTTGTCTATATGAAACTGCATCTGCCACTTCTCCGACCATTGCATCAGTCTATTCAAATCCACTCATGTATTTATCTAACCTTTTTTAAAACTACACAACGTTTTAGCTTTGACGGTACTCGGGAGTTTGTTCCACTCATCCACAACTCTATTACCAAACCAGTGCTTTCCTATACCCTTCCTGATCTGAATTTTTCCCAACTTTAAACCATTGCTTCGAGTCCTGTCCTGGCTAGATATTTTTAACATTCCCTTTTGTTTCTGTTTCCCATTTATACACCTCAGTCGTATCCCCCCTTAATTCTACGCCTCTTTAGAGAGTGAAGATTCAGGGCTCTCAGTCTGTCCTCATAGGGAGAATTTCTGATACACGGGATCAATACTGTCTTCCTCCTTTGTACGTTTTCTCAGTGCATTTATATCCATTCTGTAATATGGTGACCAGAACTGTGCAGCATAATCTAAATGAGGCATAACCAAGGATATATAGAGTTGAAGAACAACCTGAGAACTTCTATTATTTATATTTCTTGATATGAAGCCAAGGATTCTGTTCGCTTTATTGCGAACACTTATACACTGTTATCTTGGTTTCAGGTTATCGCTAACCAGAACTCCTAAATCCTTTTCGCAATCAGTAATATTAGGATCTACATTATTTAGTTTATACGTGGCATGGTTATTCTGCTGTCCAACACTTAGAACTTTGCATTTGTCTATATTAAACTGCATCTGCCACTTCCCCGACCACTGCATCAGTCTATTCAAATCATCCTGGAGTGCTCAATTGTCCTCATTAGAATGAACTGGACGGCCTATTTTGGCGTCATCAGCAGATTTGCTGATGTCGCTATTTATTCCCTCATCTATGTCGTTTATGTAAATTGTGAACAACAACGGGCCCAACACTGACCCTGTGGAACACCGCTTGTGACGTGCCCCCATTCTGATTTCTCCCCACTTATGCAAACTCTCTGCTGCCTAGAACATAAACGAGATTAAAATGTATTGAAAATCGAGTACGAAAAGAACTTGCAGACTTAAATATAGCACACAAAATTACCTATCAGTAAAGAGCGCTACACTAACAGAATCACAGATATCCATCAGTAAGAGAAATGCAAACCATTTAACATGTGGTAACTGATGGTATGAGCTAATTCAACCTTAAGAAATCAGTAACAACAAAGAATCTGTTAACCCTCCATGTTACCTGGAGAGTATACCTGGATAGAGTTTCGGGGGTCAACGCCCCCGCGGCTCGGTCTTGACTAGGCCGTAACGAAACCATTTTGAAAGAGGTGAAAAAATATAACTAGGTATTACTCCCCACCCTTGATCATCCATACAATATATAATCTCCCCTCCACCTCTCCAAACCAACTTTATTAATAATAAATATATTATCGGTCTACCCAAGTCTAGTACAGGTTGACAGATTTCATTACCTTGTATACACAACCCATTTTGCGTGATTAATTATAACAGATTAAAGTAACCAGCTTCTATTTACACTAAATTAATATTACAAGGAATGACGTAGGTGCACTCTGCAGGTTCTCCAACAATGAAACCTCCAGAGTTCCGTATTTTTAATTTTCGTACATTTTGTAATTTTTAGAACGCAAGGATTTTTCACTCTAACTTGAAAAAGTCCAGAACTCAGTTGAACGCCGAAGGCAGTATCCAAATTGCTCTGACATCAAAAAGCCCTAATTCTTATGATGTATCAAAACTGAAACATCATCATTGCTCCAAAACCTGAAGTGAAAATATTTTCAATGAAAATATTTGGTTTAAGAAATCGTAATGACACGTGTCTATTACGATTTTCTAGTCATTGTTGCGTCATGAAGTTGACTTGACAGAGTTTTGTCACGGCCACTAGTTGGAATTTTCTTAAAAACTTGCATTGTGGTCCAGAGTGCTGTGCTACCTCCTATGAATGTCAGAAATATACTATTTGGATGAATTTATTTGGCTACTGGTTTTTGGCTAACGCGACGGGCTGGAGTTTCGAGACTATGACCGCGGGTTCAATCCCGGCCGGGGGTATGGTTTAAATTATTTGGTTCCTTAATGAGATTTTTATTAAATTTGTCTATTACAATTGTTTTTCATGCAGTTTATTTTTCGTTTTATTATTTTGTTAATTTTCTCTTTCATTTTGTATGACTATTCTCCATACAAATGAATTCAATGAACTATTTTGAATTTAAATGCTCCTTGTGTTTTTTCCGCATTCTGTGGACTTTCAAATCTAGTGGTTAATTTTGCTGTACACAAATATGTTTTGGGGTAATACCCAAAAAAGTTCGCCGTCCCTGTGTTAAGGTAACTTATTAATGAAAACAAGATACCATATATATTAAGCAAATTTCCTAAATTTCCCAAATTTCATTGTAACATAAGTGAACTGTAGATATAAATCCAGATGTACTCCTGTTAACCCTTTTGGGGCCTCGTTCCTAAGCCTTTTGTGCAGTCATCTGCTCTTGCACTACCGTCCACAGGATGGATATGGGATGCACAATAAACTAGCAACTTCGGTGGCAAATCTAGGATGCAATCATTGTCTGTAACGTAAATATGTTTGCTTTAAAAAACAAACTTCATCATGAGCAATAAAAATAGAAACCAAGTAGCAATCCAGTCATTGTGACTGAAAATTAAAGATTGTTAGTTACCGCAATAAGGCTTCGCTTACCATTTTTCTTGTGAATAAAATGCCCGAACATGTCTATAGTCTTCACGAACGCCACTGCTAAAACCATGTGTAATACACAAGCAGAGTTTATTTAGGCACAGGTACACTCAAGTACAATTATCATGCATCGTGTACATTACCTAGGATAACCCAAAAAAGTCAAAATGACTTATTTCCATTTGGCCAGTCCTTGCCTGAACCCAGTGATGTAACAAGTGTTCAAGACATTTTTTACGATTATTTAGAGATTAGACATAGGTTTTTCCATGTTTATGGACTAAATAACTTAACCTAAATTGAAGGAAAATAGTGTGGAAAATACTGGGAAGAATCATAAGTTTACGCTGGTAATGGCGTAAGACAACAAACTCTAAAATGAGGATGGGTTCCTTTATTACTGAACTTTCCTAAATAGCTCACTTGTATATATGCGATTCTCTAAAAATAATTTGTTTTCTCTCTCCCCTTCCCCCTGTGCAATGACAAGTTGTTGTACATGGTATGATACTCGCCCACATGATCACTCTCGACCTCAACTCTAACAAACACAGAAATACAAATCATAGCACAGCAACATCCTTTGTAGAAACTCAAACAATTTACAACAACGGCATCTATCAAGGAGACAGCAGAGGCCAGGTTGATGCGAACCAGCTTCTCCAGTAGTCGGAGAACAACAGGGTGCTCAAATTATGGGAATTTCTGCTAGTATACTATAGAAAAAAATTTAAAAACTGCAAAGGTACAAAAAAGAAAAAAGATGATGCAAGAATGGGGAATGGGGCTAAGTCTGGGGACAACTGGTCCCAGAACATGAGGAGGTACTTGTACCTCCTCCCATGGCAGACATAGGTCTCAAACACTCCCAAGACAGGGAGCCAAGGCCGGGTCACCATCTGGGAAAGACCCAGGCCGGGAGAATGCCGGCGAATCAAGAAGTCGTGCATTCCTCCCCCATCAGCAGCAAGGATAAACACCCACCTGTTCTACTCACTCCCTTATATAAACTTGTAATCTTATCCTCTGTACTCATTGTTGAAGAGGATCTCAGATATTGAAATATAAGGATCAACCAGTCTCCAGTCTTAGTCTATATGCGGGTTTCCGTCTACTGATACAAGTCAGAGATTTTCGCTTTGTAAAGCGTATAATTTCTGGCCTAGTGCCTGCACTGCTCTCTCCTTTCTCTGTTATCTGACTTGTATTACACTTCATTTATTTACTATCAGTTCCACACTGTATGCTATTAATGTACACTGAGGACCGGACAAAGTTCCAGCAGAGACAATCTTAGCCAAAATATATATAAAAATGTTGCAAATATGTCTATTTACCTAAGGTGACTGTTGGTGTGTTTATACCAAGCATAGTCTCACGTGAAAAGAAGAGTTTATGAGAATGTGGGAAGGAAGGAAGGAGGGAGCTAATCTGCTGAAGGGGAAAGAAATGACAGGAGTAGGGCTGGCAGGAAACGGGGGATGGCACTAGATGGATGGCACTAAGGGAAATGGCACTAAAGAAGAGATGGCACTAGAGGGATGGAATATTTAACTTGGTCTATTATTAAATTCATATTTGCAGTTCTAAACCCATATAAGTCAAACAGCCCCTGATCCATGGGCAGAGTAGCCATAATTCCCTGAATAAATTACTCTTCACCAGCATCGTTAAACCCCTCTCATAAGATAAACATAGTGAACAGAAATAATCACAAGAAAAAAAAAAGGTCACAAAATTAGGATAGGCTAGATTACGTTAGGTTAGGTACAGATGGGTAGATATGTTTCCACTCAGCATTGAACCTGTCACGTCCAATGCTGAATTAATATATAAAATTATAACACAAGAGAAATATTCCATCACATAACAGTAAGCCAACGAAAGGCCTCTGTTAGATGACCCAAAGCTCCAGCTATGGGTCATCATATGACCAAGACCCGCGTCAGGGAACACTTGTCCTGTTCCCCGACAAACCTTACCTAACATATAATTACCGTGACTTAACCTTTGTAGGTTACAATAACCTCAGTGACGACAGTGTATATCACAATATTTACACAGAGCACAAAGATCTTCCAGCTGATTCTGGACATCCAAAGTGAATTAAAGGAAAACTAGCCAGAGGCTTTAATTGCTAAGTTTCGCTCTGCGTACGGTTTTATCAAATCATGACGTGCTTAAGCTTTTTCAATAAAGCTTGTTCTCATTCATGACGGGGGGGGGGGGGTTTGGAGGTGTCCACAGCCAACCCATTGACAACGAAATTTAAGTTTTCTGAGGGAAATGAAATTTATCATTTTCCTGATACAGAAAAGAAATTTAACGTTTTCCTCACAAAAGAAAGTTGATAACATTTTTCTGACAAAATAAATTTAACATTTTCCCCTGATACTAAGAATCAGGGCAGATTCTTTGATAAGCTATTAAACTGTGTTGGAGATGGGTTTATATTTAACAGTCTGCGTCTGTGCTATTTTATGCTACAAATAGCACTAATATATAAATAAAATTAAGACAATCATTGTAAATATCTTCCGTCCCAAGTGCCACATCCCCTCCCCCGGTACTACCTCATATTCCTGTGTTTTCAGAACTTGATAAAGCTCTGTGGAGAGCGAAACGTTGGCCTAATAAAGGCTTGTTCTACATTGAGTCTTATTCTTCACTACTGTTTATACTACGCTGTCTCGACCTAACCTGAGTGTTTCTCAGACACGTGTTGTCTTGTCGCTAAGAAAGACAGGAATGTAGATAAATGGTTCTCTGAACCATTTATCTACATACGTGTTGTCCTGTAACTAGGATCAAATTAATAAATTATAAACCTTATAAAACTAAATAAAGAAAATGTAACACCCAAAAGGGTTCAAAGAAAAACCCTCTCTAATCCTGCCTTTTTTTTACTCGCTGCTCACAGTACTAGTAATAATAGTAGAATTACCGACAATTTATGCGACATTTTATTGTGGCAACGTTTCGCTCTCCAGGAGCTTTGTCAAGATGAAGAATTAGACACGTGTAACATCTGGGTATCTTTATTTGTAGACGTTTCGCCATCCATGTACTGATAAAGCCACTGGATGGCGAAATGTCTACAAATACAGATACCCAGATGTTGCAATGTGTGTAATTCATCTTGTCGGTATTGCATACCATTCACGTACGAGCTTTGTCAAGTTTGACAAAACTTCTGGAGAGCGAAACGTTGCCACAATAAAATATCGCATTAGTTGCACTTGTGTCTACCTCACAGTACTGGGACACAAGGCAACCACCTAGGTCACATTAATAAATTACACAGCAGTATTTATAATACATAATTTATATGGCGATACTCAAAATACAAAGAAAAAAATACTACTAAGACTTGAATCTCTGTTAGAGAATACAATGTCATTAACACAAAAATGACTAGATGAGAAGTGGGAGCTGATTGTCCTGTATACACAGATAATTTTACTGTATATATTTGCAGAAATTCACTTTCATGTTTAATAACCTTCTAATGTATAAACACGTGGGCACAGACGCGAATAGAGATCAGCATTGCCATTTAGTCGAAATTTTCCACAAGACTATGGGAGCAATGGCCTCGCGTGGGAACTTTGTCTCCTGTCCAAGGACAAAGCCCCTCAAATATAAATAGCAATAATTAAAGTTTCAAAAAGGTCTCCTAGACACCCTTCCTACTGTCCTTCCTTCCATCCAACCAAATGGCCGTCCTTAACCCCCCCCCCCGTCCTCCCATACAGAAATTCTGGCGCCGTTCCTGACTGCCTGGTTTCCATCTATTGATCCCACTCCTGTCCGTTCTACTGGGTTCTACTCTTAGAAACTATTTAAATCTCATCCCACTGATCCCACTCCGTTCTACTGGGTTCTTCTCTCAAAACCTATTTACATTTTATACCACTCCATCACTCAGTACAACTAGGTTCTTAGAATCTATTTACCACTCATAGATACCGGACGTCATGAGTGATTAAAAAAAAAGTACAGGGAAGTCCCACCTAGTATGGAAAAACGATCAAAATTTAAAGATGAGTACCAGTTGTAATAAGTCATACGATGATAGGATACGCCATAGCTCACTTAAACTTCCAGGAACATTTCTCGTGAGAAATTTGTTGGTATTCATATAAATGGTCATTACACAAATAACCCGCACATAGGAGAAAGATACTTATGTCGATCATTAACTAGTCACATTATGTGACTAGTTACTCTCTAGTTAGTTTCTTTTTCCTATACGAGGCTTGTGTGTTGTTCCAGGAACGGTATTGTGCCTTTTTATTTTTCATAAATTGTCATTTAATGGCGGCTTGTAGTATATTTAAGGTCGTGTGGTATAGTCTATTGTAAAGAGCGATGCACGTAATCCATTGTGGCTCATTTACTTCGATGTTCTTAAATATACTGTCGGCTACAATTGTATAAATTTTTGACAAACACAGAAAGCTATTTAATTTTCAAGGCAATTAATTGTTGGCACTTGAAGGCTGTTGTCGGTAAACAGCTGGACCCTCACCTTTACCTTTGATGAGTTCCGCGAATATTCTACTCCCAGAGCCCGGCCTTGGACCAGGCTCGTCTGGTGCTTGCCTAGTCAACCAGGCTGTTACTGCTGGTAGTCCGCTGACGCACATTCATCACATTCTAGTTAATCTGGTATCTGCTAAAGATGCTTTTCCAGTTCCTTCATGCTATCTTATTTGTATGCCTAATTTTTAAAAAATCGGAAAATTAACGTGCTTATCAGTTTTTAACTAAATTACTGTGATCATTTTTAAGATGGTTTCAACCTTGTCCTGGAGACTGGTCCTAAGCCAGATAGATGTAGGATAAGTGGAACTATTATCCAAGTCCATACGTTCCAGGGAAGAAACTTATGGAAAATCTCAAATCAGGAAGTACAATACAGTACAAGAAAAAAATACTGTAATTGCTGTTATGCAGAATTTCAATATTTTTTTTATGGGAAAATTTATGTTTTTATATATTTATGGGAAAAATCTCCTGAGAAATGGCCGAGATGTCAGTAGCAATACTGAGGCAGACTTCGGTACTTCACGTCCTTATTAAGCCTCTCATTTCTCGATGTTAATATTATTACTCGATATACACTTCGAAACTTATCTTACAAACACTAGACGAAAATTAGTTCCCTAACAGGGTGCAGTAAACTGCAGCTGTAAGTCAGTCTCCAATGAATGAAATAAAAATGAACACATACCATCCAGGAGCTGTAGGCATGAAGGCTCGAAGTCGAGGACCTCCTGTGGACACCTGGACACTACCACGGTAGAGCTCAGGTTTAGGGAAGTCGTCTCTGTGGAGTTGAGTCCAGATTCCATTATCACAGTCATTTTTCCTTAGACTACAGATGGAAGCCTCTTCCCGGAGATACAAAAATTATTCAAACTTGAATCGAACTTTGTACTTGATGAGCCAACTTATCTGTGGCGGCAAATTTATTCTGCACTAAGTTGTTCCAGCCAGAGTATTGTGAATTCTATTTTTCGTTATGTCTCGAAGTTCTCAATTCAGACAATACAGGAGATACACCATACCTTTACTTCTGAGTTGCACTTTGCTAAATGCCTCGCTGCATTGTCTCGTCAAAACAGACGTTAACTGGACTCGGTGTTTAACGTTGAACTTACCGGGACATGTCCATGGTGTTTGGGACGAGTGGAATATTCACAAAGCACAGAGCGACCGCTGAGCTGGACGCTCACTGCAGGACTGGGCAAGTGAGCGACAGGTAAGCTGAGGGAACTCAAGTCGTCTTGAGTTCAGGCGAGAAGCCTCGCCTCACCATGACTAGCAGGACCACAGGAGGAATCTTTCTATTAGAGACTGGGTGACAGGGTCACACACGCATGGCTGATTATTTCTCGTTCACGTCTTTGGTGCTACAATAATCTCGGCTTAGTCTCTATAAACATAACACTTTCACTCTTCTCGCAGAAAGAAACATTTTTTCCTTAAAGGAGACTCAAATCACTGCGGATGTCATCGGCCTCAATAACACTATGTTCAACACATTTGCTGAGGAGCTTTATACACCTTTCAAAGACTTACACGTGTCTTGAATAAGTGGGCCAAACTAGGATCCATTTCAGGACGTCCCTATAAAAGGTCAGGCACGTCATCTCGTGTGAAGGCCAAAACTGAATGATTGTATATCTTGTCTTCAGAACACCTTGACCAATGACATCCTTGAGTAGTTGGAAATTAAGAACTCGTCAGCACCCTCAGTGACATCCAGGTTACTCCTGAAAGGACAAAAAAAATACGGTTACACTGGACTGCTTCTTTATCTTATGTAGTGTTAGTAATGCATGTCAACGATGTTTTGATATATAAACCTACTAACAGCAATAATACTGCTTTATAAAGCATTATAAACCAGCATTCCCATAACCCAAAGATTTCGCCACCCAAAGTAAAAGAAAATTGCTGCACCTACGTTATATTTCCTCGTAGCTCTCGTACAGTCTTTTTCCTAAATGACAACAGTAAAACATTTGACTTCCTTTTTTAAATATCTTATATTAAAAACTTTCATATATTCTTTTTTTGCATTTTGCAATTAAAATATCGAAATAGGCTGTTTTTGTATTGTGAGAAAATTTGCCTCTGTGTGTGTGTGTGTGTGTGTGTGTGTGTGTGTGTGTGTGTGTGTGTGTGTGTGTGTGTGTGTGTGTGTGTGTGTGTGTGTGTGTGTGTGTGTGCGCGCGCGCGCGCGGTCGGTTTACACATTTTGACAGTACACCTTAAATATTTTTAAAGGGGTGGACCAGTAAGCCAGCGGAAGGCCTCGGTCAGATGACCAAAGCTCTAAAGGCGGGTCAAATCTGCCTAAGACCCGTGTCAGGAAACACTTGTCCTGTTTCCTGACAAACCTTACCTAACCTGACCACATTTTGACACTCGAGGAGGAGGAAAGAATCTTGATGCTTCTCAAAGTCTTATGATACAAAGAATTATAGTTATTCTACTGTTTCTCGGATCAAACCTGACTGCTGTCATTCTCAGAGCCATTAGTTAATGGTTGTAGCGGTTACCTCTAACCTTAATAACAATAATAATGAACATCAAAATGGTATACAATACCGACAGGTTGGTAGGTAAGACACATAGGCAACAGTCAGGCAACTTTATTCCGAAACGTTTCGCCTTCACAGTAGGCTTCTTCAGTCGAATACAGAAAGTAGGCAGGAACAGTAGAGATGTGAAGACGATGTAATCAGTCCATCACCCTTGAAGTTGTAGAATTTGAGGTTGTCAGTCCCTCAGCCTGGAGAAGTTCAGTTCCATAGTTCCTGACTATGGAACTGAACTTCTCCAGGCTGATGGACTGACAACCTCAAATTCTACAACTTCAAGGGTGATGGACTGATTACATCGTCTTCACATCTCTACTGTTCCTGCCTACTTTCTGTATTCGACTGAAGAAGCCTACTGTGAAGGCGAAACGTTTCGGAATAAAGTTGCCTGACTGTTGCGTATGTGTCTTACCTACCAACAATAATAATGCCAGGAGAAAGGGGCTAGTAACCCTGTTTCCTATACAAATTACTTAACAGAAACTTTATAAAAAGTTTATAATAATATACATTCGTCTTTGAGTTGCTACTCCAACTTAATAAAGTTTGGGCACTGAAAATTCGACACCTTTCACCTCTTACTATAAATATACTTCATCTCGCACAACTTTATCTTAATATTCTATAAAGTATTTTTCATTAAATTCTGCCACTACAAGACGTTTACTTAGTATTTTTCCTATAATCTGCTCCAACAGTTTTCTTCCTGTCAGTTTTACTGTTCTCTCATCCCCCGCACTCTTCAACACCTATCTATCACTTGTACTAATATTGAGCTGGAATGTACTGTTTACGGTTAAGATCACACTCAGGGCTAGTGTAAATAAAGTGACCCTTCACTCAAAATATTCTGATCTCTTGCAATAACTTAATTTTGACCTTCATCATTCTTCAATTCACTATGCCCGTGACAACGTTCAGAGAAAATTGGGGAAGATAAAAGCCAATCCTGAGTCCATTACTAACACTCGGTAACTGGCTAATGTTCCTCCATGACCCTGAGTCGCCTAAGTCATCCAATATCACCTCGTATTAAAGGTTTATAACACTGCTAGAGAGAAGCTTCAAGGAGGATCTGTAATTCGTATGACAAGCCTAGAGCATTCACGCGTCAAGAAATGGGGGTTCACCTAACTGCATCGACGGAGATGTGGTTACCCAGCAGGCTGAGGGATACGGGTGTCGTCACTGCCTTAGTGTCTTATATGGCTAGACAAAAGCATGCTCACAAGCATGCATGCTTTAATGCTAGTAAGCCAGCACACGCGCGCATAAACAAGATTGCATACATACTCACTTTCACAAACGCGCGTACGTACGTGCGAATTTCTGCGCGCGCGCACACGCATGAACGCGCGCACACGCAAACGCACGCACGCACACGCAAACGCACGCACGCACGCGCGCACACACACACACACACACACACACACACACACACACACACACACACACTGTTGCAACCCCTGAATGGGTTACAATGATTATTATGTATATATAATGTATATTATCTTTTCATATAATTTTATATTGCTTATATTTGCGATAATAGCTAAATCGTAAATATATTGCTTTATATTCTTATTTGACTTATGTTGTTAGGATGTACATAATATGTGCTCAGTTCAAGTCTTGATTGTCAAACTACTGTAATTATCGCTTGTCGCTCGTTATACTGCCGGCTTCTGAGCTGTGCTGTCCACGGGGCTATCACGTGATCGAGGGGGGGGGGTGTCCTCACCTCTCGTGAAGTATTCAGTCTGCTCTAGACTCGCTTGGTCGTTGGACAGATTGTCTGTCTCATTATTCTTGTTAGTTCTGTAGAACTCTGTTCACAGAACATTGTATAGACTTAGTGATTTTCGACGTTGTACTGAGGTTGTGTGTCACATAGACACTCTGAACATCTCAGGTCCCGAGCTATAGCTTCTGACCTAATTTTGTACTGGTTTCTGTGTATTGTCACAGTCGGGTTTTCCTATGCTGAACTTAGATTCAGTATTATGGGAGTTTTGTAACTTTTGTGGAGGATCTGCTGATGGTCCCTACTTAGTGTCGTTATATTATCTCCTTGATCCTGATTGTGTCGCAGTTGCTTGTTATATGGCTATTGGGCTTAGCATTCTTTTCATTGTTCAAGCAGACTGTTCTGGCTGCCAGTCTGTCAAGAAGTTATTTTATTTGAGGACTTTGTCAGTCACTTGTTTAAGTCTAGTCGAGTCGTGAGACATAGCAAACTACTTAGAGCACTTACACACATACACACTTACTTGTACATATCTGTAATATCTTATTAAATGTTAATGTACCAGACGGTACTTAAGAATTATAAATGTGATATGTGCTTTCAGCACAATATTGAACTCGAGAGATTGATTTTATTTTGATTGCTGTGATTAATTTAATTTGATAATATACCTCTAGACAACTTAATGATTAATAAATTTATTAAATTTTAATTTCTCTAGTTAGTAGCCTACCAGTTGTAATCCTGAAGCAATATTGAATAATACTGAATTCTAATGGATAATTGAACAAGGATACTGACTACTTGTTACGAAAACCCAGTAACAGGCTGGATGCTAGAAGGGCAGTCCTTTCTAGTATTCACTGGAGATCTCTAAGCTTTTAGAATCGCGTTTTTTGTAACACACACACACACAAGCAGGAAAACCAGTAAAATAAATAACGGACTATGTGACAACAAAATGCAAGGAGGCAGAGGAGAGGTTTGTTCCCAAGGGAAACAGAAATAATGGGAAGACCAGAACGAGTCTTGGTTCACCCAAAGGTAAAAGGAGGCAAAAAACTAGGTGTACTAGAGAATGGAAAAGGTACAGAAGACAAAGGACCCAAGAAAATAGAGAGGTCAGCCGAAGAGCCAGAAACGAATATGCACAGATAAGAAGACAGGCTCAACGACAACATGAAAATGACATAGCATCAAAAGTCAAGTCTGACCCGAAGCTGTCGTATAGCCACATCAGGAGGAAAACAACAGTCAAGGACCAGGTAGTCAGGCTGAGGAAGGAAGGTGGGGAGTTCACAAGAAACGACCAAAAGGTATGTGAGGAACTCAACATGAGATTTAAAGAAATATTTACAGTGGAAACAGGTAGGATTCCAGGAATTCAGAACAGGGAGGTACCAGTGGCCCGGTGGCCTGGTGGCTAAAGCTCCCGCTTCACACACTGAGGGCCCGGGTTCGATTCCCGGCGGGTGGAAACATTTCGACACGTTTCCTTACACCTGTTGTCCTGTTCACCTATCAGCAAATAGGTACCTGGGTGTTAGTCGACTGGTGTGGGTCGCATCCTGGGGGACAAGATTGAGGACCCCAATGGAAATAAGTTAGTCCTCGATGACGCACTGACTTTCTTGGGTTATCCTGGGTGGCTAACCCTCCGGAGATTAAAAATCCGAACGAAATCTTATCTTATCTTACCAACAAGTGCTGGATGACACACACACAACAGAAGCTGTTAAGTTAACCTGATACCTCAAAGGCGGTGGGACCAGACATCTCCCTGTGGGTCCTTAGAGAGGGAGCAGAGATGCTGTGTGTACCACTAACAAGGATCAACACATACATTGAAACTGGGCAACTACTTGAGGTATGGAAGACGGCAAATGTAGTCCCAATTTATAAAAAAGATACAGACACGAGGCATTAAACTACAGACCTGTGTCACTAACGTGTATAGTATGCAAAGTCATGGAGAAGATCATCAGGAGGAGAGTGGTGGAGCACCTGGAAAGAAACAAGCGTATAATCGACAACCAGCACGGTTTCAGGGAAGGAAAATCCTGTGTCACAAACCTACTGGAGTTTTATGACAAGGTGACATAAGTAATACAAGAGAGGGGTGGAGACTACATTTTCTTGGACTGCAAGAAGGCCTTCGACACAGTTCCTCACAAGAGGTTAATGCAAAAGCTAGAGGATCAGGCACCCATAACAGGAAAGGCAGTGCAATGGACCAAAGAATATTTGACAGGGAGGCAACAACGAGTCATGGTACGTGACGAGGTGTCAGGGTGGGCGCCTGTGACAAGCGTGGTTCCACAGGGGTCAGTCCTAGGACCTGTGCTGTTTTTGGTATATGTGAATGACAGACATAACGGACGGGATAACCTCAGAAGTGTCCTTGTTTACAGATGATGTGAAGTTAATGAGAAGAATCAAATCGGTCGAGGATCAGGCAGGACTACCAAGACCTGGACAGGGTACAAGCAACTGGTTCCTTGAATTTAACCCTGCCAAATGCAAAGGCATGAAGATCGGGGAAGGGCAAAGAAGATCTAGGTGGCCAAAGACTGCAAACCTCACTCAAGGAAATAGATCTTTGGGCAAGTATAACACCGAGCACATACATCTCCTGAGGCGCACATCAATCAGATAACTGCTGCAGCGTACGGGCGTCTGGCAAACCTAAGGATAGCGTTCCGTTACCTCAGTACATATACGTTAGGCCCATACTGGAGTATGCAGCAGAGTTGTCAGGCAGTAGAATACCCTAGAAAGTGACGTAGTGGAGGCGGGAACCATACATAGTTTTATAAGTCGAGGTTTTATAAAGCTCATAGAGCAGGGAGAGAGGACCTAGTAGCGACCAGTGACGAGACGGGGCCAGGAGCTATGTATCGACCCCTGCAACCATAAATAGGCGAGTACACAAACACTAGACAGACTGATAACGATAACTGCTTAACACAATTTGCATAAATTATACCGAAAAGGCTAAGATAAATGATTTCTTCACTGCACGATAGCTGGTTTGAATGCGAGCCAGTAGATAGTACATAAACTAAAACAAAACATATATGACAAACAACGCTGAAGGTGGAACACTGAGTATAGATCTGCACCTTGTAGCTACGACTACGAGCGTAGATCTGTACCTTGTAGCTACGACCACGAGCGTAGATCTGTACCTTGTAGCTACGACTACGAGCGTAGATCTGTACCTTGTAGCTACGACCACGAGCGTAGATCTGTACCTTGTAGCTACGACCACGAGCGTAGATCTGTACCTTGTAGCTACGACCACGAGCGTAGATCTGTACCTTGTAGCTACGACTACGAGCGTAGATCTGTACCTTGTAGCTACGACTACGAGCGTAGATCTGTACCTTGTAGCTACGACCACGAGTGTAGATCTGCTTCTGTCATTGAAAATTAGTGATGAAATAGTTAATCTTGCTAAGTCAATTGTTTACATATACAACCAGTCAGGCAGTCACTATCCAGCCAAACGACAAGCTCGATACTTACAAATATACAAACCAAACACCTAAGACAAGCCTAGTACCAAACCAACTTGCTAGCCAAACAACCAGCCACCAGCTTGCTCGTGTACTTCGATAATGCTTAGCCGGTCATGGGCGAAACGGTGCAGGAAAGAAATGTTGAAAACCCTCCCTTACAGCAATCTCAAATACCAGTCTAGAGAAATCAGGCAGCTTCAGAGTCTTCAAGAACTTAAAGACATGGAAATGTCTGAGCTTCGTCTAGACGGTTCCTTCCCAACCTGCACAAAGCCATCTGGGGACACCAAACTCCTCGTCTTCCACCGTTCTTCTTTGTATTGGACTGACGAAATCACTGAATGGCGAAACGTTTCCTCTAATTCCCAAATGTTGCACAATTGTCTCAAGTCTTCAATTTGTCGGTTTTCTAAACAATTTACATCAACCCATGCATACCATCAACAACCCATGCATACCATCAACAACCCATGCATACCATCATCAACCCATGCATACCATCAACCCATGCATACCATCAACAACCCATGCATACCATCAACAACCCATGCATACCATCATCAACCCATGCATACCATCATCAACCCATGCATACCATCAACCCATGCATACCATCAACCCATGCATACCATCAACCCATGCATACCATCAACCCATGCATACCATCAACAACCCATGCATACCATCAACAACCCATGCATACCATCATCAACCCATGCATACCATCAACACATGCATACCATCAACAACCCATGCATACCATCATCAACCCATGCATACCATCAACAACCCATGCATACCATCAACAACCCATGCATACCATCAACAACCCATGCATACCATCATCAACCCATGCATACCATCAACAACCCATGCATACCATCATCAACCCATGCATACCATCAACAACCCATGCATACCATCAACAACCCATGCATACCATCATCAACCCATGCATACCATCAACACATGCATACCATCAACAACCCATGCATACCATCAACAACCCATGCATACCATCATCAACCCATGCATACCATCATCAACCCATGCATACCATCAACAACCCATGCATACCATCATCAACCCATGCATACCATCAACAACCCATGCATACCATCAACCCATGCATACCATAATCAACCCATGCATACCATAATCAACCCATGCATACCATAATCAACCCATGCATACCATCATCAACCCATGCATACCATCAACAACCCATGCATACCATCATCAACCCATGCATACCATCATCAACCCATGCATACCATCAACCCATGCATACCATCATCAACCAATGCATACCATCAACAACCCATGCATACCATCATCAACCCATGCATACCATCAACACATGCATACCATCAACAACCCATGCATACCATCATCAACCCATGCATACCATCATCAACCCATGCATACCATCATCAACCCATGCATACCATCATCAACCCATGCATACCATAATCAACCCATGCATACCATAATCAACCCATGCATACCATAATCAACCCATGCATACCATAATCAACCCATGCATACCATCATCAACCCATGTATACCATCAACCCATGCATACCATCATCAACCCATGCATACCATCATCAACCCATGCATACCATCATCAACACATGCATACCATCATCAACACATGCATACCATCATCAACACATGCATACCATCATCAACACATGCATACCATCATCAACACATGCATACCATCATCAACACCATGCATACCATCATCAACACATGCATACCATCATCAACACATGCATACCATCATCAACACATGCATACCATCATCAACACATGCATACCATCATCAACACATGCATACCATCAACCCATGCATACCATCAACACGTGCATACCATCATCAACACGTGCATACCATCATCAACACGTGCATACCATCATCAATACACGCATACCATCATCAACACATGCATACCATCATCAACACATGCATACCATCATCAACACATGCATACCATCATCAACACATGCATACCATCAACACATGCATACCATCATCAACACATGCATACCATCATCAACACATGCATACCATCATCAACACATGCATACCATCATCAACACATGCATACCATCATCAACACATGCATACCATCATCAACACATGCATACCATCATCAACACATGCATACCATCATCAACACATGCATACCATCATCAACACATGCATACCATCATCAACACATGCATACCATCATCAACACATGCATACCATCAACACATGCATACCATCATCAACACATGCATACCATCATCAACACATGCATACCATCATGATACTTTTCCATTACCTTACTACCGTCTCTCATGTCACCTGGTCTCCACTCACTACATATCACCGAGGTTAAAATCACACTCAAGGAGACCCCCATAACGATGCCTAATTTGTATAGTGAATCACCGAAAAAAAAAGAAATTAAACTTACCACAAAGTACCATAAGGTATATGCAATCCTGGGGTGGAAGTTATAGTTACACATGCGAGATGATTATGTGTAATAGAGGTGGCTTGATTTGTAAGGACGTGTGTGAAAAAGATATGACAATATATAACCCGCACAAAGGAGAAAAAACGTACTATTTTTCGGTTCGACTTGGACCATTAACTTGTCAAACATTCAGGCTGGCAAGTTTGTTATTCTTGATGTTGACGTACTAAGCCTGGCCACTACGTCTCCCAGAGATTGGCAAGTAGCCGCAACTGATGGAACTTAACAGCTTGGATTGGTTTTCTTTAGGAGGTACCACACAGTGCTAATGGGGCGCACTCCCAATCTCAAAAGTAATAGGACGCATTGGGATTTTGGTTTATGCGTCTTGGCAAGTCGACAGATGTGTGCTGGTACCGGATATGTAGGTACAAGGCAGCATCATAATTCCTATATTAATCCAACTGTTTGTGAAGCAATATTAAATGGGAATAATAGTTTTGTATGTTACTCATCGAGGAAGTCCATTACTTTTGACCAGTATCTTTGTGCATGACCGCCACCTAACCTCTTAACAACAGTGCAGATTCTGACAGCAAGACATTTATCTAAGTTATTCATAATTACAGTGTAACATTTAGACAGGCGGCGACAACAGTAACCTCCAAAACAATTAAGGGCATCATGCGACTTTAGTTTACCAGTACTTTCGTTTACAGAGCTGGAGTTCACACTGTTCTTTGTCCCAGTTCCAGCTGTGACAAATCATATATAGGTGAGATGGCCCATGATCTCGTTACTTGAGGCCAGGAACGATTATGCACGAAGTATGGACATTCAACAATGCCTGCATAACACAAACCGTTACTCACATCTTACGATTGGACTAAGTCACAGGTAATCCCACCCGAGAGTGACAGAAACAGGCGAAAGTACCTCGAGGCTCCCATTATCCAGGTCCCAGACACCATACTTGATGCCTTCACAATTGCAGTATCACTTGTCACGTCATCCAAGAACGTCGCATGCCAGGGAATTCTCTCTATGCAGATACTCAAACTCCCCTAAGCAGTTTCATTTTGTTTTTCAATACTGCACCACCTACTCGGTAGCTTTGATTTTGGTTGCACCTCATACCACCTAATCTAACCTTCCACTCAACACCGGGTTGATTTCTTATGTAACCTAATCATTCTCATAGGTAACAAAACAGTTTCATAAGGGCTTTCCGTTTTTTTTTTTTTTTTTTTTTTTTTTTTTTTTTAGTACCAACCACAATTTTGCTAGGCAAACAGCCAACCAACCACCAGCTCGCTATCTGACATAAGAGGTTCTGTCTCTGGCGTCAGTGTTATTCTTGCCACAAAAACTGCCAAATTGACGGTCATATATTTGAGATTCACGCCACACCACGACCTCTAATGTTACAACCAGTCTACCTACATACGCTCGGGGGCTGGATACAAGGGCATGACGCTGGATATAAAGGTTATATACTAAGGTCTAGGTACAAGAGCTTGGATACAGAGCCCTGGAACTGGATAGAAGAGCTTGGATACAGAGCCCTGGAACTGGATACAACAGCTTGGATACAGATCCCTGGAACTGGATACAAGAGCTTGGATACAGAGCCCTGGAACTGGATACAAGAGCTTGGATACAGAGCCCTGGAACTGGATACAAGAGCTTGGATACAGAGCCCTGGAACTGGATACAAGAGCTTGGATACAGAGCCCTGGAACTGGATACAAGAGCTTGGATACAGAGCCCTGGAACTGGATACAAGAGCTTGGATACAGAGCCCTGGAACTGGATACAAGAGCTTGGATACAGAGCCCTGGAACTGGATACAAGAGCTTGGATACAGAGCCCTGGAACTGGATACAAGAGCTTGGATACAGAGCCCTGGAACTGGATACAAGAGCTTGGATACAGAGCCCTGGAACTGGATACAAGAGCTTGGATACAGAGCCCTGGAACTGGATACAAGAGCTTGGATACAGAGCCCTGGAACTGGATACAAGAGCTTGGATACAGAGCCCTGGAACTGGATACAAGAGCTTGGATACAGAGCCCTGGAACTGGATACAAGAGCTTGGATACAGAGCCCGGAACTGGATACAAGAGCTTGGATACAGAGCCCTGGAACTGGATACAAGAGCTTGGATACAGAGCCCTGGAACTGGATACAAGAGCTTGGATACAGAGCCCTGGAACTGGATACAAGAGCCTGGATACAGAGCCCTGGAACTGGATACAAGAGCTTGGATACAGAGCCCTGGAACTGGATACAAGAGCTTGGATACAGAGCCCTGGAACTGGATACAAGAGCTTGGATACAGAGCCCTGGAACTGGATACAAGAGCTTGGATACAGAGCCCTGGAACTGGATACAAGAGCTTGGATACAGAGCCCTGGAACTGGATACAAGAACTTGGATACAGAGCCCTGGAACTGGATACAAGACCTGGATACAGAGCCCTGGAACTGGATACAAGAGCTGGATACAGAGCCCTGGAACTGGATACAAGAGCCTGGATACAGAGCCCTGGAACTGGATACAAGAGCTGGATACAGAACCTGGAACTGGATAAAAGCTTGATACAGAGCCTGGAATGATACAAGACTTGATACAGCCCTGAACGGATACAAAGCTTGGATACAGACCTGAACTGGATAAGAGCTGGATACAGAGCCCTGGAACGGATACAAGAACTGGATACAGAGCCCTGGAACTGATACAAGAGCCTGATACAGAGCCTGGAACGGATACAAGAGCCTGGATACAGAGCCCTGGAATGGATACGACCTGATACAGCCGGAACGATACAAACTTGATACAGACCCTGGAACGATACAAGAGCTTGGATACAGAGCCTGAACTGGATACAGACTTGGATACAGAGCCGGAATGGATACAAGAGCTTGATACAGAGCCCTGGAAATGGATACAAAGCTTTGATCAGAGCTGAACGATACAAGAGCTTGGATACAAGCCTGGTATGGAACAAGAGCTTGGATACAGAGCCCTGGAACTGGATACAAGAGCCTGGATACAGAGCCTGGAAATCAAGAGCCTGGTACAGAGCCCTGAACATGGTATACAAGACCTGGATACAGAGTCTGGAACTGGATACAAGAGCGGATACAGAGCCTGGAACGGATACAAAACGAGATGCCGAGAGAATTAAACACCATGAAACACACACATGAAAACACACATGAACACACATGAAACACACATTGAAAACACACATGAAACACACACTCGAAACACACACATGAAACACACACATGAAACACACACATGAAACACACACATGAAACACACACACGAAACACTGCTGTCGCATTGTGTCGCTGTATTCAACTTAAGTCCTGACTAAACTTTACACAGACGTTGAAATGAAAAACATCTTGATCATTACATCAAAAGTATACTACCAACAGGTTGATGGAACAGACTTAGGTGCTATACATGTGTGTAATTCATCCACATGTGCAATAACTGGGAAAATCTATTATGTAGACATTTCGCCAACCAGTGGCTTTATCAGTACAACAGAGGGACAAAAACAGAAGACTGGAGAGGCAGAAGATGAGGTAATTAGTCCCTTAGCCTAGTAGCAGGTGTTCAGTAGCTGAGGGACTGATTACCTCGTTGAATTAAGACATGTGCAACATTTGGCATTTTTTGAGTAGACGTTTCGCCACACAATGGCTTCATCAGTCCTATACAAAACGAATGGTTACCATCAAAGGGAGTTTAAGGTAATCAGTCCCTCAGCCTGAAGTCAATGGACTCGCCTGTCTACAGTATATAAACCACTTCTTCGCACATGTGCTGTATTCTTTTCAAGATTGATGGACTTGTTACATCAACTCCAAGCTGAGGGACTGATTACCTCAAACTCCTGATCTCCACCATTCGTCTTTGTATAGGACTGATGAAGCCACTGTGTGGCGAAACGTTTCCTCAATAAAGATACTTAAGTATCGCACATGCATCTAATTTATCAACTTGTCGGTTCTCCGAACCATTTATCTGCACTGATTACCTCATCTTCTACCGCTTCAGTCTTCGTTTTTGTCCCTGTATTATACTAATGAAGACATTAGTTGACGATCTACATAAAAGATACCCAGTTCTTGTACGTGTCTCTAATACTTCCACTTATTATTGTATACCATTGATGTCATTCAGTCATATGCTTATTAAAAAAAAGCCGGTACGGGTGGGAATCGAACTCACGTCAAGGGAGTGGTAAAACTCCAAGCCAGTGTGTAAGATATGCCTATTTACACAGCACTTAGGCCTCTTGAGTTCGTGTTCTCTTCACCCTGATGGCAAAAATCACTATGGGGTTATCCTATTCTACATTAACTATATATAAGCCATTGTAAATTATTTTTATTATTAACTGCGTCAAAAATCGGCCCCTACGGTATCCCGTAGCTCGATTGATAGCGCACCTAGCTCTCACACAGTGGTCCGGGGGTCGATCCCCGGTACGGCTGGAAACATTAGGACGTGTTTCCTTAAGATACCCGCTGTCCAATGTTTACCTATCAGTAAAATAGGTACCTGGGTGTTAGTCGACTGGTGTTGGTCGCATCCTGGGACAAAACTGACCTAATGCTCTGCATAACAAGGGGCTTTCTATATATACATAGTATGTCACTGATGTCAGTATGTCATTGATGTTGATGTACATGTATTTGTAGAAATAAAGATTATTATATAAAATTATATGTTGGCTTCTCACATAATGTGTTTGGGATAGTTTACAGCAGGTTAGATCAGGTTAGGTTTAATTAGATTCGATGCCATCTATCAATAATAATGAACCAATACAACGTTTTGAAGCACGAACAAAAAACGGAAACCCACGAAGCACCCTAGGAAATACAGTCAGATAACTGTTTAAGGCTAGTGAAACTGTCACTCGTGACAGGATGAATAATGAGAACCTTCAAAACTAGGGATTTCAAGCCCATGATGACACTCTTCAGGTCGCTTGTTCTATCTAGACTGGAATATTGCTGTACACTAACACCATCTTTCAATGCAGGTGAAATTGCTGACCTAGAAATGTATAGTGAACCTTCACGGCACACAACTACGATAAAACACCTCAATTACTGGGAAGGCTTGAAGTTCCTCAACCTGTACTCCCTAGAACGCAGGCTGGTCAGGTATTGAATAAGTGCCGAATAAACTCTTCCTGAAGACAGCCAGGGGTCTACTGGTAATTCCCCTTACGTATGATGCGAGGCAGTTGAACAGTCTTGAGCCCCCGATACTTGTGTTGTCTCTCAGCATGCTCGTGGCGCCCCTGCTTTTCATTGGGGGGATGTTACATCTCCTGCCCAGTCTTTTCCTTTCGTAGGGAGTGATTTTCCTGTGCAAATTTGGGACTAGTCCCTCTAGGATTTTCCAGGTGTATATTATCATGCGTCTTTCTCGCCTGCGTTTCAGGGAGTATAAATAAAGGGACGTCAACCGTTCACAGTAATTAAGGTGTTTTATCATACTTATACATGCCGTGAGAGTTCTCTGTACATTCTCCAGGTTTGCAACTTCGCATGCTTTGAAAGGGGCCGTTAGTGTCCAGCAATATTCCAGTCTAGAGAGAACATGCGATTTGAAGAGAATCATCATGCTCTTGGCGTCCCTAGTTTTGAAGGTTCTCATTATCCATCCTATCATTTTCCTCTGACATCACTCTCAGGTCCTTCACATTAGTTTTTCCCTCGTTGTGGTTGGAATATGTTTTATACTCCGATACACTTAATTTCCTACAGTTTGTTTAATTTAAAACTCGAGTGTTTGCACTGAAAAGGTTTTCTGAAAGAGCAGTTGGAGCCAGAGCGTATGTATTGAAAAACACTAAAAAAAAAAAAATTATGTGCTCCGATAAACTGTACATAATAAATGAAGCGCTAAACCTACAAGGGTCATACAGCACAGTAGGGCAGAGCAGGGTGCAGGGGTATTGGGTAGCTCTGGTGGCCTGGTGGCTAACGCTCTCGCTTCACACGGCGAGGGCCTGGGTTCGATTCCCAGCCAGAGTAGAAACATTGGACGTGTTTCTTTCCACCTGTTGTCTATGTTCCCCATCAGTAAAATGGGTACCTAGGTGTTAGTCGACTGGTGTGGGTCGCATCCTGGGACACTGACCTAATTTGCCCGAAATGTACCGAAATGCGGAGCATAACAAGGGACTTTCTCTATAGTAGTATGTCATTGTTGTCAGCTAGGACTGTATACCTTGTACATGTACTTGTAGTAAATAAAGATATTATTATAATTATTATTATAAGAGGGAGAGGGATTATAATTACGTCATGGAGTGTAGCGGGGCAGTGGATAATGCAGGGGGAGAGGGTAGTAAGAGGTAGAGGTAGAAAGGGCTGTGAGGAGTGCTAGAGGCATCATCTTTGTGCTTGCTAGTTTAACCAAAGTTGGATACGAAACCAGGGGTTGAGGTGAATCAAATTATCTAATAGCCTGCCAAGCAAAGCA
>NC_069481.1:3326382-3377705 GCF_026875155.1 Cherax quadricarinatus
CCCCTTTCTCCCGTCTTCCTCCCCCGTCTTCCTCCCCCCGTCTTCCTACCCCCGTTCTTCCCTCCCCCTCTTCCCTCCCCCCGTCTTACCCTCCCCATCTTCCCTCCCCCCCCTCGGTGCACTGTACACGAACACGCAACATTAGGAACGAAGAATAAGACACTTGTGCAACATTTGGGAATTTTGACCGTGGAAACGTGTCGCCAGCCAGTGGCTTCTTCAGTCCACTACAGAGAAGAACGGTGAGAGATGAGGAGTAGTTTGAGGAGATCAGTCCTTCAGCCTGGAGTCGATGTCTTCAGTCGATCAATCTAGAGAAATGTTCCATACTTGTGCGGAGAAGTGAATTATATGCTGTAGACAGTTGAGTTGAAGCAGAATGAGGCGGCGTCACCAGTGGATAAATCCACTAGTGTCGGTAGGTCAAGCTTGCAAGTTATGCAAGCCTTGCAGAATTACCTGCAACAAGATCTCAAGATGTTGCCGTGTCTGACAGATGCGATGTAGATAACCGAGGGACTGATTACCTCAAACTAATCTTCATCTTCCATCGTTCTTCTCTGTAATTGGACTGAAGAAGCTACTGGCTGGCAAAACGGTTCCACAATAAAAATTTCAAAATGTTACAGCAGAGTCTCATTCTTCAATTTTTCGTTTTTCCAAACCATTTTCATCACAGCATTAATGGAGCGAGGTTAAAAACAGACTTGTTCCTGTGGTTTCACCCACTTGAGGAAATTAATATCAGCGTGATGGCTGACCTGCCTCTGGGTGTGTCCGTAGCTGAGCGGGAAACATATCTGGTGATTTAGAACGAAAAACAGTGGCAATACCACGTACCTCTGTAATCCTTTGACTACCGACCACAGGATGGGTCTGGGGTGCGTAGTAGAGATGGTAGGCTAACTACCATCACTGGAACAGTACACAGTTAACTCCCCAGGTACGAGACTGAAAACCGTGATAACATTTCGGTCCGACTTGGACCATTACCTAGGTAATGGTCCAAGTCAGACTGAAACGTCTTAATAAACTTCAGTCTCCTGTGTCTAGTGACTACACTGGATGGCTAATGTTATGTGATGTGTTTTTATTTAGTCAACTGATTAAATAATCTATATATATATATATATATATTTTATATATATAATATATATATATATATATATATATATATATATATATATATATATATATATATATATATATGATGGGGTCCACCTCTGGTGTAAATTGTGGGACCCACAGCCTCGGAGAAGTGCATAAAAAGGCTTCAAGGAAGAATATTTGGATTTCTTCCTGAAGCCGTTTGAATATTCCACTTCCCCTACAACCCCATCTTTTAATATATTTTGTTTACCAATAGGAATATTTTATTACATAATATGGTACAGAAGATTTAAGAGATACATTTGTAGATGAATGGTTCAGAGAACCTGCCATACGGTTTATAAGCTGCTTCTCCGCTCATATGCCGTATTCTATTCAAGATTGATGGACTGAACACATCGACTCAAGGTTGAGGGACTGATTACCTCACTCTCCTCCTGTTCTTCAAGTTTCTCCTACGTATGGACTGATGAAGCCACTGTGTGGCGAAACGTTTCCTCAATAAAGATACCCAAGAGTTGCACATGTGTCTAATTTATCAAGAGATACATTGTTGATATAAAGGTGGCATATAAGGTACATGTTGTTACGTGTGTATCACCGATTATAAGGCGAAAATCTCATCCAGCTCCTCAGAGCTGGGGCGTGTGCCCATAATACAGCAGGCATTACCCCTTTGAACAGCAGCACTGAGCCGCTGGAACAGAAAACTAGCTGCCCTGGGATCCCTAGTTACCCTGATGAGTCTTTTTCCCAGGTCCTTAAGGAATTTAGATGCACTCTTTCTCCATGAGCCAAGGGTCTCTGAGCCTATGGGAACAAACATATAATGATGGGCAAGTTCTCCATATTTTCTAGACTTTTGGGACTCCCTGAAGCTGGCAGCTGCCCCTCCTTCCTCCCTGGTGTACTGGAGATAGGTATCAGCCAAGGTAGATGCACATGTATAGTCCCACACCACCTGCTTCCCATCTGTCCAGGCTTGAAGGGTGATACCATCTGGACGCTTCTGGCTGCCATCAGATCTGCATAGCTGGGGTGGCTCCCTTACTGCTGGGCATCCAGCTGTTGTGAGGCTCCTCTTGATAATGTTATTAACCTCCTCAATGTCTTGCAATCTTTCCCTCGGATTTACGGCACACAAGACCATGGTACCGAATTCGGTCTGGTGCTTCACTGCCACAAATACACCTGTGTTCGGCGAGAATATGGGCGGCAAGTCGAAGGGCAACACCGATTGCGGATGGTCTGTGGGTCGAGGCGTGTGCCAAGGCTGGAGTTGGGAACAGCCAAACAGAAAGTCCCCAGCATGAGGGGCTCTCACTGCCAGCAGGCGGCTATATATATATATATATATATATATATATATATATATATATATATATATATATATATATATATTTATAATATATTATATATATATACTCTAATACACACACACACAGGAGGACAGGAGGATCATGATAACGACATACAAAATACTGCGTGGAATAGATAAGGTGGACAGAGATAGGATGTTCCAATGATGGGATACAGAAACAAGAGGTCACAATTTGAAGCTGAAGACTCAGATGAGTCAAAGGGGATTTTGGGAAGTATTTCTTCAGCCACAGAGTTGTTAGGAAGTGGAATAGTCTGGTAGTGATGTAGTGGAGGCAGGTACCTGCTCATGGAGCAGGGAGAGGGAGGACCCAGTAGCGGTCAGTGAAGAGGCGGAGCCAGGAGCTGAGTATCGACCCCTGCAACCACAATTAGGTGAGTACACACACACACACACACACACACACACACACACACAGTTAATGTCCTTCAATAACACACTTATTGTCATTAATATATTAAGACTTTCAGGCGGGGGGGGGAGCAGCCTTGATACTGGAGAGCTCTTGATCTACGGAACTGAACGCACGATCTTCTTCCTCGGATTAAAACTGATTACGTCCCATTTTCCCCAAGGTGCTGGCGACCCGGACTTACCAGGTGTGCTAGTAATCAATGACATTTCCTGAATCGAGATAAAAATTGTGAATGATAGTGTAGTGCAGGTTATACCACACAGTGTAGTGCAGGTTATACCACACAGTGTAGTGCAGGTTATACCACACAGTGTAGTGCAGGTTATACCACACAGTGTAGTGCAGGTTATACCACACAGTGTAGTGCGGTTAAACCAACAGTGTAGTGCGGGTTTTATACCACAGTGTGTGCGGTTTTTATACCACAATTGTTGCAGGTTATACGCACAGTGTAGTGCGGGTTTTTACACACAGTGAGTGCGGTTATACCACACATGAAGTGCAGGTTATACCGCCGTGTATGCATTGTTTGCCACACAGTGTAGTGCAGGTTTTTATACCACAGTGTATGCAGGTTATACCACAGTGTAGTGCGGGTTTACCCACAGTGTGTGCAGGTTATACCACACAGTGTGTGCGGGTTTAAACCACACAGTGTAGTGCATGTTATGCCACACGTGTGTGCAGGTTATACCAAGTGGTGCAGGTTATGCCACACGTGTAGTGAGGTTATACCCACAGTGTAGGAGGTTATACCACACATTTGTAGGCAGGTTTCCCCCAGTGTGAGGGGGGTTTTGGGGTGGTGTGGATGTGTGTGTGGTGTGTGTGTGTGTGTGTGTGTGTGTGTCGTGTGTGGGTTGTGTTGGTGTGTGGGTGTGGGGGTGTGTGTGTGTAGGTGGGGGGGTGTGTGTGGGGTGTGTGTTGGGTGTGTTGAGGGTGTGTGTTGGGGGTGTTGGTGTTTGTTGTGTGGGTGTGTGTGGTTGGGTGTCTCCTTGGGTGTATGCTATATTTGTACCTCGTGTCACAGTCCGTGCTGGCCCCGTGTGGTATTGTGGCGCGCGCGCTAGTGGGGGTGTATGACCATTTAAATATTTGTTTTTAAAACCATTAAATTGTGACCAGGTGTAGACGTACAGTGGTTCATTACTTTGTAATTTGTTCATGACTGTAACCATGTATAGGAGTGAAGCTGATTCATTACCTCTGTAACTTGCCATGATTAGTGACCAGATCTACCTGGAGTTCATTACCTTTGTAACTAGTTCAGCTATCATAACTTTGGGGTCCAGTCACTGGACCCATTATGTCCTTTGTAATCTTTTGACTACCGCCAACAGATGGGTATGGGGTGCATAAAGATTTTAAAAACTAAAGTGTGTGTTGTGTGTGTGGTGTGTGTGTGTGTGTGTGTGTGTGTGTGTGGTGTGTGTGTGTGTGTGTGTGTGGTGTGTGTGACTAAATCATATTTGCAACCAATAACTCATTACAGTTGTGCCCGGGTGTGGAAGTGTGAATTGCTCATTACTCTATAATTTGTTCATGATTGTAGCCAAAGTATAAACGTAAGAAACCCATTCTACAGAATTCATTACCTTTGTAACTTGTGAGCTCATTACCTTTGTACCTATTCAGCTATCAAAACTTTGGGGGCCCAGTCCCTGGACCCATTACGTACCTCTGTAATCTGTAAATACCTTTGTATCTTGTCATGATTGTGACCAGACTTACCTGGAGTTCATTACCTTTGTAAATTGTGAGTTCATTACCTTTGTAAATTGTGAGTTCATTACCTTTGTAAATTGTGAGTTCATTACCTTTGTAAATTGTGAGTTCATTACCTCTGTAACTTGCTCAGCTATCAAAACTTTGGAGTCCAGTCCCTGGACCAATTATGTACCTCTGTAATCTTTTGACTACCGCCCACAGGATGGGTATGGGGTGCATAATAAACATATTAAACTAACTAACAGTGTAGTGCATGTTATGCCACACAGTGAACATTAAAATGGTATGAAATACCGACAGATTGTTAGGTAAGACACATATGCAACAGTTAGGTATCTTTATTTCGAAACGTTTCGCCTACACAGTAGGCTTCTTCAGTCGAGTACAGAAAGGTTGATAGAAGCAGAAGATACTTGAAGACGATGTAATCAGTCCATCACCCTTAAAGTTTTGAGGTGGTCAGTCCCTCAGTCTGGAGAAGAGCATTGTTCCGTTGTCTGAAACAATATGAAGTTGAAGTGACAGAATGGGGCCTTTATATAGTGCCAGGAGGTGAGACGTAGGTTGCTTTGGGAGGGCAGGTCCTTCTCAAACCCAGCCGTTCTCACTAGTAGAGGTTGTCGAAGTGGTCTGTACCAAGATACCCTTGTGTTGCAGTGTCTGACAGAATGAACATTAAAATGGTATGAAATACCGACAGATTGTTAGGTAAGACACATATGCAACAGTTAGGTATCGACAATCTGTCGGTATTTCATACCATTTTAATGTTCATTCTGGTCAGGGCACTTGCAACACAGGTATCTTGGTACAGCCACTTCGACAAAACCCCTAATATGAGAACGGCTGGGTTTGAGAAGGACCTCCCTCCCAAAACAACCTACGTCTCACCTCCTGGCACTATATAAAGGCCCCATTCGTCACTTCAACTTATATTGTTTCAGACAACGGAAAAAAAATGCTCTTCTCCTGACTGAGGGACTGACCACCTCAAAACTTTAAGGGTGATGGACTGAATTACATCGTCTTCAAGTATCTTCTGCTTCTATCAACCTTTCTGTACTCGACTGGAAGAAGCCTACTGTGTAGGCGAAACGTTTCGAAATAAAGAAATTTTTCTAAAACTGTTGCATATGTGTTTACCTAACAATCTGTCGGTATTTCATACCATTTTAATGTTCATTCTGTCAGACACTGCAAAAACAAGGGTATCTTGGTACAGACCACTTCGACAACCTCTACTAGTGAGAACGGCTGGGTTTGAGAACGACCTGCCCTCCCAAAGCAACCTACGTCTCACCTCCTGGCACTATATAAAGGCCCCATTCTGTCACTTCAACTTCATATTGTTTCAGACAACGGAACAATGCTCTTCTCCAGACTGAGGGACTGACCACCTCAAAACTTTAAGGGTGATGGACTGATTATATCGTCTTCAAGTATCTTCTGCTTCTATCAACCTTTCTGTACTCGACTGAAGAAGCCTACTGTGTAGGCGAAACGTTTCGAAATAAAGATACCTAACTGTTGCATATGTGTCTTACCTAACATGCCACACAGTGTAGTGCAGGTTATACCACACAGTGTAATGCAGGTTATGCCACACAGTGTAGTGCAGGTTATACCACACAGTGTAGTGCACGTTATACCACACAGTGTAGTGCACGTTAAACCACAGTTTAGTGCACGTTATGCCACACAGTGTAGTGCAGGTTATACCACACAATGTAGTGCAGGTTATACCATACAGTGTAGTGCAGGTTATACCACACAGTGTAGTGCAGGTTATGCCACAGTGTAGTGCAGGTTATGCCACACAGTGTAGTGCAGGTTATACCACACGGCGTAGTGCAGATTATACCACACAGCGTAGTGCAGGTTATACCACACAGTGTAGTGCAGGTTATACCACACAGTGTAGTGCAGGTTATACCACAGTGTAGTGGAGGTTATACCACACAGTGTAGTGCAGGTTATACCACAGTGTAATGCAGGTTATACCACACAGTGTAGTGCAGGTTATACCACACAGTGTAGTGCAGGTTATACCACAGTGTAGTGCAGGTTATACCACACAATGTAGTGCAGGTTATATCACAGTGTAGTGCAGGTTATACCACACAGTGTAGTGAAGGTTATACCACACAGTGTAGTGCAGGTTATGCCAGTGTAGTGCAGGTTATTCCACACAGTGTAGTGCAGATTATACCATACAGTGTAGTGCAGGTTATACCACACAGTGTAGTGCAGGTTATACCACACAGTGTAGTGCAGGTTATACCACACAGTGTAGTGCAGGTTATGCCAGTGTAGTGCAGGTTATTCCACACAGTGTAGTGCAGATTATACCACACAGTGTAGTGCAGGTTATGCCACACAGTGTAGTGCAGGTTATACCACAGTGTAGTGCAGGTTATACCACACAGCGTAGTGCAGGTTATACCACACAGTGTAGTGCAGGTTATACCACACAGTGTAGTGCAGGTTATACCACACAGTGTAGTGCAGGTTATACTACACAGTGTAGTGCAGGTTATACCACATAGTGTAGTGCAGGTTATACTACACAGTGTAGTACATGTTACGCCACACAGTGTAATGCAGGTTATACCATACAGTGTAGTGCACATTATACCACACAGTATAGTGCACGTTATACCACACAGTGTAGTGCATGTTGTACTACAGTGTAGTGCACGTTATACCACACAGTGTAGTGCACGTTATACCACACAGTGTAGTGCACGTTATACCACACAGTGTAGGTCCTTACTATACCACACAGTGTAGGTCCACGCCATAACAACACAGTGTAGGTCTTCACTATACCACACACAGTGTAGGTCCACGCCATAACAACACAGTGTAGGTCTTCACTATAGCACACACAGTGTTAGTCCACACTATGCCACACAGTGTAGGTCACAGCCGTACCACACACAGTGTGGGTTACAGCTGTACCCCACACAGTGTAGGTCACAGCTGTACCACACAATGTAGGTCACAGCTGTACCACAATGTAGGTCACAGCTGTACCACACATAGTGTAGGTCTCAGCTGTACCTCACACAGTGTCACAGCTGTACCACACAATGTAGGTCACAGCTGTACCACAATGTAGGTCACAGCTGTACCACACATAGTGTAGGTCTCAGCTGTACCTCACACAGTGTCACAGCTGTACCACACACACAGTGTAGGTCACAGCTGTACCACACACAGTGTAGGTCACAGTTGTACCACACACAGTGTAGGTCACAGTTGTACCACACACAGTGTAGGTCACAGCTGCATCCCTGTTTGCAGATGATATAAAGTTAATGAGAAGAATTCAATCGGACAAGGACCAGGCAGAACCACAAAGGGATCTGGACAGGCTGCAAGCCTGGTCCAGCAACTGGCTCCTGGAGTTCAACCCTGCCAAGTGCAAAGTCATGAAGACTGGGTAAGGGCAAAGAAGACCGCAGATTGAGTACAGTCTAGGGGACCCAGATACTACAAACCTCACTCAAGGAAAAGGATCTCGGGGTGAGTATAACACCGAGCACATCTGAGGTGCACATCAACCAAATAACTGCTGCAGCATATGGGCGCCTAGGAAACCTAGGAATAGCATTCCGACATCTTATAAAGAATCGTTCAGGACTCTGTACACCGTGTACGTTAGTCTCATATTGGAGTATGCGGCACCAGTTTGGAACCCACACCTAGCCAAGCGCGTAAGGAAATTAGAGAAAGTGCAAAGGTATGCAACAAGACTAGTCCGGGATCTAAGGGGCATATCCTACGAAGAAAGGTCAATGGAAATCGACCTGACGACACTGGAGGACAGGAGAGACAGGGGGGATATGATAACTACATAAAATACTGAGAGGAATCGACAAGGTGGACCCAGACAGGATGTTCCAGAGATGGGACACAGCAACAAGGGGTCACAGTTGAAAGTTGAAGACTCTGATGAATCACAGGGATGTTAGGAAGTATTTCTTCAGTCACAGAGTTGTCAGGAAGTCGAATAGTCTGGGAAGTGATGTAGTGGAGGCAGGATCCATACATAGCTTTAAGAAGATGTATGATAAAGCTCGTGGAGCAGGAAAGGTGACCTAGTAGCAACCAGTGAAGAGGCGGGGCCAGGAACTGTGAATCGACCCCTGCAACCACAACTAGGTGAGTACAGCTGTACCACATACAGTGTAGGTCACAGCTGTACCACACTACAGTGTAGGTTCCAGCTGTAACAGGATCTAAATGCAGCTATGGAACAGCAATTCATGTCAGTCAATAGAAAGCTGTGAGGTGAGGGAAGGCCAAGACTGAGTCTCCCTTGACTGAAGAAGTCACATACAAACGCGCACGCACGCGCACGCACACACACACACACACACACACACACACACACACACACATACACACATACACACATACACACATACACACACACACACACACACACACACACACACACACACACACACACACACGAGGAGGTGAGGCCAGGAGCTGTGAATCGACCCCTTTAACACATGTGTGATCACACACGGAATATGGACTCGGGGTCAGGGGTACAGAGGCTTCAGACTTCACTTTCAATGAGAAAGACCTGGGAGTGAGCATGGTAATTATAATGATAAATTTTATTTCAATAAAGTATAGTTTACACGTGACTCAGAAAAAACGTGACAATATTAAAACACTTCAGACAGAACCTCGGGTTATGCAGAGTATTTTGGGCAGCCTTTCAAAATCTAATTATTATTACTGATACTTTTGTCAAAAAAATATTGTTAGTTTAAGTAAAACAATTTGCTATAACTTTTGTGAAGGTTATTGCAAATGTTGGTCAAATATGAGTGATTTTCCTGATATGAATTTCAGTATTACTGTCCAGGACTTAAACTGAAGTCATCAATTAAAGATTCGCCGGTATTCTCCCGGCCCGGGCCTTTTCCAAGTGGTGGCCCGGCCTTGGCTCCCTCTTTAGGGAGTGTCTGAGACCTAAGTCTCCCATGGGAGGAGGCACAAGTACCTCCTCATCTTTGGGACCAACTGTCCCCAGGCCTAGCCACAAGCTAGGCCTCTCTGGTCTGCCATCCCCGCCCCAAGGGGGCAAATGGGAATGACAGTCTTATGAGCTAAAGGCTCGGGCTCAGGCACCTACCCTACCCTAGAAGGGTTAGGCATGGTGTCGATCTGAAGTCATCAAGAATACACAACATCTCGGCCAAAACTTAACTTAAACTTGGAATTTATTCATTTATTTTAAAATATAAATCACAAGATATAATCGTCAAGTTTCGAGGAGTTAGTGGTACTAGTTACTAAATTTACAATACAAAATATGGCCAGATAGTATATTCCTGTCTAATATATGAAAGTTGCAGGAAAGCTAGAAGAACAGGGATAGAACTGGTATATGACTAGAGGTTCACATCAACCGAATAACCTCTGCAGCCAGAGCTCCTCTGACACATCTATGGTTATCCTTCTGGAATCTCAACAAAATCACATTCCGAGTCTGTCATAACCCATCTTGGTATATTCAGCATCACCATGGAACTCACACCAGAGAAAGTATGTTCAGAAGTTCAAGGACTGACGGCCATATAAAATGGTAAACATATTGAGAGAGAGCAGCGAAGGTCAGAAAGTCGGAATTATGTATGGGAGAAGGAGGAGGAAGACAACGAGTAATGTCCAGTCACTTTGATTTGCAAGTTACATTATATGACTGTTGCACAAAAGAGGTATATACATATATGCTGACACTGTATATACATAGGATGGACACTGTAGCTCTGAATTTCCTAATTAATATATATATACATACACACACACACACACACACGTATATATATATATATATATATATATATATATATATATATATATATATATATATATATATATATATATATATATATATATATATATATACCCTCTGTTGTCCAGAGGGCTGAGGAAGGGTTGTTGAGGTGGTTCGGACATGTAGAGAGAATGGAGCGAAACAGAATGACTTCAAGAGTGTATCAGTCTGTAGTGGAAGGAAGGCGGGGTAGGGGTCGGCCTAGGAAGGGTTGGAGGGAGGGGGTAAAGGAGGTTTTGTGTGCGAGGGGCTTGGACTTCCAGCAGGCATGCGTGAGCGTGTTTGATAGGAGTGAATGGAGACAAATGGTTTTTAATACTTGACGTGCTGTTGGAGTGTGAGCAAAGTAACATTTATGAAGGGATTCAGGGAAACCGGCAGGCCGGACTTGAGTCCTGGAGATGGGAAGTACAGTGCCTGCACTCTGAAGGAGGGGTGTTAATGTTGCAGTTTAAAAACTGTAGTGTAAAGCACCCTTCTGGCAAGACAGTGATGGAGTGAATGATGGTGAAAGTTTTTCTTTTTCGGGCCACCCTGCCTTGGTGGGAATCGGCCAGTGTGATAATAAAATAATATAAAAAATATATATATATATATATATATATATATATATATATATGCTATCAGGAAGCATTCAAATAGTACGTTACTCCAACATGGTGCCCCGTGATCTGGTGCCTAAAGCTCTCGCTTCACACGGCGAGGGTCCAGGTTCGATTCCCGGCTAGGGTAGAAACATTGGGCGTGTTTCCTTACACCGGTTGTCCATGTTCACCCATCAGTAATAATGGGTACCTGGGTGTTAGTTGACTGGTGTGGGTCGCATCCTGGGACAAAACTGACCTAATTTACCCCAAATGTTCAGCATAACAAGGGCTTTCTATATAGTAGTATGTCATTGATGTCAGCTATGGTCTGTATACCTTGTACATGTACTTGTTGAAATAAAGATATTATTATTATTATTATTATTATTATTATTATATATGCGTTGGATGGTGCGGAATACATTCTCATGACGGAGCGGAAACTGGATAATCCTGTACTGGTGATTGTCTTATGTTTATCAGCCTAATATTCCTTTATAGTTCCCATTTCTTTACATTTAATACCATTTATCAATTTAGTGAGGGTCCCCTTATCAAGGTCAATGACATGACAGATCTTTTTCGGTTTATTATATTCGTCTTTCAGTTCTGCTAAGAGTGATGGTATCTCCTTCATCTTAGTGCAGAGTTTGCATTTAATAATTTTATTGAATATCCCCTCATCTGTAGGGACTTGCATTTGTGGTCACTGTGGTGGCCCATGCTAACTTCTCTATGGTGTATAGAAATATACTTAGATGAATCTTATTAGAACCAGCTGTTCCAGTGGTTAACGCACTGTCCTAGAGTTTAAAGACTCACTTACCATGGGCTGAACCCTCTCCCGTTCCGTGGGTTTTCCAACCTCTCATGAATTTCTTCTGCACTCATCAGTGTGCAATAAAAAAATAATTGAGACACTTGTGCAACATTTGGAAATCTTTATTTTGAAAACTTTTCGCCACCTAGCGGCTTTTTCAGTCCAAAAAAGAGATGAACGGTGGAAGATGAGAAGAAATTTGAGGTAATCAGTCCCTCAAGCTGGAGTCGATGTCTTCAGGCCAATCAAGAATGTTTCCTTACACCTGCTGCCCCCCTCAAGGAAGGCTCCTTGACGCTGGTGAGGGGCTCTTGATTCAGGGAATTGGATCTGTGCTCCAGTTTCCTGAATTAAGCCTGAATGCCTTCCACATCCCCCCCCACAGGCGCTGTATAATCCTACGGGTTTAGCGCTTCCCCCTTGATTATAATAATGCACCTGCTGCCTTTCTTCACCTTACAGTAAGTAGGTACCTGGGTGTTAGTCGACTGTTGTAGGTGGCATCCTGGGGGAACAAGATTAAAGAACCATAATGGAAATAAGAGACACAACCCCTATGACGCAGACACGTCACTGGCTTATCCTGGCCAGATAACTCTAGATTAAAAAAATAATGATATAAAATCTTACCTTATCTTACCAGTCATGTGTAACACTTGTGTAACACTTGTGTAACACTTGTGTAACACTTGTGTAACACTTGTGCAACACTTGTGTAACACTTGTGTAACACTTGTGTAACACTTGTACCTGGAGAGGGTTTCGGGGGTGAACGCCCCCGCGGCCCGGTCTGTGATCAAGCCTCGTGGTGGATCAGGGCCTGATCAACCAGGCTGTTACTGTTGGCCGCACGCAACCTGACGTACGAACCACAGCCCGGCTGGTCAGGTACTGACTTTAGGTGCCTGTCCAGTCCCTGTCTGAAGACAGCCAGGGGTCTATTGGTAATCCCCCTTATGTATGCTGGGAGGCAGTTGAACAGTCTCGGGCCCCTGACACTTATTGTATGGTCTCTTAACGTGCTAGTGACACACCTGCTTTTCATTGGGGGGATGTTGCATCGTCTGCCAAGTCTTTTGCTTTCGTAGTGAGTGATTTTCGTGTGCAAGTTCGGTACTAGTCCCTCTAGGATTTTCCAGGTGTATATAATCATGTATCTCTCCCGCCTGCGTTCCAGGGAATACAGGTTTAGGAACCTCAAGCGCTCCCAGTAATTGAGGTGTTTTATCTCCGTTATGCGCGCCGTGAAGGTTCTCTGTACATTTTCTAGGTCAGCAATTTCACCTGCCTTGAAAGGTGCTGTTAGTGTGCAGCAATATTCCAGCCTAGATAGAACAAGTGACCTGAAGAGTGTCATCATGGGCTTGGCACCCGTAACACTTGTGCAACACTTGTATAACACTTGTACAACACTTCGGTGTCTTTATTGCAGGAAGTCTTCCCAGCCAGAGGCTTCTTCAGTCCAATACAGAGAAACGGTGGAATGAAGAGGAGTGAGAGGTTATCAGTCCCTCAGTCTGGAGTCAATGTCTTCAATCCATCGAAGTATATATTACGAAAAGGGATATCTATATACCCTTTATACGGCGTTGTTACAGGTATATAACACCGACAAGTACTGTAGATGAATGATGAAATAGATATCGTCATAACCTGGATTATAGTGAAGTATTGTTCAGCTGGTATGGTAGTACCACCATACCCATGGTGTGGGTGGTAGTACCACCATACCCATGGTGTGGGTGGTAGTACCACCATACCCATGGTGTGGGTGGTAGTACCACCATACCCATGGTGTGGGTGGTAGTACCACCATACCCATGGTGTGGGTGGTAGTCACACCATACCCATGGTGTGGGTGGTAGTACCACCATACCCATGGTGTGGGTGGTAGTCACACCATACCCATGGTGTGGGTGGTAGTACCACCATACCCATGGTGTGGATGGTAGTTACACCATACCCATGGTGTGGGTGGTAGTACCACCATACATAATGGGTCCAGGAACTGGATCGCAAAGTTTTGATAGCTGAACAAGTTACAGTGGTAATGAACAAGTTACAGTGGTAATGAACAAGTTACAGCGGTAATGAACAAGTTACAGTGGTAATGAACAAGTTACAGTGGTAATGAACAAGTTACAGTGGTAATGAACAAGTTACAGTGGTAATGAACAAGTTACAATGATATTGAACAAATTACAGTGGTAATGAACAAGTTACAATGATATTGAACAAGTTACAGTGGTAATGAACAAGTTACAATGATATTGAACAAATTACAGTGGTAATGAACAAGTTACAGTGGTAATGAACAAGTTACAGTGGTAATGAACAAGTTACAGCGGTAATGAACAAGTTACAATGATATTGAACAAATTACAGTGGTAATGAACAAGTTACAATGATATTGAACAAATTACAGTGGTAATGAACAAGTTACAGTGGTAACGAACAAGTTACAGTGGTAATGAACAAGTTACAGCGGTAATGAACAAGTTACAGCGGTAATGAACAAGTTACAGTGGTAATGAACAAGTTACAGTGATAATGAACAAGTTACAGTGGTAATGAACAAGTTACAGTGGTAATGAACAAGTTACAGTGGTAATGAACAAGTTACAGCGGTAATGAACAAGTTACAGTGGTAATGAACAAGTTACAGCGGTAATGAACAAGTTACAGTGGTAATGAACAAGTTACAGTGGTAATGAACAAGCTACAGCGGTAATGAACAAGTTACAGTGGTAATGAACAAGTTACAGTGGTAATGAACAAGTTACAGTGGTAATGAACAAGTTACATATTTATATCTGGTCACATTCGTAACGAGTTATTTATGCAGACATGAATTAGGTCACAAAAATACTAACTTGAATTTAAAAATAATAATAATAGTGACGATGCGTTATTTACAGTGAACAAAGTCAGGGTATTTTTCCAGAACAGTTGAGAATATACTACTGACGATAAAATACTCTGACATTTGAGTGAGTCTCGGAATTCACTCACCTGGGCCTTGTATGACCCATACAGCCTTACCCATTCCCCATGATAATAATAGTAATAATAATAATAATAATAATAATACCGTGCTTAATAACAATAATAATAATAATGTAAGGTCGAGGTAACAGATTATATGCCATCAAGCAGGTAACCCATCCTGTGAAATGGTATATACTGGAAGCGCTAAACCCGTGAGGTAATAAAGCACCTGAGGAATGGAGGGCAATCAGGTTTGATGCGAACATTGAGAATGTTGAAAATGGCATAAAATACCTAAAAGTTGAAGATTCAGACACACGTGCAAGAGTCGGGTCTTTATTGCTGAAACATTCCACCTACAGAGTAGGGTTCTTCAGTCAAATACAGAGGTAGCAAGTGTAGTAGTGAAATAAATATGTAATTAGTCCATCAACCTGGGCAGTTCCGTAATGCAGACGTAATAAAGTTGAACAAGTGTGTGTCACACTTATCCTGTAGATATAAGGGTAGAGATAAGCTCTCGTAGCCCACTGTGGAAATCTTCTCTTGTTTTTTTTTCAACTAGACAGACACTGTGGATAAGTAAGTTTACTTCGCTGTGGTGAAGTCTGAGTGGCTTTACCAGACTAACAAGGCACCGGTCTTTTCCTTCCCTCTTTGGCTTCACTAGCCAGGAAAAATGACTTGAAATGGTTTATGGGTATTGTTTGCAATGTCGTTAAAGGCCGCCGCCACTGACGCTGACATCACCTCTTCCGCCGCTGCTGACGTCACCTTTTCAGCTGCCGCAGTTGCTGACGTCACCACTTCCGCCGCCGTAGACGTCCACGTCACTTTCAGCGACACCTCCGTTGCGTGCAACCTGTCCTCTGAGCACTAGATTTCTCCTATACAGTTTGCAGCCCATTTCTAAGCTAGGTTATCGTCTTTCAATAAAAAATAATAAATTCTAACATACCACAACGAAAAAAATATAAGATACAAGCCAATAACCAATAACACAAAACGCACACACACCGCGCGCAGCCTGAGCAAGTCGGTCATAATAAGACATGTGCAGTTAGGTAAGACACATATGCAACAGTTAGGTATCTTTATTATGAAACGTTTCGCCTACACAGTAGGCTTCTTCAGTCAAGTACAGAAAAGTTGATAGAAGCAGAAGATACTTGAAGACGATGTAATCAGTCCATCACCCTTAAAGTTTTGAGGTGGTCAGTCCCTCAGTCTGGAGAAGAGCATTGTTCCATATTATGAAACAATATGTTTCATACTATGGAACAATGCTCTTCTCCAGACTGAGGGACTGACCACTTCAAAACTTTAAGGGTGATGGACTGATTACATCGTCTTCAAGTATGTTCTGCTTCTATCAACTTTTCTGTACTTGACTGAAGAAGCCTACTGTGTAGGCGAAACGTTTCATAATAAAGATACCTAACTGTTGCATATGTGTCTTACCTAACAACCTGTCGGTATTTTATACCATTTTAATGTTCACATGTGCAGTGGTTGGGTATCTTTATTGTTGAAACGTTTCGCCTACACGGTAAACGTAGTCTGATACAGAGAATAAATTGTAGGCAGCAATAGTGGCGGGGTTAAAATGATGTAATAAGTCCATCGACTCTTGAAGGTCTTGAGGTAATCAGTCCCTCAACCTGAAGACAAGTTCAGCTCCATTCTCCAAAGCATTGGTAAGACACATGTGCAACAGTTGGGTATCTTTATTCCGAAACGTTTCGCCTACACAGTAGGCTTCTTCTGTCGAGTACAGAAGTCTACTGTGTAGGTGAAACCTTTCGGAATGAAGATACCTAACTGTTGCATATGTGTCTTACTTATTATAAGAACATAAGAAAGGAAGAACACAGCAGGAGGCCTACTGGCCCATACTAAGCAGGTCCTTCTCAAACCCAAACCCACTAAAAAATATCCGACCAACCCATTATTAGTGTTACCCAAGGAATATTAATTGCTAAATATTAAATCAGCCATAATTCAAGTGTTCAAGGCGTCTTTAACAGTCACTCATTTGACTGATTTTACAAATGACATGGAGTCTATTGTGAAGAAAATGAAATGTTATGATTATGCAGCTCAGTTCTGGTCTCCATACTATATAATAGATATGGTAAGGAAGACACATGTACAACAGTTAGGTATCTTTATTCAGAAACGTTTCGCCTACACAAATAGACTTCTTCAGTAGAGTACTGTAGAAGGTCTGCTCACAAACTTATCCAATCTCCTTTCCAAGCTACCCAAGATTTTAGACTCTATAACCCCACTCGGTACATCATCAGATGCAGCATTCTCCACCTGACCTCAGCATTCTGAACCGGACTATAAATACTCGCGTTCCTTCCGCCCCAGGTAGTTCTGTTTGTGACTTGAAAAAGCCCACTGTGTGGGCGAAACGTAGTCAATAAAGGATCACATTATACTGCATATGTGTTTATATTTCCAGAGTACAGAAAAGTTGGGAGAAGCACTAGAGATGTACTCAACTGAAGAAGCTTACTGTGTAGCCGAAACGTTTCGGAATAAAGATAAGTAACAGTTGTACATGCGTCTTCCTTACCAACCTGCCGGTATTTTATACAATTTTTAATATTCACAGAATAGATATGTTGAGAATGGTATAAATACCGACAAATTGATGAAGAAGCCTACACAGTAGGTTTCTTCATTCCAGACAATGGCGCTGAACTCTTCTTCAGGCTGAAGGGCTGATAAGATAAGATTTCGTTCGGATTTTTAACCCCGGAGGGTTAGCCACCCAGGATAACCAAGAAAGTCAGTGCGTCATCGAGGACTGTCTAACTTATTTCCATTGGGGTCCTTAATCTTGTCCCCCAGGATGCCACTCACACCAGTCGACTAACACCCAGGTACCTATTTGCTGCTAGGTGAACAGGACAACAGGTGTAAGGAAACGTGTTGAAATGTTTCCACCCGCCGGGAATCGAACCAGGCCACCGGACCATCTCAAATATTCTTTTTCTCCAAGGTTGATGGGCCAATTACATCTCTGTTTCACTACTACACCTGCTGCCTTTGTATTTGACTGAAGAAACCTACTGTGTAGGCAAAAACGTTTCAACAATAAAGAAACCTAACTGTTGCACATATGTCTTAATAATCAACAGAATAGATATAAATTCATTAGAGAATATTCAAAGAGGGATCACAAAATTAATCCATTGCATAAGGAATCTAACATAGCAAGAGAGACTAACTCTCTTAACCTGTATTCTCTTGGGGAGACATGATTGAAGTGTATAAGTGGAAGATGGGCATAAATAAGGGAGATATAAATAAGGTTCTAAAGATATCCCTTCAGGAAAGAACTCGAAATGATGGATTTAAATTGGATAAATTTAGATTTAGGTAGTAGGTTGGTAGACAGCAACCACCCAGGGAAGTACTACCGTCCTGCCAGATGACTGTGAAACAGAAACCTGTAACTGTTTTGCATGATGGTAGGATTGCTGGTTTCTTTTTCTGTCTCATAAACACGCTAGATAACAGGGATATCTTGCTACTCCTACTTACACTTTGGTCACACTTCACAGACACGCACATGCATATATATATACATACATCTAGGTTTTTCTCCTTTTTTCTAAATAGCTCTTGTTCTTCTTTATTTCTTCTATTGTCCATGGGGAAGTGGAAAAGAATCTTTCCTCCGTAAGCCATGCGTGTCGTATGAGGCGACTAAAATGCCGGGAGCAATGGGCTAGTAACCCCTTCTCCTGTAAACACTTACTAAAAAAGAGAAGAAGAAAAACTTCATAAAACTGGGATGCTTAAATGTGCGTGGATGTAGTGCGGATGACAAGAAACAGATGATTGCTGATGTTATGAATGAAAAGAATTTGGGATGTCCTGGCCCTAAGCGAAACAAAGCTGAAGGGGGTAGGAGAGTTTCAGTGGGGGGAAATAAATGGGATTAAATCTGGAGTATCTGAGAGAGTTAGAGCAAAGGAGGGGTAGCAGTAATGTTAAATGATCAGTTATGGAAGGAGAAAGAGAATATGAATGTGTAAATTCAAGAATTATGTGGATTAAAGTAAAGGTTGGATGCGAGAAGTGGGTCATAATAAGCGTGTATGCACCTGGAGAAGAGAGGAATGCAGAGGAGAGAGAGAGATTTTGGGAGATGTTAAGTGAATGTATAGGAGCCTTTGAACCAAGTGAGAGAGTAATTGTGGTAGGGGACCTGAATGCTAAAGTAGGAGAAACTTTTAGAGAGGGTGTGGTAGGTAAGTTTGGGGTGCCAGGTGTAAATGATAATGGGAGCCCTTTGATTGAACTTTGTATAGAAAGGGGTTTAGTTATAGGTAATACATATTTTAAGAAAAAGAGGATAAATAAGTATACAAGATATGATGTAGGGCGAAATGACAGTAGTTTGTTGGATTATGTATTGGTAGATAAAAGACTGTTGAGTAGACTTCAGGATGTACATGTTTATAGAGGGGCCACAGATATATCAGATCACTTTCTAGTTGTAGCTACACTGAGAGTAAAAGGTAGATGGGATACAAGGAGAATAGAAGCATCAGGGAAGAGAGAGGTGAAGGTTTATAAACTAAAAGAGGAGGCAGTTAGGGTAAGATATAAACAGCTATTGGAGGATAGATGGGCTAATGAGAGCATAGGCAATGGGGTCGAAGAGGTATGGGGTAGGTTTAAAAATGTAGTGTTAGAGTGTTCAGCAGAAGTTTGTGGTTACAGGAAAGTGGGTGCGGGAGGGAAGAGGAGCGATTGGTGGAATGATGATGTAAAGAGAGTAGTAATGGAGAAAAAGTTAGCATATGAGAAGTTTTTACAAAGTAGAAGTGATGCAAGGAGGGAAGAGTATATGGAGAAAAAGAGAGAGGTTAAGAGAGTGGTGAAGCAATGTAAAAAGAGAGCAAATGAGAGAGTGGGTGAGATGTTATCAACAAATTTTGTTGAAAATAAGAAAAAGTTTTGGAGTGAGATTAACAAGTTAAGAAAGCCTAGAGAACAAATGGATTTGTCAGTTAAAAATAGGAGAGGAGAGTTATTAAATGGAGAGTTAGAGGTATTGGGAAGATGGAGGGAATATTTTGAGGAATTGTTAAATGTTGATGAAGATAGGGAAGCTGTGATTTCGTGTATAGGGCAAGGAGGAATAACATCTTGTAGGAGTGAGGAAGAGCCAGTTGTGAGTGTGGGGGAAGTTCGTGAGGCAGTAGGTAAAATGAAAGGGGGTAAGGCAGCCGGGATTGATGGGATAAAGATAGAAATGTTAAAAGCAGGTGGGGATATAGTTTTGGAGTGGTTGGTGCAATTATTTAATAAATGTATGGAAGAGGGTAAGGTACCTAGGGATTGGCAGAGAGCATGCATAGTTCTTTGTATAAAGGCAAAGGGGATAAAAGAGAGTGCAAAAATTATAGGGGGATAAGTCTGCTGAGTATACCTGGTAAAGTGTATGGTAGAGTTATTATTGAAAGAATTAAGAGTAAGACGGAGAATAGGATAGCAGATGAACAAGGAGGCTTTAGGAAAGGTAGGGGGTGTGTGGACCAGGTGTTTACAGTGAAATATATAAGTGAACAGTATTTAGATAAGGCTAAAGAGGTCTTTGTGGCATTTATGGATTTGGAAAAGGCGTATGACAGGGTGGATAGGGGGGCAATGTGGCAGATGTTGCAAGTATATGGTGTAGGAGGTAGGTTACTGAAAGCAGTGAAGAGTTTTACGAGGATAGTGAGGCTCAAGTTAGAGTATGTAGGAAAGAGGGAAATTATTTCCCAGTAAAAGTAGGCCTTAGACAAGGATGTGTGATGTCACCGTGGTTGTTTAATATATTTATAGATGGGGTTGTAAGAGAAGTAAATGCGAGGGTCTTGACAAGAGGCGTGGAGTTAAAAGATAAAGAATCACACACAAAGTGGGAGTTGTCACAGCTGCTCTTTGCTGATGACACTGTGCTCTTGGGAGATTCTGAAGAGAAGTTGCAGAGATTGGTGGATGAATTTGGTAGGGTGTGCAAAAGAAGAAAATTAAAGGTGAATACTGGAAAGAGTAAGGTTATGAGGATAACAAAAAGATTAGGTGATGAAAGATTGAATATCAGATTGGAGGGAGAGAGTATGGAGGAGGTGAATGTATTCAGATATTTGGGAGTGGACGTGTCAGCGGATGGGTCTATGAAAGATGAGGTGAATCATAGAATTGATGAGGGAAAAAGAGTGAGTGGTGCACTTAGGAGTCTGTGGAGACAAAGAACTTTGTCCTTGGAGGCAAAGAGGGGAATGTATGAGAGTATAGTTTTACCAACGCTTTTATATGGGTGTGAAGCATGGGTGATGAATGTTGCAGCGAGGAGAAGGCTGGAGGCAGTGGAGATGTCATGTCTGAGGGCAATGTGTGGCGTGAATATAATGCAGAGAATTCGTAGTTTGGAAGTTAGGAGGAGGTGCGGGATTACCAAAACTGTTGTCCAGAGGGCTGAGGAAGGGTTGTTGAGGTGGTTCGGACATGTAGAGAGAATGGAGCGAAAAAGAATGACTTCAAGAGTGTATCAGTCTGTAGTGGAAGGAAGGCGGGGTAGGGGTCGGCCTAGGAAAGGTTGGAGAGAGGGGGTAAAGGAGGTTTTGTGTGCGAGGGGCTTGGACTTCCAGCAGGTATGCATGAGCGTGTTTGATAGGAGTGAATGGAGACAAATGGTTTTTAATACTTGACGTGCTGTTGGAGTGTGAGCAAAGTAACATTTATGAAGGGGTTCAGGGAAACCGGCAGGCCGGACTTGAGTCCTGGAGATGGGAAGTACAGAGCATGCACTCTGAAGGAGGGGTGTTAATGTTGCAGTTTAAAAACTGTAGTGTAAAGCACCCTTCTGGCAAGACAGTGATGGAGTGAATGATGGTGAAAGTTTTTCTTTTTCGGGCCACCCTGCCTTGGTGGGAATCGGCCAGTGTGATAATAAAATAATAATAAAATATTCGTTCTTTTCCAATGCTGTGTAAAGCAGATCTAGCATTTGTACAATTGCATCATTAGTGTTTTTATTTTTCCTGAATTCAAATTGGCAGGGGTTGAGTATGTTTTGTGCCATTATAAATGAATATATCTAGTCTCCTGTGCACGAGTTTCTCGAAGATTTTGGATAGCAATGGTAAGTTTGATATTGGCCTATAGTTGTTTACATCTGTAGGGTCACCACCTTTATGTACTGGTGTAACCCTTGCTGTCTTGAGTAGTGTCGGGAAAGTTCTAGTTTCTAGTGACTTGTTAAAAAGTAATGTAATAGCATGCGCAAGGACATGGGCCACTCGCTTGTACAATAATGGTGGGACGTGAGCCAGGTTCCCTGAGTTAAAGTGACTTTATAATTGCAGTGACTTCCGTGGGCTCAGTTGGTACAAGATATTAGGAATTTGGGAAATTCCCATCTAGGTAGTCCCCAGCACGAGCGTTGGTACGTGGGATTTTACTGGCGAGGTTAGATCCTATGATTGAAAAGAAGTCGTTTATCTTGTTAGCTGTATCAGTGGGATGCAGTGGTGTATCATTAGGTTTAGTTAGGACAATATTCTTGTTTTTTTTTTTAGTTTGTGGTCCCCAGAATTTGGGAAAGTGTTTTCCAGGTCTTTTTTTATATCTCTTCTTGTGTCAGTGAATCTGCTGGAGTAGTACAGTTGTTTGGCTTTTTTTATTACTTTGGTGAGAACTGATGAATAGTGTTTAAGAATATCTTTGTGTATTAAGCCCTGTCTGTATTGCTTTTCATATTGGTGTTTCTTATCAATGGATTTCAGAATGCAGTTGGTTAGCCATGGGCAACCGAGCCGTTTATTAGTGATCTGTTTCGTTTTTATAGGACAATGTTTGTTGTATAGTCTAAGTAATTTGTTAAGAAAAATGTCTGTCCAATCGTCAATACCATTGGCCTTGGAGAATTCTGTAGGCCAGTCAACAGTCTCTAGGTCTGCTGTGAAATTCCTTATTGAGGCCTCATCATGGAGTCTAAATGAAACTTTGTTGTATTCGAGTGGTGGCTTACTAATGTTTGTTAAAAGGAAGGTAGGGTAGTGGTCTGTAGTGCTGTCTGTGATTATCCCTGATTTAAGGGGGGCTAGTATATTAGTTCATATGTGGTTTATTATGGTTGCACTTGTCTCAGTGAGCCTGGTTGGTTTAGTTATTGTCGGTATGATTAGTGTGTTGTTCATATTGTTGATGAAATCAGTTACAGGCTGATCATCTGGTAGGCCAATTTGATATTGAAGTCTCCAGCTAAGAGAATGTGGTGCTTGTTCATTTGTCTGTTTGTTATTAGTGCCTTTAATTTCTCACTGAAATTTGGGATGTTTGTGTGGGGTATCCGGTATATGGCACCGATTGTTATAGGCGTCTTAAGGTTCTTTACAGTAAAATTAGCAAAAATGTATTCTCCATATTCATCACTAAAGCAAGTGGTGCTAATACAAGATAGTTGGTTAGAGTAACAGATTGCAATACCACCCCCAACTTGGTATGGTCTGCAGTTGTGGATTGCTGTGTATCCTGGTAGTGGGTAGATATTTATTGTGTCCTGCTTAAGCCAGGTCTCAGTAAGAATAATACAGGAGAAGGGTGCCTTTAGCGACTCAAGGAGTGCCAGGAGGTCATCATAGTGTTTACTTAAGGACCTGATGTTGTAGTTAAGAACTGATAGACCTTGAGCAGTGTTTAGGATAGTGCTGGCTTGTGATGCTGTGTAATAAAGGCAGTTACTTTCTAATAAGTTTTGATTGGGTGCTAGATTATGGAGGTTTAGATCAGGGTCGACATGATCATTCATCTTTTAGGTTTAAATAGCGGTTATTTATATCCTGCATTGTGTGGTGAGTATAATACTGATATCTGTAGTAGTGGGAAGTTTGGACAAGTAAATAGCTAAAGCACTTTGGTCATATAGAGTATAGTCACTAATAAACATAATGAAGTTGATGTTGTCTATGTGTTGTGCTAGAATGAGCTAAAGTACAACTAGCTATAAACTAATACTATAAAAATACAAATTAAAAATAGCACCAGACTCACTCTTGTAATTGCACTAAGGTCTAATATAATGAATTTGGTGTTGTCTATCTACTGAGCTAGAATGAGCTAAAATACAACTAGGTATAAACTAATAATATTAAAAATACAAATTAAAATGGTACAAGACTCTCACTTGTAATTGCACTAATGTCTAATACAAGTTGTTCATAAAAACAAAAGTATAAGTAGACTGAAACTGACAAGATAAAATGCACAAATTAAAGTAGCAAAAGAATAATAAAATAAAAAAATAAAAATGGCAATGACTTGGTTATAATATGAGAACGTTTAAGAGCCATAAACTAAACAGGAGAATACTTCTCAACTTTATTAATGATAAAACAAATAATCATAGTAATATTGAGGAAACATAAACTCAAATACCACTTTGAGTACAGGCAACAGATCCTGCATTTATTCATTTTCAACAATGCTAAAAAAAAAAAAAAAAACTTGAAAAATAAAGAAAAAAGTTGCAATATCAGAGAAACAAAGTAGAAATGGGTACGGAGAGGAGGAGTTTGAGGTAATCCAGGCTGAGGGACTGATTACCTCAAACTCCTCCTCTCCGTACCCATTTCTATTTTGCACTGGACTGAAGAAGCCACTGTGTGGCAAAACATTTCCTTAATAAAAATTCCCATATGTTGTATAAGTGTCTCAATCTTCAATGGGAATCTAATTCCTTGCTTCCTTTCCTTGATGTTAATATCCACCTCTCAGATACAGGTTTTGGTTTTTCTGTGTAGCACAAGCCTATGTACAGTGGCATATACATTCACTACTGTGATAAATGGTTTGAAAACTGACAAATTGAAGATTGAGACACTTATGCAACATATGGGAATCATTATTAAGGAAATGTTTCGCCACAAAGTGGCTTCTTCAGTCCAATACAAAGTAGAGAGGGTCAACGTTTCACTCTCCAGGAACTTTGTTTAGCCAATACAAATAATACATGGACACAGAGGGTATATATAGGCTTTGAGCGAGGTGTTTACCTGGAGTTTACCTGGAGAGAGTTCCGGGGGTCAACGCCCCTGCGGCCCGGTCTATGACCGGGCCTCATGGTGGATCAAGGCCTGATCAACCAGGCTGTTACCGCTGGCTGCACACAATTCAACGTACGAACCACAGCCCAGCTGGTCAGGTACCGACTTTAGGTGCTTGTCCAGTACCTGCTTGAAGACATAGTTTTGATAAGGACCTGCCTTGTATGGGCCAGTAGGCCTTCAGCAGTGTTCCTCTATTCTTATGTTCTTATGTACCACGGTTATTTCAACATTTCATGAATGTCAGTTCTCACCCGTTTATATATCTTGATTCATGAACATGATTGAACATGGCTTGCTTCTGCAGTGTTTTAAAAACTGAGGTTGGAGAGTTGAAGGAGGAGGTCTTGCTTCTCCAGGAGGAGATTAGGAGGCTGAAGGTCCACCTCAATGGGCCTGGGAGAGAGTGTGAGGGGGTTGGAGATGTGGGGAATGAGGCTTCTAGCAGTGAGGTGCAGTCTGTCTCTCACTGTGAGGAGGCTGTAGGTGGGGAGGTAGCAACGGCTACCAGCAGTGAGGTGCAGCCCAGCACCTGCTACAAGTGGCGAGTTGTTCACAGTAATGGGAGGCGCATCAGAGTAAGGAAAGTTAAGAGTGAAGATCTGAAGGTAGGAAATCGCTTCTCTGTTCTCCAGGATGAATGTACTTCAGTGGCCAGTGAAGGTAAGGGTACTACTGCCCCTGCTAATGAAGGTAAGCGCATTCTTGTGGTTGGTGACTCTCAGTAAGATATGTTGACCGTGCTTTTTGTAATAGGAATAAGAAGATGAGAGATAGAGTGTGCTTCCCTGGAGCTGGTGTTGGGGACATTGTCAACAGACTGGATAATATCATGTCAGGTAATGGGAACAAGCCCATTATCTGTCTCAGTGCTGGTGGAAATGATATTGGGAAGGGTAGGAGAGAAGAGCTGCTAGATAAGTACAGGTCAGCTATAGATTTCATTAAGTCTAAGGGAGGGATCCCAATCATATGTAGCATCTTGCCTAGAAGGGGAGTAGGAAATGAATGGTTGTCTAGGGCAATTGGTGTAAATTGCTGGCTAACAGATACTGCAAGGAACTTGCAATCCCATTCATTGACAACTGGAACAACTTTTATGGCAAACATGATATGTATGCAAGGGATGGGGTTCATCTCTCTGGGGCAGGGTGGTAGCACTTGCAGACTCGATTGAGAAGGCCATTGGTGAAATGCCTATGATTTTAAACTGATGGAAGATAGAGGTATGGGTGTGTGTGGGAACAAGCAGGTTGCAACACTAGGGTTGGAAACAGTAAATGTATAAAAGGCATTCAGCATGAAGTTATAAATAAAGACAATAGAACAGGTCAGCAAACAAAGGGGGACAGCAGAGGGCAGCAAGGGACTAGCTCCCTTAAGGTTTACTATACTAATAGCAGGAGTGTTAGAAATAAGATAGATGAGCTAAGATTAATTGCAAGTGCAGGAAACATAGATATTATTGCTATAACAGAGACCTGGGTCAATCTGAAAGATAGAGAGATGCCCTCTGAATGTCACATACAAGGCTATAAATTATTCCACACTGACAGGGTCAACAGGAAAGGTGGTGGAGTAGCGATGTACGTCAGAGACAATTTAAATTGTTGTGTTAGACAAGATATTAAATTAGAAGCGTCAGCCACTGAATCTGTTTGGTTACAGCTTCTCGAGGGCCGAGAAAAACTAATTTTGGGTGTGATTTACAGGGCCCAAATCTTGATAGGGAGTGCAGTAAACTTCTATGGGACGAAATTCGTAAGGCATCTACATACGAAAATTTGTGCTAATGGGAGATTTCAACTATAGACAGATTGACTGGAGCAATTTGACAGGAAATTTAGAGTCGGGTGACTTTCTTGATACGATCCAGGATTGTTTTTTAAAACAGTTTGTGACAGAGCCAACTAGGGGAAATAACCTCCTTGACTTGGTTCTTGCCAGTAGGGAAACACTAATTAATAATCTTGAGGTTAATGATGAGCTTGGGGAGAGTGATCACAAATCACTCAGTTTTAACATATCATGGAATTCCCCTAATAATGGCAATCAAGTCTCCGTCCCTGACTTTCGCTTGGCTGATTTCATAGGACTGAAAAATTACTTAGGTGGGCTGAACTGGAATGACCTGACTAGGGGTCAGGTAGTGGTGATGGTTGCCGATATGATGCTTTCCAGGGCATAGTTCTAGCTGCTCAGTCAAATTATGTTCCAAATAGGGAAATCAGATCAAACAAAAATGATCCTAAATGGATGAACAATAGATTAAAATATCTGATTGGTCAAAAGAGAGGCATATATAGGCAAATCAAAAGAGGAGAGGGGCAATTAAGAAATCGATATATTCAGTTAAAGAGAGAAATAAAAAAGGGAATTAGAAAAGCAAAAAGAGATTATGAGGTTAAAGTTGCAAGAGAATCGAAGACTAACCCAAAAGGATTCTTTCAGGTATACAGAAGTAAGATCAGGGACAAGATAGGCCCACTCAAAAGTTCCTCGGGTCAGCTCACTGACAGTGATAAGGAAATGTGTAGAATTTTTAAACACATACTTCCTCTCAGTTTTTACACAGGAGGATACCAGCGATATTCCAGTAATGATAAATTATGTAGAACAGGACGATAATAAACTGTGCACTATTAGGGTCACAAGTGACATGGTCCTTAGGCAAATAGATAAATTAAAACCTAACAAATCCCCAGGCCCTGATGAACTGTATGCAAGGGTTCTAAAGGAATGTAAAGAGGAGCTTAGCACACCTTTGGCTAATCTTTTCAACATATCACTACAAACTGGCATGGTGCCAGATAAGTGGAAAATGGCAAATGTGATACCTATTTTCAAAACAGGTGACAGGTCCTTAGCTTCGAACTATAGACCAATAAGCCTAACCTCCATAGTGGGAAAATTTATGGAATCAATAATTGCCGAGGCAGTTCGTAGCCACCTTGAAAAGCATAAATTAATCAACGAATCTCAGCATGGTTTTACAAAGGGGCGTTCCTGCCTTACGAATTTATTAACTTTTTTCACTAAGGTATTTGAGGAGGTAGATCATGGTAATGAATATGATATTGTGTATATGGACTTCAGTAAGGCTTTTGACAGGGTCCCACATCAGAGACTATTGAGGAAAATTAAAGCACATGGAATAGGAGGAGAAATTTTTTCCTGGATAGAGGCATGGTTGACAAATAGGCAGCAGAGAGTTTGCATAAATGGGGAGAAATCAGAGTGGGGAAGCGTCACGAGCGGTGTTCCACAGGGGTCAGTGTTGGGCCCCCTGCTGTTCACAATCTACATAAACGACATAGATGAGGGCATAAAGAGCGACATCGGCAAGTTTGCCGATGACACCAAAATAGGCCGTCGAATTCATTCTGACGAGGACATTCGAGCACTCCAGGAAGATTTGAATAGACTGATGCAGTGGTCGGAGAAGTGGCAGATGCAGTTTAATATAGACAAATGCAAAGTTCTAAATGTTGGACAGGACAATAACCATGCCACATATAAACTAAATAATGTAGATCTTAATATTACGGATTGTGAAAAAGATTTAGGAGTTCTGGTTAGCAGTAATCTGAAACCAAGACAACAGTGCATAAGTGTTCGCAATAAAGCTAATAGAATCCTTGGCTTCATATCAAGAAGCATAAATAATAGGAGTCCTCAGGTTGTTCTTCAACTCTATACATCCTTGGTTAGGCCTCATTTAGATTATGCTGCACAGTTTTGGTCACCGTATTACAGAATGGATATAAATTCTCTGGAAAATGTACAAAGGAGGATGACAAAGATGATCCCATGTATCAGAAACCTTCCCTATGAGGATAGACTAAGGGCCCTGAAACTGCACTCTCTAGAAAGACGTAGAATTAGGGGGGATATGATTGAGGTTTATAAGTGGAAGACAGGAATAAATAAAGGGGATGTAAATAGTGTGCTGAAAATATCTAGCCTAGACAGGACTCGCAGCAATGGTTTTAAGTTGGAAAAATTCAGATTCAGGAGGGATATAGGAAAGTACTGGTTTGGTAATAGAGTTGTGGATGAGTGGAACAAACTCCCAAGTACCGTTATAGAGGCCAGAACGTTGTGTAGCTTTAAAAATAGGTTGGATAAATACATGAGTAGATGTGGGTGGGTGTGAGTTAGACCTGATAGCTTGTGCTAACAGGTCGGTTGCCGTGTTCCTCCCTTAAGTCAATGTGACCTGACCTGACTAGGTTGGGTGCATTGGCTTAAGCCGGTAGGGACTTGGACCTGCCTCGCATGGGCCAGTAGGCCTTCTGCAGTGTTCCTTCGTTCTTATGTTCTTATGTTATCAGTAAGCAAAAGTAAAGCTCAAAATATGATAATTACCTGACCTTTTTTCTGTTTAACCCAGTCACATATACACCACCACCTGGACCAAACTCATTCGTGGGCGGTGCAGCAGACACAGGATGTTATGTCACTGATGACTGATCATAGTGATGCCAGGGCAATTAAGGGTTTTTCCAAAACATCATAAATAAAATTATCGATTTATCGTAGTTTATCATATAGCGTCATTGATTTTCCCTATATAGGCCTATTTGTACTCTAATCATATAATAGACTATATAGAAACAAAGGATTTTTCTCTTATGTTGCTGCAGCACTGCCAAGTATGGGCCAACAGGCCTGCTGCAGTGTTCCTCCTTTCTTATGTTCTTAGTGTCACCTTCTTTAGAGGCTCTTTGGTGTCACCCCCTAAATGGTGTCACCCAGAGCACCCCCCCCCCTTACCCCTCAAGGAACCTTCCTTGAGGGGTAAGGATTTTATAAAATACAGTGAGTACAAACAAAATCTCAAAACTTTTATTTAAATGTTCAAAATAGTATACAACTTTTATTGTACAAAAGAATAATATGTGTGTGACTATTCATTATGATTCAGTATCTAAATGGGAATAAAGGATTTGTGTTTAAATAACCACCATTAACAGATGGTGGATATTAAAGGCATATATTATGTATGATGAAAATGGTTTCAAAAACCAATAAGTGGAAGAATGAAACATTTGTGCAACATTTATCAGAGCTTATTGAGTGGGTAGCATTGAAGATGGGCTGGGCAAGTATTCTGTTAGTGGGTTGGATTTGTGAAGGACTTGCCCAGTATAGGCCAACAGGCCTGCTGCAGTGTTCCTCCTGTCTTATGTTCTTATTTGCAAATCTTTATTAAGGAAACTTATAGCCACCAGTGACTTCTTCAGTCTGGACTGAAGAAGTCACTGGTTGGTGACACATTTCCACAATAAAAGTATCCAAATACTTCACAAGTGTCTCATTCTTCAGTATTATGTATGTCTTGTGATTATAAATGACTTATCTTCCATAGATCTTACTGATTTAATTAAGTAGACTTGATTACAGCTTGGTCCAGCCTTATTACAGCTTGGTCCAACCCTTTTACAGCTTGGTCCAGCCCTATTACAGCTTGGTCCAGCCCTATTACAGCTTGGTCCAGCCTTACTACAGCTTGGTCCAGCCCTATTACAGCTTGGTCCAGCCTTATTACAGCTTGGTCCAGCCCTATTACAGCTTGGTCCAGCCCTATTACAGCTTGGTCCAGCCCTATTACAGCTTGGTCCAGCCCTATTACAGCTTGGTCTGGCCCTATTACAGCTTGGTCCAGCCCTATTACAGCTTGGTCCAGCCCTATTACAGCTTGGTCCAGCCCTATTACAGCTTGGTCTGGCCCTATTAGAGCTTGGTCCATCCCTATTACAGCTTGGTTCAGCCCTATTACAGCTTGGTCCAGCCCTATTACAGCTTGGTCCAGCCTTATTACAGCTTGGTCCATCCCTATTACAGCTTGGTCCAGCCCTATTACAGCTTGGTCCAGCCCTATTACAGCTTGGTCCAGCCCTGTTACAGCTTGGTCCAGCCCTATTACAGCTTGGTCTGGCCCTATTACAGCTTGGTCCAGCCCTATTACAGCTTGGTCCATCCCTATTACAGCTTGGTTCAGCCCTATTACAGCTTGGTCCAGCCCTATTACAGCTTTGTCCAGCCTTATTACAGCTTGGTCCAGCCCTATTACAGCTTGGTCCAGCCCTATTACAGCTTGGTCCATCCCTATTACAGCTTGGTTCAGCCCTATTACAGCTTGGTCCAGCCTTATTACAGCTTGGTCCAGCCCTATTACAGCTTAGTCCAGCCCTATTACAGCTTGGTCCAGCCCTATTACAGCTTGGTCCAGCCCTATTACAGCTTGGTCCAGCCCTATTACAGCTTGGTCCAGCCCTATTACAGCTTGGTCCAGCCCTGTTACAACTTGGTCCAGCCTTATTACAGCTTGGTCCAGCCTTATTACAGCTTGGTCCAGCCCTATTACAGCTTGGTCCAGCCCTATTACTGCTTGGTCCAGCCCTATTACTGCTTGGTCCAGCCCTTCATCACAACTGTCAACCTACACTGTTTACACAAAATTGTTAACAATTTCATTAGCTTCATCTTCCACCGCTTTCTAACTATGATTTATATTAATAATAGTTTTCTTGTACAGGCGAGTCCCGCTTTACAGCGCTTCACTTTACAGCGTTAAATTAATGCAGCCGTTTTCAATTATACCCATTCTTCATTTATTCAAACTTCCTACAATAAAGACAATCACCACTCACTATAAACTAAGGATGAAAATATTTTAAGGTAAATAATGCATGTAATGTATATACACTATTTAGGCCTAGCTCTTTACAGCAGTAGCCTGGAACCTAACCTGCTGTATAAGCGGGGCCCTCGTGTGTTGAGTCGTGTGCTTCTCCTCGCTGTACGCATACAGGTTTAGCATTTTTTTTTTGTGTGTGAATATACTAATAATCCTTACAGCAAAGAATACAAGTTAAATTCTAAAACCTCAAAACTGGCATCGTCAGCTTACTCCTCACAATCATTATGTAGACTGTATTAATGTTGGTAGAATTACCGACAATGTGTTAGGTACAAGGACACAAATGCAACTAATGTGACATTTTATTGTGGCAATGTTTAGCGAAACGTTGCCACAATAAAATGGCATATTAGTTCCACTTGTGTCCTTTTATCTAACATTATGTAGACTGTCAACATTCAAAGGATTAAAATAAAAAGTTTTAAAATAATAGCTCTGGCACTCTGGAATTGTTCCCGCATTTTTCTGCATTGTTTCACAAAGTTTCTTGTAGAGGGTGCAGAGTGGAGTGTCATGAGAGTGTTCCGCCAGTACCTCACACAGCGACTGCACAAATATGGTGCCTTTTTCTCTGTCCCTAATTGCTTTAAAGTTTTTAATACTGGCATATATTGTTAACATATCCCGAGGAGCCTCCCTAGCCTCCTCCTCATGGCCCTCAACATAGTCGTGCATCAGGCTCTCGGGTGGTAATTCCTTAAGCTTTCCCCGACAGAAGTTTACGAGAAATATCTTAGGTTTATTTTTCAAAAAAGGGCAGTTTCCATCAACAAAGTAGTAACGCACCTCATCCATGCTCATCTTCTGGTCCGACTCAACACTGTTTGCATAGAACTCTACATCCTGATCTCCGTGACTAAGAACTACCAAGATAAAAGAATCTATATTCTTAAGAGTCTCATCTGACTCAAAGTTTCTGAGCTTATTTAATGTCTTTTCTTTAGTATAGTCCTCATACAACCTAACACAATAACCCATCTTAGTGAATAATGTTTTAAGGTTGAACGAATCTTTTTTTGCTCCCTCCCGAGTATGCTGGCCGGAAAAATGATAGTTGAAGATGCAAACTACTCCACGAGGAAAGCTGAGGTTCTTGTAGATGTTATCGTTGGGACTTACAGGATGAGAACCCACCTTCACTATCCATGGAAACGGCATCTCTCCATCAATCTGCAGGTGAGAAAATTGTCCACTATGATTGTAATCTGTGTATAGAGTTTGCTTTATTTTATTTTATAACGTGATTTAAGACTTGATAAAGTCCAGCTGATAGCACAACCTGTGTTCACTGTGTGATATTATTACAGTGGACCCCCAGTTTTCATCCTTAATCCGTTCCAGAGGGTCGGTTAAAATCCAAAATGGACGAAAACCGAAGCAATATTTCCCATAAGAAATAATGTAAATCCAATTAATCTGTTCCAGACACCCAAAAATATAAACCAAAAATACATTTTATAGAGAATAACTATAGTTTTACATACAGAAAACAATGAGAAATAAATATAAAGCACTAATGAAATGGATAAATGAACATTTAAATCACTTTTACCTTTACTGAAGACTATTGTTGGTGTATGGAAGACAGCGAGGAGGGGAGAGGTTATCTCCACCACCATCACTACCACCCTCTACCACCATCACTACCACCCTCTACCACTATCACTACCACCCTCTACCACCATCTCTACCACCCTCTACCACCATCACAACCACTACCACCCTCCACCACCATCACTACCACCCTCTACGAGTAACAAAAGCAGACTGAGTCACGTACATGTGAGCAGGGCTGCGTCCAGGGCAGGCAGACGCGTCTCATACAGACAATTTCCAAGAGGAGGTATGAAACCTGGGGTAAAAATTCACCGAAAAGTGGTTGAAATCCGAACTGTACGATATCTGGACTGGACGAAAATGGGGGGTCCACTGTATTATATTCAGATCATTTGCTAAACCTGTAAATGACGTACAGTGCTGGGAAAATACAAGGCAATTAGAAACCACAAAACGGGTGGGGATTGAACCCACGGTGAGCAAGTCCTAAAAATTGGAGTTGTAGGACTCACTTGCCATGGATTCAAACCCCATCTGTTCCGTGGTTTGTTTGCAATCGTGTTATTACAATTTCGTGAATGAAGACAATTAGGCTTGATCAAAGAAAGAAGTAGTTGCAGTTCTCTGGTGCAAAGGAGCTTCTATCATCAACCCATTGAAGGGTCACCTCTAAATCTCTCATGGGATAAAATTTAAAGGAAAGACCAAAAACAAGGGAGGGTTTAAGAAACTAAAAGAAAATAAGTGAATAAAGCAGGTCTGACAAGGGAATTATTGAATAAATAGAGAGAAATAAGAAAATCTTAAATTGCTCATACATACATAATATACATGTGTGTATATGTGTGTATATGTATGTATGTACGTATATATGTGTATATATATATATATGTGTATATATATATATATGTGTACAGTGGACCCCCGCTTAACGATCACCTCCAAATGCGACCAATTATGTAAGTGTATTTATGTAAGTGCGTTTGTACTTGTATGTTTGGGGGTCTGAAATGGACTAATCTACTTCACAATATTCCTTATGGGAAAAAATTTGGTCAATACTGGCACCTGAACATACTATTGGAATGAAAAAAGTTCGTTAACCGGGGGTCCACTGTATATATATATATATACAGTGGACCCCCGCATAGCGACCTTAATCCGTGCAAGAGGGCTGGCTGTTATGCGAAATGTTCGGTATGCGAATGAATTTTCCCCATAAGAAATAATGGAAATCAAATTAATCCGTGCAAGACACCCAAAAGTATGAAAAAAAAAATTTTACCACATGAAATATACATTTTCCTACACACAAAGAGAAGGATACATGCACAATAGTAGAGTAGTACATGCACAATATATATTGTGCATGTACTACTCTACTAAATGAAGAATAAATGACACTTACCTTTATTGAAGATGCAGCAATGACTGATGAGACACTGTGTCCTGGGAGTGCCTTTTCCTCCTGAGTACTGTAGGTCCTGTTTGGTATTTTCTTCCAAAACAGGCCTTATCACACTGTGTATGCCACTACGATTCTTAAATCTCTCAAACCAACCTTTGCTGGCTCTAAATTCACCAATATGAGCACTAGTTCCAGGCATTTTTCCCTGTTCACCTGGGTGTTAGTCGACTGGTGTGGGTTGCATCCTGGGAGACAAGATTAAGGACCCCAATGGAAATAAGTTAGACAGTCTTCGATGACACTGACTTTTTTTGGGTTATCCTGGGTGGCAAATCCTCTGGGGTTAATTGTTTCTTGGTATTCTCAATAAGCCACACCAACAACGGTGGTACAGCAGCAGCAGCTGACAGTGCAGCAGCAGCTGACGGTGGTACAGCAGCAGCAGCAGCTGTACCACCAATAGTAGCGATGGTTGATTGGGGTTTATTATACAACCTGGCCAGCTCGGAGACACGCACTCCACTTTCATACTTATCAATGATCTTTTTCTTCATCTCCATAGTAATTCTCACCCTTATTGCTGTAGGGTTGGCACTAGAAGCTTTCTTGGGGCCCATGGTCACTTATTTTCCAGAAAAAATCACAAAAAACACTGTAATAATACGAAATGTTCCGATTGTATGCTTGGATGTTACCGCGGAGGCTGGCTGGTAAACAATGCCACCGGCGGAACATGTGAGCGTGGCTCAGGCCGCACATTGGACGCGTCTCGGACGAAGGGCGGTGAGCGGGTTTTTGGGCGGTATGCGAGGCAAAATTTTTGCGATCAAAGCGTCCGGTATGCGGATTGTACGGTATGCGATGCGTCCGGTATGCGGAGGCAGTGGAGATGTCATGTCTGAGGGCAATGTGTGGTGTGAATATAATGCAGAGAATTCGTAGTTTGGAAGTTAGGAGGAGGTGCGGGATTACCAAAACTGTTGTCCAGAGGGCTGAGGAAGGGTTGTTGAGGTGGTTCGGACATGTAGAGAGAATGGAGCGAAACAGAATGACTTCAAGAGTGTATCAGTCTGTAGTGGAAGGAAGGCGGGGTAGGGGTCGGCCTAGGAAGGGTTGGAGGGAGGGGGTAAAGGAGGTTTTGTGTGCGAGGGGCTTGGACTTCCAGCAGGCATGCGTGAGCGTGTTTGATAGGAGTGAATGGAGACAAATGGTTTTTAATACTTGACGTGCTGTTGGAGTGTGAGCAAAGTAACATTTATGAAGGGATTCAGGGAAACCGGCAGGCCGGACTTGAGTCCTGGAGATGGGAAGTACAGTGCCTGCACTCTGAAGGAGGGGTGTTAATGTTGCAGTTTAAAAACTGTAGTGTAAAGCACCCTTCTGGCAAGACAGTGATGGAGTGAATGATGGTGAAAGTTTTTCTTTTTCGGGCCACCCTGCCTTGGTGGGAATTGGCCAGTGTGATAATAATAAAAATAAAATATATATATATATATTATATATTATATATATATATATATATATATATATATAATATATATATATAATATATATATATATATATATAATATGTAATATATAATATATATGTCATGCCGAATAGGCAGAACTTGCCATCTTGGCTTAAATAGCAACGTTTATCTTGCCATATAGGGCAAGTGAAAATTTGTGTATGCAATAATTTTGCCAAAATCATTCTGAACCTAACGAAAAAAACATATTTCACTGTGTTTGTTTAGTATTAAATTATTATAAAAAAATCTAAAATAATTTAGTTGGGTTAGGCTAAAATATTATTTTCTTTTATAATAAGGATAGGTAAGTTTTCTAAATTCCTTTTGCATGCAAAATTAAAAATATTTACATTAACCTTAAAGAAAAAAATAATATCTTTAAACGAATAAGAAAAATTTTAGAAAGGAACTAAATTTTAAAAGAGTTCTTGCTAATTGGCCAGTTTTAACATAATCGCACAAACATATACATATACATACATACATAGGAGAGAGACGAGATTTTGGTAGATGTTAAGTGAATGTATAGAGCCTTTGACCAAGTGAGAGAGTAATTGTGTAGGGGACCTGAATGCTAAAGTAGAGAAACTTAGAGAGGGTGTGGTAGTAAGTTGTGGGGTGTCCAGTTTAATTGATAATGGGAGCCCCTTTGATTGAACTTTTAATAGAAAGGGGTTTAGTTTAAAGGTACTACATATTTTAAAAGAAAAAAAAAAAGGAAAAAAGGATAAATAATATACACGATATTATGTCGGGCGAAAATGAACAGTAGTTCTGTTAGAAATATGTATTGGTAGATAAAAGACTGTAGTAGACTTCAGATGTACATAGATTTATAGAGGGGCGCACAGATATATCTTATCACTTTCTAGTTGTAGCTACACGATTAGTAAAAAGGTAAGATGGGATCAAGGAGAATAGAAGCAATCAGGGAAGAGAGAGGGTGAGGTATTCTATAAAACAAAAAGAGGAGTCAGTTAGGGTAAGATTATAAACCGCTATAGGAGATAATGGCTAATAGAGCATAGGCAATGGGGTTCGAAGAGGTATGGGGTAGGTTTAAAAATGTAGTGTTTTGAGTGTCAGGCAGAAGTTTGTGGTTACAGGAAATTGGGTGCAGGAGGAAGAGGACCGATTGGTGGAATGATGATTAAAGAGAGTAGTAAGGAGAAAAAGTTATCATATGAGAAGTTTTACAAAGTAAAGTGATGCAAGGAGAGAAGAGTATATGGAGAAAAAGAGAGAGTAAGAGAGTGGTGAAGCAATGTAAAAAGAGAGCAAATGAAGGAGTGTTGGAGATGTTATCAAACAAATTTATGTTGAAAAATAAGAAAATTTTTGGAGTGAGATTACAATTAAGAAAGCCTAGAGAATCAAATGGATTTGTCAGTCTAAAAATAAGAAGGAGAGTTATTAAATGAGAGTTAGAGGTAGGAAGATGGAGGGAATATTTTTGAGGAAATTGTTAAATGTTTGAATAAGATATGGAGCTGTGATTTCGTGTATAGGGCAAGAGGAATAAACATATTGTAGAGTGAGGAAGAGCCAGTTTGAGTGTGGGGAAGTTCGAGAGGCAGTAGGTAAAATGAAAAGGGGTTATGGTGGGGCATCCGGGATTGATGGATAAAGATAGAAATGTTAAAAGCAGTGGGAGATATAGTTTTGGAGTGGATGGGCAATTATTTTAATAAATGTATGGAAGAGGTAAGGTAATAGGGATGGGCGAGAGAGCAAGCAATAGTTCCTATGTAAACAGTCAAAGGGGATAAAAGAGAGTGCAAAAATTATAGGGGATAAGTCTGTTGAGTGTAACTGGTAAAGTGTTTGGTAGAGTTTTATAATTGAAAGAATTAAGAGTTAAGGACGTAGAATATGATAGCAGATGAACAAGGATGCTTTAGGAAAGCTAGGGGTGTTGGACAGGTGTTTTACAGTGTAACATATAAGTGAACAGTATTTAGATTAAGGCTAAAGAGGTCTTTGTGCATTTAATTAGGATTTGAAAAGCGTATGACAGGGTGGATAGGGTGGCAATGTGGCAGATGTATGCAAGTGTATGGTGTAGGAGGAAGGTTACTGAAATCATTGAAGAGTTTTTTTAACAAGAGGATAGTGAGGTCAAGTTAGAGTAATTAGGAAAGAGGGAATTGTTTCCCATAAAAGTAGGCCTTATAGCCAAGGATGTGTGATGTCACCGTGGTTGTTTAATAAATATTTATAGATGGGGTTGTATGAGAAGTAAATGCAGGGTCTTGGCAAGAGGCGTGGAGTTAAAAGACAAAAGAATCACACACAAAGTGGAGATGTCACAGCGGCTCTTTGCTGATGACACTGTGCTGCATGGGAATAGTCTGAAGAGAAGCGCAGAGATTTTGGTGGAATGGAATTTGGGTAGGGTGTCAAAAGAAGAAAATAAAGGTGAATACATGAAAGAGTAAAGGTTATGAGATTACAAAAAGATAGGTGATGAAAGATTGAATATGCAATTGGAGGGAGAGAGTATGGGAGGATGTGAACGTATCAGAATTTGGGATGGACGTGTCAGCGAGGGTCTATGAAGATGAGGTGGATCATAGAATGATGAGGGAAAAAGAGTGTGTGGTGCACTTAGGAGTCGTGAGACCAAGAACTTTGTCCTTGGAGGCAAAGAGGGGAATGTATTAGAGTATAGTTTTAACCAACGCTCCTATATGGGTGTGAAGCGTATGGGTGATGAATGTTGCAGCGATGAGAATTGCTGGCGAGGCATGAAGATGTCATTCTGAGGGCAAAGTGTGGTGTGAATATAATGCAGAGAATTCGTAGTAGGATGGAGGGGTGGGGTTATGGAGAGGTGGGTGCGTTTGGTGAATTAGGCGCGGGGGGGGGGAATGAGGGGCTGGGGGGGTGGCGACAGGGGGGGGGGGTGGGAAGGGGGGGGCGTGAGTGATGTTGATATGGAGGTGGTTCGGACATGTAGAGAGAATGAGCGAGAGTCAGGATGACTATATCAGAGTGAGACATCACACACATAGTGGTAGTGGGTGAAGGGGGGGGAATGGTCGTGGGGGGAGGGGGGGTGGGGACGGGGGCCATGTCTCGTTTGATAGTCGAGATGGAGGGGGTAAAGGAAGGTTTTGTTTGCGAGGGGGGCATGCGGACTCCACACCAAGCGTGAGCGTGTTTTTTTTTTTTGAATAGGAGTGAAATGGAGACAAATGGTTTTTAATACTGACGTGCTGTTTGAGTGATGAGCAAAGTAACATTTATGAATGGGATCTATTCCAGGGGAAAACCCGCAGGTAGGTCCTGTGACGCAGAAGCGTCTATCCTGAGGATAGGAAAGTGTACAGTTCCTGCACTCTGAAGAGGGGTTGTGAATGTTGCAGTTTAAAAACTGAGTGTAAGCACCCTTCTGGCACGACAGTGTATGAGTGAATATGGTGAAAGTTTTTTCTATTCTCTCGTGCCACCCTGCCTTGGTGGGAAAATTCGGGCCAGTGTAGGATAATAAAAAAATAATTTATATTTATATTTTGTAAAAAGTATTTCTAGCAATTTTAAATGATTTATCAATTACATTTCTTGGGTATTTTAAATTATTACCTATTTCATAAATTTTTTTTTTTCATAAATTTTGGATATTTCCTCATCTATGAACTCAGGACTACAAATTCGTAAAGCTCTTAAAAACTCAGATGAGAAAACAGACATTTATTGACTACTATCTTGATGCTAGAATAATAATGACATAAGAACAGTTCATTGTAGGTTTCTGTAAATTTTAAATTTGAATTCATTAATACCCTTAATAATTAAAACATCTAGAAAAGGCAATGAGTTATTTTCTTCAAACTCAACAGTAAAGTTTATAGAATGGGCTAAGCTATTTAATTTTCCAAGGAAATGGTGTATATCTACATTTTTGGGCATAAACACAAAATACCATCAACATATCTGAACCAATAAGCTTCTATTAAGGGAGGATTGTGTTAAGCAACCTTGTTTCAAAAAATTCACATGTATAAGTTCCTAAGAACAGGTAAAGTAGCTAGAAACACTTTTTTATAATCCAAAAAAGGGCTACCAGCCTTATTCAACTAAAAATATGTTGGAGTCATCCCTTTACCAAGAAAACTTGGTTGATATGGCCTTACATTCTTAAGCCTTATTAAATTAAAGTTGTTATTCAAAAATCTTGATACAGTAAAAAAAACTTTAGATAAAGAATCCCCCCAAAATGCTGATGATGGTCTAGCAAGATTTCCTTGTAAAATAGCGATAAAAGTTTATTAACGGTCAAACTGTAAAAAAATCTCGAACTACGATAAAACAACATAAATAAAGCATTAGAACAGGACAAGAATCCCAATGCTCCAATTTATTCATGTAATAATTTTAACCAGTCCAATTGAATTTTTCAAAAAGTTGCGAAGTAGTACAAGCAAGTCCATGGTCGACAGGAATAAATTCGAAAGTAAAAGGACAACAAGAGCAACTAATGGGACATTAATTTGTGCGCAACGTTTCGCTCATCCACAGGAGCTTTCTCAACCACGCCAATATCATGCTTGATAAAGCTCCTGGAGAGCGAACGTTGCCACAAAAAATTCACATTAGTTAGCACATGTGTCCTTTTAAATTACGTATTGTCGTTAATTCTACCAACATATTACAGGAATATAATTGAATCTTGTTTCATAAAAGCAGTTTTACAATAATATGAATATTTTCCATTGGTTTATATAAATTATATCCATTTATAATTAAAAGAAAATTGGGTAAGATTTAAAATACACTGACAAATAATTTTAAATTTTCTTGGTATAATAGCTTGGGGTGATTTTGTGCAGAAGGACCTATCCAAGTTGCTCACCGCGCGTCACATGTTTAACCGTTGTGGAACTGATAGTGAGGGCTGGCCGGACCCCTTATCTAGCTTTCCTTGGATGCTTAACTTTCATAGTTCCTTTGATAATGTGAGTATCACGAAAGCGCATTGAATTTCTCTATTCTATCGAGTGGTTGTATTGCATATTTTGAAATCACCTTTTACTGTGATCTTATTGCATATATATATATATATATATTTATATATATATATATAATATAATATATCTATATATATATATATATAATATATAAATATTATTATTATTATTTTATTATCACACTGGCCGATCCACAAGCAGGGTTGGCCCGAAAAAGAAAAACTTTCACCATCAATCAACGTCCATCACTGCGTCTTGCCAGAAGGGTGCTTTACACTACAGTATTTAAACTGCACATAACACCCCACCCTTGAGAGTGGCAGGCACTTGTATCATCCCATCTTCCAGGACTCAAGTCCGGCCTGCGGTTTTCCCTGAATCCCTTCATAAATGTTACTTTGCTCCACTCCCAACGCACGTCAAGTATTAAAAACCATATTGTCTCCCATTCCACTCCTATCAAACACTCTCCGCATGCCTGCTTGAAGTCCAAGCCCCGCGAACACAAAACCTGCACCAGACTCCCTTACCCCTCCCTCCAACCCATCCTAGGACCGACCCCTACCCCGCCTTCCTTCCACTTACAGACTGATACACTCTTGAAGTCATTCCTGTTTCGATCCATTCTCTCTACATGTCCGCACCACCTCATCAACCCTTCCCTCAGCCTCTGGACAACAGTTTTGTAATCCCGCACCTCCTCCAACTCAAACTACGAATTCTCTGCATTATAATCACACCACACATTGCCGCTCTAGACATTACATCTCCGACTGCCTCCAGCCTTCTCCTCCTGCAACATTCTCACCCACCTTCACACCCATATAAAGCGTTGGTAAAACTATACTCTTCATACATTCCCCTCTTTGCCTCCAAGGACAAAGTTCTTTGTCTCCACAGACTCCTACGTGCACCACACACTCTTTTTCCCGTCACAGATCCTATGATTCAACCTCATCTTTCATAGACCTCCATCCGCTGACACGTCACTCCCAAATATCTGAATACGTTCACCTCCTCCCTACTCTCTCCTCCAATCTGAAATTCAATCTTTCATCACCTAATCTTTTTGGTTTATCCTCATAACCTTTACTCTTTCCTTGTATTCACCTATAAAATACTTCTTTGCACACCCTACAAAAAAAAACAAAAATCATCCACAATCTCTGCAACTTCTCTTCAGAATCACCCAAGAGCACAGAGTCATCACATAAGAGCAGCTGTTGATCAACTCCCATTTGTGTGGTGAATCTTTATCTTTTAACTCCACGCCTCCTTGCCAATACCCTCACATTTACTTCTCTTACAACCCCATCTATAAATATATTAAAACAACCACTAGACATCACACATCTTGTCCTAACGCCTACTTTTACTGGGATAAAATCCCTCTATCCTACATACCTAACTTGAGCCATCACTAATCCCTCGACAAACTCTTCACTGCTTTCAGTAACCTACCTCCTACACCATACACTTGCAACATCTGCCACATTGCCCCCACTATCCCACCCTGACATACGCCTTTTCCAACCATAAATGCCACAAAAGACCTCTTAGCTTATCTAAATACTGTTCACTAAATGTTTCACTGTAAACACTGTCCAACACCCCCAACCTTTCTAAAACCTCCTTGTTCATCTCTATCCATACTCCGTCTTACTCTTAATTCTTTCAATATAACTCTACCATACACCTTACCAGGTACACTCAACAGACTTATCCCCCTATAATTTTTTGGCGCCTCTCTTTTTATCCCCTTTGCCTTATACAAAGGAACTATGGCATGCTCTCTTGCCAATCCCTAGGTACCTTACTCCCTCTTCATACATTTATTAAATAATTGCACCAACCACTCCAAGACGAAACCCCCACCTGTCTTTAACATTTCTATCTTTATACCATCAATCCCGGCTGCCTTATCCCCCTTTCATTTACCTACTTGCCTCACAACTTCCCCCACTCTCACAACTGGCTCTTCCTCAACCTACAAGATTTTATTCCTCCTTGCCCAATACACGAATCACAGCTTCCCATCATCATCATCATTTCACAATTCCTCAAAATATATCCCTCCATCTTCCAATACTCTAACTCCCATTTAATAACTCTCCTCTCCATTTTTAACATGACAAATCCCCATTTTGTTCTCTAGCTTTCTTAACTTGTAATCTCACTCCAAAACTTTTCTTACTTTTCAAAAAAATTTGTTTGATAACATCTCACCCACCACTCATTTCTCTCTTTTTACATTGCTTTCCAAAAACCTAACCCCCCTTTCTCATAACTTCTCAAGCTTTTTCTCCATATACTCTTTCCCTCCTTGCATCACTTCTACTTTGTAAAAACTTCTCATATGCTAACTGTTTCTCCCTTACTGCTCTCTTTACATTCATCTTCCACAAATCGCTCTCTTCCCTCCTGCACCACGTTCCTGTAACCACAAACTTCTTGCTGACACTCTAACACTCTACATTTTAAACTAGCCCATACCTCTTCGACCCCATTGCCTATGCTCTCATTAGCCCATCTAATCCTCCAATAGCTGTTTATATCCTTTACCCTAACTGCCTCTCTTTTATTTATAAACTCACCTCTCTTCTTCCCTGATGCTTCTATTCTCCTTGTATCACACATCTACCTTTTACTCTCAAGTGTAGCTACAACCAGAAAGTGGATTCTGATATATCCTGTGCCCCTCTATAACAGTACATCCTAGTCTACTCAACAGTCCTTTTATCTACAAGACATAATCCAACATAACTACTGTCATATCGCCCCAACACTTATCGTTATACTTTATTTAACCTCTTTTTCTAAAAATATGTATTACCTATAACTCAAAACCCCTTTCTATAACAAAGTTCAATCAAAGGCTCCATTATCAATTACACCTGGCACCCCAAAGCATACCTACCACACCCTCTCTAAAAGTTTCTCCTACTTTAGCTTAGGGTCCCCTACCACAATTACTCTCTCATTGGTTTAAAGCTCCTATACATCACTTAACATCTCCAAATCTCCTCTCGCCTCTGCATTCCTCCTCTTCTCCATGCATACAAGCTTATTATGACCCCTTCTCTCATCCAACCTTTACTTTAATCCAACATAATTCTGAATTTACACATTCATCTTCTCTTTTCTCCTTCCATAACTGATCAATTTAACATTACTGCTACCCCTTCCTTTGCTCTAACTCTCTCAGATACATCCAGACTTTTTATCCTTTATTCCCCCCACTAAACCTCCTAACCCCTTCACCTTTGTTTTCGCTTATGGCCAGACATCCAACTTCGTTTCATTCATAACATCACAATCATCTGTTACTTGTCATCCCGCAACTACATCCACGCACCTTTAAGCAACCCAGTTTTTATAAAGGATTTTCTTCTTCTCTTTTTTTAGTACATGTATACAGGAGAAGGTTACTAGCCCCTTGCTCCGCATGTAGGTCGCCTCATACACACGCATGGCTTACGGAGGAAAAGATTCTTTTCCCACTTCCCCATGGACAATAGAAGAAATAAAAAAGTACAAGAGCTATTTAGAAAAAGGAGAAAAACCTAGATGCATGTAAATATAGTAATGGCATATGCGTTGTCTGTGAATTGTGACCAAATGTAAGTAAGAGTATCAAGATATCCTTTGTTTATCTTAGCGTGTTTATGAGACAAAAAAAGAAAACCACAATCCTACCATCATTAAAACAGGTTACAGTTCAGTTTCAAAGTCATCAGGCAGACGTAGTACTCCCTGGGTTGTTGCTAGTCTACCAACCGACTACCTAAATATAATTATAAATAATATGATATATATATCTATATAATATATATATATATATACAGAGACCCTCAAGTTTCAGCAGCATTGACTACCGAGTGGAAATTCGACCTCGGCCAGTTTTTTGCAAAATTTGGCCATCGAGTTTCCTGACGGAACTCGTGAGTTTCAGCGACCGTCCGGTACCCTTTAGCCCATCCAGCGCACACCAAGCCAGTCTCCCACGCCATTCACGCTCATGTGCCATTGTTACCAACACGTGACATCACCTCGCGGGTTCAAAATGTACTAATCCATTGTTTTTTGTGATTACAGTGGACCCCCGGTTAACGATATTTTTTCACTCCAGAAGTATGTTCAGGTGCCAGTACTGACCGAATTTGTTCCCATAAGAAATATTGTGAAGTAGATTAGTCCATTTCAGACCCCCAAACATACACGTACAAACGCACTTACATAAATACACTACTAATTGGTCATAAAAGTGGATAATTTAATATTAAAGCAAAAATGAAAAGGGGAACAAAAAAAAACATTCAGTAATCAGTTATGCGGGGGTCCACTGTACAACTGCTAAATAAGCCACCATGGGCCCAAGGAAAGCTAGTGCAAGCCCTTTGGTAAAGAAAGTGAGGAACACGATCGAATTCAAGAAGGAAATCATTGAAAAATATGAATGGAATGCGTGTTACAGAGCTTGCCAGGATGTATGGAGAACCCCATTCAACCATCACTTCGATCGTGGCAAAAGAAAAGGAAATAAAGTGTGTTGTTGTTGCAAAAGTTGATATGCTGACTAAAAGGAGATCACAGATCCTCGAAGAAGTGGAGAGTTTATTGTTGGTGTGATTACCGAAATACAATTACAGAGATAGTGTCTTACACGTCGATAATATGTGAAAAGCCAAAGTTGCAAGACGGTCTCTCGTAAGAGAAAATGTCTTCAACAAGTGGTGAATGCCTTTTGTGATTATAAGGCAAGCAAAGGTTGTTTGAGATATTTAAGAATCTAGTGGCATTCACAGTGTGATAAGGCATGGTGAGGCTACCAGTTCTGACAAAATTGCAGCTGAGAAGTTAGTAACTGAGTTTAAGGAGTGTGTAAGACAACTGGAGAATTTCAAACCCCAACAGTGTTGAATTGTGACGAAACAGGCCTCTTTTGGAAAAAACCAAAGAGACCTGTATCACGCAGAAGAAAATGGGCACCCAGGACACAACCTGATGAAAACATGCTGATGCTCAAGTTCTGTGCTGAATGCTTGTGAGGATTGCAAAGTGAATCCTTTACTGCTGTAACACTCTGAAATCCCAAGTGTACAAGAACTACAGTGTCGCCAAGAGTAATTGTGTGTGATGTGGAAAGTGCTATCAGTAAGGCATGGTATCAAGGGGAATTTCCCCAGACTGGTTTAAGAAGTGTTTAGCCCCAGTGTGAAGAAAAACCTCCTGGAAAATAAACTGTCACTCCGTGCCTCCAGGTAATGGACAATGCACCTGCTGCATCCTCCAGACTTGGAAGAGCAAAATAGTGGAGGCAGTTTAAAGTTCATCACGTGTTTTTTAGGGAGTTGTCTGAAAAGTTTCTTGCTCCTGAATACCACTCCTCTCCTCCATCCCAGACCAGCAGGTCATTTCAAACTTCAGAAAAACTCTACACAAAAGCATGTTTCCAAAGTGCTTTGAAGTGATCCAGACACTGAATAACCTAAGCAGAGTTCTGAAAATCACCTTAATATCCTCCATTGCATAAACCTTATAGGTAAATCTGGAGGGAGTACTTCAAGACTTGAACTCTGCTTGGAGAAAATTGTGCAGATTGTGTAGGCAGAGAGGGATTTTTGAAGGGTTTGTGGCTGCCCTAAGGAGCCTATGCCAGCTGTGGAAACTAATGTGGCATTGGGGATGTCCCTGGGTTTGGAGCATTGGTGAGGATGTAAGAGTGGTGAAAGAGAAAAATACTTGAAAAAAAAACAAAAAAATGGGAAACAAAAAAAAATGGGAAATAAAGGGGGAAAAAAAAAGGGGGATCAAAAAGATAAAAAAGGGGGAAAAAAAAGGAAAACAAGGCTTAAAATACGTGGACCACAGGGAAGAGCTAACCACTGAAGAGCTGGCAAGAGCTTCATCTGCAACGCAATAGATCACAGCTCAGAAACTGCTGCAGAGGAGGAGGAGGAAGAAAGATGGAGTAAGGTGCCTTCTTCAAAGATTAAGGACATTGTGCAAAGTGGACTGAAGTGCAACATTTATGATGAACTTCACCCTAACAAAGCTGTTGCGCTTATTTGCAACATGTACATGACAGTGCTTTGTGTCCCACTTCAGACAAATCTTTAAAAAACAGCCAGAAAGCTTAGGACCTCTCTGGACAGATACTTTGGAGCGACGAGGTCCGTGACTCTCAAGTTGTTCCCAAGGCATTAAACAGAAGAAGGAATTAACCTCCAATATGGACTTCATACCTAATTCCTAATGGAAGGAGATTCTCCCTCAAAGAATAGTAACACCTAGCCTCCTATCCCCTCCTCCCGTCTTCCATCCACGCAGAAGTCTCAGTAAAAGCTAAGTACGATGGAACACCCCAGCATTCGTGGCATCGTTGTATACGTTAAATCCGGTATTTGTTACATTTTTAACGAAAAAGTTTTTGCCTCGCCACTTGTTAAAATCCCCACACATGAAATAGGTCCGGGACGCGTCCACGTTGAGTTCCAGTATTTACAACCAGCCAGTGTGCTCGCATCTAAGCAAACATCGTACATTCATATATAACATTGCTTTTGGTGCTAGTTTACTGCATAAAAAGTCACCAAGGGCCCCAGAAAGCTCTACTGATCCAACACCTGTAGTAAAAACAGCGTGAGAATTCGTATGGAACTTAATGAAATATTTTTGAAAAGGGTTTTGGGCTAACCCAGAGAAGCTTATGCCAGTTGGGAATCCATTGTGCCTTACTTCAAAAATTAAGGGAATGTGTGCAAAGTGGGTTGAACTGCAAACCTTTATGGATGAAAATCACCCTAACACAGCTATTGCAAGACATGCTGGTGACTATTACAATGACAATGTCATGGCCCATTTCAGACAAATCTTAAAGGAACGGGAGGTACAGACCTCTATGGACAGATTTGTTGTGTGACAGAGGTCCAGTGACTCTCAAACTGGTCCTAGTGGCATTAAAAGAAGAAGGGAAGTAACCCCGGAAAAGGACTTGCTACCTCAAGTCCTAATGGAAGGGGATTCCCCTTCTAAACATTAACAACTTCGACACTCTCCCCTCCTCCCATCCCATCAATCATCACCAGATCTTCATTAAAGGTGTCATGTATTCTATCGTTAGTAGAGTACTACAAACTGTGCATGTCTTCTTCAGTTTGTGTGCATTAAACTTAATATTTCATGTGGTAAATTTTTTTTTTCATACTTTTGGGTGTCTTGCATGGATTAATTTGATTTCCATTATTTCTTATGGAGAAAATTAATTTGCCTTCCGATAATTTTGGCATACGATGAGCTCTCAGGAACGGATTAATATCGTATACCGGAGGTTCACTGTATAATGTTATTATTATTTTTTTAAATGCATGTACTTGATTTTTAATTGTTTTCAATATGTAAATCTTTATTTAATTTGAAAAAAAAAAAATTATTTCAATATTTTTGGGTGTTTGGAACGGATTAATTTTATTTCCATTATTTCTTATGGGGAAAATGGTTTCGAGTATCGTGAATTTCGACTTTCGGTAGGCTCTCTGGAACGGATTAATCACGAAACTCGGGGGTCCACTGTATATACGAATATATGTGTATATGTATATGTATATATATATATATATATATATATATATATATTATATATTATATATATATATATATATATATAATATTATTTTTTTTTATTATCACACTGACCGATTCCCACCAAGGCGGGGTGGGCCCGAAAAAGAAAACTTTCACCATCATTCACTCCATCACTGTTTGCCAGAAGGGGTGCTTTACACTTCAGTCTTTAAACTGCAATATTAACACCCCTCCTTCAGAGTGCAGACACTGTACTTCCCCATCTCCAGGACACAAGTCCGGCCTGCCGGTTTCCCTGAACCCCTTCAAAATGTTACTTTGCTCACACTCCAACAGCACATCAAGTATTAAAAACCATTTGTCTCCATTCACTCCTACAAACACGCTCACGCATCCTGCTGGAAGTCCAAGCCCCTCACACAAAAAACCTCCTTTACCCCCTCCCTCCAACCTTTCCTAGGCCGCCCCCTACCCCGCCTTCCTTCCACTACAGACTGATACACTCTTGAATTATTCTGTTTCGCTCCATTCTCTCCACATGTCCAAACCCCACCTCAACAACCCTTCCTCAGCCCTCTGGACAACAGTTTTGGAAATCCCGCACCTCCTCCTAACTTCCAAACTGCGAATTCTCTGCATTATATTCACCCCACACATTGCCCTCAGACATGACATCTCCACTGCCTCCAGCCTTCTACTCGCTGTAACATTCATCACCCATGCTTCACACCCATATAAGAGCGTTGGTAAAACTATACTCTCATACATTCCCCTCTTTGCCTCCAAGGACAAATTTTCTTTGTCTCTACAGACTCCTAAGTGCACCACTCACCCTTTTCCCCTCTCAATTCTATGATTCACCTCATCTTTCATAGACCATCGCTGACACGTCCACCCCCAATATCTGAATACATTCACCTCCTCCATACTCTCTCCCTCCAATCTGATGTCCAGTCTTTCATCACCTAATCTTTTTGTTATCCCATAACCTTACTCTTTCCTGTATTCACTTTCAATTTTCTTCTTTTGCACACCCTACCAAATTCATCCCCCCAATCTCTGCAACTTCTCTTCAAATTTCTCCCAAGAGCACAGTGTCATCAGCAAAGAGCAACTGTGACAACTCCCACTTGTGTGTGATTCTTATCTTTTAACTCCACGCCTCTTGCCCCAAGACCCTCGCATTACTTCTCTTACAACCCCATCTATAAATATTTTTAAACAACCACGGTGACATCACACATCCTTGTCTAAGGCCTACTTTTACTGGAAATAATTTCCCTCTTTCCTACATACTCTAACTTGAGCCTCACTATCCTCGTAAAAACTCTTCACTGCTTTCAGTAACCTACCTCCTACACCATACACCTGCAAATCTGCCACATTGCCCCCCTATCCACCCTGTCATATGCCTTTTCCAAATCCATAAATGCCACAAAGACCTCTTTAGCCATATGTAAATACTGTTCACTTATATGTTTCACTGTAAACACCTGGTCCACACACCCCCTACCTTTCCTAAAGCCCCCTTGTTCATCTGCCCATCCTATTCTCCGTCTTACTCTTTAAATTTTTTCAATAATAACTCTACCATACACTTTGCCAGGTATACTCAACAGACTTATTATTTTATTATCACACTGGCCGATTCCCACCAAGGCAGGGTGGCCCGAAAAAGAAAACTTTCACCACATTCACTCCCTCACTGTCTTGCCAGAAGGGGGCTTTACACTACAGTTTTAACGGGAACATCAACAGACTTATCCCCCTATAATTTTTGCACTCTCTTTTATCCCCTTTTTCCTTATACAAAGGAATTATGCATGCTCTCTGCCAATCCCTAGGCCCGGTGGCTTAAAACTCCCGCTTCACACACGGAGGGCCCCGGGTTCGATTCCCGGCGGGTGGAAACATTAGGGCACGTTTCCTTACACCTGTTGGGCCTGTTCACCCAGCAGCAAAATAGGTACCTGGGTGTTAGTCGACTGGTGTGGGTCGCATCCTGGGGGACAAGATTAAGGACCCCAATGGAAATAAGTTAGACAGTCCTCGATGACGCACTGACTTTCTTGGGTTATCCTGGGTGGCTAACCCTCCGGGGTTAAAAATCCGAACGAAATCTTATCTTATCTTATCTTACCCTCTTCCATACATTTATTAAATAATTGCACCAACCACTCCAAAACTATATCCCCACCTGCTTTTTAAAATTTTTATCTTTTTCCCATCAATCCCGGCTGCCTTACCCCCTTTCATTTTTACCTACTGCCTCCGACCTTCCCCCACACTCACAACAGGCTCTTCCTCACTCCTACAAGATTTGTTCCTCCTTGCCCTATACACGAAATCACAGCTTCCCCATCTTCATCAACATTTAACAATTCCTCAAAATATTCCCTCCATCTTCCCAATACCTCTAACTCTCCATTTAATAACTCTCCTCTCCTATTTTTAACTGACAAACCTTTGTTCTCAGGCTTTCTTAACTTATTAATCTCACCCAAAACTTTTTTTTATTTCAAAAAAATTTGTTGATAAAATCTCACCCCCTTCTTTTGCTCTCTTTTTTTT
>NC_069481.1:3378205-3463893 GCF_026875155.1 Cherax quadricarinatus
GACAAGCGAATGCAGGCTGAAGTTCCTGTATAGACAAGCACTGTGTCTACCTACTGAGGCTCGCAGGGGACCGTATGTCTAGCCCTTATACAATGCCTATAGATCGCTTGCTCTTCTTGGTACTCTGCCTTGACAAAAAAAACAACTGAACGATGAGACCAAATCACAGAACAAAATCCGTATAAGATTCACCTCGTGGGGGCTGGGACAAGAGAAATGTAGGCCAGGATGAATTACAGCAGTTGGATATGCTGAATGTTGACGGACAGAGTAAAACAACGAAGCTAAAAATTCATGTTTATAAAATTGCTCACTGAACAGTATGTCCAGAATATCTTGCTGTCAATTTTGTCAAGTTGGGAACCAAAGCTATCATCAGTACTCAGGGTGAGGAGAGCAACATCTTGTAGTACCACAGGGGGTCCAGTGGCCAGGCTTCAAACACCCTTTTATTGTACAGCAATAAAGGGAATGGATCAGACTACCACCAAATGTCAAGGCCAGTCATAGCTTGAACAGTTCAAGAAGACTGCCAAAAGTGTCTATGAATGAAGCAACAGAAAGGGGAGGGGAATGATCTTTCTATTTTTTAGCCTAAAATACGTGTCAATTTTGACCTTATCCCTAGTAATGACCTCGTATTGTAGATAGTCGTAATGACCCTCGGGTTGTAGATAGTCTAATGGACCCTCGTATTGTAGATAGTCCTTAAGACCCTCGTGTGTTAGATAGTCTTTTTAGTATGATATAAGATGTATCTTATTATAGAATAATAGAAATTATAACCTTTATATTATAATTAAGGTAAAAGGGACCCAATGGAATGAGTCACTCTGTTCTGACTTTTTGGGTTATCCTAGGTTCTCTACACATATGCTGCTATGTATGATAATTCTATGTAACTGTATTGTGTATACCTGAATAAATTTACTTACTTACTTACTTACTTACTTAATATCTGTATAGATTTCTAGCTCAGTGTGCCAGTCAATGTTTGTCACTGCTGCTGTGAAGTTATTAATGGCTGCCTCATTGTGAGTCTGAAAGTGACTTGAGTAGTGTCTTGGGGTAATTTGCCAAGATTTGTGATGAGGAAGGTAGGGTAGTGATCTGTGGTATTATCTGTGATTATGCCTGATTTTAAAGGGGATATGGTGTTGGTCCAGATGTGGTCTAGTAGGGAAACACTAGTCTCTGTAACTCTTGTAGGTTTTGTTACTGCTGGTAGCAACAAGCAGTTGCTCATAGTGTTTGTGAATTCAGTAACGTGTTGGTCCTGGTCTTGCAGGAGATTTATACTGAAGTCACCTGAGAGTAGTAAGTGATCTTTGTTCATGCGTGCATCAGTTATCATACTTCCTAGGTTTTCACTAAAACGGCTAATGTTTGACTGTGGTACTCTGTAGATGTTTATCACTGTGAGAGGTTTTTGTAGGTATTTGGATTTGAATTTATCTATTATATATTCCCCATGTTCATCCCTTCTGCAAGTATTAGTGATACATTCTAGTTGGTCTGAGTAGTATATAACTGTGCCATAACCTTGTTGGTCTGGCCTACAGTTGTGTATGGCTGTGTAACCAGGAATGGCATAGACATCTGTAGTATCAGGCTTTAGCCAGGTTTTGGTGAGAGTAATGATGGATATACAGTGGACCCCCGACTAACGATCAGCTCCCAACTCGACCAATTATGTAAGTGTATTTTTGTAAGTGCTTTTGTAGGTGTATTTTTGGGGGTCTGAAATGGACTAATCTACTTCACAATATTCCTTATGGGAACAAATTCGGTCTATAACGGCACCTGAACAGACCTCTGGATTGAAATAATATTGCTAGTCGGGGGTCCACTGTACTGGCATGCAGGGAATTTAGTAATGCTATGAGGTCATCGTAATGTTTACTTAAAGATCTGATATTGTAGTTAAAGGCAGTTATGTTTTTGTTGGCTCTGAGAAGTGCCTTTGATTGTTCTGCTGTGTAGTAATTACAATTACTGGTTGATTCATTTAAGTCATTCAATAAGAGGTTGGTATCAGGAACAATGCTTGTTATCATAAGATTTATAGTGAATCTATAGTTAGAATTAAGTGTAAGACAAAGTAAATATTCTAAAGCTATAAAATAGCACCTGAGTTATTTTAACAAATGTAAAAATTTGAGCTAAGGTAGTTCTTTAAAGCTAAAATAAAGGTGACAATATAAAGGGACTAAAAAAATTTGTGGTGAACAAATAAAGTGGTAATCAAATAAATGAGCTTGTGAATATAATGGCAAAATAGTGAACTTATTACACTTTAGCACCTGAGAATAGCACCTTGATTATTTTACAATTGTGAATATATGAACTAAGGTTGCTATGTAAAGCTATATTAAAGCTAAAATAAAGGTGAAAATTTTTTATTATTATTTTTTTTTATTATTACACTGGCCGATTCCCACCAAGGCAGGGTGGCCCGAAAAAGAAAAACTTTCACCATCATTTACTCCATCACTGTCTTGCTGGAAGGGTGCTTTACACTAGTTTTTAAACTGCAACATTAACACCCCTCCTTCAGAGTAGGATGGTAGACAGCAACCACCCAGGGAAGTACTACCGTCCTGCCAGATGACTGTGAAACAGAAACCTGTAACTGTTTTGCATGATGGTAGGATTGCTGGTTTCTTTTTCTGTCTCATAAACACACTAGATAACAGGGATATCTTGCTACTCCTACTTACACTTTGGTCACACTTCACAGACATGCACATGCATATATATATACATACATCTAGGTTTTTCTCCTTTTTCTAAATAGCTCTTGTTCTTCTTTATTTCTTCTATTGTCCATGGGGAAGTGGAAAAGAATCTTTCCTCCGTAAGCCATGCGTGTCATATGAGGCGACTAAAATGCCGGGAGCAATGGGCTAGTAACCCCTTCTCCTGTAGACATTTACTAAAATAGAGAAGAAGGAGAAAATATATAGGGGCTAAATTAAATAATGGTAAACAAAGTTAAATTGGCAGACAGTAACTAAGATATGATATTGATTTGGGAGTAAGATCTGATTTGTTATATATAATAAGTTGAGCAATTTATTATACTATAAAAAGTAAAAACTAATATGTGGTAGTTGGTAGTAGCAGCAAAAGATAGTTTTGGGCCTTGAACAATGATGTAATTGAAATACAGTGGACCCCCGCCTTACGATCAGCTCCCAAGTCGACCAATTATGTAAGTGTATTTTTGTAAGTGCTTTTGTAAGCGTATTTTTGGGGGTCTGAAACGGACTAATCTAATTCACAATATTCCTTATGGGAACAAATTCGGTCTATAATGGCACCCGAACAGACCTCTGGAATGAAATAATATCGTAAGGCGGGGGCCCACTGTATACACTAATTGCACACACAATATAGTCACTAAGAAATGAAAATAATCTGAGAGTAGGAATTGCCTTATAGCATAAAGTTTGAGCAATTAATATCACTATAGGAATATTATTTGAGGTAGTTGATACTAGCTAGTGAGGGATGGTTCAAGGTATTGCACAGTAGTGGAGTAAGAACATACACTAGTTTGTTATTTGTAGTTTGGGAGAAAAGGGAAAATTAGGTAAGATTATAAGAGAATTTTAACAGTGCTTAAGTAGGAAAGAAAAAGGTAATACAGATATTATTAAAGAGTAAGTATCCTATTTACAAAGAATAAATTGTGAATTGGGAATCTGGGAAGATAACACAAATTGGGTCACACAAAGAACTGTGTGGGACACCTGGGATAGTGAGGTAGTAAATACTATCATACACCACTCACCACTGCCCACTCCCTCTGCTGTGTTTTCTGCTGTTTTCCAAGTGAATTCATTGCCAGAGCTGTGTATCCGAGTGCCCGAGGCCACTCGAAGCTACGTGGACCAGCATGCCACGTAGATCACGACACCATGTGGATCACGACGCCACGTGGGTGTGGGCGATGTCACGTAGACCTACGAGCTACGTGAGTTACCAGATGTCCCAGGCCACATGCTGTGGTCTGCTGCCCGCATCACATTGACGTCACCCACGATGCTGCCCGACTTCATGACGTCATGATGTCTGCCTGACGTCACCTCAAGATGTCTGCTGACGTCACCTCGAGATGTCTGCTGACGTCACCTCGAGATGTCTGCTGACGTCACCTCGAGATGTCTGCTGACGTCACCTCGAGATGTCTGCTGACGTCAGTGCTGCTGACGCCATAACGCCTGACATCACATGATGTCACATCGAGTGTTTCTAGTAATTATTTTAGTATTGTCGAGAAGATTGAGAGAAGATATATGTCGTGTGTTAATTAATTCCTCTCAGTCAGTGTTCTCACATGTTGTTGTACCGTGGTGTGTTTTTAAAGTTTCCGTGTGTCCAGTGAGGTCTGAGCCAGACCTGAGTAGCACCACTGTGCTAAGTCACCTGTGTGACCAGTATGTTTGACAGCTGATGTCAAGACAGCTCCGAGTGACCGAGCCCTCTTGTACAGAAAGCTTTTATGCTCGTCGCTCGTGTTGTTCTGCAGAATCGTACCTGCTACGATTCCCATCGAGATTTGTTTCACTTCACCTCCAGACCATCAGAGTGCAGTTATATGTAGAGAAACAAGTCTGGGGACGCTTAGACTAACCCCTGCTATAACTCCAACTGCCGAGAGAATGACACACTGTGTCAGCCTCGTGTCACAAGCTTCAGTGAGCAGCCTGCACAAAGAAGATGTCACTTTGACTGCTAACTCTCTCACTGCAGTCTGGTGTATGATGTTACGACTCCCAGATGTTTCGCCCAGTCGTCTCTGCCACGACTCGCTCCACAACTCGCTCCACGCTCGCTGGCAGTGACAGCCCAGCGACAGTACCAGTCGAGAAGTGTCTTCCTGAGTCGCTTGCCAGAAGTCCTGCCCAGTTGCCGAGTTTTGTCGACGCCTCACTCGAGGGCACCAGCATGTTGTGCCCCAGGTTGAGTGAAACCTGCAGCGACTCCTACAATGACTGCTTCACCGTTCCAGAGGAGACCGTACCCTGTTACGTCACAGCTCAGCCGCAGCGATGTCTCCTGTGTTGCAGTATCTGTCCAGACACAGGAAGGCGTGCAGTGTTGCCCTTCGACGCTCACTGCCTTTGACCACGATGTTTAGCACACCCCACATGTTTTTTCTTCCCTCCCTGTAGGAAGTTTTTTTTCCATGTTCATATGTATATATATGTTTTTATTTTGTGTTCTGTGCCCTGTTCCTATGAGAGAGAGACCGAGTTTCTTTTACCACCAGTATTGTCGCGTCGGGACGACGCGCGGTAGGTGGCCGAGCGTATGTAGACAGCCTGTACTGTCTGCACAGACAGCCCATGCTGTCTGCCAGCTTAGTTCATATTTTGCGCCACTCAGGTGCTGCCCTCTGCAGCCAGGCCTCTTGGTAGGCACGCCAGCCTGCTGGCCCATGCCTCCGCCTCACTCACACAGCGGCCTAGCAGCAAGACACAAGGCCTCCCAGCTCTCTCTCGTGGGATGGCCCTGCCCGGGCCATGGGCACAAACACACAAGCCTGTGTACCCACTACGACATTATTAATAAACAAAGAAGCCTCCGAAGACGTATCATTAACTCCCCGCTACCAGAATACCAAATAATCTTTTTCGTTATAAAGATAACACAAATTGGGTCACACAAAGAACTGTGTGGGACACCTGGGATAGTGAGGTAGTAAATACTATCTAGGAGGTGATAATACAAGGATTAGTTCAATAATGACATAGTAACATACACTAACGTAGTAAGGATTTGGTCACTAATATCAGTCAGACTCTGTAATGTTTGCATCATGAAGGAAGTTTGCTAGTTCATTTTCATTTGTAATGTAGTACACACGGCCTACATTTGTTTTTCTTAGTAGAATTTCTCCATCACGTACAAAGCACCTGTGAATTTTATCATTATTCTCATGTTTCAGTTTTCTCACTCTGTACAGGAGGTTCTGTCGTTTTTTTGTGAGACACTCATTTATGTATATATCTTTTTTTGCCTTGGAACAAGGTACACAGTGCTATACCAATCTACCGACACTGGACAATACCTAGGTGTGCAGCTTGCGCTGCACATTGATCCAAGGCAGCCAGCTTTCAGGGAGAAGGCTTACAGCTTTTCATCTCATCCCCTGCATGCATCAGCCTTACTAGAGATTTTAACAATGCAAGGAATTCGCAAGAGCAGGCGAAATATACACAAACGCTGATCTCTGGCTGAAGGAGACTCGAACCTAGGAGCCTTGGAACAAGGTACAGTGGAACCTCAAAAATCGAACGTATCACACATCGAACGTTTCGAAAATAGGACCATTTTTTCGGACAAACTGTGTCCCTATTATCGAACGCGCCCCTATTTTCAAACTGCCGGGTACGGGACCTGTCTGCCGCCTGCTCTGTCCATGTCCCCACGCAGGCGCCGTGAGCAGTCTAGCTTCGTTTATGCTTGAGTGAACACTAACCTGCACTCTCATTCACGCATTTTATGATTATTTCGCTGTGTTTAGTGCTTGTGGGACTGTGAAATAAGCTGCCATGGGCCCAAAGAAACTTGCTAGTGGTACCCCTGTGGTAAAGAAAGTGAGAAACACCATAGGTGTGAAGAAGGAAATAATACAGACTTATGAGAGTGGTGTGAGACTTGTTGAGCTTGCCAGGATATATGGGAAAAATAAGTCGACCATCGGTTCTATCCTGTCAAAGAAAGAACAAATCAAGGAAGCTGATGTTGCAAAAGGTGTTAATATAGGGAGTGGATGAAGTGCCTTCTTCAAAGATTAAGGAGATTTGTGCCAAGTGGAATGATGTCCAAATGTTTGTGCAGAAGTACCATCCTGAGCAAGCTGAAACAAACCATCTTTGCAACAAGTTTAGTGACAGAACCATGTCCCATTTTAGGGAAATCTTCAAGAGGCGCCAAAAACAGAGGACTGTGGACAGTTATTTTGTGAGACAGGGGTCCAGTGACTCTCAAGCTGGTCCTAGTGGCATTAAAAGACAGAGAAGGGAAGTAACCCCAGAGAGGGCTTTACCTAAGTCCTCATGGAGGGGGATTCTCCTTCCAAACACTAACCCCAATTCCCTCTCTCCTCCTCCCTATCTTCCAGATGTCATCACCAATCTTCAATGAAGGTAAGTAAAAATGTTATTTTATATGTATTACTATACATAATTAAAAACTATAGTATTTGTTGTATGTAAAACTGTAATTAATCTCTATAAAATGTATTTTTTGTGTGAATATTTTTGGGTTTCTGGAACGGATTAATTGTATTTACATTATTTCTTATGGGAAATATTGCTTCGAATTTCAGACTTTTTGAATTTAGAACTAGCTCCTGGAACAGATTAAGTTCGATTTTTGAGGCTCCACTGTACGCAGTGCTACACCAATCTACCCACACTGGACAATACCTTTGTGTGCAGCTTGCGCTACACGTTGATCCAAGGCAGCTAGCTTTCAGGGAGAAGGCTTACAGCTTTTCATCTCATCCCCTGCATGCATCAGCCTTACTAGAGATTTTAATAATGCAAGGAATTCGCAAGAGCAGGCGAATTATACACAAACACTGATCTCTGGCTGAAGGACACTCGAACCTACGAACCTTGGAACAAGGTACGCAGTGCTATACCAATCTACCCACACTGGACAATACCTTGGCATGCAGCTTGCGCTACACGTTGATCCAAGGCAGCCAGCTTTCAGGGAGAAGGCTTACAGCTTTTCATCTCATCCCCTGCATGCATCAGGCTTACTAGAGGTTTTAACAATGCAAGGAATTCGCAAGAGCAGGCGAAATATAAACAAACACTGATCTCTGGCTAAAGGAGACTCGAACCTACAAAGCTTGTAACAAGGTACGCAGTGCTATACCAATCTACCCACCTATACCTACCTTGTTCCAAGGTTTGTAGGTTTGAGTCTCCTTCAGCCAGAGATCAGTGTTTGTGTATATTTCGCCTGCTCTTGCGAATTCCTTGCATTGTTAAAATCTCTAGTAAGGCTGATGCATGCAGGGGATGAGATTAAAAGCTGTAAGCCTTCTCCCTGAAACCTGGCTGCCTTCGTCCAGTGTGGTGAGATTGGTACAGCACTTCGTACCTTGTTCCAAGGTTTGTAGGTGCGAGTCTCCTTCAGCCAGAGATCAGTGTTTGTGTATATTTTGCCTACTCTTGTGAATTCCTTGGATTGGTAAAATCTCTAGTAAGACAGATGCATGCAGGGGATGAGATGAAAAGCTGTAAGCCTTCTCCCTGAAACCTGGCTGCCTTGGTCCAGTGTGGCGAAATTGGTATAGCACTTTGTACCTTGTTCCAAGGTTCGTAGGTGCGTGTCTCCTTCAGCCAGACATCAGTGTTTGTGTATATTTCGCCTGCTCTTGCGAATTCCTTGCATTGTTAACATCTCTAGTAAAGCTGATGCATGCAGGGTATGAGATGAAAAACTGTAAGCCTTCTCCCTGAAACCTGGCTGCCTTGGTCCAGTGTGGTGAGATTGGTATAGCACTGCCTACCTTGTTCCAAGGTTCGTAGGTTCGAGTCTCCTTCAGCCAGAGATCAGTGTTTGTGTATATTTTGCCTGCTCTTGCGAATTCCTTGCATTGTTAAAATCTCTAGTAAGGCTGATGCATGCAGGGGATGAGATGAAAAGCTGTAAGCCTTCTCCCTGTATCCTGGCTGCCTTGGTCCAATGTGGTGAGATTGGTATAGCACTGCATACCTTGTTCCAAGGTTCGTAGGTTCGAGTCTCCTTCAGCCAGAGATCAGGGTTTGTGTATATTTCGCCTGCTCTTGCAAATTCCTTGTATGTATGTATGTATGTATGTATGTATGTATGTATGTATGTATGTATGTATGTATGTATTATATATATATATATATATATAATATATATATATATATATATATATATATATATATATATATATATATTATATATATATATATATATAAAGTTTTTCTTCTTCTCTTTTTTAGTAAATGTCTACAGGAGAAGGGGTTACTAGCCCATTGCTCCCGGCATTTTAGTCGCCTCATACGACACGCATGGCTTACGGAGGAAAGATTCTTTTCCACTTCCCCATGGACAATAGAAGAAATAAAGAAGAACAAGAGCTATTTAGAAAAAGGAAAAAAACCTAGATGTATGTATATATATATATGCATGTGCGTGTCTGTGAAGTGTGACCAAAGTGTAAGTAGGAGTAGCAAGATATCCCTGTTATCTAGCATGTTTATGAGACAGAAAGAGAAACCAGCAATCCTACCATCATGCAAAACAGTTACAGGTTTCTGTTTCACAGTCATCTGGCAGGACGGTAGTACTTCCCTGGGTGGCTGCTGTCTACCAACCTACTACCTGAATGCTAAAGTAGGAGAAACTTTTAGAGAGGGTGTGGTAGGTAAGTTTGAGGTGCCAGGTGTAAATGATAATGGGAGCCCTTTGATTGAACTTTGTATAGAAAGGGATTTAGTTATAGGTAATACATATTTTAAGAAAAAGAGGATAAATAAGTATTCAAGATATGATGTAGGGCGAAATGACAGTAGTTTGTTGGATTATGTATTGGTAGATAAAAGACTGTTGAGTAGACTTCAGGATGTACATGTTTATAGAGGGGCCACAGACATATCAGATCACTTTCTAGTTGTAGCTACACTGAGAGTAAAAGGAAGATGGGATACAAGGAGAATAGAAGCATCAGTGAAGAGAGAGGTGAAGGTTTATAAACTAAAAGAGGAGGCAGTTAGGGTAAGATATAAACAGTTATTGGAGGATAGATGGGCTAATGAGAGCATAGGCAATGGGGTCGAAGAGGCATGGGGTAGGTTTAAAAATGTAGTGTTAGAGTGTTCAGCAGAAGTTTGTGGTTACAGGAAAGTGGGTGCGGGAGGGAAGAGGAGCGATTGGTGGAATGATGATGTAAAGAGAGTAGTAAAGGAGAAAAAGTTAGCATATGAGAAGTTTTTACAAAGTAGAAGTGATGCAAGGAGGGAAGAGTATATGGATAAAAAGAGAGAGGTTAAGAGAGTGGTGAAGCAATGTAAAAAGAGAGCAAATAAGGGAGTGGGTGGTGGGTGAGTTGTTATCAACAAATTTTGTTGAAAATAAGAAAAAGTTTTGGAGTGAGATTAACAAGTTAAGAAAGCCTAGAGAACAAATGGATTTGTCAGTTAAAAATAGGAGAGGAGAGTTATTAAATGGAGAGTTAGAGGTATTGGGAAGATGGAGGGAATATTTTGAGGAATTGTTAAATGTTGATGAAGATAGGGAAGCTGTGATTTCGTGTATAGGGCAAGGAGGAACAACATCTTGTAGGAGTGAGGAAGAGCCTGTTGTGAGTGTGGGGGAAGTTCGTGAGGCAGTAGTTAAAATGAAAGGGGGTAAGGCAGCCGGGATTGATGGGATAAAGATAGAAATGTTAAAAGCAGGTGGGGATATAGTTTTGGAGTGGTTAGTGCAATTATTTAATAAATGTATGCAAGAGGGTAAGATACCTAGGGATTGGCAGAAAGCATGCATAGTTCCTTTGTATAAAGGCAAAGGGGATAAAAGAGAGTGCAAAAATTATAGGGGGATAAGTCTGCTGAGTATACCTGGTAAAGTGTATGGTAGAGTTATTATTGAAAGAATTAAGAGTAAGAATTAAGAGTGGATGTAGTGCGGATGACAAGAAACAGATGATTGCTGATGTTATGAATGAAAAGAAGTTGGATGTCCTGGCCCTAAGCGAAACAAAGCTGAAGGGGGTAGGAGAGTTTCAGTGGGGGGAAATAAGTGGGATTAAATCTGGAGTATCTGAGAGAGTTAGAGCAAAGGAAGGGGTAGCAGTAATGTTAAATGATCAGTTATGGAAGGAGAAAAGAGAATATGAATGTGTAAATTCAAGAATTATGTGGATTAAAGTAAAGGTTGGATGCGAGAAGTGGGTCATAATAAGCGTGTATGCACCTGGAGAAGAGAGAGGAATGCAGAGGAGAGAGAGAGATTTTGGGAGATGTTAAGTGAATGTATAGGAGCCTTTGAACCAAGTGAGAGAGTAATTGTGGTAGGGGACCTGAATGCTAAAGTAGGAGAAACTTTTAGAGAGGGTGTGGTAGGTAAGTTTGGGGTGCCAGGTGTAAATGATAATGGGAGCCCTTTGATTGAACTTTGTATAGAAAGGGGTTTAGTTATAGGTAATACATATTTTAAGAAAAAGAGGAAAAATAAGTATACAAGATATGATGTAGGGCGAAATAACAGTAGTTTGTTGGATTATGTATTGGTAGATAAAAGACTGTTGAGTAGACTTCAGGATGTACATGTTTATAGAGGGGCCACAGATATATCAGATCACTTTCTAGTTGTAGCTACACTGAGAGTAAAAGGTAGATGGGATACAAGGAGAATAGAAGCATCAGGGAAGAGAGAGGTGAAGGTTTATAAACTAAAAGAGGAGGCAGGTAGGGTAAGATATAAACAGCTATTGGAGGATAGATGGGCTAAGATAAGATAAGATAAGATAAGATTTCGTTCGGATTATTAACCCCGGAGGGTTAGCCACCCAGGATAACCCAAGAAAGTCAGTGCGTCATCGAGGACTGTCTAATGGGGTCGAAGAGGTATGGGGTAGGTTTAAAAATGTAGTGTTAGAGTGTTCAGCAGAAGTTTGTGGTTACAGGAAAGTGTGTGCGGGAGGGAAGAGGAGCGATTGGTGGAATGATGATGTAAAGAGAGTAGTAGTAAGGGAGAAAAAGTTAGCATATGAGAAGTTTTTACAAAGTAGAAGTGATGCAAGGAGGGAAGAGTATATGGAGAAAAAGAGAGAGGTTAAGAGAGTGGTGAAGCAATGTAAAAAGAGAGCAAATGAGAGAGTGGGTGAGATGCTATCAACAAATTTTGTTGAAAATAAGAAAAAGTTTTGGAGTGAGATTAACAAGTTAAGAAAGCCTAGAGAACAAATGGATTTGTCAGTTAAAAATAGGAGAGGAGAGTTATTAAATTTAGAGTTAGAGGTATTGGGAAGATGGAGGGAATATTTTGAGGAATTGTTAAATGTTGATGAAGATAGTGAAGCTGTGATTTCGTGTATAGGGCAAGGAGGAATAACATCTTGTAGGAGTGAGGAAGAGCCAGTTGGGAGTGTGGGGGAAGTTCGTGAGGCAGTAGGTAAAATGAAAGGGGGTAAGGCAGCAGGGATTGATGGGATAAAGATAGAAATGTTAAAAGCAGGTGGGGATATAGTTTTGGAGTGGTTGGTGCAATTATTTAATAAATGTATGGAAGAGGGTAAGGTACCTAGGAATTGGCAGAGTGCATGCATAGTTCCTTTGTATAAAGGCAAAGGGGATAAAAGAGAGTGCAAAAATTATAGGGGGATAAGTCTGCTGAGTATACCTGGTAAAGTGTATGGTAGAGTTATTATTGAAAGAATTAAGAGTAAGACGGAGAATAGGATAGCAGATGAACAAGGAGGCTTTAGGAAAGGTAGGGGGTGTGTGGATAGGTGTTTCAGGAAACATAAAAAGTGAACAGTATTTGATAACCCTAAGAGGTCTTTTGGGGCATTCATGGTTTGGAAAAGGGGCTTTTATGACAGGGTGGAGGGGGGGGCAATGTGGAGATGTTGAAAGTGTATGGTGTAGGAGGAGGTTACTGAAGCAGTGAAGAGTTTTGCGGGAAGGGGCTCAAGTTAGAGTTTTTAGGAAAGAGGGAAAAATTTTTTCCAGTAAAAGTACCCCTTTTGACAAGGTGTGTGAGTCACCGTGGTTGTTTAATTATTTATAGATGGGGTTGAAGAGAAGAAAAATGCGGGGTCTTGACAGAGGCGTGGAGAAAAAAAAGAAAAAAGAATCAACACAAAGGGGGGTTTGCCAGCTGCTCTTTGCTGTGAACGTGCTTTTGGGGAGATTTAAAGAGAAGTTGCAGAGATTTTTGGGGAAATTTTGGTTTAGGGTGTGCAAAAAAGAAAATTAAAGGTAAAATACGGGAAAGAGTAAGGTTATGGGATAAAAAGATTGGGTGATAAAAATTTTTAAACGGGGGGAGAGAGTATGGAGGAGGTAAATTTTTCGGGATATTGGGAGTGGACGGGTCAGCGGATGGGTTATGAAGATGGGTGATCATAAAATTTGAGGGAAAAAGAGGAGTGGTGCACTTAGGAGTCGTGGAGACAAAAAACTTTGCCCTTTGGGGGAAAAAGGGGGAATGTTGAGAGTATAGTTTTACAACCTCTTTATGGGGTGAAGATGGGTGATGAATGTTCAGCGGGGAGAAAGGTGGGGGCAGTGGAGATGATGTTGGGGCAAGTGTGGTGTGAATTAATGCAGAGAAATTTTGTGTTTGGAAGTTAGGAGGGGTGCGGGATTACCAAAAAGTTGTCCAGGGGCGAGAAAGGGTTTTTGAGGGGGTTCCCGGGCTGTGAGAGAATGGAGCGAAACAGAATGATTCAAGAGTGTATCAGTTGTGTGGAAGGAAGGCGGGGGAGGGGCGGCCCAGGAAAAGGGTTTGGGGGGAGGGGGTAAAAGGAGGTTTGTGTGCGGGGGGTTTGGGCTTCCAGCAGGCGTGCGTGAGCGGTTTGATAGGAGGAATGGAGAAAGTGGTTTTTAATATTGAGTGCTGTTGGAGTGTGAGCAAAGTAACTTTATGAAGGGGTTCAGGGAAAGGGAGGCCGGACTTGAGTCCTGGAGATGGGAAGTCAGTGCCTGCACTCTGAAGGGGGGGGTTTTTAAGTTGCATTTTAAAAATTAGTGTAAAGCCCCCCTTTCTGGCAAACAGTGAGGATGAATGATGGTGAAAGTTTTTCTTTTTCGGCACCCTGCTTTGGGGGAATCGGCCAGTGGAAAATAAAATAAAAATAAATATAAATTTTATATATATATATATATATATATATAATAAATAATATATAAAAAATTTATATATATATTATATTATATTATATATATGTAGTGGGTTGGTAACAGCAACCCCCCAGGGAAGTCTACCGCCCTCCAGTGATGTAAAACAAAAACCTGTAACTTTTTTTCATGAGGGTAGGTTTGCGGGTTTTTTTTTCTGTCTAAAACCGTGAAACCCAGGGATATCTTGCTTTTCCTATTACACTTTGGTCACACTTCACAGACAGCACATATTTTATATTACATCTCTAGGTTTTTTTCCTTTTTTCAAAATACTTGTTCTTCTTTATTTCTTCTATTGCCATGGGGAAGTGGAAAAGATCTTTCCTCCGTAAGCCATGCGTGTCGTTTTGGCGACTAAAATGCCGGGGGCAAGGGGCAGAAACCCCCTTTCCGTAACATTTATAAAAAGAAAAAAAACTTTATAAAACTGGGATGTTTAAATGTGGTGGATGTATGCGGATGACAAGAAACAGATGATTGCTGATTTTGAAAGAAAAAAAGTTGGATGTCCCGGCCCTAAGCGAAACAAAGCTGAAGTGGGTAGGGGAGTTTCAGTGGGGGGAAAAAAATGGGTTTAAAATCTGGAGTATCTGAGGAGAGTTAGAGCAAAGGAAGGGGTAGCAGTAATGTTAAATGATCAGTTATGGAAGGAGAAAAGAGAATATGAATGTGTAAATTCAAGAATTATGTGGATTAAAGTAAAGGTGGATGCGAAAAGTGGGTCATAATAAGCTTTGTATGCACTGGAGAAGGAGGAATGTAGAGGAGAGGAGAGATTTTGGGAGATGTTAAGTGAATGTATAGGAGCCTTTGAACCAAGTGAGAGAGTAATTGTGGTAGGGGACCTGAATGCTAAAGTAGGAGAAACTTTTAGGGGAGGGTGTGGTAGGTAATTTTTGGGGTGCCAGGTGTAAATGATAATGGGAGCCCTTTGATTGAACTTTGTATAGAAAGGGGTTTAGTTATGGGTTTAATACATATTTTAAGAAAAAAGAGGATAAATAAGTATACAAGATATGATGTAGGGCAAAATGACATTTGTTTGTTGGATTATGTATTGGTAGAAAAAAGACTGTTGAGTAGACTTCAGGATGTACATGTTTTAGAGGGGCCACAGATATATCAGATCACTTTCTAGTTGTAGCTACACTGAGAGTAAAAGGTAGATGGGATCAAGGAGAATAGAAGCATCAGGGAAGAGAGAGGTGAAGGTTTATAAACTAAAAGAGGAGGCAGTTAGGGTAAGAAAATTAAACAGCTATTGGAGGATAGATGGGCTAATGAGAGCATAGGCAATGGGGGGGCGAAGAGGTATGGGGTTTGGTTTAAAATGTAGTGTTTAGAGTGTTCAGCAGAAGTTTGTGGTTACAGGAAAGTGGGTGCGGGAGGGAAGAGGGGCGATTGGTGGAATGATGATGTAAAGAGAGTAGTAAGGGAGAAAAATTTAGCATATGAGAAGTTTTTACAAAGTAGAAATGATGCAAGGAGGGAAGAGTATATGGAGAAAAAGAGAGAGGTTAAGAGAGTGGTGAAGCAATGTAAAAAGAGAGCAAATGAGAGAGTGGGTGAGATGTTATCAACAAATTTTGTTGAAAATAAGAAAAAGTTTTGGAGTGAGATTAACAAGTTAAGAAAGCCTAGAGAGCAAATGGATTTGTCAGTTAAAAATAGGAGAGGAGAGTTATTAAATAGAGAGTTAGAGGTATTGGGAAGATGGAGGGAATATTTTGAGGAATTGTTAAATGTTGATGAAGATAGGGAAGCTGTGATTTCGTGTATAGGACAAGGAGGAATAACATCTTGTAGGAGTGAGGAAGAGCCAGTTGTGAGTGTGGGGGAAGTTCATGAGGCAGTAGGTAAAATGAAAGGGGGTAAGGCAGCCGGGATTGATGGGATAAAGATAGAAATGTTAAAAGCAGGTGGGGATATAGTTTTGGAGTGGTTGGTGCAATTATTTAATAAATGTATGGAAGAGGGTAAGGTACCTAGGGATTGGCAGTGAGCATGCATAGTTCCTTTGTATAAAGGCAAAGGGGATAAAAGAGAGTGCAAAAATTATAGGGGGATAAGTCTGCTGAGTATACCTGGTAAAGTGTATGGTAGAGTTATTATTGAAAGAATTAAGAGTAAGACGGAGAATAGGATAGCAGATGAACAAGGAGGCTTTAGGAAAGGTAGGGGTGTGTGTGGACCAGGTGTTTACAGTGAAACATATAAGTGAACAGTATTTAGATAAGGCTAAAGAGGTCTTTGTAGCATTTATGCATTTGGAAAAAGGCATATGACAGGGTGGATAGGGGGGCAATGTGGCAGTGTTGCAAGTATATGGTGTAGGGTAGGTTACTGAAAGCAGTGAAGAGTTTTTTAACGAGGATAGTGAGGCTCAAGTTAGAGTATGTAGGAAAGAGGGAATTATTTCCAAGTAAAAGTAGGCCTTAGACAAGGATGTGTGATGTCACCGTGGTTGTTTAATATATTTATAGATGGGGTTGCAAGAGAAGTAAATGCGAGGGTCTTGGCAAGAGGCGTGGAGTTAAAAGATAAAGAATCACACACAAAGTGGGAGTTGTCATAGCTGCTCTTTGCTGATGACACTGTGCTCTTGGGAGATTCTGAAGAGAAGTTGCAGAGATTGGTGGATGAATTTGGTAGGGTGTGCAAAAGAAGAAAATTAAAAGTGGAATACAGGAAAGAGTAAGGTTATGAGGATAACAAAAAGATTAGGTAATGAAAGATTGGATATCAGATTGGAGGGAGAGAGTATGGAGGAGGTGAATGTATTCAGATATTTGGGAGTGGACGTGTCAGCGGATGGGTCTATGAAAGATGAGGTGAATCATAGAATTGATGAGGGGAAAAGAGTGAGTTGTGCACTTAGGAGTCTGTGGAGACAAAGAACTTTGTCCTTGGAGGCAAAGAGGGGAATGTATGAGAGTATAGTTTTACCAACGCTCTTATATGGGTGTGAAGCATGGGTGATGAATGTTGCAGCGAGGAGAAGGCTGGAGGCAGTGGAGATGTCATGTCTGAGAGCTATGTGTGGTGTGAATATAATGCAGAGAATTCGTAGTTTGGAAGTTGGGAGGAGGTGCGGGATTACCAAAACTGTTGTCCAGAGGGCTGAGGAAGGTTTGTTGAGGTGGTTCGGACATGTAGAGAGAATGGAGCGAAAAAGAATGACTTCAAGAGTGTATCAGTCTGTAGTGGAAGGAAGGCGGGGTAGGGGTCGGCCTAGGAAAGGTTGGAGAGGTGGGTAAATGAGGTTTTGTGTGCGAGGGGCTTGGACTTCCAGCATGCATGCGTGAGCGTGTTTGATAGGAGTGAATGGAGACAAATGGTTTTTAATACTTGACGTGCTGTTGGAGTGTAAGCAAAATAACATTTATGAAGGGGTTCAGGGAAACCGGCAGGCTGGACTTGAGTCCTGGAGATGGGAAGTACAGTGCCTGCATTCTGAAGGAGGGGTGTTAATGTTGCAGTTTAAAAACTGCAGTGTAAAGCACCCTTCTGGCAAGACAGTGATGGAGTGAATGATGGTGAAAGTTTTTCTTTTTCGGGCCACCCTGCCTTGGTGGGAATCAGCCAGTGTGATAATAATAATAAAAATATATATACAGTGGACCCCCGGTTAACGATTTTAATCCGTGCAAGAGGGGTAATTGTTATGCGAAATAATCGTTATGTGAATGAATTTTCCCCATAAGAAATAATGGAAATAAAATTAATCCGTGCAAGACACCCAAAAGTATGAAAAAAAAAATTTTTTTACCACATGAAATGTTAATTTTAATACACACAAACTGAAAAAGGCATGCACACTTACATGACACTTACTTTTATTGAAGATCTGGTGATGATTGATGGGATGGGAGGAGGGGAGAGCATTATCATCTTACTGTTTAGAAGGGGAATCCCCTTCCATTAGGACTTGAGGTAGCAAGTCCTTTTCTGGGGTTACTTCCCTTCTTCTTTTAATGCCACTAGGACCAGCTTCAGAGTCACTGGACTTCTTTCGCACAACATATCTGTCCATAGTGGCCTGTACCTCTCGTTCCTTTATGACTTCCCTAAAGTGTTTCACAACATTGTCAGTGTAATAGTCACCAGCACGGCTTGCAATAGCTGTGTGAGGGTGATTTTCATCCATGAAGGTTTGCACTTCAAGCCACTTTGCACAGATTTCCTTAATCTTTGTAGTAGGCAACTTCTTCAATTTCTCTCTCCCCTCCTCTGAACCAGTTTCCCCAGGTCTGGCCTCTTGCTCTTGAAGTTGATCTATCAGCTCATCAGTGGTTAGTTCTTCATTGTCCTCCTCCACCAACTCTTCCACATCCTCCCCACTAACCTCCATCCCCAAGGACTTTCCCAATGCCACAATGGATTCCTCAACTGGCATAATCATCTCAGGGTTAGCCTCAAACCCTTCAAAATCCCTTTTGTCTACACATTCTGGCCACAGTTTCTTCCAAGCAGAGTTCAAGGTCCTCTTAGTCACTTCCTCCCAAGCCTTACCTATAAGGTTTACACAATTGAGGATATTAAAGTGATCTCTCCAAAACTCTCTTAGAGTCAGTCGAGTTTCTGAGGTCACTACAAAGCACCTTTCAAACAGAGCTTTTGTGTACAGTTTCTTGAAGTTGGAAATAACCTGCTGGTCCATGGGCTGCAGGAGAGGAGTGGTATTAGGAGGCAAAAACTTCACCTTAATGAAGCTCATGTCCCCATAAAGTCGCTCTGCCACGTCTGTAGGATGACCAGGGGCATTGTCTAACACCAGGAGGCACTTAAGTTCTAATTTCTTTTCAGTTAGGTAATCTTTCACATTGGGGGCAAATGCATGGTGTAACCAGTTATAGAAAAATTCCCTAGTGACCCATGCCTTACTGTTTGCCCTCCACAGCACACACAAATTATCCTTGAGGACATTCTTTTGCCTGAACGCTCTGGGAGTTTCAGAGTGATACACTAATAAAGGCTTCACTTTGCAATCACCAGTAGCATTGGCACACATGAGAAGAGTAAGCCTGTCTTTCATAGGCTTATGTCCTGGGAGTGCCTTTTCCTCCCGAGTAATGTAGGTCCTGCTTGGCATTTTCTTCCAGAACAGGCCTGTTTCATCACAATTAAACACTTGTTCAGGTTTCAATCCTTCAGTTTCTATGTACTCCTTGAATTCCTGCACATATTTTTCAGCCGCTTTGTGGTCCGAACTGGCAGCCTCACCATGCCTTATCACACTATGGATGCCACTACGCTTCTTAAATTTCTCAAACCAACCTTTGCTGGCCTTAAATTCACTCACATCATCACTAGTTGCAGGCATTTTTTTAATTAAATCCTCATGCAACTTCCTAGCCTTTTCACATATGATCGCTTGAGAGACGCTATCTCCTGCTATCTGTTTTTCATTTATCCACACCAATAAGAGTCTCTCAACATCTTCCATCACTTGCGATCTTTGTTTCGAAAACACAGTTAAACCTTTGGCAAGAACAGCTTCCTTGATTGTCTTTCTGGTGCCCACAATAGTAGCGATGGTTGATTGGGGTTTCTTGTACAGCTTGACTAGGTCGGCTATACGCACTCCACTTTCATACTTATCAATGATCTCTTTCTTCATTTCAATGGGAATTCTCACCCTTATTGGTGTAGGGTTGGCACTAGAAGCTTTCTTGGGGCCCATGGTCACTTATTTTCCAGAAACAGCACCGAAAACACTGTAATAATACGAAATATTCCGAGTGTATGCTTGGATGTTACCGCGGAGGCTGGCTGGTAAACAATGGGACGGGCGGCACATGTGAGGCTGGCTGAGGGCGCACATTGGACGCGTCTCGGACGAAAATCGGTGAGCGGGTTTTTAATCGGTATGCGCGGCAAAAATTTTGCGATTAAAGTAAGCGGTATGCGAAATAATCGCTATGTGATGCCATCGTTATGCGGGGGTCCACTGTATATATATATATATATATATATATATATATATATATATATATATATATATATATATATATATTATATTACAAACAGTTGTCTCAGTATGATCATCACAGCTCGAAGAAATGCATCCAGAACTCCTGGGTGACCTTTCTGTGTAGTGTATTCAATAATGCCTGCAAAAGAACCTCCACCTGCCAAGTTGTAGTACTGCAAGGAAACCCCTACTCTCACCCCATATGAAGAAGGAAGGAAGGAACTGCAGTGTGCCAGGAAATATGTGCACTGGAGTGTTGATTTAAAGAAAGTCATGTAGTCAGATGAATCCACATTTCAGTGCATTCAAGTTCATCACAGCAGCATGAGGTGCCCCTCCTCCTTCATCAGGTATGACCCTGCATATACAGTGAGCATTATAAAGCACCCACAATATATCATGGTTTGGGGTTGCTTTAGCGGTGTACTTGGTCACGGAGACTTGTACTTCCTTCTCCAAAATGTTACAATGAATGCCAATCACTACTCACCATTTTCGAGGACCACCTGATGAATATTGAGGTTTTACAGTGGCCAAGAAACAGTCCAGAACTCAATCCTATTGAGAATTTCTGGAATATCATGAAAAAGATTGAATTCTGCCACATTTCATCCATGTTGTGCCTGCAGCAGGAGATCAAGGACACTTGGGTCAAGCAGTTATCCCTTGATTACTTCAGGAATCTAAGTTAAAGCATGTCCAAACGGCTTCAAATGTTCATCATTTCCAAGGGGTAGATGACTAAATATTTATTCACGTACTAAGTAGTACTATTAGTTTTTGTTCTATAATGTTTATATTGTTGCTTTTTAACTACGTATTTTCTTAATAATAAAGGGGAGGTCCAGATTATTTTTGCAGGAACTGTATATTTCAAACAGTTCATCCAGCTCCCCAGTGGTGAAGTGCATGTCCAGGATACTGCAGGCATCTCTTCTCTGGACCACAATGCTGAGTCTCTGGAAAAGAAAGCTGGTTCCTCTGGGGTCCTTGGTTTTTTTATCACTTAACTCCTTCAGAAACTCAAGTGCACACTTGCCTCGTGGTTCCAGAATCTCCAATCCTTTTGGAACAGTTACAGCATGGTGCCAGGTCCCTGTACCTGTTGATCTCCTGGGTCTCCCTGGAATTGGAAGTACCAACACCTTATACTTTGGAGTATTGCAGGTAGGTGTCAGACATTGTAGATGCAAAGGTGTAATCTCGTTCTATTTGCTTATTTTTTCTTTCTAAGAGTAGCATGGTGAATCCATCCAGGTGTTTCTGGCTGCCATTGAACCTGGTTACCCGAGGGTCCCGATCTGCTGGGCAATTGGCTATAGGAAGGTTTTGCTTGATAATATCACTGATGCTGGCATGCTCTCTTGATGTATGGCACTTGAGACCATGAAGCCCAAATTTATCTACTGACACACTGCTAGAGATGCAACTAATTTTTGGTGAGAATGAGGGCAGCTAGGAAAAGATATATATCAGTGCAAACTGCCTGAGGATCAATAAAAGCCAAAGTATAAATTAGGAACCAAAATTAAATGCCTAGCATGTGGTGCCTTCACCACTAGGAGGCAAACTTTGCTGTTTCTTGAGGCATTGGTGAGTAGTGCTTTTGTGATCTGTTTTAAGGTAGCAAGAAAGACTAACTTCTTTTTTTTTTCAAAATTTATTTAAATTAATATTTTGGTGATTCAGTCATCCATCTTCAGGACTCTGAACATACATTACAGACTATATAAAATTTAGAAAATATAACAAATATCTTAATGGGATTCTTTTATATCTCTGTAAATGGCATTTCACCTTGCACCTGTCCACAAGGATTTCTGCAGATACTGATTACCGGGAATAATTTACATGTTTGTGATGTTTTTATTGAATGTTTAGCTTTTGTAACTTCTCCCATACCTCTGGAAATCCTGTAACTCTAAGATATTTCAGCAGGTAATCCACAAAATGAATTAAAAGCCTCTGGTTAAGTGAATACTTTGTATGTAATGTTTACCTGAAAATATTTCAAAAGGTCACAGAGAGGTGTAGTGTGGAAATATGACATCACAAATTCCTATGCTCATCATAAATTCAGAGGGTCAGATGCTCAGCTAACCAGTTTAACTGAATCCCTTCACATAAATTAACAGTACTCTTAAGAGTATGTGAAAGACTAAAAACCAATTGTCTGTACTAGTAATGATCTAACATGCTCAGACATACCTGCTGGATTATTAAGCCTTTACCTCTCTCTCTCTCTCTCTCTCTCTCAAAAAAAAAAAAAAAAATCCAGCTCTTTCTTTCTGATGCCTTCCCCCATTCCACCTTTCATCCATTACTCATTTATACACCATCTGCATGCTATTCAAATTACATACTGGTCTAAACAATATTTTTACTGCCTTCAGCCTCCTCTCTGCAGCATTCAAAGATGATAACTCACACTCAAGCACTGTTACTTCCTGGTACAATCACTTTTCTTATCCCACGACAAACATTTTTATTCCAGACACCAAACACTCAAGCTACATTCATTCCCTCATATATCCTGTGAATCATCTCGTCTTTTATAGGCTTGTACACCAACACACCCACTCCAGAATACCTAAACACATTCATTTCATCCTCTTTAATCTGATACCTAATCTTCCATTGCCTAGGTATTTTCTCTCATCAACTTGCTCTCTCCTGATCACTTTTAAATGCTTTCCTTACAAAACTTCTCAAACTTTTTTCAACAAATTATGCAACCTCTTTTCTGAATCTTTCAAAAGTACTGATGACAGCAAAGAGCAGCTCAGACAAATCTCACTTTATTTTTTTTTCAGCAAACTGACCATATCCCACCGAGGCTGGTGACCTAAAAGGAAAAACTAGTTTTTTCTTCTTAAATTTAGTAATTTATACAGGAGAATGGGTTACTAATACCTTTCTCCCAGCATTTTAGTAACCTCTTAGAACATGCATGGCTTATGGAGGAAGAATTTATCTCACTTTATATCAGATTAATTATCCTTCAAGCCTACACCTTCTCTTCCCAACCCTACAATGTTCACTTCTTTTACTACTACATATATACACATTAAACAGCTAGTGACATCACATATCACTGTGTAAGTCCTATTTTTACTGCAGAGTATTCCTCTTTCTCTCCTGCATGCTCTAATTAGAGCCTCACTCTTCTCAAAATGTTTTACAGCTTTTAACACTTAACTACCCATGCTATTCATTTGGAGAAAATGCCACATTGCTTCTCTACTCACTATGTTTCATGACTTTTCAAAATGTATAAATACAACAGTTCTTTACCCTTATGTAGGTACTGATTACTTAGAGACTATAAATGCACACACACACTTTATGCACCTAAACTCATTCCCAAATCCACAATTTTTCCTCTGCAATCCACAATCCTATTTTGATTATAATCCTATTACATACTTGGCCCAGCATATTCAGCAAACTTATTTCCCTATAATTCTTACACTCGTCCTCATCTCCTTATACGTATTATTTACTCTGCCAATCTGTAGGAAACTAACCATCTTTCATACATGTAATAAAGAAATACACAATCATTCCATAACTATATCTCTACCTGCTTTCATCCATCTGCCCTTTCAACCTACATGATATTTCAAGGAGGTCACAATCAATTTCAGCTCCTCTGTCTCATATATGACATACCTAACTCCCTTTCATTATCCATGCTTAACAATTCAAAATACTTGTTACACCTCCCCATCCATTAAATATATAAAAATGTCTCCTCATCCAACATTTTGCCTCTTCCACTACTCTTTTTCTACTTTACTCCAGTCTTCAATTTTTTTCAAGAGGGATGGGGTCCTGAACACACTTAACCATAGCACACCTCTCCAATGCAGTTTTTCATTCTCCTTCTCTACTTTTAGCCTCTTTCTCTCCATAGACTGTCTTTATCCTACTAACACTGTGTCTATAATATACTGTATTAACATTTTTCACCCTTAACCTCCTTTCTCCTTCATACCTTGTCATCCCATCAATAATTCCTCTTTCTTCCTGCACCCACTCTTCCATAACCACAAATATCTTTTTGCACACTCTAGTACTGCATTATTAAATTTAATAATACTTTCCTGACCTCGTGGGGCAATTACCAACAGCCTGACTGTTAAGGAAATACCAACAACCTAACTGTTTAAGGATTACCAATAGACTGACTGTTTAGGGATTACCAACCACCTGACTGATGAGGGATTACCAACAGTCTGACTGGTTAGGAATTACCAACAGCCTGACTAGTTAGGGATTGGGCTGTGATTAGATAATGGAGGATCAATCCTCCACCTGTCTTGCCCTGAATGACCCACATGGGTTTAACTTTGTGAAATACAGTACAATACAATCCTCATTAACCATCTCTCTTTAATTAATTTTACTTCATATTTACTAAATGACATCATTCTCATTGTACTCTATTTTCCTTTGACTCTTACACTAGCTAGAACTAAATAATGATCTGACACATCACTTGCTCATCACTTCCCTTCAATGTCATCTTAACTCACACTAATTATGATAATGATACTAATAAGTTCATTATGATAATTTGCCTATTATATTACAGTGGACCCCCGCTTAACGATCACCTCCCAATGTGACCAATTATGTAAGTGTATTTATGAAAGTGCGTTTGTACGTGTATGTTTGGGGGTCTGAAATGGACTAATCTACTTCACAATATTCATTATGGGAACAAATTCGGTCAGTACTGGCACCTGAACATACTTCTGGAATGAAAAAATATCGTTAACCGGGGGTCCACTGTATTTTGATTTTGAAACATTCTTGGCTGTTTCAAAATCAAAGTATCATAATTGGGCTAATTATCATGAGCTTTATGGGTATAATTTTCATAATTAGTGTGAGTTAAGATGGCACTGAAGAAGGTGAGGAGCAAGTGTGTCAGATCATTTAGTTGTCGCTAGAGTACGAGTGAAAAGAATTATAATTATCATAATCATTCATTTTCTGTTGTCAAGTCTTCAGATTTTATCCACCAATACAAACTGTTCTCACTGTGTTCTTCATCATACATATTTTTTTATTTACCTACTTTTTTAAAATGTATATTACTTATTCCCTAAACATCTTCAACATAATTTAATTAATGGTGGCTCATTCTCTTAAATGCACCTTACTTATTCCTATCTACAGACACTGCTTTTAATTACATTATCTCTGTACAGCATATAAAGAAATAAAAAATTTGATTTTGAATTTGAGTCACTCGGTGCTAGGACATAACATACATATCTTTCTCAACACTGATACTACAACTGCACACAAAGTCAAATTTAAAATTTTCTTCCTTTTCCTTTCACCTTATTACTTAAAAGTGGCTATTATCTTTTATTTTATTTATTAACACACTGGCCAATTCCCACCAAGGCAGGGTAGCCCGAAAAAGAAAAACTTTCACCATCATTCACTCCATCACTGTCTTGCCAGAAGGGTGCTTTACACTACAGTTTTTAAACTGCAACATTAACACCCCTCCTTCAGAGTGCAGGCACTGTACTTCCCATCTCCAGGACTCAAGTCCGGCCTGCTGGTTTCCCTGAATCCCTTCATAAATGTTACTTTGCTCACACTCCAATGGCACGTCAAGTATTAAAGACCATTTGTCTCCATTCACTCCTATCAAACATGCTCATGCATGCCTGCTGGAAGTCCAAGCTATTATCTTGAACTTGGTTTATTAGTCGCCTTCTACAACACACACAATATATGGGGGAAGAGTTCGTGTCCACCTTCCCAAGGGAATTGAAAAGGAAAACCACAGGAATAAGAACTATTATGAATTACAAAGGAATGAAAAGTATATAAATACAGTATATGTATGTGTATACATATATACATATATACGTAGGAGGGCCCCACATATACAGCACCCTTTTTTTGATGTTCCACATTTTCGTTGGCTTCAAATTAAGTTTTGTTCATTATGTTCCACCCGCCAGCGATTTTCACTGGTGGATGAAACAATAGCTCAATTGAGAGCCAATGAAAATGTGGAACATCAAAAAGAGGTGCTGTATATGTATGTAGATAGCTAGGTTTGTAGACAGCAACCACCCAGAGGTTGCTGTCCTGTCCTGTTAGTGTATAAGTTATACACTCTGGCAGGACTGTTAGTTTTTTCTTTCTGTTTCATAAACACATAGGATGACAGGTACATCTTGAAGCACCACTTACATCTAATATACACTATATATGTGCATGTGAATGTGTACATATACACACTTGCTTGGGTTTTCTTCTCTATTTCTTATTAGTTCTCTTCCTTGTAGAGTTTCCTTTCAAATTCCATTGGGAAATGGTTTAGAATTCTTCCTCTATAAACCATGTGTGTTATTGTGACTAAAATGATAGGACAAAGAGCCTAGTAACCCCTTCTTCTCTATTAATTACATACTAGAAATAATAGTAAGGAAGTTTTAAAGTTGGTATGTTTCAAAATGCATGACTCTAGTGCAGATGAGAGAATGACTCATTATTTAAATGAAAAAACTTGACATACTAATACTGAGCAAAGCAAAGTTAAAAGGAAACAAACCACGGAATGGGTGGGGTTTGACCCCTAGCCACAACCACACTGGCAGGGAATTCATCTGTAAAAAGTTGCATTTGTGATCACAGTGGGGTCCATGCTAATCCCCTTATGGTGTATAGAAATATACCTAGTTGGATGACTCTTATTGTAGCCAGCTGGCCCAGTGGCTTAGACATTGGGATGGAGTTTTAGAACTCACTCGCCATGGGTTCATACCCCACCCATTTCCTGGTTTCTTTGCAATCGTGTTATTACGATTTTGTGAGTCAAAACTAAAAGGGGTGGGCTTAGTTTGTATGGGTAGGAGTGAATAGGATTAACTCAGGTGTATGTATGCATAGTTTTAATACTCCCTTCCCATGGGGTTACATGCCACCCATTCCTTGAGTTGTTTACAATCAAGTTATTAGAATTTCACCACTTATTTATACTTATCACTTGTTTTTAGGTATGGTTTGGATTATGGCCATATTGTCCATGCCTGGACACTGGTGCTGTCACCCGACAGCTCAACTTACATGTCAATCATAATTTGTTCTCATGAAAGACTGTATTTTTTGTACAAGATATTCTTTATGAAGTAAAGAGAGATATACAGTTGAATCCCGGATTTTGTCCACACCGGATATCGTATGATTCAGATGTCAACCACTTTTTTCAGCGAAATTTTACTCCAGATTTTGTACCTCATCCTGGATGTGTCCGCCTGTCCGGGACACTGCCGCTCATGCATATGTGTCTCAGTCTGGCTCTGTCACTGGTTGAGTGAGCATTCATCCAAAACATTTCGTAATAATCCACTGTTTTTCATGCTTGTTTATTGAGTGCAACTGCGAAATAAGCCACCATGGGCCCAAAGCAAGTTCCTAGTGCCAGCCCTTTGGTAAAGAAGGTGAGAAACACGATAAATTCAAGAAATTGTAGAAAAATATGAAAGTGGCGTACATGTGGCCGAGCTCGCCAGGATGTACAGCAAGTCCAAATCAACAATCAGTTCCATCCTGCTGATACAAGCCATATCTGCAACATGTTCAGTGACAATACCTTGTCCCATTTTAGGCAAATCTTAAAGAGCCGCTAGAAACAGAGCTCTCTGGACAGATTTTTAGTGCAACAGGGGTCCAGTGCCAGTAAAAGACGAAGAAGGGAAATACATAACCCCGGATAGGGCTTTCATACCTGAAGTCCTTATGGAGGAGGATTCCCGTTCCAAACAATAACCTCTGCTCCTCCTCCCTCTTCCTTCCTTGCCATCCATACCCCAACAAGAGTCCTCAATAAAGGTAAGTGTGATGTTAAATGTTCATTTATCCATTTCATTAGTAATTTATATTTCTTTCTCATTGTTTTCTGCAAGTAAAACTATAGTTATTCCTTAAGCAATGTATTTTTTGTTAATATTTTTGGGTGTCTGGAACGGATTAATTGTATTTACATTATTTCTCACGAGAAATATTGCTTTGGTTTTCTTTCGTTTTGGATTTAGTCTGGAACAGAAAAAGGATGAAATCCGGGGTTCCACTGTAACAGTGTTGGTAGAATTACCAACAATACGTTAGGTAAAGGGAAACATGCAACTAATGTTGCACTGTGGCAATGTTTTGTTCTCCAGTAGCTTTGTAAAGCTTCAACAGCTTGACAAAGCTCCTGGAGAGTGAAATGTTGTCACAGTACAATGCCACAATAGTTGCACATGTGTCCTTGTACCAGTGATAGGAGAATTTTACACTTCTTGTGTTACCATTTCACTTGACTGGTATTTAAGAAGTGAATCTTTCAGTGTCAAAGCATAATGCAGCTGTCTACCACAATCCTGGTAGAATAGCAGTTAGATGAATATATCACATTTATTAATCTATGCACTAGTGGATAAAAGACTGATGGGTAGATTTCCCTATGTGCACTTTTTAGAGGTTCAACTGTTATGTCCAATCATTATTTATTGGTAGTTACAGTATGGATAAAGAGGCAAATGGAGTACAAAGAGAAATGTGAATGAATTAACGGGAACAATAAGTATAACAAATAAGCAACTATTGAAAGGCAAGCTATGGAGAGTACAGGTAATAATGACAAGGTCAAGAAAATATTTGATAGATTTAAGAATACAATGCTAGAATGCACAACAGAGATTTGTAATTATAGGTGAGTGGGTGTGGGTAGGAAGATTAATGACTAATGGAACAATGCAGTAGACAGCAATGAGGGAGAAAAATACCATGTGAAAGACTTTTACAATGTAAAAAATCTACACAAAGGATATATGGGGAAAAAAGAGAGGTTAAATGAACAGCAAGTGTAAAGAGTGAGCAAATGCAAGAAGAAACATATTTTTCAGTAAATTCTGCTGAAATAAGAAACAATTTTGGAGAGAGATTAATAAACTGTGAAAGCCTGGGAAGCAAACAGACTTGGCAGTTACAAACAAAACACGTGAGATGGCAGCTGGACAGAGAGAATATGTTTAGTTGGTAAAGTTGATGAGAAGAAGACGGCAGCGATTTCATATATTGGAGGAGGGCATGTGGCATTGGGTATCATGAAAGGGGTAAGGCAACTGAGACAGATGCTAAAGGGGGAATGTACTTTTGAAGTAGTTGGTATGTTTGTCTAATAGATGCATGAAAAAGGGAAAAGTACCTAATAATTATCAGAAAGCATGGGGACAGGGAGACAAGTGTAAAATTTATGGGCAATATGATCACTGAGTATACCAGGAAAAGGTAAACAAAAAGAGTACTGTAGAATTATCAAAAGAATGAGGACTAAGACAGAAAGTAGGATTTTTGAGGAAGAAGAAGGGTTGAGAGAGGGTAAAGGGTGTGTAGCCTAATTGTTTAAATTGAAGAGTGTAAGTGAGCAATACTGTATGTGCATTTCTTGTTACAGAAAGGTAATGTGATAGTGTTAATAGGGGAGTAACGAAGCAAATATATTGCAAATACAGTGGAAGCCCGGTTATCGGCCGTAATTCGTTCCAGAAGGCTGGCCTAAATCCGAAATGGCCGAAAACCGAATCAGTATTTCCCATAAGAAATAATATAAGTACAAATAATCCGTTCCAGACACCCAAAAATATTAACAAAAAATAAATTTTTTAAAGATTAACTATAGTTTTACATACACAAAACAATGAGAACTAAATAAAATGACTAATGAAATGGATAAATGAACATTTAACATCACATTTACCTTTATTGAAGATTCTTGTTGGCATATGGAAGACAGGAAGGAGGAGAGAGGGAGGACTGATTATTGTTTGGAAGGGGAATCCTCCTCCATAAGGACTTCAGGTATCAAGTCCCTATCCGGGGTTACTTCCCTTCTTTGTCTTTTACTGGCACTAGGACCAGCTTGAGAGGCACTACACCCCTGTTGCACAAAATAACTGTCCAGAGAGGTCTGTTTCTGACATCTCTTCAACCCGTAAACGGTCCAAACGTATATATACGTTTTTTCAACATTTGAAAGTGTGTAAAAAAAGTAGATCTTCTTTTTGTTTTTTTACATTTGAAAAACCTTGATCTACTTTTTTTTTTGTTATATTTGAAAATATGTAAAAAAAACGTAATCTACTTTTGTAGCACTACACATGTGAACGTAGATCTGCTTGGACCGTTTATGGGTTAAGATTTGCCTGAAGTGGGACAAGGTTTCATCACTGAACACGTTGCAGATATGGCTTGTTTCAGCTTGGTCAGGGCTGGCACTAGGAACTTTCTTTGGGCTCACGGTGGATTATTTCGCAGTTGCACTTAATAAACAACCACAAAAAACAATGGATTATAACAAAATGTTTGGATGAATGCGAGGAGTGTTGCTCACTCACTGAGAGACACAGCCAGACTGACTCACGCACGCAGTGTGGCGGGCGGCCACATCCAATATGGCCGATTTCTGAGTTGCCGGCTGAAATCCAGGATAGAATTTCGGCCAAAAAAGCAGCCGAAATCCGATTTAGCCAATATCCGCACCAGCCAATATCCAGGGGTCCACTGCATATACAAAGTATTTATAGGTCTCAGCAATGTTTTAGACATGCTGGAGTATATATGAAGCTTCTTGAAGCATGGTGTTTATGATGAGTGTCACTAAACTGCTGATAGGGTAAGCAGTGGAGTGACACTTCAGTGGACCCTCGGTTAACGCCTTTAATCCATTCCAGAGAGCTAGCCTTTAGCCGATTTAGCATTCAGCCGAATTAATTTTCCCCGTAAGAAATAATGGAAATCCAATTAATCCATTCCAGACACCCAGAAGTATTAAACAAAATAATTGTTGTTACATGAAATATACATTTCCCTACACAGAAAACAATGATACATGTACAATCAACAATACTGAAATGGCACTTACCTTTATTGTGGACTTGTTGATGAGTGATGAGACGGGAGGAGGGAATTTGATGGAGGTGTACTAGTGTTTGGAAAGAGAATCCCCTTCCATAAATACTTCAGGTACCAAGTCCTTTTCTAGGGTTACCTCCCTTCTTTGTTTTTTAATGCCACTATGACAAGCTTGAGAGTCACTGGACCACCCTCTACCACCATCACATCCACCACCACCCTCTACCACCATCACAACCACTACCACCCTCTACTACCATCACATCCACTACCACCCTCTACCACCATCACATCCACTACCACTCTCTACCACCATCACTACCACCCTCTACCACCATCACAACCACTACCACCATCACATCCACTGCCACCCTCTACCATCACTACCACCCCCCACCACCACTACTTTTGTATTTTTCTACAAACTTTTTCTTGAATTCTATCGTGTTTCTCACATCCTTTACCAAAGGGCTGGCACTAGAAGTTTTCTTGGGGCCATGTTGGCTTATTTAGCAGTTACAAGCACTAAAAACAATGGAATAATACAAAATATATTGCATGTACGCGTGGAATCGACTGCAATGGCTTGTAAACAATGGCACATTGGCCATACATGGAGTCTTGGAGTGGCAGGGCCCGCTCAGGCTGCGCGGACATGTTCGGGACAAAAGCCCTTAGCCGAGTTTTTTGGCATTGGCCGAGCCAATATTTTGATGCCAAAGAGAGCTGTTAGCCTATTTTGGCATTAGCCGATGCAGCCTTTAGTTGAGGGTCCACTGTATCTGTCTAGCTCTGCTTATCTGTCTGCCTGTGTGTGTGTCTGTCTTTCTGTCTGCCTGTGTGTCTGTCATTCTGTCTGCCTGTGTGTCTGTCTTTTTGTCTGCATGTGTGTCTGTCTTTCCGTATGCTTGTCTCCTAGCCTCGAAGAGCAGCTCGTAAACCAATGGGTATTTCACTCGATGCAGTAGTCTGAATCCTGATGAAGTGAAAATGCATATAACTTGCCAATGAGTTGCCAGTCATGCTTATTATGTCTTATATCTACAAGCACTGTATAGCACTTTGCCTGGAATTTCTGGGTTATCCTAGGTAATTTACAATATATATAATAACTGTACTTATGTGTACATGAGAGAGAGAGAGATAGACAGATAGAGATACACACAGACAGAGGTATAGACAGGTGATACATCCATCACTTTCCTCTTAAAAGGGGAGTGTTAACATGACATGGCATCAGTGAATACCTGGTGTTGCCATGCTATTTGCTCTAGCTGGCCTTCAATTGAACTGGTGCTCCCACAAGGTACTAAGAGGTCCTAGATTTTTTAATACTGTGCACACCAAGTGTTAAGACCCATTCTATGCTGACAAGGCATCTCAGGCCAATCATGCTAATTTTGGAGGCAGGAAAAATAAAATGTAGATCTACGTTTGGACTGCTAGCGGTAAGAACGCAGATCTAAATTTGGACAGTTAAGGGGTTAAATGTTGTGGTGAAATAGACTGAGGAAAAGAGATGTCAAGTTTAAGATCAGTGTGTGTGTGTAGTGTATATATAATGAAGAGAATAAGGAATGTAGAGTCAGAAGATGGTGTGAGAATATGAAAGGTATAATTCAGATGGTGCTGAAAGGGCTGATTAAGTGGTTAGGACACTTTGAAAGGATGAAACAGAATAGGTTGACCAAGAGGGTGCATAAATATGTTGTGGATAAGAGAGGGTAGGGATCATCCTATGTAGGGTTAGGAAAGAGAAGTAAATGAGTTACCAGGTGGAAGGAGCTTGACCATCTAGCAAGCTTGGCTCACAAACCCTCAAGGAAGGTTCCTTGATGCTGGTGAGGGGCTCTTGATTTAGGGAATTGGATCTGTTCTCCAGTTCCCTGAATTAAGCCTGAATACCTTTCACATGTCCCCCACAGGTGCTGTATAATCCTACGGGTTTAGTGCTTCCCCCTTGATTACAATAATAATAATAACTGACTCACGAGATCTTAACAACACAATTGCAAACAAACCATGGAACAGGTGGGGTTTGAACCCATGGCGAGTGAGCAAGTTTTAGGACTCGCTTGCCACAGGTTCAATCCCCCCCCATTCTATGGTTTACTTAGCAAGCTTGTGTCAGCATATTGTGAATTAGTAGAGACTAGTAGTTTTTGAGATTTGATGTGCTAATCAGTTGTGTGCAAGATAACATGTACGGAAGGGATTCAGGGAAATTAGTTAGCTGGACTTGAGTCCTGGAGGTGGTAAGTACAGTGCCTGCACTCTAAATGAGGCATGGAGGATGTTGTGGTTTGGAGGATGACTTGAACTGTGATGTTCATGCACTGCTGGCAAGATAGCCATTAAATAAATGATAGTGAAAATGTTTCTATTTCCAGTTTACGATATTATTTCATTCCAGAAGTATGTTCAGGTGCCAGTACTGACCGAATTTGTTCCCATAAGGAATATTGTGAATTAGATTAGTCCATTTCAGACCCCCAAACATACACATACAAATGCACTTGCATAATTGGTTGCATTGGGAGCTGATCGTAAACCGGGGGTCCACTGTACATGTATATATATACGGAGAAAGATTGCAGTCAGCAGGACTCGATACTGCTTACTGGGGCGGACAGATTCCCAGGCAGTGCTCTAGACCACTCGGCCATCACAAATGCCACATAGACTGGGTAGCCTGGTTCACAAGCCATGTTTCTTTCCCAGCCCGGGCACGTCAGTGAGCCTCTAGCATGGATTCAAGCTATTTCAATCTCCTCCTGTATGTTCTGTCTGCCCCAGTAAACAGCATCAAGTTCTGCTGACTGCGATCTTTCTCTGTATATACCCGTTTGTTTCTGCATAATGCACTGATATAAAAAATTGCTTGAGAGGTCAGAACATACAGGAGGAGATTGAAATAGCTTGAATCCATGCTTGAGGCTCACTGACGTGCCCGGGCTGGGAAAGAAACATGGCTGGGAAAGAACCAGGCTACCCAGCTTTTGTGGCATTTGTGATGGCCGAGTGGTCTAGAGCACTGCCTGGGAATCTGTCTGGCCCAGTAAGCAGTATCAAGTCCTGCTGTCTGCGATCTTTCTTTATATATACCCGCTTGTTTCTGCGTGGTGCAATGATATATATACTATATATATATGCAGTAAGATCACAGTAAACAGGTGATTTCTGAATATGCAAAACAACCACTGTGAAAGAATAGTGAAATTCCAAGCATTTTCGTGACTTCTCACATTATCAAGGAGAAGTCACGAAAGTGCTTGGAATTTCACTATTCTTTCACAGTGGTTGTTTTGCATATATATAACATATAATATATATATATTATATATATATATATATATATATATATATTATATATATATATATATATAGATAGATATACACACACACACACACACACCCCACACACACACACACACACACACACACACACACACACACACACACACACACACACACACACATACAGATACAACATCGATTTTTCTGGACACTGATGGTCCGGAACCACACAAATTTATGAGCAGGAACTTGAAATTCCTGTGGCAGTGTATTTACCACCAAACTGTATGTCACTTATCCATCCCCAAGACCAAGGAATACTGTGCTCTCTAAAGGCAGAAAACTCAGAAATCAGGAGAGGATTTGGAACCAAAGGTCTGGAAAACTGATGTTGTACCTGTATATAATATACTTATTCATTTTTTATTTTAACACACTGGCTGTCTCCCACTTAGGTAGGGTAACCCCAAAAAAGGGAAACCCTTTCACCATCATTCATTAACCCTTAAACGGTCCAAACGTATATATACGTTCACTCGCGTAGCGCCCCAAATTTTTTGAGGAAAAAAAATCTTTTCTTTTAAAAGGAAAAAAGAGCACATGGTACCCAGACATCCCCAATTACTTTAATATGGCGCACAGCGAGTGCGCACACCCATTCTCTCATGTCTAGGTGACTCAGGCTTATTGTGGCAATGTTGAATGAATGACAAAGAAAACGTATATACACATTTGGGGCGCTACACGGATGAACGTATATATACGTTTGGACCGTTTAAGGGTTAAACTGCTATCTTGCTAGAAGTGCACCAACATCACAGTTCAGATGACCCTCCAAAGTGCATCATTCTCTCTCCATCTTTCGAGTGCAGGCACTGTATTTCCCACTGCCAGGTTCAAGTTTGGCTAACCTGTTTCCCTGAACCTCTTCATAAATGTTATCTTGCTCATACACCCACTGCATATCAAGCCATAAAAACCACGTATCTCCACTTGCTCCTGTTTAACATGCTCATACAAGCCTGTTGGCTATTTAAATCCCTTGTACTTGAAACGTCCTTCACCCCCTCACTTCAACCCTTCCAGAGATGAACCCTACACATCCACCTTCCTTCCACCACAGATTTATTCATCCTCTTAGTAATCCTATTCTTATTCATCCTCTCTCCAAAATGCACATACAATATATATATATATTATTATATATATATAATATATATATATATATATATATATATATACAGTGGACCCCCGCATAACGGACGCCTTGCATAACGGACAATCCGCATAGCGGACGCTTTGATCGCTAAAATTTTGCCCCGCATAGCGGACAAAAACCCGCTCAGCGGCCTTCGTCCGAGACGCGTCCAATGTGCGCCCTCAGCCAGCCTCACATGTGCCGCCCGGGCATGTTTCCAGCCAGCCTCCGCGGTAACTCCCTAAGCATACAAGGGGAACATTTCTATTATTACAGGTTTTGGGGGATTTTTTTCTGGAAATAAGTGCCCTGGGCCCCAAGAAGCTTCTAGGGGCCAACCCACAGCAATAAAAGGGGGAGAATTACTTTTTGGGGATGAAGAAAAAAATCTTTATAATATGAAATGGGGTGCTTGTCTCCGAGCGGCCAGGTTGTATATAAACCCCAAACCAAACCCCGTACTAAAGGGGGACAGTGCTGCTCTGCGTTACCCCCGCAGCTGCTGCGTGCTGAGTACCGTCCTGCTGGGGGCATCTCGCTGCGCTGCTGGCACGTCCCCGCGCTGCTGCGTGCGTGCATCGTCTGCTGGTGCGTAACATCGTCAGTTTCTTTTCTGTGCATCGTCTGCTGCGCTGCTGTAGCTCGTCTGCTGCTGCTGCTGCTGCTGTCATCGTCTGCTGGTGCTGTAACAAGTCAGTTGCTTTCTGTAGACGTCTGCTGCTGCTGCTGCTGCGTGAGCATCGTCTGCTGGGGCGTAACATCGCAGTTTGCTGTAGCACGTCTGCTGCTGTGCTGTAGCATCGTCTGCTGCTGCTCTGGCATCGTCTGCTGCTGCGTGACAACGTTGCTGGTCGTACATCGTCAGTTTCTGCTGTACCGTCCTGCTGCTGTGCTGTAGCATCGTCTGCCCGCTGCGTGCTGCTGCTGTAGCATCGTCTGCTGGTGCTGTAACATCGTCAGTTGCTGCTGTAGCATCGTCTGCTGCTGCTGCTGAGCATCGTCTGCTGCTGCTGGCTGCTTTTGCTCGCTGCTGCTGCTGTACCACCGTTGTTGGGGTGGCTTATTGAGAATACCAAGAAACAATTAACCCAAGGATATTTGCCACCCAGGATAACCCAAAAAGTCAGTGTCATCGAAACTGTCTAACTTATTTCCATTGGGGTCCTTAATCGTCTCCCAGGATGCAACCCACATTCAGTCGACAACACCCAGGTGAACAGGGAAAATGCCTGGAACTAGTGCTCATATTGGTGAATTTAGAGCCAGCAAAGGTTGGGTTTTTAGATTTAAGAATCGTAGTGACATACACAGTTGTGATAAGGGGCCTGTTCTGGAAGAAAATACCAAACAGGACCTACAGTTACTCAGGGGGAAAAGGCACTCCCAGGACACAGTGTCTCATCAGTCATTGTCATCTTCAATAAAGGTAAGTGTCATTTATTCTTCATTTAGTAGAGTAGAATGCACAATATTACTGTGCATGTACTGCTTATATTGTGCATGTTCCTTCCCCTTTGTGTGTAGGAAAATTTTTTTTTCACGGGGTTTTTTTTTTTTTTTTTTCATACTTTTGGGTGTTTGCACGGTTTAAAATTTGATTTCCTTATTTCAGGGAAAATTATTCGCATACCCATTTTTTCCCAAACCCAATTGGGGCCCCTTGAAAGGTTTAAAATCGGGCGGGGGTCCAGTGTTTTAAAATTTTTTTTATAAATATATATATTTTAATTTATATAATAATATTTATAAAATTAATAAAAATTTATAAATTTATAAAACCCCCCCTTTGGCTTTAACCCTCAAACTTTTTTGAAAAATTTCGGAGCAAAAAATTTTTCCCCAAAAAAAATAAGGAAATCAAATTACGGCGCCCCCAAAAGATGAAAAATTTTTTTTTTACCACATAAAGAAATTTTAATACAAAAAAAACTAAAAAAGGGATGCACTTACATGCATTATTTTATTGAAGTCTGGGAGATTGGGGGATGGGGGGTGGGGAGAGAGGGGTTTTATTTTTTAAAGGGGAATCCCCTTATTAAGACTTGGGGTTGGAGTCCTTTTCTGGGGTTTTTCCCTTCTTTTTTTGCCACAGACCAGCTTTGAGTCACTGGACTTCTTTCGGGCACAAAATCTGTCCATTTTGGCCCCTGTCCCTTCGTTCCTTTATGATTTCCCCTAAAGTTTTCCAAAACATTGTCAGTGAAAGTCACCAAGGGTTTTGCAATAGCGGGGTAGGGGATTTTAAACCATAAAGGGTTTGCACTTAAACCCACTTTGCACAGTTTTCCTTTTATCTTTGTGTAGGAACTTCTTCAATTTCTTTTCCCCCCTCCTCTGAACCTTTCCCTGGGTCGGCCCTCTTCTGTTAAGTTGATTATCAGCTCATCAGGGGTTTTTTTTATTGCCCCCCTCCACCCTCTTCCCATCATCCCCACTAACCCCCAAAACCCAAGGATTTTCCCCAAATGCCACAATGGATTCCTCAACGGCAAAAATCTTCGGGGTTAGCCTAAACCCCTTTCAAAATCCCTTTTGTCTACACATTTGGCCCAGTTTCTTCCAAGCAGGTTCAGGTCTTTTTGTCACTCCCCCCAAAGTTTTCCTAAAAGTTTACAAAATTTGGGATTTTAAAAGTGCTCTCCCCAAAAACTCTCTTAGAGTCAGTTGAGTTCGGGTCATACAAAGCACCTTTCAAACGAGTTTTGGTACATTTTTTTGAAGTTTGCAATAACCTCGTCCATGGGCTGCAGGGAGGATGGTATTAGGGCAAAAATTCCCTTTATAAATTTCATGTTCCATAAAGTCGCCTCCCACATTGTAGGATGCCCGGGGGTTTGTAAAACACCAGGAGGATTTAAATTTCTAATTTTTTTCCCATTTAGGTAATTTTTCACTTGGGGAAAATGCATGGTGAAACCCAGTCATAGAAAAAGTCCCAGTCCCCCATGCCTTATTTTTGCCCTCCACAGCACACACAAATTCTCCTTGGGACTTTTTTTTGCCTGAAGGGGGGGTTTCAGATGATCCTAAAAAAGGGCTTCACTTTGCTACCACTGCATTGGAAACATCAAAAAAGTAACCCTGTCTTTAAAGGGTTATGTCCTGGGAGTCCTTTCTCCTAGAAATGTGGGTCCGTTGGCATTTTTTTCCAAAAACAGGCCTTTTTCTCACAATTAAACCTTTTTTCGGGTTTCAGCCCTTTTCATGCATGTACCCCTTGAATTCCTCCCACATTTTTTTCAGCTGTTTTTTGGTCCGAATGGCAGCCTCCCATGTTATACCTAGTATCCACTAGCTTCTTAAATTCCCTAAAACCCAACCCTTTTGCGGCCCCTTTAATTCACTAAATCATCACTAGTTGCGGGGCATTTTTTTAATTAAACCCTCATGAAAATTCATAGCCTTTTCGTTATGATCGCTTTTAAAGACATTATCCCCTGCCCTTTTTTCTTTTTCCCCCCAAAAAAGGCTTCAACATTTTCCCACACTTGCATTTTGTTTCGAAAACACAGTTAAACCTTTGGAAAGAACAGCTTCCTGTTTGCCTTTTCTGTTGCCCACAATAGTAGCGAGGGTTTGTTTTGGGGTTTTTGTACAACCTGGCCAGCTCGGGACACGCACTCCATTTCATACTTATCAATGATTCTTTTTCATCTCTATAGAAAATTCTACCCCTTTTTCCCTGTAGGGTTGGCCAAAAAAGTTTTGGGGCCCATGGTCATTATTTCCAAAAAAACCCCGAAAACACTGTAATTAACGAAATTTCCGATTTATGCTTGGGATGTTCCCGGGGAGGCGGGCGGGAAAAACAATGCCCCGGCGGAATGTGAGGCTGGCTAAGGGTGCAAGGGACGCGTCTTGGACAAAGAGCGGTGACGGGTTTTTGGGCGGTATGCGGGCAAAATTTTTGCGAAAAAAGCAAGGGGTATGCGGATTGCATGGTATGCATGCGTACGGAGCAGGGGTACGTATATATATATAAACTATTTGGGGAATGCCTGAGGATTTTCATGTACTTACAATGCAGCCCCGGGTTTAAAATTTTAACCCAAAAAGGGCCCTGCTAATAATTTTGCCAAAAATTACCATACCCACCAAACCCGGGGTCTGTCTTGGTCAAAAGATTTGTCATTGGTGGGGGGGAGGGAGGGAGGGAGAGGGGGCCAGGTGAAGCAGGGCACACTGCAATAGGTGGGTTTAGTTCCAGAGGCACCTGTTTGAGTATGTATTTTTTTTTTTTTTTTCAAAAAGTGGGGCCGTCCCCCACCGGGGGCAGGTGACCCAAAAAAGAAAGAAAATCCCCAAAAAGAAAATCTTTCATCCTCATTCAACACTTTCACCACACTGCCTTATCACTTTTTTTTGCAGAGGTGCGAATAAACAGTCTAGAGCATACACATTTTAAAGATAAAAAATACCCCTCCAAATGCCAAAACCCAAAACCCCCTCCTTTAAAGTGCAGGCACTGTATTTCCCCTTTTTCCAGGACCAACCCGACTATATGAAAAAAACCCGGTTTTCCCCTGAATCCCTTACTAAATATTACCCGCCACACCCCAACAGATCGCAGGTCCCAAGTCCCCATTCGTCCCCTTCACTCCATCTAACCACTCACACCGCTTGCTGGAAGCCCAAGCCCCTTACCCCAAAACCCCTTTACCCCCTCCTCCCCCTTTCGGGACGCCCCACCCCGCCTTCCTTCCCTTAGTTTATATGTTTTCCATGTCATTCATTTGTCCATTCCTCAAAAATGACCAAACCCCCTCAAAACCCCTCTTTGCCCTCTGACTAAACTTTTATTCCACCCCTTCTCCAAATTTCCCAAAACCCGAAATTTTCTGCAAATATTTACCGGGACACTTTCCCCTTAAAAGGGGAAATCTCCACTGCCCCCAAACTGTCTCCTCGCTACTGAATTTCCAAACCCAAGCTTCCACCTATAAGGTTTTGGACTACTTACTTTCATACATTCCCTTTTTCCCTCATAGATAATTTTTTTGACCCCACAATACCTCAACCACCACTCACCTTTTTTCCCTATCAATTCTATGTTTAAACCTCATCCTTCTAATCCATCCGCCGAACTCAACTCCCAAGTATTGAAAACATTCACTTTTTCCCTACTCCTCCTCCCCAATTTGATATCCAAATTTTTTTTATCTAAATCATTTGACACCCTCATACCTTTTTTTTTCTATGTTTACTTTCAACTTTCTACTTTAAACATTCCCCAAAACTCACCACTAACCTTTGCAATTTTTCTTTAGAAACTCCCTAAACACTATCATCAGCAAAAAGTAAATGTGTCCCCTTTTCCATTTTTAATTGATTCCCCCCTAATTTAATCCCACCCCTCTCCCCCAAAAACCCCGCTTTACTTGTTTTCACCCCATCTATAAATTATTAAACAAAAATGGTGACTTTCACTCCCTGTCAAAACCCATTTTTACCCGGGAAGTAGTCTCCCTCTTTCTAACCCCCTAACTGAGCCTCAACCCCTTTAAAAACTCTTTACACATTTTTAAAAACTTACCCCCTATTCCATATACTTGCAACATCTGCCACTTGCCCCTCTATCCATCTATCATGCCTTTTCAAATCCATAAATCAATAAAAATTCCTTTTTTTATCAAATACTGTTCACTATAGCTTCAATGTAAAAACCTGATTACACATCCCCCACCCCCCATCAAAACCTCCTTGCCCTGCAATCCCCTTCTGTCTTACCCCTAATTCTTTTAATTATAAACCCTATGTACCTTTTCCGGTATCTCCCCCGTTAGCTTTTCCTTTTAAAATTTTTACAGTCTCTTTTGTCCCTTTCCTTTATTAAAGGGGGCTATACTGCTTTTGCCCCTCCCTGGTCCTTCCCTCTTTCATACATTTATTAAACAAAAGTTTCCCAACCACTCCAAAACTAATCCCCCCCTGCTTTTCCATTTCTGTATGACCCCTCGTTCCAGTGCTTTTTCCCCCTTTTTTAGAATGCCCCCCGTATCCCCACATTACATTCTGCTTTCCACTCCTAAAAGTGGTTAACTCCCCCGACCAGGGGAGAAAAACGCCTTGTTTTCCTTAAATTTTAAAGTTCCCCAAAAAATTTTTTCCCATTACCCTCCCCTCCCCCATCTACTAAATCCCTATCTGTTTTTAACGCAAATCCATATTTTCCCCAGGCTTTTAAATTTTTTAACTCCAATTTTTTTTTTATTTTCATTTAAAAAATTTTTGCAGTGCCCTTCCCCTTCTCTGCTCTCCTTTTGCACTCTCTCACCACTTCTTTACCTTTCTTTTTTCTCTCCTTATCTGCCTTTTTTAAACCTTTGCTTTTTAAAAACCCCTCTAAGCTTCCTTTTTTTTTTTTCACACCCCTTTTTTCATCATTCCCCCAATCACCCTCTTTCTCCTGCCCCCCCCTCCTTAACCACAAATTTTGCCCCCCATTCTAATACGCATTTTTTTAAAATTTCCCCCCTTTCAACCCCCCCATACTCACTTTTACTAGCCCCCATTTTTGCCAAAACGCTTATATCTCACCGAACTTCCTCCTCCCTTTTTTTTACACTTTTACCCCCTTTATTTTGTTGCCACCTCCTCTTTTCCCCCTCCCTCTTACTCTAACTTGGGTACAACTAAATAATGTCCGAATATATCGTTTCCCCTCTATAAAAATGTCATCTGGAGCCACCCCTAACTTTTATCCACCAATACATAATTAATAAACATTTATTACGTGCACATCTACCCTTTTATATTTATTTATCCTCTTTTTTATAAATATGATTATTATTACCAAATTTCTTTTTACCATAGCTCAATTAAAGGCTCCCCTTTCATTTACCCCGGACCCCAAATTTCCCACTACTCCTTCCATAAAATTTTTACCACTTTAGCATTGAAATCCCCCAAACCCCCATTACTTTTTCACTTGATTTAAAACTCCCCCCGCATTTACTCAAATTCCCAAATCTCTCTCTCTCCTTACATTCTCTCTTCTCCAGGTGCATACCGCTTATTTTAACCCCTTTTTTCCCTCCAATTTTATTTTACTCAATAATCTTTAATTAATATGTATACTTCTAAAATCTTGACCTTGGCATTCCTTATTTCTTGACTTAGTGTTTGACCCTTTACCATGTAAAGGCAGGTATAGGAGTTATGCAGTAATCGGCGGAGGCGGCGGCAGCGGGAGCAACGGGATCCTACCCCCTCTTCTTTTTCAAAAAAATATCCCATCAAAAATTGTGATGGCCTAAATGAAAAATTCAACTACATGAACCCACGTAGACAAACATGACCAAGAATAAAGAAGTACCCAAATCTTGACAAAATTAGAAAATTTAAAAAAGACAGCCCCTGCTAACCCAAACACTCCCCCCGGCCCGCCCACTTTAACCCAAGTCCGAAAAACAAACCTTTTCCCCATTCTACACAGTATTACTTTTAGTGTATATGAAAGGTAACAGAAAAAACACACCAGTAATAAAGAATGGCAAGGACCCAGAATCAACTTGTCTAACCCCGCAGGACGCTGTTGTTTAAATCCCCCCCCCCGGGGCAACCCCCAAAAAAAAAAGGGGACCCCCCCCCCCCCTTTTTGGCCCCCAAAATCGGATTTATTTACAATAAACACCGGGAAAAAGAAAAAAAAACAAAAACCAAAAGGTGATCCCCCCAAAAAATCCCTTAAAGAAAATTCATCCCCAATTTGAACGAAAAAAAAAAGCCTAACCGTCCCTAGAAATAAAAATAAAAGAATTAAGAAAATCAAAGGCGGGAAACAGAAACAAAACCCCGGGTAATTAAAAACCCTTTAAGAGAAAAAAAACAAGAAGTTTTTGACCCGAAAATAAAAACCAAAATTCCCATACTAAAACGACGGGAAAAAAAAATTTAGGTTTAAGAAGCAATCAGGAAACTGAAATCGAACATTTTCAAAAAACCGGAATAAAAATTTAATACCTTATTCAACGAAAAAGAAAGGGTAATTTTAGCAGAAAAAAAAAAGGAGTTACTTTAGTGCTAACAAAAAAACGTCAAAAAACCTTTTTGCAGGTAAATTAAAAAGGAAAAAAAAATACAAGGGTTTTCCCCCTGGGAAAAAATATAAGGGAAAACTTCCAAAAGGGAAAAAAAAATTAAACACAGATTTCCCTTCAAAAATTCATTTTTTTTAAAGAAAGGCCCCAATTAAATTTTTAAAGAATTACTTTAATTTTGGATTAATTTTTTTAAATATTGCTAACCCAAAAAAACTCAAAATTCTTTCAGCTTTTAAAACCTTTTTAAACAAAAAACCCCAAAATAATTTATTTTTACGCAATTAAATACTAGTTTTTTGACTTTTTAGGACAAAATATTCCAATTCTTTTTTAAACAAAACTATTTTTTTCTTAGAAATCCTTTTTTTACATTAAAATGCTCAATTTATTTAAATTTCAAAAAAGTTTACTTAAAAATTTTTTATTTCATTAATTTTTTAAATTTTTTTACCTACTTTTTTTTGCCCTTTTAAATTTTTTTCCCTTTTTTTTTTTTCTCCCCATTTTTAAAATTTCCAAAATTTTAAATAACAAGGGGCATTTCCCCTTAATAAAAATTTTACTTTTTCCTTTACCCGTCATTTATTTGTTTTTCCTTTTTTTCCCCTTTTTTTTGTCCTTTTTTTTTTAATTTTTTTTAATTCTAACTTTAAAATTCCAAGTACACCTATCTTTCCCCGCCTTAGCCCCCCCATTTTTTTTTTATTGTCTTTTTAATTTTTCCCCCCATTTATTTAAAAAAAAAAAAAAATCCCTTTCTCTTTTTTAACAAAATAATTTTTAGGGGCCATTTTTTACTTTGTTTTTACTTTTTTTCTTAAATTTAACTTAATTCCCCCTTATTTAAAACTTATTATCCAAAACCTTTTTTTTTTTAAAAAATTTACAATTTTTAAAAAATCAAAAGGCCCTTCTCGTGCAAAAAAAAATTCCCAAATCAAAATTAATTTTAAGCCATTTTAAAGATATACTTATAAAATTTTAATATTTCCCCCATAACTTAAATTAAAACCCTATTTTAAATTTATACCTTTTTAAAACCAACCAAAAGTTTTCCAAACGGGGGGGGCCCCTATTTCTTTCAGGCCAATTTAAAAATTTTTATAAATTTTCAAAATTTAAAATGGGGTTATTAGCCTTAAAAAAAAAAAAAAAAAAATTTTCTTCCCATAAAAAAAACCAATTTTTTAAAAAATAGGGTATGTAAAATTTTTGCTAAAAAAACATTACATTGGGTTATATAAAATTCTAACCGGGGCCCCCACTTAAATCCAAACAAAGGTTGAATTTTACCAACTAAAAACTAAAGAGTTTTAAACAGGGTTCTATTACCCACTGGCAAACCCAAACCCAAAAAGGCATTTCAGTTCCACAACCAAAAACCCCCTTTCCCCAAAATCTCTTGGAAATTACCCAACCTAAGCATTCAAACTTACATCCATTTTTTTTCCACTTACAAAAAACTGGGACCTGGCTAAAAAACCGATATTACAAGAAAAATTTTTAAAAAAAAAGACCAATCCCTCTATAACAAGCATCCCCCTAAAAAAAAAAACAGATACAGCTAAGAGACTAAACAGTCCCTGGCTAACACCAGCATTCTCAAATCCATAAATACAAAACACCAAATTTTGAAAAACAGTACAGAATGGGTCACATAACAGAGACCAAACAAAACTTTACTCGTCAATCCTAACCAGCCTGATAAGAAGGGCAAAAAAAAAATGTATTATGAGAACAGATTATCCAACTTACGAGGTGATAAAAAAAAGACCTGGAAAACCCTATCAAAAATTCTGGGAAAAAAAAAGATATCACGAAATAGTGAAATAAAATTGCAAAATCAGATGAACACCAACTCCCACCAACAGAAACAGCAAACAGACTCAATGATTTCTTCTCCACTATAGGAAAAAACCTTGCCAATAAAATCCCAAGCTCAGATACCCCACCAAATGACTACCTCCCGGCAACTACCGAACACATTGTTCCTAGCTCCGGACTAACCCTTTACGAATTTCCTCCCTTATTATCAACACCCCTAAAAAACAAGGCAGGAGATTTAAATACCTTACCCCCCCTTTATATACAAAAAAGTGTCACAAGTGCTATCACCAATCATTGCCAACACTCTTTAAAAAATCCATTGAATCCTCCCCTTTCCCCTACAGTACTCAAAATAGCAAGGGTCACCCCGATCCACAAAGGGGGGAGACCAAACAGAGTTGAATAACTATGGCCAATATCCAATTACACCCTCTCTCAAAATCTTCGAAAAATTTAAATTCATAACGAATCTACTCCTACCTTATCTCCCAAAAACATACTCAACCCCTGCCAATTTGGATCGGGCCTAATAAAAATACTAATGATGCTATTATACACATGCTAAGAACATATATAACACTGCAATAGAGAAAAAAAAGTCCCACTGGGGATCTTCATTGATTACGTAAAGCTTTTGATTTCAGTTGACCATGACTTGCTCCACGTAAAATTGTCACACTATGGTTAAGAGGGCACTCCCAACTACCTCAAGTCATTTCCTCAGAACAGAGCCAATATGTGTACGCAAATGGGGCAAACTCTTTGCAAAAACCAATTACAGTTTGGTGTCCCACGGGAAGTGCCCTTTGGGGGCCCTCTTCTTTTTTCCCCTTCATAAATGACTACCAAATGCTTCGAAATTTATCAAACACACTATTTGCAAATGACACAAACATACTTTTTCCCCCCGGCCCAGTCACGCTACCCAATTACTGAAAAATTTACCGAATTAAGAAAATATTACCGGATGGGACTAACAACTTACACTAAACATTGACAACTCTTCATTCAGTTTGGTAACAGAGCTAAAAATGTCCCTCTTAACTAATGATAAAGGTCACCTATCACAAAAACTAACAGAGGGAAAATTTAGGAAACCCCCTTTATATAGACCAAAATTTTATCAAATACAACAAAATTTTAAAAAAAATTTCCCCAAAACGTAGGATACTATCGAAGTTGGTATATGCTCCACGTCAGCCTCCTGGCCCTTTTTACTTCTTTTTTACCCTATCTCACTAGGAATTTGGCAAGGGGTCAAAAAAAAGTAACCATTCGACCATAATTTCCCAAAAAAGGTTTCAGTTAGAATGATAAAAAATTCTCAACTACAGGCAGACACTCCACCAATATTCAATACACTCAACCTACTCACCATACAAAACATCCATACTTATTACTGCAACCTATTACATACATAGAACACTTAACTCTGATAATAACCCTCCCCTCAAACATCTCCTTGCCAACCTCAACAGAACACATGACCATAACACAAGGCACAGATCACTCTTTGATGTTCCTCGTGTCCATCTCACGCTATGCAAAAACTCAATGCACATAAAAGGCCCTAAAATCTGGAATTCATTACCTGTAAATATAAAAGAAACACTACCTGTTTATAAATTCAAGTCTCTTCTCAAAGATCACTTACTCACCCAAAACCAAATAAATACTGAATAACTGAACCTTATAAATTGTATATCTTAAATGTTTCTTACAATTATATCAATTATTTGGTAGGGTGTGCAAAAGAAGAAAATTAAAGGTGAATACAGGAAAGAGTAAGGTTATGAGGATAACAAAAAGATTAGGTGATGAAAGATTGGATATCAGATTGGAGGGAGAGAGTATGGAGGAGGTGAACGTATTCAGATATTTGGGAGTGGACGTGTCAGCGGATGGGTCTATAAAGTGAGGTGATCATAGAATTTGATAGGGAAAAAGAGAGTGAGTGTGCAACTTAGTGAGTCTGTGGAGACAAAGAACTTTGTCCCTTGGAGGCAAAGAGGGGAATGTAGAGAGTATAGGTTTTTACCAACGGCTCTTGGTATGGGTGTGAAGTGTGGCGGTCGATGAGTGTTGGCAGCGAGGAGAATCTGGAGGCAGTGAGATTTCATGTCTGAGGGCAAGTGGTGTGTGAATATAATGCCAGAGAATTCGTAGTTTGGAAGTTAGGAGAGGTGCGGGATTACCAAACTGTTGTCCAGAGGGCTGAGAAGGGTGTTGAGGTGGTTCGGACATGTAGAGCGAATGGAGCGAAACAGAATGACTTCAAGATGTGTATCAGTCTGTAGTGGAAGGAAGGCGGGGTAGGGGTCTCGGCCAGGAAAAGTGAGGGAGGGGTAAAGGAGGTTTTTGGTGGCGAGGGCTTGGACTTCCAGCAGCATGCATGAGCGTGTTTGATAGGAGTGAAATAGGCGAGCCACACTGCGCGATCTTACATTCAATACTTGACGGACTACCGCGTATGGCGCCGCGCGTGTGCAAGCCACACATTTTTATGCACAAAGGGATTTCAATCTTCCAAGGACACAAAAACCCCCGGTTCAAGGTACACGGACTTGATTCCTGGAGAGTCGGCGCGCTATAGTAGCAGTAGCACCTCGAGCACATCTTCGCAGGAGGGGTGTTAAATGGGCATAGTTTAAAACAAACTGTAGTGATTCTAAAATGCGACACTATCCTGAGCACAGACAATGATCGGAGTGAATGACATGGTTAAAAACACGAGGAGCTATTCTCGGAGAGGAGAGAGCGGCGTGCTGCGTGAGGTGAAGCCCGAAGTGAGCAGGCAACTCCTGCATTGGTGCGAGTGGGAACTATTCAGAGGCCAACAGTATGATGAGAGGAGGAATAAATCCATAAGACAACGCTCGTTTTTGTAAACCGTTTACCCAAGCGTTGCGAGACACTCTCTCCACCTAGATTTGTGAAATACTACAATACCTAACAGAATACTCCATTCTACTGAATGACTGCATTGCATGCAACCATATGACCTGTATCTTTGAGTAATACTCATCATTGTGCTTTATAGTAATCTGTCTTACTACATTAATGTTTTATCACTGTGATTTCGATCGATTGCTTAGTTAATCTTAAGTTAATTTTAAGCCAGCCCGTAATGCTATGCATAGTATAAGTGGCTTTGGCATGCTGCTCTTATCTGAATTTTTTTATACCTCTGTATGTGTGCTCAAATTGTAAATAAATAAATAAATAAATATATTATTGCCCTACACAAGGAAGAGAATCCCAACAAAGCTATCTGTAACCCAACAGGAGTAACACTGAGGAATGTGCAGCAAAGTGAAATGCACAAATAACCTGCACATAGGAGGGAGGAGCTTACGACGACGTTTCAGTCCGACTTGGACCATTTACAAAGTCACACTAACAAAAAGGAGTGGAGGAGGGAGTATATATAGGCCAGAAGACAGGGACGGGACAAAAGAGGTAGTAGGAAAGGAAGAAGAGAGGTAGTGGTAGAGGGGGTAGTAATAGTAGTGGAGTCAGTCAAAAACTAAGAAAGAGGAGCACTGCAAGGGAGCCAGGGGCCCCTATCTCCCTTGCAGTGCTCCTCTTTCCCTCTCCTATGTGCGGGTTATTTGTGTATTGTTCCAGTCACACTATTGTGCCTTTTTGCTATTTATTTGAAGTGAAATGTTTTGTGGATTCTGGTGGGACAGACAACCTCATCAGAGGAAAAGACACTGGATGACCGCGTAAGACCACCCCAGATACATTAACCCTTTCGCTGTTTAAATTGCTAAAATTAAAAGTGCTCAGTGTCCACATTTAAAAAAAATATTTTTGTCTACTGACATGAAAATTTTTTTTTTTCTGAAGTTAATGGCACCAAAAATACAAATTTTGACCGAATTCTTAGGTATTTCACTACTATGCCTTCTGTTCTATTGATTGAATACAAGAAACCTTCCATTCAATTACCAACACTGCCTTATAAAGTGCACAGAAGTTTTTAATTTGGCCAATTTTATGCATAATTAAAAAAATTCCAATCTAGAAACAGAATCCAAAATAAACACTGTAGACATTCCTGGCACTAAAATAACATTTCCTCTGTTCATTAATCATGTCCCCAGGCTTCTCCTATATAACACTTGCCTTCCATTTTGAATTCATCACACAAAAAATTTGAAGATTTACCATATTTCTTGGATAATGCCATTGTTTACAGTGTCTCAGTAACTGAATCACACCTAGTAAAAATCCTACAAAACAGACCAGTGCAAGAGAGGCCTAACATGTCCTCAGGAATATTGGCAAAAATCGAATAATGGCTACCTTGAGGCAGATTTCAAGCTACTTCCAGCAGTGGAACCAATTAAAATCATCTTTATTCCAGTAGTATGTTTTTGGGTCTATCAATACCAAGAAACAGCCAATAAAATCATAAAAAACCATCCTAGAAAATACCTCAAAGTCACTGTTTTATACCAAACACAAGGTCAGAGTTTTGCTTTTCAGATCATCCACTGCATGGGGCAGAATTTTTTTTTACCCTGTGCACACTCACCGCACAGGCCAAAATTTACTGCTTATAGCTTATCTAAGTGAGCTGAACTCATGACGTAGAACTACAAGAAGGACCCCTGACTTCAATAATGTAGTTCTACATGACAGACAGTGGTCATCACTTAAAACTACATCAGAGAGGCCAAAGTCCATCACATAGTTCCACATCATGAGCTCAGTTCACTCAGATAGGTTATGAGCAGTAAATTTTGGCCTTTATATGAGAAAAATGGTTAGCAAGGTATGAACACACAGTATAAAACAAAATTCCTGTCCCATGCAGTGCATGATGGGAAAAGCAAAACTCTGACCGTGTGATTGGTTTAAAACTGACTTCGAGGTTTCTAGGATGGTTTTTATGGTTTTATTGGCTGTTTCTTTGTAACAGTTTATAGAATGTAAGACATGCTACTGAAATTAGATATGATATTGGTTGGTTTCAGTTCTCGAGGACTGTTAATGCCCCCTACATCCCCTGGTCTGTTTTATGGATTTTTAATAGGTCTGATTAAATTACGTACTGGGATGCCATAAACCATGACCAATTATTCCTGGTTATATTTTATTATCTGGCAATAGAGAAAATCTTCTATTTTTGTAATTATGAATTCAAAATGGAAGGCAAGTATAATAGTATACAAGAGGCTTTGTGAAGTGATAATGAAAAGAGGAAATGTTTTAGTGACAGGAATGTCCACACTGTTTATTTTGCAATCTATTTTTAAATTGGTATTTTTTGAAATTTGAGTAAAATTGGCCAAATTGCCAACTTCTGTGCATTTTATAGGGGAGTTTTAATACCTACCAAATGCATTGCAACTACTCAAACCCACACTATTTGCAGATGACACTACATACGTCTTCTCTCACCCGAGCCCAGTCATGCTAGCCAATACTATGAATACATGCGATATATTTTGTATTATTCCATTGTTTTTAGTGCTTGTAACTGTTAAATAAGCCACCATGGGCCCAAAGAAAGCTTCTAGTGTCAGCCCTGTGATAAAGGAGGAAAGAAACACAATAAAATTCAAGAAAAAACTCGTAGCAAAGTACCAAGGTGGAGGAGGAAGATAGAGGGGTGAATGTGTCTTCTGCAGTGATTCAGTGACTCTACGATATGTACGATACTAAAGCAGCAGGTATCGATAAAGGCTATAGTGCCAGCCAGCAATAAAGTGTAGAATTAACAGTGTAGCAAGAAAGTTAAGTGAGTAAGCGATAGAAAAACGACACACAAGTAACTCTCCAATGTTGCTGAATGTGTATCGGGCCACTGAACATACGCTGCCTTGCTACGTATCTTCCACCACTCTAAGCCTCTGCCAGCATCTCCTCCATCAAATTAACTAATTAAACTAACATCTTCTCCAAGGTAAGTGTAAATATAAAAATGTAAGTATAAAGGTAAATATAAGTGTAAATATAAAATGACCCCAATGGAAATATGTAAGTCACTCTGACTTTTTTGGGTTATCCTAGGTACTTTACACATATGCTGCTATGTATGATAATCTATGTATGTAACTGTATTTGTGTATACCTGACTAAACTTATTTATAAATTAAAATGTAAATATTTCTTATTTATAAATTAAAACATGAATATTTATTTATAAAATAAAATGTAAATATTTCTTATTTATAAATTACATACATTGTTTAAGTGTGATAGTGATGGTGGGTTCTGCTGGCACCTCCACCACCACTATGTATGACTTCTCTCAGTGGCGACCCTCATAACACTTACACCATTTACTCCTCACATACATTATGACATATTTTATTCATTCTAGAGTATATATCATGTTTCTATGTTATTAATATCGTTTATAATGTCATATTAGATGAATTGTGATAGATAAATAAGCTGTAGAGATGATATTAGCATCATATTTAAGCATAATAATCTTGCCTTCCTCTTACCTCCAACATGTCTACCATACACCAACAAGTCAAGTCAATAAAGGTAAGTCAATAAAAGTAAGTGTTATGTTAAATGTTCATTTATGCATTTCATTAGTGCTTTTTATTTATTTGTCACTGTTTTCTGTATGTATATTTATATTTAATCTTTAAAATTAACATTTTTTGTTAATACTTTTGGCTGTCTGAAACGGATTAACTGGATTTCGATTATTTCTTATGGGGAAAATTAATTCGGCTAAAGGCTAGCTCTCTGGAACAGATTAAAGGCGTTACCCGAGGGTCCACTGTATATGTTATTTATTCATACATATACAAAAATGTATGCAGACTGATGTTCCAGAACATACAGGACAGTTGTATGATGACCAAAATTTATCAAGATTTGATGACTTTACTCCCTAAGGAAGTTACGTTTTAAGAAAGGCAGGAATTTTCTCTTTGATATTAACTTAATCTCCCTCTTTGGTGTTTGTGTCTTGCTTCAAATCTTAAAGTGAAGATCATCCATAAATAAGTAAATATTTTTCTAGGGACTCAATGCAGGTGCCAGGGTAACTTGTGCATCATCTGCTTGTATATCACATGTAATAATTGGTACCACATCTGTTTGTGTACTTCGGCTGTGGTATAGTTTTGAAGGTTTACACATGTTCGCACTTCTTTCGTCAAAATAGCAAACAAACATTTCTCCATCTTCACCAAGTATCACAGTGCAATTTTTTATGAATTTCTGTGTTGTTTGTGAGGGATCTAAAGCAAGAGTGGAAAGTGTTGGTAGTTCCTTGGTCAGGCTTGGCTGAGGTTTAAGAAATGGTTCAGATTTGGTCTTTGAAGTGTGTCCAACTTGAGGATCACTCAAGTCAAGATTGTGTGACTCAGCTTGCTGCTCCTGTAGCAGGTGTTCATTGCCAGTGTGCAGTAACTGAGGAGTATATAGTATGCAGTATACTCGGGGGACTGTCTTGCATTTGCCATTACCTTTTTGTACCAAGCAAACATTCTCATCTGAAGATTGTACTAGATACGGTCCATCCCAAGGAATAGCTGGCACTTTACGTTTCCCAAAGGACAGATCAATGAGAACCAGCTGCCCTGGATCAAAGGGTAGAGGGGAATGGATGCTTTTCTGACTAGGAGCTGCAGTATCATAATAGGGTTGCCGTGTTTCTTGCAATTCAACTTTTCTATCTGCCAGAGATGTCTGTGGGAGTAGAAGTATACTATTGTCAAATGGAACTGATTCTGCAGTCCCAAGAACAAGTGTGAGAAGGTAACATTTTTTTTAAGACAAATGATAAAAATAAGCCTCCAAGGCATACCAGGGGTCTCAACATGTAATCTGCACTCTAGCCAGGGAGTTACCTTTGACCAGAAGTTTTATTAAAATACTCTGGCTAATAAACTACTGAGAGGTGGACAAAGAGAGTAAGGGATTGGAAAAAGAGGCTTTTGGAATCATTTTTTATTCATGGAAATGGCCAAGTCCATTAGCTGTACAGTTCTTTTTAACCCCTTAACTGTCCAAACATAGATCTACGTTCTTACTGCTAGTGCTCCAAATGTAGATCAACATTTTATTTTTTCTGCCTCTAAATTTGGCATGATTGGCCTGAGATGCCTGGTCAGTATAGAATGGGTCTCAACACTCGGTGTGCGCAGTATTAAAAAAAATCTGGGACCACTTAGTACCTTGTGGGAGCACCAGTTCAACTGAGCTCCAGCTAGAGCAAAAAGCGTGGCAAACACCAGGGATTCACTGATGTCACGTCCTATTAACGCTCCCCTTTTAACCCTTTGACTGTCGCAAGCCCCTTTCTGAAACTATCATTCTATGTCGCAAATTTTTTGAAAAAAAATCTTATGAAATGATAAGAGAATCTTTTCCAGATGGTAATGACACCAAAAGCACGAAATTTGGTCGAAAACTCACGGAATTATGCTCCGCGAAGTTAATGGTTTCAGCGACATATACGCATCGGCGATTTTGCCGACTTTGAGCCCTGTTTTTGGCCAATTCCGTTGTTCCAGTTGACCAAACTCATAGCTATTTCTTTAGAACTCCATTTTTTCTATCAGTTGAGTACAAGAAACCACCCATTTACTGATTTGAATTTTCCAATAAAGTGGTCAGAAACTGGCAATTTGGCCAATTTCACGCAAATTAAAAAAGAAGCCAATTTCAAAATAGGGTCCAGAATAAACAATGCAGACATTCTTGGCACTAAAATAACATATCCTCTGTTCATTAGTCACGTCTCTAGGCCCCTCTTATATTGCTATTGCTTTCTATTTTGATTTTTTATTCATACAAAAAATACAAAATTTACTGTTATGCAGACTACTGCATTACTGTAAAAATGGTATAAATAATATCAGTGCACTAGTGAAAGAATAATAGACTCCCCAATTGATGTGTACTGGACGTGTGGTGTGATTTACTTACTCCTGAACATTGGTAAAAATCAAACAATTTCCACTACTTTGAGCTCAATTTCAAGGTTGTTTTCATTGTGAAACTAATCAAAATCATCTCTGCTTCTGTAATATGTTTTCCATTTTATCACATGAGTCCATGAAAACGAGAATACAACGATAAATACTATATGAAAATACATCTCAAAGTCGGTGTTTTAATAAAAAAAAAAAACGGTCATTTTTTTTCTTATTATGCACTGCGTGCTGCAGGATTTTTTTTATGTGGTGCACACTGACCACACAGACCCATTCTCTCACATGTGGGCCTACCAGATTTCTCTTGCTTGATTTGAAGCCACTAGAATTTATTTTTATTTTTTTATTATCACACTGGCCGATTCCCACCAAGGCAGGGTGGCCCGAAAAAGAAAAACTTTCACCATCATTCACTCCATCACTGTCTTGCCAGAAGGGTGCTTTACACTACAGTTTTTAAACTGCAACATTAACACCCCTCCTTCAGAGTGCAGGCACTGTACTTCCCATCTCCAGGACTCAAGTCCGGCCTGCCGGTTTCCCTGAACCCCTTCATAAATGTTACTTTGCTCACACTCCAACAGCACGTCAAGTATTAAAAACCATTTGTCTCCATTCACTCCTATCAAACACGCTCATGCATACCTGCTGGAAGTCCAAGCCCCTCGCACACAAAACCTCCTTTACCCCCTCTCTCCAACCTTTCCTAGGCCGACCCCTACCCGCCTTCCTTCCACTACAGACTGATACACTCTTGAAGTCATTCTGTTTCGCTCCATTCTCTCTACATGTCCGAACCACCTCAACAACCCTTCCTCAGCCCTCTGGACAACAGTTTTGGTAATCCCGCACCTCCTCTAACTTCCAAACTACGAATTCTCTGCATTATATTCACGCCACACATTGCCCTCAGACATGACATCTCCACTGCCTCCAGCCTTCTCCTCGCTGCAACATTCATCACCCATGCTTCACACCCATATAAAAGCGTTGGTAAAACTATACTCTCATACATTCCCCTCTTTGCCTCCAAGGACAAAGTTCTTTGTCTCCACAGACTCCTAAGTGCACCACTCACTCTTTTTCCCTCATCAATTCTATGATTCACCTCATCTTTCATAGACCCATCCGCTGACACGTCCACTCCCAAATATCTGAATACATTCACCTCCTCCATACTCTCTCCCTCCAATCTGATATTCAATCTTTCATCACCTAATCTTTTTGTTATCCTCATAACCTTACTCTTTCCAGTATTCACCTTTAATTTTCTTCTTTTGCACACCCTACCAAATTCATCCACCAATCTCTGCAACTTCTCTTCAGAATCTCCCAAGAGCACAGTGTCATCAGCAAAGAGCAGCTGTGACAACTCCCACTTTGTGTGTGATTCTTTATCTTTTAACTCCACGCCTCTTGTCAAGACCCTCGCATTTACTTCTCTTACAACCCCATCTATAAATATATTAAACAACCACGGTGACATCACACATCCTTGTCTAAGGCCTACTTTTACTGGGAAATAATTTCCCTCTTTCCTACATACTCTAACTTGAGCCTCACTATCCTTGTAAAAACTCTTCACTGCTTTCAGTAACCTACCTCCTACACCATATACTTGCAACATCTGCCACATTGCCCCCCTATCCACCCTGTCATACGCCTTTTCCAAATCCATAAATGCCACAAAGACCTCTTTAGCCTTATCTAAATACTGTTCACTTATATATTTCACTGTAAACACCTGGTCCACACACCCCCTACCTTTCCTAAAGCCTCCTTGTTCATCTGCTATCCTATTCTCCGTCTTACTCTTAATTCTTTCAATAATAACTCTACCATACACTTTACCAGGTATACTCAGCAGACTTATCCCCCTATAATTTTTGCACTCTCTTTTATCCCCTTTGCCTTTATACAAAGGAACTATGCATGCTCTCTGCCAATCCCTAGGTACCTTACCCTCTTCCATACATTTATTAAATAATTGCACCAACCACTCCAAAACTATATCCCCACCTGCTTTTAACATTTCTATCTTTATCCATCAATCCCGGCTGCCTTACCCCCTTTCATTTTACCTACTGCCTCACGAACTTCCCCCACACTCACAACTGGCTCTTCCTCACTCCTACAAGATGTTATTCCTCCTTGCCCTATACACGAAATCACAGCTTCCCTATCTTCATCAACATTTAACAATTCCTCAAAATATTCCCTCCATCTTCCCAATACCTCTAACTCTCCATTTAATAACTCTCCTCTCCTATTTTTAACTGACAAATCCATTTGTTCTCTAGGCTTTCTTAACTTGTTAATCTCACTCCAAAACTTTTTCTTATTTTCAACAAAATTTACGCGTATAAATACGTCCGAAACAGTGGCGCGCAAGACGTATACATACGACCAAAACAGTCAAAGGGTTAAGAGGAAAGTGATGCTGACACCGAGTTTAGTGGCTCTGAGATGGATGTGGCCACAAGTGGTCGAGGAAATATAAAAAATCTCGATAATAACCCATGTGCAACATCCTTTCAAATTTGATACCACTGGTAGTGTCATCCACCCAGAATGTCCTATAACCTATCCCCTAAGTAAAGAGAAATAATTCTGGAACATGTGTATTATGTGTTTGGCAGGCCAGTTGGCTGGCTGGCCGGCAGCTGGGTGGGTGGGTGGTTGACTCTGGTTATTTCTATCTCTGTCTGTCTGCCTGTACCTATCTCTGCCTGTCTCTGTATCTCTATCTCTGACTTTATCTTTGTCTCTATCTCTATCTCACAACTCAAAATGTTTTTTTTTTATTTTTTATTAATACACTGGCCGATTCCCACCAAGGCAGGGTGGCCCGAAAAAGAAAAACTTTCACCATCATTCACTCCATCACTGTCTTGCCAGAAAGGAGCATGTATAGTTCCTTTATATAAAGGGAAGGAGGACAAAAGAGATTGTAAAAATTATAGAGGAATAAGTTTATTGAGTATACCAGGAAAAGCGTACGGTAGGGTTATTATTGAAAGAATTAGAGGTAAGACAGAATGCAGGATTGCAGATGAGCAAGGAGGTTTCAGAGTGGGTAGGGGATGTGTAGATCAAGTGTTTACATTGAAGCATATATGTGAACAGTATTTAGATAAAGGTAGGGAAGTTTTTATTGCATTTATGGATTTAGAAAAGGCATATGATAGAGTGGATAGGGGAGCAATGTGGCAGATGTTGCAAGTATATGGAACAGGTGGTAAGTTACAATGTTGTAAAGAGTTTTCATGAGGATAGTGAGGCTCAGGTTAGGGTGTGTAGAAGAGAGGGAGGCTACTTCCCGGTAAAAGTAGGTCTTAGACAGGGATGTGTAAAGTCACCATGGTTGTTTAATATATTTATAGATGGGGTCGTAAAAGAAGTAAATGCTAGGGTGTTCCGGAGAGGGGTGGGATTAAATTATGGGAAATCAAATACAAAATGGGAATTGACACAGTTACTTTTTGCTGATGATACTGTGCTTATGGGAGATTCTAAAGAAAAATTGCGAAGGTTAGTGGATGAGTTTGGGAGTGTGTGTAAAGGTAGAAAGTTGGAAAGTGAACTAGAAAAGAGTAAGGTGATGAGGGTATCAAATGTTTTTAGATAAAAAAAAAATTGGATATCAAATTGGGGAGGAGGGGTATGGAAGAAGTGAATGTTTCAGATACTTGGGAGTTGACGTGTCAGTGGATGGATTATGAAGGATGAGGTTAATCATAGAATTGATGAAGGAAAAAGGTGAGCGGTTGCGTTGAGGTATATGTGGGGTCAAAAAACGTTATCTATGGAGGGAAAAAAGTGAATGTATGAAAGTAATTTAGTTAAAAAACACTCTTTATGGGTGTGAAGCTTGGGTGGTAAATGCAGCAGCGAGGAGGCGGTTGGAGGCAGTGGAGTGTCCTGTCTAAGGGCATGTGTGGTGTAAATTTTATGCAGAAAATTCGGATGTGAATTAGGGAAGGTGTGGAGTTTAATTTAAAGTATTAGTCAGAGGGATGAAGAGGGGTTGTGAGGTGGTTGGTCATTAGAGGGAATGGATCAAAGTAGAATGACATGGAGAGCAAATTAAATTTGAGAAGGAACGGGGTAGGGTCGTCCCTCGAAAAGGTTGGAAAGGGAAAGGGGGAAGGGAGGTTTTGTGAGCGAGGGGCTTGGACTTCCAGCAGGCGGCATGAGCATGTTCGATTTGGGTGGAATGGAGCGATGATATTGGGACCTGACGATTGTTGGAGTGTGACAGGGTAATATTAGTGAAGGGTTAGTAGTGGTTTGGGAGACAGAACCACCAAGGAGGTATACCGTTCCTGCCAGTGATGGAAAAGAAGCCTGTGATGTTTTACATGGTTGGTAGGATTGTGATGGGCTTTTGTCTGTCTCATAAATATGCAGATTACAGGGATGTCTTGCTTTTACTTACACTTAGGTCACACTACAATACATGTACACATTTATTTATACACATCACTGAGTTTTCTTTGATTTTATCTTAATAGTTTTGGTCTTATTAATTTTCCTTTTATATCCATGGGGAAGTGGAATAAGAATCTTTCCTCCGTAAGCCATGCGTTTTTTAAAAGTCAACTAAAATGCCGGAACAATGGGCTAGTAACCCCTTTTCCTGTAAAGATTACTAAAAAGAATAAGAAGAAGAAAATTGTCAAAGTGGGAAGTTGAATTTTGCGTGGATGTTGTGCAGATGTAAGAAAGAGATGATTGTGGGGTGTTATGAATGAGAAGAAGCTGGATGTCCTGGCTTTAAGTGAAACAAAGCTGAAGGGGGTGGGAGAGTTTCAGTGGAGAGGAATAAATGGGATTAGGTCAGGGGTTTCAAATAGAGTTAGAGCTAAAGAAGGAGTAGCAATAATGTTGAAGGATAAGCTATGGCAGGAAAAGAGGGACTATAAATGTATTAATTCAAGGATTATGTGGAGTAAAATAAAGATTGGATGTGAAAAGTGGGTTATAATAAGCGTGTATGCACCTGGAGAAGAGAGAAGTGTAGAGGAGAGAGAGAGATTTTGGGAAATGTTGAGTGAATGCGTGGGGAGTTTTGAATCAAGTGTGAGAGTAATGGTGGTTGGGGATTTTAATGCTAAGTGGGTAAAAATGTTATGGAGGGAGTAGTAGGTAAATTTGGGGTGCCAGGGGTAAATGTAAATGGGGAGCCTTTAATTGAGCTATGTGTAGAAAGAAATTTGGTAATAAGTAATACATATTTTATGAAAAAGAGGATAAATAAATATACAAGGTATGATGTAGCACGTAATGAAAGTAGTTTATTAGATTATGTATTGGTGGATAAAAGGGTTGATGGGTAGGCTCCAGGATGTACATGTTTATAGAGGGGCAACTGATATATCGGATCATTATTTAGTTGTAGCTACAGTTAGAGTAAGAGGTAGATGGGAAAAGAGGAAGGTGGCAACAACAAGTAAGAGGGAAGTGAAAGTGTATAAACTAAGGGAGGAGGAAGTTCGGGTGAGATATAAGCGACTATTGGCAGAAAGGTGGGCTAGTGCAAAGATGAGTAGTGGGGGGGTTGAAGAGGGTTGGAATAGTTTTAAAAATGCAGTATTAGAATGTGGGGCAGAAGTTTGTGGTTATAGGAGGGTGGGGGCAGGAGGAAAAAGGAGTGATTGGTGGAATGATGAAGTAAAGGGTGTGATAAAAGAGAAAAAGGTAGCTTATGAGAGGTTTTTACAAAGCAGAAGTGTTATAAGAAGAGCAGAGTATATGGAGAGTAAAAGAAAGGTAAAGAGAGTGGTGAGAGAGTGCAAAAGGAGAGCAGATGATAGAGTGGGAGAGGCACTGTCAAGAAATTTTAATGAAAATAAGAAAAAATTTTGGAGTGAGTTAAACAAGTTAAGAAAGCCTAGGGAAAAAAATGGATTTGTCAGTTAAAAACAGAGTAGGGGAGTTAGTAGATGGGGAGATGGAGGTATTGGGTAGATGGCGAGAATATTTTGAGGAACTTTTAAATGTTAAGGAAGAAACAGAGGCAGTAATTTCATGCACTGGTCAGGGAGGTATACCATCTTTTAGGAGTGAAGAAGAGCAGAATGTAAGTGTGGGGAGGTACGTGAGGCATTAAGTAAAATGAAAGGGGGTTTAAAGCAGCTGGAACTGATGGGATCATGACAGAAATGTTAAAAGCAGGGGGGATATAGTGTTGGAGTGGTTGGTACTTTTGTTTAATAAATGTATGAAAGAGGGAAGGATACCTAGGGATTGGCAGAGAGCATGTATAGTCCCTTTATATAAAGGGAAAGGGGACAAAAGAGACTGTAAAAATTATAGAGGAATAAGCTTACTGAGTATACCAGGAAAAGTGTACGGTAGGGTTATAATTGAAAGAATTAGAGGTAAGACAGAATGTAGGATTGCGGATGAGCAAGGAGGTTTTAGAGTGGGTAGGGGATGTGTAGATCAGGTGTTTACATTGAAGCATATATGTGAACAGTATTTAGATAAAGATAGGGAAGTTTTTATTGCATTTATGGATTTAGAAAGGCATTGATAGAGTGGATAGAGGAGCAATGTGGCAGATGTTGCAAGTATATGGAATAGGTGGTAAGTTATTAAATGCTGTAAAGAGTTTTTATGAGGATAGTGAGGCTCAGGTTAGGGTGGTAAAGGGAAGGGGGAACTTTTCCCCGGTAAAGGGGTTTTAGACAGGGATGGTAATTCCCCATGGTTGTTTAATATATTTTAGAGGGGGGTTGTAAAGGAAGTAAATGCTGGGGTTTGGAGAGGGGTGGGATTTAAAATTTTGGGGAACAAAATTCAAAATGGGAAAATTGACACAGTTACTTTTTTCTGATGATACGTGCTTATGGGGGGGTTTTTTTAAAAAAAAATTGCAAAGGTTAGTGGAGAGTTTGGGAATGTGTGTAAAAGGTAGAAAGTGAAATAACTAGAAAAAGGGAAGGTGATGAGGGGTGTCAAATGATTTAGATAAAGAAAAATTGGATATCAAAAAGGGGGGGAGGGGTTGAAGAAGTGAATGTTTTTTGATACTTGGGAGTTGACGTGTCGGGGGATGGATTTATGAAGGGTGAGGTTAACATTTTGAATTGATGGGGGAAAAAAGGGGGATGGTGCGTTGGGTATATGTGGAGTCAAAAAAAATTTTTATGGGGGCAAAGAAGGGAATGTATGAAAGTATATAGTACCAACACTCTTTATGGGTGTGAAACTTTGGGGGGTAAATGCCCGCCGAGGAGACGGTTGGAGGCACGAATTCCTGTTTAAGGGAAAAGTGTGGTGTAAAATTATGCAGAAAAATTTGGGTGTGGAAATTTTTGGAGAAGGTGTGGAGTTAATAAAGTATTAGTCAGAGGGCAGAAGAGGGGTTTTTTGAGGTGGTTTGGGATTTAAGAGAAGGATAAGTAAATGCATGGAAAGCATATAAATCTATAGGGGGAAAGGGGGGGTAGGGGTCTCCTCGAAAGGGTTGGAGAGAGGGGGTAAAGGGGTTTTGTGGGGAAGGGGCTTGGGACTTCCAGCAAGCGTGCGTGGCGTGGTTTGATAGGAGTGAATGGGGACGAAGGTACTTGGGACCTGGATCTTTGGAGTTGAGCAGGGGAATATTTTGTAAGGGATTTAGGGAAACCCCGGGTTTTTTTCATATAGTCGGACTTGAGTCCGGGAAAAGGGGAAGTACAATGCCTGCACTTTAAAGGAGGGGGTTTTGGGATTTGGGAGTTTGGGGGGTTTTGTTGTGTACTTTTTATGTTTATCTTCTAACTTTTTTTTCTGACACCTCTGCAAAAACATGATAAGTGCGAGTGTGGTAAAGTGTTGAATGATGATGAAAGTATTTTCTTTTTGGGGATTTTCTTTCTTTTTTTGGGTCACCCTGCCTCGGTGGGAGACGGCCGACTTGTTGAAAAAAAAAAAAAAAAAAAAAATTCAGGGAAACCGGTTATTTTTATATAGCCGGACTTGAGTCCTGGAAATGGGAAGTACAATGCCTGGACTCTAAAGGAGGGGTTCCGGATATTACCAGTTTGGAGGGATATGTTGTGTATCTTTATAGGTATATGCTTCTAAACTGTTGTGTTCTGAGCACCTCTGCAAAAACAGTGATTATGTGTGAGTGAGGTGAAAGTGCTGAATGATGATGAAAGTATTTTCTTTTTGGGGATTTTCTTTCTTTTTGGGTCACCCTGCCTCGGTGGGAGACGGCTGACTTGTTGAAAAAAAAAAAAAAAATCATTATTGAAACTACTGTAATTAGAGTAAAACTAATGTCTGCTATAAACAAAGAAGATGTATAACTTAAACAACTATGATCAATTTCTTTAGTATTAACCCTTTGACTGTCGCGGCCGTATATATATGTCTTACGAGGTACCGTGTTTGACGTATACATACTCATAAATTCTAGCGGCTTCAAATCAAGAAGGAGAAAGTTGGTAGGTCCACATGTGAGAGAATGGGTCTGTGTGGTCAGTGTGCACCATATAAAAAAAATCCTGGAGCACGCAGTGCATAATGAGAAAAAAAAAAACTCCGACCGTTTTTTTTTAATTAAAATGCCGACTTTGTGATCTATTTTCGTATAGTATTTATGGTTGTATTCTCGTTTTCTTGGTCTCATTTGATAGAATGGAAAACATATTATAGAAATAGAAGTGATTTTGATTGATTTTACTATAAAAAGAACCTGGAAATGGAGCTCAAAGTAAGGGAAATGTTTGATTTTTGCCGATGTTCAAAAGTAAACATATGATGTCATTGTCCAATAAATGTCCACCTAGCCATTCTAATATGCAGTCATGAATGGGTTGATGTTATTTACACAATTATTATAGTATTGCAGTAGTCTGCATAATAGGAAATCTTCTATTTTTTGTTTGAATAAAAATTCAAAATAGAAAGCAAGAGTAATATCAGAGGGGCCTGGAGACATGACTGATGTTCGACTGCAACAATGGAATTAGCCAAAAATAGGGCTCAAAGTGGGCAAAATCGCCGATTTGTAAATATCGCCAAGGTCGCTAACTTCACGAGAGCGTAATTCCGTCAGTTTTCCATCAAATTTCTTTTTTTTTTTTTGATGTCATTACAATCGGGAAAAGATTCTCTATCATTTCATAAGAAATTTTTTTTTTTCTTTTTTTTTTGAAATTTTGCGACACCAGGAGACACCTCAGGATTGGGGGTTGCGACAGTCAAGGGGTTAAGTAGTATATAAGCCATTAAATTAAGTCTGCCCATAATGCCTAGGCATGACAGTGGCTCTCTTTGCACTGTACCCCATCATTGTAATTTCATAATCTCAATGTAACCTTGCAAAGAAATAAAATTTGTTTGTTGTTTGTTTATACGTAGGGTAAATTACCTAGGATAACCCAAAAAATCCAGACAAAGTGCTATACTGTGCTTGTAGATATAAGGCATAATAAGCATGACTGGTAAGTAATATGCATTTTCACTTGTTCAGGAATCAGACGTGACGACTCTGCATCGTGTGTAATACCTGTTTGTGAGCGGCTCTCTGAGACAGAAGGAGAGACAAGCACACATAGAGACAGGAAGACACAGTAAGACAGAAAAGCAGAGACAGAGCTAGACAGACAGAAAAATATAGATAGACAAACAGATAGACATGTTTATATGTAACAGGGAAAACAAATAAAGCCAGGGTAGTGCACGATCATCAAGTGGAGTGACACTCGTCTTACACCGTGCTTCAAAGAGTTTCATATATTCTCCAGCATGTCTAAAACATTGTTGGGACCTATAAATACTTTGTATATATTTCTAGACAATAGTATGTGACCAAGGGAGGTGAAAATGTTCACCTGTCAGTGTGTTTGTGACTATTTGAGTACTATTTCAGTACCTAATATTAGTGTCAGAACAAACATTGGCTATGAAATCACAAGAACTACTACAAATTGTAATTATTAGATCATAAAAATTATATAAACAACAACAACAACAACAACAACAAAAAAACACTTCTGCAAGCGGAAGGACTCCATGTTGCCGTCAGATGAGAATCCAGCGCCAACTTTGCAGTCTTATATCTCAGTAAGTACTGCCCCCCCCCCAATTTTTGTTTTTTGGTCTTATTACACACAGAAAATTACCCTCTTTAATTAAAAAAATAATTTTTTTTTGAATACTCAGAGCACTGGGCGAGAGAACGTACATCTACTATTGGACAGTTAACAGGTTAAAGGGACTTATAAATCGCGTGAAAATAATTAATTAAATTTCACCCTGACATCATCCTTTGATAGTACCTTGTATTGTTCATATACTACATCCCTTACACCATTACACATCACTAATAAAAACCTGCATTTATTAAAAATCTGTTGGCTTTATCACTCAATTATCTACGGTAGGCTATCAACGATTATCTTACTATTAGAGATATATAAACCTGTCAGCTTCTAAATAACAAAAAGGCACAATACCGTGACTGGAACGATACACAAATAACCCGCACATAAAAGAGAGAAGCTTACGACAACGTTTCGGTCCGACTTGGACCATTGACAAAGTCGTCGTAAGCTTCTCTCTTTTATGTGCGGGTTATTTGTGTACTGTTAGCTTCTCTTACCTCATTGTTAGTAGATGGTGACTCGCTGTTCATACCCCTCAAGTCTTGAGGCCCCTGCCAGAGGAAAACAAATTACTTTTGATGTAAGAAAAAAGCACAACATAAAAATTAGCCCACCAATTTTTTGTTTTAATATTCTGGCCATCTTCCACCAAGGTATGGTGACTCACAAAGAAGAAAATACTTTCGTTGTCACTTACTGAATTACTGTCTTGCCAGAAGAGTGCCAACATCATAGTACAGATGCTATCTACTATTCTGGTGAACTAGAATGTATTAAATCTGCCTGCTCCAGGCATGAAAATGGTGAATATATATTTGCAAAATTCTCATCCAAAAACCTAAAAAGAAAAAAAAAATATATATATATAACTGTTGAAGTAATCTACAGATTACCTCACACTAATCCTTATACAGTTAGTGATACCCTAAAAAAACATTATAACTGACTAAGAATTGAACAAGCATCACCTGATACTAATAGGTGACTTCAACATAAACCTCATCCAAGCAGCTGACTCTAAAGTAGCCAATTTCACACACTATGAACAACTGCTTGCTCCTACTATCTATAACTAAGCCAATAAGAATCTCTGAGGCAAGTGCCTCTTTACTTGACTATGTCTGGACCAACGCTATATCCCCACTAAAAGCAGGGATAATCACAGATAACACCACAGACCACTACCCCACCTTTATCATAACCAACTTATGTAAATTGCCTCGAGACAGGAGTAAGATCTCTTTCCGACTACATGATGAGTCATCAGTAACTAACTTTATTTCAGCATTAAGTGACATTGACTGGCAGAGAGATCAAGCCAACAGTCATGATATTGATGAATGTCAAATTTTTTTCTTCAAAAAAACCCAAAATCTCTATAACAGGCATTGTCCAATTAAAACAAAGCAGATTACAGCAGAGACTAAACAGCCCATGGCTTACAAATAGTATCCTCAAATCCATTGATAAGAAACATCTACTGAGAAACAATTCATACCGGATCTAATAACAAAAGAACAGACAAAATGATACACCTAAATACTTACTAATCTAATACAGAAGTCTAAACAACTGTATTATGAAAGCAGATACTCTATATCTACCACCAACAAACCCTACTGAAGTCTCACTCATCATCAAATCACTAAAAATTAAGACAGGAGACCTGAATAACTTGCCACCACTTATGTATAAAAAACCACTCATGTGCTGTTACCCATTACTGCATATCTAACAAATCTGTGGAATCTTCAACCTTCCATCCATACTCAAGACAGTAAGGGTTACCCCGATCCTCAAAGGAGGCACTCCAACTAAACTGAATAACTATTGACCTATACTGAACTTGCCCTTACTATCTAAAATCTTTGAAAAAATAATACACAAGTGAATTTACTCCTTCCTATTATCCCACAATGTACTTAACCCCTGCCAGTTTGGATTTAGGCCGAAAAAGGTACGAATGATGCAATTATACAAGTGCTTGAATATCCCCTGGGACTCTTCACAGACCTGCAGAAAGCACTTGATACAGAAGACCACACTCTCTTGTACCTAAAACATGAACATTATGGTGTCAGAGGACACTCCCTCGATTACCTAAAATCTTGTGTTAGTAAAAGACACCAGTACAGCGGAACCTTGGCACTCGAACTTAATTCATTCCAGAAGGCTGTTCGAGTGCTGATCTGTTTGAGCAATGAACGATTTTTTCCCAACAAATTTTCCTTTTGGTTGGCTGTTATCACTAACTCTCTTAGGCCCCATGGTGACTTATTTAAACAATATAGAAAAACACCAAAAAATGCGAGGAAACACGAAATAGTTTACAGCAAAGTTCTGGCAGGTCATGTTTGTTTGGTCGAGTGTTGAGGAAACGGTCGATAACCGAGTAATTTGTTTACTGAACAAAGAGTTCGAATACCAAATTGTTCGAGTACCAAGGTTCCACTGTATGTACACACAAATGAGTTTCTTTCAACACACCGGCCGTATCCCACCGAGGTGGGGTGGCCCAAAAGAAAAAACAAAAGTTTCTCCTTTTACATTTAGTAATATATACAGGAGAAGGGGTTACTAGCCCCTTGCTCCCGGCATTTTAGTCGTCTATTACAGCATGCATGGTTTACGGAGGAAGAATTCTGTTTCACTTCCCCGTGGAGATAAGAGGAAATAAACAAGAATAAGAACTAGAAAGAAAATAGAAGAAAACCCAGAGGGGTGTGTATATATGTGCTTGTACATGTATGTGTAGTGTGACCTATGTGTAAGTAGAAGTAGCAAGACGTACCTGAAATCTTGCATGCTCATGAGACAGAAAAAAAGGACACCAACAATCCTACCATCATGTAAAACAATTACAGGCTTTCGTTTTACACTCACTTGGCAGGATGGTAATACCTCCCTAGGTGGTTGCTGTCTACCAACCTACTACCTAGGACAAATGAGTTACCTCCACTATTCAGCCTGTAGTTGTTGGAGTCCCACAGGGTAGTGTCCTTGACCCACTACTCTTTTTCATTTACATCAATGACCTCCCCAAAGCATCTAAACTCCTTAAACCAGTTCTACTCACAGATGACACAACTTATGTCTTCTCCCACTCAAACCTGGCTATGCTTAGATCTAAGACACTGTTAACACCAAGCTACTAAAAATATCTATGTATGAGTGATGGTGAAAGTGTTGGATGATGAAGGTTTTTTCTCTCTTTTGGGTTTTTTCTTTCTTTTTGGGTCACCCTGCCTTGGTGGGAAATGGTTGACATGTTAAAAAAAAAGAAAATGGCTATATACAAGGTGAAGAAAACAAGCTCACCAAATGCTACTTTTGAGAAGATTGCAACCTAAAGAAAAACAACCAATTTGCCAAATGTCACTTTTGAGAATACAGTGGACCCCTGGTTAACGATATTTTTTCACTCCAGAAGTATGTTCAGGTGCCAGTACTGACCGAATTTGTTCCCATAAGGAATATTGTGAAGTAGATTAGTCCATTTCAGACCCCCAAACATACACATACAAACGCACTTACATAAATACACTTACATAATTGGTCGCATTCGGAGGTAATCGTTATGCGGGGGTCCACTGTATTTCAGAGCAACATTTGCAGTATGTTTGCAATAATACTTTGATAACCAACTATATAATATTGATCAAACTGGTCTCATTTTAAAGACTGATTAACATTTTTTGTATAGAAAATGCAATTTTCACTCACTAGCAAGTTCATTGGTTGTCTTGCCAGCACCTCACATCTTGTCTTACCTCTGGGTTAGTAGATGATGGGAGTGCTTGCAGAGACCTGGAGTCTGCAGTCTTCAAATCAGGAAACCTTACATTTGGAAACAGCTGTTGAAGGAGAACTAATCAGAAACAAAAATCAGCATGGTCATTCCAAAAGATTAAATATGATGGGTGATGCCTGATATTATTTTTAGATATGCAAATGCATTACTAAATGTAAATGTGGTGTGAATATTATACAAAGAATTTGGAATATGGAATTTAGAAGAGGGTAGGCAGTTACCAAAAGTATAGTTCAGAGAGTTGAGGAGGGGTTGTTAAGGTGGGTTGGGAAGTTGGAGAGGACAGAGTTGGATAAAATGACTAAGAAGGTGTAGAGATTTCAGATGGAAGGAAGGTGGGGTAGGGGTTGTCCCAGGAAGGGTTGGAGGTTTTGAGTGCTAGGGGCTTGAATATACAGCAGGCTTGTGAAAGTACATTACATCTCATAAGGTTATTTCTTGCATTTTGGCTTTCCCATCTGTCAGAGGTGACTGTGGGAGTAGAAGTATACTAGTGTGAAATAGAACTAACTTTGAAGTGCTGAGATCAAGTGAAGATGGTATCCTTCTTTAACCCTTTCAGGGTCCAGAGGCCAAATTTCAAAGGGTGCACCAGTGTCCAAGAATTTTCAAAAAATAATTTTGTTATTTTTTCTTATGAAATGATAGAGAATCTTTTTCTGAAGGTAATAAAACAAAAAGTACAAAATTTGATGGAAAACTGACGAAATTATCCACTCGCGAATTTTGATGTGTCAGTGATATTTACGCATCGGCGATTTTGCAGACTTTGACTCCCATTTTAGGCCAAGTACATTACTCCAGTCGACTAAATTCTTAGATACTTCACTAGTATTACTTCTATTCTATCGATTGAGCACAAGAATTTGCCAAGTCAACTGTTTCAACTACAAAATAAAGTGATCGGATATTGGTAATTTGGCCAATTTAATGCAAAGTTCAAAATACTCCAGTTTCAAAATAGGGTCCAGAATAAGCAATGCAGGCATTCCTGGCACTAAACTAACATTTCCTCTGTTCATTAGTTATGTTTTCAGGCTTTACTAATGAATTCCAATTTGATTTTTTATTCACATAATGAATTTTTATTCAAACCAAAAAATAGAAGATTTACTGTTATGCAATATTGTAATAATTGTATAAATAATATCAGCACATTTGTGAACGTATATTAGACCCACCAGCTGACGTGTATTAGACGTGTGAGGTCGTTTGTTTACTCTTGAACATTGGCAAAAATTTAACATTTCCGCTACTTTGAGCTCAGTTTCAAGCCATTTCCAGTACTAAAACCAATCAAAATCATCTCTATTTCTGTAATGTGTCTTCCATTCTATCAAATGAGACCAAGAAATCGCAAATACAACTATAAAAAACATACGAAAAAACACTGCAAAGTCGCTGTTTTAATCGAAAATTATGGTCTCAGTTTTTTCTCTCATTATGCACTATGTGCTGTAGGATTTATTTTATGTTGTGCACACATACCACATAGATGTATTCATTCATATCAAGGCCAAAATTTACCACTCACAGCTTATCAGAGTGAGCTGAGCTCATGATGTAGATCTACGGTTTGGACCCTCAACGTAAAGCCGTAGATCTATGGCACGGACCCTCAAGGGGTTACGATAAATAATGAAAACAAGATTCCAAGAACACTAGGGGTTCCACATAGACTCTGTGTTAAGGCTTGAGACACAACTGTGACAAGTGTTTTTATTAAGATTCCCCAGCTAAAAAAAAATATTGGGAATGGGAGATGAAGGACATAATACTAATTAAGAACAATGAATCAGTTTAAGTATTAACCCTTTCAGGGTCCGTCCCGTAGATCTACGGCTTTACGGTGAGTGTCCAAACCGTAGATCTACGCCATGAGCTCAGCTCACTCTGATAAACTGTGAGTGGTACATTTGGGCCTAGATATGAGAGAATACATCTATGTGGTATGTGTGCACCACATAAAACAGATCCTGCAGCACACTGTGTATAATGAGAGAAAAAACTTAAATCATGATTTTTCGATTAAAACAGCAACTTTGCAGTGTTTTTTCGTATGTTTTTTATAGTTGTATTTGCGATTTCTTGGTCTCATTTGATAGAATGGAAGACATATTACAGAAATAGAGATGATTTTGATTGGTTTTAGCACTGGAAATGGCTTGAAACTGAGCTCAAAGTAGCGGAAATGTTAAATTTTTGCCGATATTCAAGAGTAAACAAACGACCTCACACGTCTAATACACGTCAGCTGGTGGGTCTAATATACATTCACAAATATGGTGATGATATTTATACAATTATTACAATATTGCATAACAGTAAATCTTCTATTTTTTGGTGTGAATAAAAATTCATTATGTGAATAAAAAATCAAAATGGAATTTATTTGTAAAGCCTCAAAACATAACTAATGAACAGAGGAAATGTTAGTTTAGTGCCAGGAATACCTACATTGTTTATTCTGGACCCTATTTTGAAATTGGAATATTTTGAACTTTGTGTTAAATTGGCCAAATTAACAATTTCCGATCACTTTATTTTGTAGTTGAAACAGTTGACTTGGCGATTTCTTGTGCTCAATCGATAGAATAGAAGTAATACTAGTGAAATAGCTAAGAATTTGGTTGATTGTAATAATGTAATTGGCCTAAAATGGGAGTCAAAGTCAGCAAAATCGCCGATTCGTAAATATCGCTGACACATCAAAATTCGCGAGAGCATAATTTCTTCAATTTTCCACCAAATTTCGTACTTTTTGTTTTATTACCTTCACAAAAAGATTCTCTACGATTTCATAAGAAAAAATAACAAATTTTTTTTTTGAAAATTCTTGGACACTGGTGCGTGACTCCAGATTTGGGCCTTGGACCCTGAAAGGGTTAATACATACTTAAAATTGCACCACTCAATATCTATGTCTTGTCTTAAGTAGCCTGTAAGCAATAGGATTAATCTGCCTGAAATGCTCATGCATGCTAGTGGCTTTCTTTGTGCTTAACAATATTGTATTACATGTAAACTACATTTGTATACTGCATAAAGAAATAAAATTTGCTTGTTTGTAAGTGGTTTGTAATTGTGAGCAAAGTAACATTTATAAAGGAATTCAGGGAAACCAGTCAGCCATACTTGACTCCTGGAGGAAGTGCCTGATGCTGCAGTGCAGAAGGTCATTTGAACTGTGAGGTCTGTGCACTACTGGCAAGACAGCTATTGACTTAGTGATGGTGACTGTGTTCCCGCTTTTTTTTCAGGTCACTCTACCTAAGTGGGAGATGACCAGTATATTCAAGAAATTATTAAATAAAGAAACTGAAAAGTCAGGGAAAGTGGAACATGGTGTAATGCCATTCAGAATTTTTAAATGAAAAATTTTCATGGAATGTGGAACACAAGTTCAATGTTTCTGCTGGTAGGGACTAGTTTACCCTCACTGCCACTCCACACTCACCCACTGTCACCCCACACTCACTCACAGTCACCCTACACTCACCCATGGTCACCCCACACTCACCTCACTGTCACCCCATGCCCAACTCACTGTCACTCTACACCCAACCCACCATCACCACACATCCAATTCAACATCACCCCCACACTCAACTCACCATCACCCCACACCCAATTCACTTTCACCCCACACCCAACTCACCATCACCACACCCAACTCACCATCACCCCACACTCAACTCACCATCACCACACCCAACTCACCATCACCACACACCCAACTCACCATCACCACACCTAACTCACCTTGTTATGAGGTTCCCTCCTATACGATGCAGCCAGGACATTCTTCTTGTGCTTTTCGCCCTCTACATGTTGCACCAAGGGCCTGGCTCCCGTCAGTGGCACCCTGCAAGAGTTGCAGTAGTAAGCAGGACCAGTCCTGGACATTTCTCCCTCTGAAACGATGCCATTACGAACTGCATCTTCAGCTTCTGGTGAGAGTGGCTGCATGTTGCCAAACATTGTGTTGAGACTTCTATTCGGTGCTGGATCCTGGAGAATATTAATGATGATAATAATGCATGTAGTTATAATGGCTGTTGAAGATCATGTCGCCTGTACACCAAAAAATTAAGGGTTAAAGTAAACTCTCAGTATATATACACTGAGAAACAAAATGAATAAAAGGGCACAATACCATGGCTGGAACAATAAACAAATAACCTGCATATAGGAGAAAGAAACTTATGATAGTGTTTTGGTCTGACTTGGACAATTAACTAACGACTAGTTAATGATGAAAGTCAGACCGAAACATTGTCTTAAGTTTCTTTCTCCTATGTGTGGGTTATCTGAGCACTGATATATATATATACAGTGGACCCTTGACTAACGATATTAATTAGTACCCGAGAACGAATATCGTTAGTCGAGTTTTTTTAGCATTAGCTGAAGCAAAATGTTAGCGTTAAAATGTATCGCTAGTCAGATTTAACGTTATACAATGTCATCATTGGTCGAGGGTCCACTTGTGTGTATATATATATATATATATATTAATATATATATATATATATATATATATATATATATATATATATATATATATATATATATATAATTTTATATTTTCAACAAGTCGGGCGTCTCCCACCGAGGCAGGGTGACCCAAAAAAGAAAGAAAATCCCCAAAAAGAAAATATAACTGTTTTTGCAGAGGTGCTCAGAATACAACAGTTTAGAAGCTTACACATATAAAGATACACAACATATCCCTCCAAACTGCCAATATCCCAAACCCCTCCTTTAAAGTGCAGGCATTGTACTTCCCATTTCCAGGACTCAAGTCCGACTATATGAAAATAACCGGTTTCCCTGAATCCCTTCACTAAATATTACCCTGCTCACACTCCAACAGATCGTCAGGTCCCAAGTACCATTCGTCTCCATTCACTCCTATCTAATATGCTCACGCACGCTTGCTGGAAGTCCAAGCCCCTTGCCCACAAAACCTCCTTTACCCCCTCTCTCCAACCCTTTCGAGGACGACCCCTACCCCGCCTTCCTTCCCCTATAGATTTATATGCTTTCCATGTCATTCTACTTTGATCCATTCTCTCTAAATGACCAAACCACCTCAACAACCCCTCTTCTGCCCTCTGACTAATACTCTTATTAACTCCACACCTTTTCCTAATTTCCACACTCCGAATTTTCTGCATAATATTTACATCACACATTGCCCTTAAACAGGACATCTCCACTGCCTCCAACCGTCTCCTCGCTGCTGCATTTACCACCCAAGCTTCACACCCATGTAAGAGTGTTGGTACTACTATACTTTCATACATTCCCTTCTTTGCCTCCATAGATAACGTTTTTGACTCCACATATACCTCAACGCACCACTCACCTTTTTTTCCCTCATCAATTCTATGATTAACCTCATCCTTCATAAATCCATCCGCCGACACGTCAACTCCCAAGTATCTGAAAACATTCACTTTTTCCATACTCCCCCTCCCCAATTTGATACCCAATTTGTCTTTATCTAAATCATTTGATACCCTCATCCCCTTACTCTTTTCTATGTTCACTTTCAACTTTTCTACCTTTAAAACACATTCCCAAACTCATCCACTAACCTTTGCAATTTTTTTTTAGAATCTCCCCATAAGCACAGTATCATCAGCAAAAAGTAACTGTGTCAATTCCCATTTTGAATTTGATTCCCCAAAATTTAATCCCACCCCTCTCCCAAACACCCTAGCATTTACTTCCTTTACAACCCATCTATAAATATATTAAACAACCATGGTGACATTACACATCCCTTGTCTAAGACCTACTTTTACTGGGAAGTAGTCTCCCTCTCTTCTACACACCCTAACCTGAGCCTCACTATCCTCAAAAACTCTTTACAGCATTTAATAACTTACCACCTATTCCATATACAGTGGACCCCGGTTTAACGATTTTAATCCGTTGCAAGAGGGGTAATTGTTATGCGAAATAATCGGTATGCGAATGAATTTTCCCCATAAGAAATAATGGAAATCAATAATCGTGCAAGACACCCAAAAGTATAAAAAAAAAAATTTTTACCACATAAATATACATTTTCCACACAAAAGAAAGGATACATGCACAATAGTTAGAGTAGTACATGCACAGTATATATTGTGCATGTACTAGTCTACTAAATGAAGAATAAAATGACACTTACCTTTATTGAAGATGCAGCAATGACTGATGAGACACTGTGTCCTGGGAGTGCCTTTTCCTCTGAGTACTGTAGGTCCTGTTTGGCATTTTCTTCCAGAACGGGCCTTATCACACTGTGTATGCCACTACGATTCTTAAATCTCTCAAACCAACCTTTGCTGGCTTTAAATTCACCAATATGAGCACTAGTTCCAGGCATTTTTTCCCTGTTCACCTGGGTGTTAGTCGACTTGTGTGGGTTGCATCCTGGGAGACAAGATTAAGGACCCCAATGGAAATAAGTTAGACAGTCTTCGATGACACTGACTTTTTTGGGTTATCCTGGGTGGCAAATCCTCTGGGGTTAATTGTTTCTTGGTATTCTCAATAAGCCACACCAACAACGGTGCTACAGCAGCAGCAGCAGCTGACAGTGCGCAGCAGCAGCAGCAGCAGCTGACAGTGCAGCAGCAGCAGCAGCAGCTGACAGTGCAGCAGCAGCAGCAGCAGCTGACAGTGCAGCAGCAGCAGCAGCAGCTGTACCACCAATAGTAGCGATGGTTGATTGGGGTTTATTATAAAACCCTGGCCAGCTCGGAGACATGCACTCCACTTTCATACTTATCAATGATCTTTTTCTTCATCTCTATTGTAATTCTCACCCTTATTGCTGTAGGGTTGGCACTAGAAGCTTTCATGGGGCCCATGGTCACTTATTTTCCAGAAAAAGCACCGAAAACACTGTAATAATACGAAATATTCCGATTGTATGCTTGGATGTTACCGCGGAGGCTGGCTGGTAAACAATACCACCGGCGGAACATGTGAGCGTGGCTCAGGCCGCACATTGGACGCGTCTCGGACGAAAATCGGTAAGCGGGTTTTTAAGCGGTATGTGAGGCAAAATTTTTGCGATTAAAGCAAGCGGTATGCGGATTAATCGCTATGTGATGCCATCGTTATGCGGGGGTCCACTGTACTTGCAACATCTGCCACATTGCTCCTCTATCCACTCTATCATATGCCTTTTCTAAATCCATAAATGCAATAAAAACTTCCCTAACTTTATCTAAATACTGTTCACATATATGCTTCAATGTAAACACTTGATCTACACATCCCCTACCCACTCTGAAACCTCCTTGCTCATCCACAATCCTACATTCTGTCTTACCTCTAATTCTTTCAATTATAACCTTACCATACACTTTTCCTGGTATACTCAGTAAACTTATTCCTCTATAATTTTTACAGTCTCTTTTGTCTCCTTTCCCTTTATATAAAGGGACTATACATGCTCTCCGCCAATCCCTAGGTACCTTCCCCTCTTTCATACATTTTAAACAAAAATACCAACCACTCCAACACTATATCCCCCCCTGCTTTTAACATTTCTGTCATGATCCCATCAGTTTCAGCTGCTTTACCCCCTTTCATTCTACGTAATGCCTCACGTACCTCCCCACACTTACATTCTGCTCTTCTTCACTCCTAAAAGATGGTATACCTCCCTGACCAGTGCATGAAATTACTGCCTCTGTTTCTTCCTTAACATTTAAAAGTTCCTCAAAATATTCTCGCCATCTACCTAATACCTCCATCTCCCCATCTACTAACTCCCCTACTCTGTTTTTAACTGACAAATCCATACTTTCCCTAGGCTTTCTTAACTTGTTTAACACTCACTCCAAAATTTTTCTTATTTTCATTAAAATTTCTTGACAGTGCCTCTCCCACTCTATCATCTGCTCTCCTTTTGCACTCTCTCACCACTCTCTTTAACCTTTCTTTTACTCTCCATATACTCTGCTCTTCTTATAACACTTCTGCTTTGTAAAAACCTCTCATAAGCTACTTTTTCTCTTTTATCACACCCTTAAACTTCATCATTCCACCAATCACTCCTCTTTCCTCCTGCCCCCACCCTCCTATAACCACAAACTTCTGCCCCACATTCTAATACTGCATTTTTAAAACTATTCCAACCCTCTTCAACCCCCCCACTACTCATCTTTGCACTAGCCCACCTTTCTGCCAATAGTCGCTTATATCTCACCCGAACTTCCTCCTCCCTTAGTTTATACACTTTCACCTCCCTCTTACTTGTTGTTGCCACTTCCTCTTTTCCCATCTACCTCTTACTCTAACTGTAGCTACAATTAAATAATGATCCGATATATCAGTTGCCCCTCTATAAACATGTACATCCTGGAGTCTACCCATCAACCTTTTATCCACCAATACATAATCTAATAACTACTTTCATTATGTGCTACATCATACCTTGTATATTTATTATCCTCTTTTCATAAAATATGTATTACTTATTACCAAATCTCTTTCTACACATAGCTCAATTAAAGACTCCCCATTTACATTTACCCCTGGCACCCCAAATTTACCTACTATTCCCTCTATAACATTTTTACCCACTTTAGCATTGAAATCCCCAACCACCATTACTCTCACACTTGATTCAAAACTCCCCACACATTCACTCAACATTTCCCAAAATCTCTCTCTCTCCTCTACACTTCTCTCTTCTCCAGGTGCATACACGCTTATTATAACCCACTTTTCACATCCAATCTTTATTTTACTCCACATAATCCTTGAATTAATACATTTATAGTCCCTCTTTTCCTGCCATAGTTTATCCTTCAACATTATTGCTACTCCTTCCTTAGCTCTAACTCTATTTGAAACCCCTGTAGTAGGTTGTTAGTAGGTTGGTAGACAGCAACCACCCAGGGAGGTACTACTGTCCTGCCAAGTGAGTGTAAAACGAAAGCCTGTAATTGTTTTACATGATGGTAGGATTGCTGATGTCTTTTGTCTGTCTCATAAATATGTAAGATTACAGGTATGTCTTGCTACTTCTACTTACACTTAGGTCACACTACGCATACATGTACACATTTATTTATACACACTCATCTGAGTTTTCTTTGATTTTATCTTAATAGTTCTTGGTCTTATTACTTTTCCTTTTATATCCATGGGGAAGTGGAATAAGAATCTTTCCTCCGTAAGCCATGCTTGTTGTAAAAGTCAACTAAAATGCCGGGAACAATGGGCTAGTAACCCCTTTTCCTGTAAAGATTACTAAAAAGAATAAAAAGAAGAAAATTGTCAAAGTGGGAAGTCTGAATGTGCGTGGATGTTGTGCAAATGATAAGAAAGATGATTGTGGATGTTATGAATGAGAAGAAGCTGGATGTCCTGGCTTTAAGTGAAACAAAGCTGAAGGGAGTGGGAGAGTTTCAATGGAGAGGAATAAATGGGATTAGGTCAGGGGTTTCAAATATAAATATATATACAGTGGACCCCCGCATAACGATGGCATCACATAGCGATTTTTCCGCATACCGATTACTTTTATCGCAAAATTTTTGCCGCGCATACCGATTAAAAACCCGCTTACCGATTTTCGTCCGAGACGCGTCCAATGTGCCCTCAGCCAGCCTCACATGTGCCAGCCGTCCCATTGTTTACCAGCCAGCCTCCGCGGTAACATCCAAGCATACACTCGGAATATTTCGTATTATTACAGTATTTTCGGTGCTGTTTCTGGAAAATAAGTGACCATGGGCCCCAAGAAAGCTTCTAGTGCCAACCCTACACCTCAAAGGGTAGAATTACTATAGAAATGAAGAAAGAGATAATTGATAAGTATGAAAGTGGAGTGCGTATAGCCGACCTAGTCAAGCTGTACAAGAAACCCCAATTTCAACCATCGCTACTATTGTGGGCACCAGAAAGACAATAAAGGAAGCTGTTCTTGCCAAAGGTTCAACTGTGTTTTCGAAACAAAGATCGCAAGTGATGGAAGAGTTGAGAGACTCTTATTGGTGTGGAAAAAATGAAAAACAGATAGCAGGAGATAGCGTCTCTCAAGCGATCATATGTGAAAAGGCTAGGAAGTTGCATGAGGATTTAATTAAAAAAATGCCTGCAACTAGTTGATGATGTGAGTGAATTTAAGGCCAGCAAAGGTTGGTTTGAGAGATTTTAAAGAAGCGTAGTGGCATCCATAGTGTGATAAGGCATGGTGAGGCTGCCAGTTCGGACCACAAAGCGGCTGAAAAATATGTGCAGGAATTCAAGGAGTAAATAGAAACTGAAGGACTGAACCTGAACAAGTGTTTTAATTGTGATGAAACAGGCCTGTTCTGGAAGAAAATGCCCAAACAGGACCTACATTTTCTCAGGAGGAAAAGGCAACTCCCAGGACATAAGGCCTATGAAAGACAGGGTTAAATTTGTTGATGTGTGCCAATGCTACTGGTGATTGCAAAGTGAAGCCTTTATTAGTGTATCACTCTGAAACTCCCAGAGCTTTCAGGCAAAAGAATGTCCTCAAGGATAATTTGTGTGTGCTGTGGAGGGGCAAACAGTAAGCATGGGTCACTAGGGAATTTTTCAATAACTGGTTACACCATGCATTTGCCCCCAATGTGAAAGATTACCTAACTGAAAAGAAATTAGAACTTAAGTGCCTCCCGGTGTTAGACAATGCCCCTGGTCATCCTACAGACGTGGCCCGAGCGACTTTATGGGGACATGAGCTTATTAAGGTTTAAGTTTTTGCCTCCTAATACCACTCCTCTCCTGCAGCCCATGGACCAGCAGGTTATTTCCAACTTTTAAGAAAAATGTACACAAAAGCTCTGTTTGAAAGGTGCTTTGTAATGACCCCAGAACTCAACTGACTCTAAGAGAGTTTTGGAGAGATCACTTTAATATCCTCAATTGTGTAAACCTTAAGGTAAGGCTTGGGAGGAAGTGACTAAGAGGACCTTGAACTTGCTTGGAAGAAACTGTGGCCAGAATGTTTTAGACAAAAGGGATTTTGAAGGGTTTTTAGGCTAACCCTGAGAGGAGTATACCAGTTGAGGAATCAATTGTGGCATTGGGAAAGTCCTTGGGTTTGGAGGTTAGTGGGGAGGATGTGGAAGGTTGGTGGAGGAGGACAATGAAGAACTAACCACTGATGAGCTGATAGATCAACTTCAAGAGCAAGAGGCCAGACCTGGGGAAACTGGTTCAGAGGAGGGGACAGAGAAATTTAAGAAGTTGCCTACTACAAAGATAAAGGAAATCTGTGCTAAGTGGTTGAAGTGCAAACCTTCATGGATGAAAATCCCCTCACACAGCTATTGCAAGCCGTGCTGGTGATTATTACATGACAATGTTGTGAAACACTTTAGGCAAGTCATAAAGGAACGAGAGGTACAGGCCACTATGGGCAGATATCTTGTGCGAAAGAAGTCCAGTGACTCGAAGCTGGCCCTAGTGGCATTAAAAAAAGAAGGGAAGTAACCCCCGAAAAGGACTTTTTCTACCTCAAGTCCTAATGGAAGGGGATTCCCCTTCTAAACAGTAAAAAGATAATGCTCTCCCCTCCTCCCATCCCATCAATCATCACCAGATCTTCAATAAAAGTAAGTGTCATTTAATTGTGCATGCCTTTTTCAGTTTGTTGTATTAAAAAAACATTTCATGGGGAAAAAAAAAATTTTTTTTTTATACTTTTGGGCGTCTTGCACGGATTAATTTTATTTCCATTATTTCTTATGGGGAAAATTCATTTTGCATAACGATTATTTCGCATAATGATGAGCCCTCTTGCACGGAATTAAAAACGTTAACCGGGGTCCACTGTATATAAATATATATATATATATAATATATTTTATATATATATATTTTATATATATATATATAATTTATATATATATATATATATATATATATATAGTATATATATATTTTCTTCTTTCAACAAACTGGCAGTATCCCACCGAGGCAGGGTGGCCCCAAAAAGAAAAACAAAGTTTCTCTTTTAATTTAGTAATTTATACAGGAGAAGAGATTACTAGCCCCCTTTCTCCCGGGGGATTTTAGTCGCCTCTTACAACCGCATGGCTTACGAGGAAGAATTCTGTTCCACTTCCCCATGGAGATAAGAGGAAATAAACAACAAAAAAGAACTAGAAAGAAAATAGAAAACCCAGAGGGGTGTGTGTATATATATGCTTGTACATGTGTAGTGGGACTAAGTGTATGCAGAAGTAGCAAGACGTACCTGATATATATATATATATATATATATATATATATATATATATATATATATATATATTATATATATATATACACCTACCATCCGACTTACGACAACTCGACTTACGGCCGTGTTTTTTATGCCAAATTTTGGTAAATAAACAACTATTTGTATTGTACACAGTGTTTATCCTAAACCTTAAAGTTATAAATACAGTACTAACAATATAAAAGTAAAGTAAAACATGAAATACCAAAATAAAACAATAAAATAAAGTCATTACAAAAATGTTTTGTTGATATTCAGTAGTAAAGTTCGACTTACGACCATTTCGACTTACAACGGTTTCTCGGAACCAAACTCGGTCGTAGGTCGGATGGTAGGTGTGTGTGTTATATATATATATTATATATATATATATATATATATATATATATATATATATATATATATACGTGGTGAGTGGTGCACTTAGGAGTCTGTGGAGACAAAGAACTTTGTCCTTGGAGGCAAAGAGGGGAATGTATGAGAGTATAGTTTTACCAACGCTCTTATATGGGTGTGAAGCATGGGTGATGAATGTTGCAGCGAGGAGAAGGCTGGAGGCAGTGGAGATGTCATGTCTGAGGGCAATGTGTGGTGTGAATATAATGCAGAGAATTCGTAGTTTGGAAGTTAGGAGGAGGTGCGGGATTACCAAAAACTGTTGTCCAGAGGCTGAGGAAGGGTTGTTGAGGTGGTTCGGACATGTAGAGAGAATGGAGCGAAACAGAATGACTTCAAGAGTGTATCAGTCTGTAGTGGAAGGAAGGCGGGGTAGGGGTTCGGCCTAGGAAAGGTTGGAGGGAGGGGGTATAAGGAGGTTTTGTGTGCGAGGGGCTTGGACTTCCAGCAGGCATGCGTGAGCGTGTTTGATAGGAGTGAATGGAGACAAATGGTTTTTAATACTTGACGTGCTGTTGGAGTGTGAGCAAAGTAACATTTATGAAGGGATTCAGGGAAACCGGCAGGCCGGACTTGAGTCCTGGAGATGGGAAGTACAGTGCCTGCACTCTGAAGGAGGGGTGTTAATGTTGCAGTTTAAAAACTGTAGTGTAAAGCACCCTTCTGGCAAGACAGTGATGGAGTGAATGATGGTGAAAGTTTTTCTTTTTCAGGCCACCCTGCCTTTGTGGGAATCGGCCATTGTGATAATAATAATAATAATACAGTATCATATGTTACTGTTATCTTTATGTATTGTCGACACAGTGGAATGGGAGAATACCACTGGTAGTGTCATCCTGCCAGAATGTAGTATAACCTATACCCTAAGTAAAGAAAAACGGCTCTGGAACATGTGTGATATGTATATCCGGCTGGCTGGCTGGGTGGCCGGCTGGGTGGTTGGCTGACTGAATGTGGCTGTCTCTCTCTCTGTATCTCTCTCTCTCTCTGTATCTCTCTCTCTCTCTCTCTATCTCTCTCTCTCTCTCTCACACACACACACAGGTACACGTAAGTACAGTTATCATACATAATATAAATTACCTAGGATAACCCAAAAAATCCAGACAAAGTGCTATACAGTGGATCTGTGCTCCAGTGCCCTAGATTAATAATAATAATAATAATTATTATTATTATTACAATAATACATATGTACTAATATTATTAATATTATTATTAAACTATAACATAATCGTGTCCACTCATTACTTACCTTAAAATATCTGTAGTCTTAATGTAGAGTGAGAGGTGAGTAAACAAGATTAAATGAATAAACGAGAGAGAGACTCTTGTTGGTGCTAGTATCAAATATCTACAGTTTATTTATCTATCACAATTTATCTAATATGTCATAATAAACAATATTAATAACACAGAAAAATGATATATACTCTAGAATGAATAAAATATGTCATTATGTATGTGACTAGTGGTGGTGATGGTGGTGGTGGTGTTGTTGGGTTTATCAGGGCCACTGACAGTATAAGCTGTATAGTGGTGGTGGTGGCAGCGGCAGCGGCCACCACCACTAGCCATACTACTAGTCACACTGAAACACCACAAGTCACACTGAAACAATGTACATAATTTATAAATAAATGTTGTATAAAAACATAATTGATAATGTAAAGAAATAAAGTGGTTATTGAGATGCTGGCAGAGGTTTAGGGTGGTGGAAGATATGCAGGGTGAGATTTGTTGTCAGTGGCCCTATAGACCTCCAACAATATTGGTGGAGTTTTATGTCATTCTTTTTCTATTGCTTAATCGCTTAACTTACTTGCTACACTGTTAATGCTGCACTTTATCACTGGCTGGCACTATAGCCTTTATCGACTCCTGCTGCTTTAGTATTGTACACATCATAGAATCACTGAAGAAGGCACATTCTCCCCTCTCTCTCAGCCCTTTACCAAAGGGCTGGCACTAGGAACTTCTTTGGGCCCATGGTGGCTTATTTCACAGTCACACTCAATAAACAACCACAAAAAGCAATGGATTATAACAAATTGTTTGAATGAATGTGTGGAGTGTTGCTCACTCACTGAGAGACGCAGACAGACTGACTCACACACGCGGCGGGCGGACGCGTCCAATATGGCCGATTTCCAAGTTGCCGGCTGAAATCCAGGATAGAATTTCGGCCAAAAAAGCAGCCGAAATCCGATTTGGCCGATATCTGAGGGTCCATTGTAATCACTTCAGTTACCTAATATGCAATAAGGTACAGTGGACCCATGACCAACGAAGGTATTGTCTAATGATAAAATCACCTAACAAAGTGTTTTAGCGTAAAAATTTTGGCCCGACCAACGATGAAAAACTCGACTAACAACATTCATTCCTAACTCGTCCACGTTTCCATCTGGCCTGAGCGCGCCTTAGCTGCCTTGCCTTCAGTTAGTGTGCCAGTGTTTACAAACCAGTGCGGTCACTTCTAGGCATACATTCGGTATACACCTACCAGCCGACTTACGACCGAGTTCGGTTCTGAGAAACCGGTCTAAGTCGAAATGGTTTGTAAGTCGAACTTTACTACTGAATATCAACAAAACATTTTTGTAATGACTTTATTTTATTGTTTTATTTTGATATTTCATGTTTTACTTTACTTTTTATGCTGTTAGTACTGTATTTTATACTGTAAGGTTTAGGATAAACACTGTGTACAAAAACAAATAGTTGTTTATTTCCCAGAAATTTGGCATAAAAACACGGTCCTAAGTCGAGTGGTCGTAAGTCGAGCAGGTCGTAAGTCAGATGGTAGGTGTATTTTTTTATTATTCCAGTGTTTCTAGTGCTTTACAACTGCTAAATAAGCCACCATGGGCCCAAAGAAAGCTTCTAGTGCCAACCCTGTGGTAAAAAGGGTGAGAATTACAACAGAAATGAAGGAGATAATCACAAAGTATGAAAGTGGAGTGCATGTCTCCGAGCTGGCCAGGTTGTTTTAACAAACCCCAACCAACCATCGCTACTATCTTGGCCAACAGAAAGGCAATCAAGGAAGCTGGGGATACCCCTTCCAAACAATAATACCCCTCATATCCCTCCCTCCCATCTCATCACTCACACTACATCTTCAATAAAGGTAAGTGTCATTTTAATCTTCATTTAGTACAGTATTGTGCATGTATCCTTCTTTTTCTGTGTAGGAAAATGTATATTTATGTGAAAAAAATGTTTTTCTTCATACTTTTGGGTGTCTGGAATGGATTAAGTGGACCCCCGCCTAACGATATTAATCCGTTCCTGAGAGCTCAACGTTAGGCGAAATTATCGTTAGCCGAATTAATTTTCCCATAAGAAATAATGGAAATCAAATTAATCCGTTCCTGACACCCCAAAGTATGAACAAAAAAAATTTTTACCACATGAAATATTAATTTTAATACACACAAACTGAAGAAAACATGCACAGTTACATGACACTTACCTTTATTGAAGATCTGGTGATGATTGATGGGATGGGAGGAGGGGAGACTGGATGGTGTTAGTGTTTAGAAGGGGAATCCCCTTCCATTAAGACTTGAGGTAGCAAGTCTTTTTCCAGGGTTACTTCCCTTCTTCTTTTTAATGCCACTAGGGACCAGCTGAGAGTCACTGGACCTCTGTCACACAACATATCTGTCCATAGAGGCCTGTACCTCCTGTTCCTTTATGACATTCCTAAAGTGGTTCACAACATTGTCAGTGTAATAGTCACCAGCACAGCTTGCAATAGCTGTGTCAGGGTAATGTTCATCAAAAAAGGTTCGCACTTTTAGCCACACTGCACACATTTCCTTAATCTTTGAAGTAGACAACTTCTTCAATTTCTCTCTCCCCTCCTACGGAGCAGTTTCCTCAGGTGTGGCCTCTTGCTGTTGAAGATGATCCAGCAGCTCATCAGTGATTAGTTCATCATTGTCCTCCTCCACCAACTCTTCCACACCCTCCCCACTAACCTCCAACCCCAAGGACTTCCCCAATGCCACAATGGATCCCTCAACTGGCATAGGATTCCCAGGGTTAGCCTCAAACCCTTCAAAATCCCTTTTGTCTACACATTCTGGCCACAGTTTCTTCCAAGCAGAGTTCAAGGTCCTCTTAGTCACTTCCTCCCAAGCCTTACCTATAATGTTTACACAATTAAGGATGCTAAAGTGATCTCTCCAAAACTCTTAGAGTCAATTGAGTTTCTGAGGTCACTACAAAGCACCTTTCAAACATAGCTTTTGTGTACAGTTTCTTGAAGTTGGAAATGACCTGCTGGTCCATGGGCTGCAGGAGAGGAGTGGTATTAGGAGGCAAAAACTTGATGTTAATGAATCTCATTTCAGCAGAAAGTTGCTCTGCCACATCTGAAGGATGACCAGGAGCATTGTCTAAAACCAGGAGGCACTTAAGGTCCAATTTATTTTCCAGGAGGTAATTTTTCACAGTGGGGGCAAATGCATGGTGTAACCAGTCATAGAAAAAGCCCCTAGTGACCCATGCCTTACTGTTTGCCCTCCACAGCACAAACAAATTAGCCTTGAGGACATTGCTTTTCCTGAACACTCTGGGAGTTTCGGAGTGATACGCCAATAAAGGCTTCACTTTGCAATCACCACTAGCATTACCACACATTAGAAGAGTAAGCCTGTCTTTCAAAGGATTATGTCCTAGGAGTGCCTTTTCCTCCTGAGTAATGTAGGTCCTGCTTGGCATTTTCTTCCAAAACAGGCCTGTTTCGTCACAATTAAACACTTGTTCAGGTTTCAGTCCTTCACTGTCTATGTACTCCTTGAATTCCTGCACATATTTTTCAGCTGCTTTGTGGTCCGAACTGGCAGCCTCACCATGCCTTATCACACTATGTATGCCACTACGATTCTTAAATCTCTCAAACCAACCTTTGCTGGCCTTAAATTCACTCACATCACCACTAGTTGCAGGCATTTTTCTAATTAAATCCTCATGCAAGTTCT
>NC_069481.1:3464393-3581191 GCF_026875155.1 Cherax quadricarinatus
CAGACAGACTGACTCACACACGCGGCGGGCGGACGCGTCCAATATGGCCAATTTCCAAGTTGCCGGCTGAAATCCAGGATAGAATTTCGGCCAAAAAAGCAGCCGAAATCCGATTTGGCCGATATCTGAGGGTCCATTGTAATCACTTCAGTTACCTAATATGCAATAAGGTACAGTGGACCCATGACCAACGAAGGTATTGTCTAATGATAAAATCACCTAACAAAGTGTTTTAGCGTAAAAAAATTTTGGCCCGACCAACGATGAAAAACTCGACTAACAACATTCATTCCTAACTCGTCCACGTTTCCATCTGGCCTGAGCGCGCCTTAGCTGCCTTGCCTTCAGTTAGTGTGCCAGTGTTTACAAACCAGTGCGGTCACTTCTAGGCATACATTCGGTATACACCTACCAGCCGACTTACGACCGAGTTCGGTTCTGAGAAACCGGTCCTAAGTCGAAATGGTTGTAAGTCGAACTTTACTACTGAATATCAACAAAACATTTTTGTAATGACTTTATTTTATTGTTTTATTTTGATATTTCATGTTTTACTTTACTTTTTATGCTGTTAGTACTGTATTTTATACTGTAAGGTTTAGGATAAACACTGTGTACAACACAAATAGTTGTTTATTTCCCAGAAATTTGGCATAAAAACACGGTCCTAAGTCGAGTGGTCGTAAGTCGAGCAGGTCGTAAGTCAGATGGTAGGTGTATTTTTTATTATTCCAGTGTTTCTAGTGCTTACAACTGCTAAATAAGCCACCATGGGCCCAAAGAAAGCTTCTAGTGCCAACCCTGTGGTAAAAAGGGTGAGAATTACAACAGAAATGAAGGAGATAATCACAAAGTATGAAAGTGGAGTGCATGTCTCCGAGCTGGCCAGGTTGTATAACAAACCCCAACCAACCATCGCTACTATCTTGGCCAACAGAAAGGCAATCAAGGAAGCTGGGGATACCCCTTCCAAACAATAATACACCTCCATATCCCCTCCTCCCATCTCATCACTCATCACTACATCTTCAATAAAGGTAAGTGTCATTTAATCTTCATTTAGTACAGTATTGTGCATGTATCCTTCTTTTTCTGTGTAGGAAAATGTATATTTTATGTGAAAAAAATGTTTTTCTTCATACTTTTGGGTGTCTGGAATGGATTAAGTGGACCCCCGCCTAACGATATTAATCCGTTCCTGAGAGCTCAACGTTAGGCGAAATTATCGTTAGCCGAATTAATTTTCCCCATAAGAAATAATGGAAATCAAATTAATCCGTTCCTGACACCCCAAAGTATGAACAAAAAAAAATTTTTACCACATGAAATATTAATTTTAATACACACAAACTGAAGAAAACATGCACAGTTACATGACACTTACCTTTATTGAAGATCTGGTGATGATTGATGGGATGGGAGGAGGGGAGACTGGATGGTGTTAGTGTTTAGAAGGGGAATCCCCTTCCATTAAGACTTGAGGTAGCAAGTCTTTTTCCAGGGTTACTTCCCTTCTTCTTTTAATGCCACTAGGACCAGCTTGAGAGTCACTGGACCTCTGTCACACAACATATCTGTCCATAGAGGCCTGTACCTCCTGTTCCTTTATGACATTCCTAAAGTGGTTCACAACATTGTCAGTGTAATAGTCACCAGCACAGCTTGCAATAGCTGTGTCAGGGTAATGTTCATCAAAAAAGGTTCGCACTTTTAGCCACACTGCACACATTTCCTTAATCTTTGAAGTAGACAACTTCTTCAATTTCTCTCTCCCCTCCTACGGAGCAGTTTCCTCAGGTGTGGCCTCTTGCTGTTGAAGATGATCCAGCAGCTCATCAGTGATTAGTTCATCATTGTCCTCCTCCACCAACTCTTCCACACCCTCCCCACTAACCTCCAACCCCAAGGACTTCCCCAATGCCACAATGGATCCCTCAACTGGCATAGGATTCCCAGGGTTAGCCTCAAACCCTTCAAAATCCCTTTTGTCTACACATTCTGGCCACAGTTTCTTCCAAGCAGAGTTCAAGGTCCTCTTAGTCACTTCCTCCCAAGCCTTACCTATAATGTTTACACAATTAAGGATGCTAAAGTGATCTCTCCAAAACTCTTAGAGTCAATTGAGTTTCTGAGGTCACTACAAAGCACCTTTCAAACATAGCTTTTGTGTACAGTTTCTTGAAGTTGGAAATGACCTGCTGGTCCATGGGCTGCAGGAGAGGAGTGGTATTAGGAGGCAAAAACTTGATGTTAATGAATCTCATTTCAGCAGAAAGTTGCTCTGCCACATCTGAAGGATGACCAGGAGCATTGTCTAATACCAGGAGGCACTTAAGGTCCAATTTATTTTCCAGGAGGTAATTTTTCACAGTGGGGGCAAATGCATGGTGTAACCAGTCATAGAAAAAGCCCCTAGTGACCCATGCCTTACTGTTTGCCCTCCACAGCACAAACAAATTAGCCTTGAGGACATTGCTTTTCCTGAACACTCTGGGAGTTTCGGAGTGATACGCCAATAAAGGCTTCACTTTGCAATCACCACTAGCATTACCACACATTAGAAGAGTAAGCCTGTCTTTCAAAGGATTATGTCCTAGGAGTGCCTTTTCCTCCTGAGTAATGTAGGTCCTGCTTGGCATTTTCTTCCAAAACAGGCCTGTTTCGTCACAATTAAACACTTGTTCAGGTTTCAGTCCTTCACTGTCTATGTACTCCTTGAATTCCTGCACATATTTTTCAGCTGCTTTGTGGTCCGAACTGGCAGCCTCACCATGCCTTATCACACTATGTATGCCACTACGATTCTTAAATCTCTCAAACCAACCTTTGCTGGCCTTAAATTCACTCACATCACCACTAGTTGCAGGCATTTTTCTAATTAAATCCTCATGCAAGTTCCTAGCCTTTTCACATATGATCGCTTGAGAGGTGCTATCTCTTGCTATCTGTTTTTCGTTTATCCACACCAATAACAGTCTCTCAACATCTTCTATCACTTGCGATCTCTGTTTCGAAAACAAAGTTGCACCTTTGGCAAGAACAGCATCCTTGATTGCCGTTTTCTTGGCCACAATAGTAGTGATGGTTGATTGGGGTTTTGCGTACAACCTGGCCAGCTCGGAGACACACACTCCACTTTCATACTTAGCAATGATCTCTTTCTTCATATCCATAGTAATTCTCCCCCTTTTTCCTGTAGGGTTGGCACGAAGCTTTTTCTTGGGGCCCCAGGGATTACTTTGCGGGGTTCAATCACAAAAAAGGTTTTGGGATTGATAATATGAAATGCTCCGATGTATGCTTTTAACCCCGCGGGTCTGCCCTGTAAACACTGCACCCACAAACAGTGGGGCGGGCTCAGGCCGCACTGGGGGCCTTCTCGAACAACCCGTTGAGGAGTTTTTTAGCACTAGCCGAGCAAAATTTTTGCCTAAAATGATCGTAGGCGGTTTTAACTTTTATCGATGCCATCGTTGGTGAGGGTCCACTGAAATTGGGTTTTCCATTTTTTTTTTTTGGTAAAAATTAATTTCAACTAACGATAATTTCGCCTTATGATAAGCTCTCTGGAATGATTAAATTGTTGGTCGGGGGTCCATGAAATTTTTAAAATGTACGCCCCCAAAAACCTTGTCAATTTGAGAAAAAAATTAGGATTAGTCTCCTGAAATGCCTAGGCATGCAGAGCCTTCCTTGTAATTAAATTTTATATTAAAAAACCCACATTTAAGCATTGCAAGGAAATAAAATTTTTCATTTTTTAACCCTTTGCTGTCGCCCCCCCCAATCCTGGGTGCCCCTGGGGTCGAAAATTTTTAAAAAAAAAAAAAAAATTATTTTTTTCTCATAAAATGAAAGAGAATCTTTTCCCGATTGTAATACCCCAAAAAAAAAAAAACGAAATTTGAGGGGAAAAACTGCGGAATTAGCCCCCCGCGAAGTTGGCCCTCGGCGCTGTTTAAAAACCCGCGATTTCCCCCCACTTTGAGCCCTATTTTCGGCATTCCATTTCCAGTCGCCCAAACCATAGCTTTTTTTTTAGAAATTTTTTTTTTTCTATCGATTGGTACAAGAAATGCCCATTTACCTTTTCAAACCTAATTGGGTCAAATTTTTTGCAATTTGGCCAATTTCACAAAAACTAAAACATATGAAAAATTTCAAAAAAAGGGCCAGAAGAAAAATGCAGACTTTCCCGGGCTCAAAAATAACTTTTTCCCTTTGTCATCAGTCATGTCTCCGGGGCCCCTCTGATATTACTCTTGTTTTTCATTTTAAATTTTTTTTATTCAAAAAAAAAAGTAGAAGACTTACTATTATGAGACACGAATCTGAAATAATTGTATAAAAACATAAACCCCATTCGACTGCAATTAGAAGGCTATTTGGGACATTTTTTGGGACAAGGCACATTTTTTTTATTTTTGAAATTGGCAAAAAAAACATTTCCCCTACTTTGAGCTCCATTTCTAGTTTTTTTTTATGTAAAACCCAAATCAAAATCCCCTTTATTTCATAAAGTTTTCCATTCATAAAATTTAAACCCAAGAAAACGAAATACAACCATAAAACTAAAAAAAATAGACCACAAAGTCGGCATTTTAATTTAAAAAAAACGGGGGGGGAGTTTTTTTTTCTCATTACACGGGCGTGCTCCAGATTTTTTTTATATGGGCCCTGACCACAAACCCTTTCTCTCCATGGCCCCACTTTCTCCTGTTTGTTTGAAGCCCTAGAATTTATGAGTATATAACGTCAAACAGGGTACCTCGTAAGACGTATATAAGGCCGCGCAGTCAAAGGGTTTAATGTCATTTAAAATTTTGTAAAGAAATTTCCCCCCGGCCCTAGGTATTTTTAAATTATCTGTTGTCACCACTGCTACCAAATAACACTTCATGTTAAAACATAATCTTCAGCTATCCTCGTCTTTTACGAAATTTGAAGAACCAAAACTCACAACAATTAAAAATGCAGAAGGGAATGAATTGAGAAAAAAAAAATGAAACAAATAAGGAAGTCTGAATATAAAACAGGGGACCCAGATGTTAATTCGGGCAAGATTGTTGTCCTGGGGATGTAGAAAATCCCGAAGTAAATTGCAAAAGTGCTATTGGTGTTCGCAATTTACACTCTCCCTGGACTTTAATTTAATCAGAACTGATTTTTAAAAAAGCAAACAGAAACCCCTGGAACGTGCAGGGGGGATAATTTTTTTGGCATATGTTAGAATGGAAGAAAATTCCATCCAAGAGGAAGAAATAAATAGATTGAGTGAGCCTAAGTGCAAACGGGGGTTTCAAAGAGCCCAATGGCTTGTGAATCACCCACCACAGATATGGGCTTAACACAAGGGCTCTAAAAAACAGGGTTCTATGTAATAAAGGCATTCTGTTCCATTAAGGTGAAAGTGGGAATGGACAAATTTAATGCTGTAATTTTTTTTTATTATTTTTTTCAATTTAGCATACATACAGAGGTACAAAAAAATACAATAAGAGCAGCATCCCAAAAAGCCACTTATACTATCATACATTTGGGCTGGCAAAAATTTAAAACTAAGCAATGATAAATCAGTGAAAATCTTATTGTAAACAGATAACTATAAAGCACAATGATATTACAAGACAGGCATTGGTTTTCATGATTGTTTTACATTCGTCATAGGAGTATTTGTTAGGGATGTTTTTAAAAAATAATAAAGTTAGATTGGTTTTAGGGTTTAACTTTATGTGATTAATTGGAGTTTTTAAGGATTATTAAGGAGATTATTAAAAAGGAAAGTTAGAGGGATTGGGAAAGGAGGGGAAAATTTTGAGGAATGTTAAATGTTTATGAAGATAGGGAAGCGTGATTTCGTGTATGGGCAAAGAGGAATAAACTTGTAGGAGGAGGAGAGCCAGTTGTGAGGTGGGGGAATTCGTGAGGCTAGGTAAAAAGAAAGGGGGTAAGGCAGCCGGGGTTGATGGGGTAAAAAATAGAAATGTTAAAAGCAGGGGGGGGATATAGTTTGGAGTGGTTGGGAAAAATTTTTTAATAAATGTATGGAAGAGGGGAAGGGGACCTGTATTGGCAGAGAGCATGCATATTCCTTTTTTAAAGGCAAAGGGGGTAAAAGAGAGTGCAAAAAATTTTTAGGGGGGTAAGTCTGTTGAGTTCCCAGGGAAGGGAAAGAATTCTTCCCCCGTAAGCATGCGGTTAAAGGCGACTAAAAGCCCGGGCAAGGGGCTAGTAACCCCCTTTTCCCGTATAAATTACTAAATTTAAAAAGAGAAATTTGTTTTTTTTTTTGGGGCCCCCCTGCCTCGGTGGGGTCGGCCGTTTGTTGAAAAAAAAGAAAAAGAAATCTTTGGTGTACCCGGTAAAGTGATGGTGGTTTAAAAGAAAAAATTAAAGTAAGAGGGAATAGGATACAATGAACAAGGGGGCTTTAGGAAAGGGAGGGGGGGTGTGGGCCGGGGTTTAAAAAGTGAAAATATAAGTGAACGTATTTAGATAAGGCAAAGAGGTCTTTTGTGGCATTTAGGATTTGGAAAAGGCATATACAGGGTGGATAAGGGGGGGAAGTGGCAAGTTTGCAAGTGTAGGTTTTGGGGGTAGGTTACTGAAAACATGAAGAGTTTTTTAAAAGAGGGTAGTGAGGCTCAATTAGAGTATGTAGGGAAAAAAGGAAATTATTTCCCCGTTTAAAAGTAGGCCTTAGACAAGGGTGTGTATGTCACCCTGGTTTTTAATATATTTTTGAGGGGTTGTAAGAGAAATAAATGCGAGGGGCTTTGGCAAGGCGTAGTTAAAAGATAAAGAACACACCAAAGTGGGGGTTGTCCCAGTGCTCTTTGCTGATGACACGTGTTTTGGGAGATTCTGAGAGAAGTGCAGAGTTGGTGGGTGAATTTGGGAGGGGGTGCAAAGAAGAAAATTAACGGTGAATACAGGAAAGATAAGGTTATGAGGATACAAAAAGATTAGGTGATGAAAGATTAATATCAATTGGAGGGAGAGATTGGAGGGGTGAACGTATTCAGTATTTGGGGAGTGGACGGGTTTAGCAGATGGGGCTATGAAAGATGAGTGAACATAGAATTGAGAGGGAAAAAGGGGGGAGGGTGCACTAAGTCTTGGGGACAAAGAACTTTGTCCTTAAGCAAAAAAGGGGGAAAGTTAGGTATGTTTTACCAACGCTTTATAGGGGTGAACGTGGTGATGAATGTTGCAGCGAGGAAAAGGCTGGGGCGTGGGGGATTCATGTTGAGGGGGAATGTGTGGTGTGAAAAAATGCAAGAATTCGTTTTGGAAGTTGGAGGAGTGCGGGGTTACCAAAACTGTTTCCAGAGGGGTGAGGAAGGGGTTTGAGGGGGTTTGGGCATGTAGAAGAATGGAGCGAAACAGAAGACTTCAAGAGTGTATCATCTGAGTGGAAGGAAGGCGGGGTAGGGTCGGCCTAGGGGGGTTGGAGGGGGGGGGTAAAGGAGGTTTTGTGTGCGAGGGGGTTTGGACTTCCAGAGCATGCGGAGCGTGTTTGATAGGAGTAAAGGGAGAAAAATGGTTTTTAATACTTGACTTTTGGGTTGGGAGTGTGAGCAAAGAAAACATTTTGAAGGGATTCAGGGAAACCGGCAGCCGGACTTGGTCCTGGAGTGGGAAGTACAGTGCCGCACTCTGAAGGGGGTGTAATGTTCATTTTAAAAACTGTAGTGCAAGCCCCCTTTCTGCAAGACAGTGTGGAGTGAATGAGGTGAAAGTTTTTCTTTTTCGGGCCCCCCCTCCTTTGGTGGGAATGGGCCAGTGTGATAATAAAAAATAAAAAAAAAAAATTGTGGAAACTTTTAAGATATAAAATTTTTATAAGGTTTTCATTATTCATATTTTTTTGGGTTTTTGGGGTGGTAAGGATCTTTGAAAAGAACTTGATTTATAAACAGGAGTTTTTTTTTATATTTACGGGAAATAAATTTCAGATTTTAGGGCCTTTTATGTGCTTTTGATTTTTCATAGTGTAGAGGACCGAGGAACACAAAGAGGATCGTCCTTTGTTAGGTCATGTGTTTGTTGAGGTTGGCAAGGGATTTTAGGGGGGGGTTAAATACAAGTTAAGTGTTCTATGTATGAAATGGTCATAAAATATGGGTTTGTATGGTGAGTGGTTTAGTGTTTGAAATTGGTGGAGTGTGCTGCCGTAGTGAGAATTTGTTATCATTCTAACTGCCCCCCTTTTGTTGGGTAATTAGTGACTGGATTTTTTAATTTGTTTAGCCCCTTGCACAAATTCCATGGTGAATAGGGTAAATAAAGAGTGATATGGGGCCCGGAGGGCTGATGGGGAACATATTTCCGTATCTTCGATGCAGCCTACAGTCTTAAAAATTTTCTTAGAAATTTGTTGTATATTGTATGAAATTTGGCCTATTATAAAGGGTGGATTCCTAAAAATTTTCCCCTCTGTTATTTTGGAAGGTGATCCGTTTATCATTATGTTAAGGGGACATCTTACTCGGTTCCAAACGAATGAAGTATTTTTTGTAAATGTTTAGTGTAAGTTTGTTAGTCCTCATCCGGGTGATATTTTCTGAAACGGTATTTACAGTATTGGCTACGTGATGGGCTGGGGGGAAGGTATGTAGTTTTCTCTGCAAATAGTGGGGTTTTTGAGAAATTGGGAAGCATTTGGAAGGTCATTTATGTATGGGGAAAAGAGAAGGGGGCCCAAAGGGACATTTCCCCTTGGGGGAACCAACTGAATTGGGTTGCGCAGAAGAGTTGCCCATTTGCTACACAATTGGCTTCTGTTGCTGAGGTATGTTTTGGGTAGTTGAGGGAGTGCCCTCTTATACCATATGTGACAATTTTACTGGAGCAAGTCATGGTCAACTGTTCAAAACTTTACGTAAGTCAATGAAGATCCCCAGGGACTTTTTTTTTTCTCTATTGCAGTGATATATGTTCTAGCATGTGAAAAATACATCTTTAGTATTTTTATTGGGCCTGAATCCCCAAATTTTGGCAGGGTTAGTATTTTTTGGGGGAGAAAAGGTAGGATTAATTCGTTTATGAATTAATTTTTTAAAGATTTTTGAAGAGGTGTAATTGGGAAATTTTGGCCTATTTTTTTCAACTCTTTTTTGGTTCCTCCTTTGTGGATGGGGGTGCCCCTTGCTATTTTGAGACTGGGGGAAGGTGAGGACTCATGGATTTGTTAAAAGTGTTGCAATGTTGGTGATAGCATTTTGTGACAGTTTTTTGTATAAAAGGGGGGTAAGGTATTTAAATTCCTCCCTTTTTTTTTTAGGCGTTGAAATAAGGAGACTTCGTATGGTTAGTCGGAGCTGGGAAAACAGTGTGTTGGGGTAGTTGCGGTGGGTAGACTTTTGGTGGGGTATCTGAGTTTGGGGATTTTATGGCAAGGTTTTGTCCTATAGGGGAGAAAAATCATTGAGTCTGTTTGCTTTTTCTTTTTGGTGGGTTTTTGGGGGTTCATCTGATTTTGCAAATTTTATTTCGCTATTTCGTATATTTTTTTGTTCCCAGAATTTCTGATAGGGTTTTTCCGGTCTTTTTTATATCACCCGTGTTGGATAATTTTCTCAAAATACAATTTTTTTCCCCTTCTTATAGGCTGGTTTAGGATTGCAGTAACGTTTTTGTTTGGTCTCTGGTTATGTGCCCCATTTGTACTTTTTTCTATTGGTGTTTTTGTATTTATGGTTTTTGGAAATGCTGGGTTTACCAGGGACTGTTTCAGTCTTTAGCTGTCATCGTTTAGTTTTTTGGGGCAGTGCTTGTTATAGAGGTATTGGGTCTTTTTTAAAAAATTATTAATACTCGTAATATCTGTAAATTTTCTAGTCAAGTGTGCCAATAATTTGCTACTCCTGTTGGAAGTTATTAAGGGCTGCCTCTTTGGAAAAGTCGAAGGTGACTTTTAGTGTTTTGGGGGTATTTTACCAAGAGTTGTTATGGGGAAAAGTAGGGTAGGGTCTGTGGTATTATTTTAAATTATCTGATTTTAAAGGGATAGGGTGTTGGTCCAGATGGGGCAAGTGGGAAAAACATCTCTGAAAATTTTGTAGGTTTTGTTACTTTTGGGTTTAGTAACATACAGTTACTCATTGTTTTGTGAATTCAGTAACGTGGGGCCGGGTTTTGCGGGAATTTATATTGAAGCCCCTGAGAGTAGTAGTATTTTTGTTCATGTGTGCATCATTTCATATTTCCCTGGGTTTTTGAAAAATTGGCTATTTTTGACTGTGGAACTCTGTAGATGTTTATAATGTAGAGGTTTTTGGGGTTTTTGGGATTTGAATTTAGCTTTTATATATTCCCCATGTTAAACCCCTTTGCAAGTATTAGTGATATTTTCTAGTTGGTCGAGTGGAAAAAGGCTTGCCACCCCCTTGTTGGGTCGGCCTACTTGTGTATGGCTGTGAAACCGGGAAAAAGGCAAGACATCTGTAATCAGGCTTTAGCCAGTTTCAGTTAGTGAATGAGGACATTTTGGGGCATGTAAGGGAATTTTAGTAATGCTAGAGGTCTCGTAATGCTTGCTTAAGATCTTATTGTAGTTAAAAAAGTTATTTTGTTGTTGGCACTGAAAAGGCCCTTTGATTGTTCTGCATGTAGTAAACAGTAACTTTTTTGATTCTTTTTAAGTCATTAAATAAGAGGTTGGATCAGGACAATGCTTGTAATCAAAATTTTGTAGTGAATCTATAGTTAAAATTAAAAGTATAAAACAAAGTAAATGTTTTAAAGCTATAAAATAGCCCCTGAATTATTTAACAAATGTAAAAAAATGAGCAAAGGGTAGTTTTTTTTTTTTTTTTTTTAAAGCTAAAATAAAGGAACAATATAAAAGGGACTAATACAAATAAAGTGATGACAAATAATGGATTTGGGGGAATAGATATTGGTATACTATAAAGGTATTTTTAAAGTTAGAATTATAGATAAAATTATAAAAAAAAAGGGACAATATGGGTTGTGGTGAACAATAAAGGGGTAACAAAAAAATAGTTTTTGGAAATAAAAATGGCAAAATTGTGAACTTTTTCTACTTTAGCACCTGAGAATAGCACTTGATTATTTAACAATTGTGAATATATAAAAGGTAGTTTATAAACTAAATAAAGGAGAAAAAAATATAAGGGGCTAAAAAATTTAAATAAGGTAACAAGTTAAATGGACAGAGGAGGGAAATTTTAATTAAACTTATAATATAAAAATACAATTTTAAATGGTACTTGCAATTGCACTAAGTCTGGTATAGGTTTTTGACAAGATCAAGATTATAAAGATTTTAAAATTGACAAAAAAAATTCACAATTAAAATACCAAAAGAATAATGTAAAAAAATAACAATGGTAAGTCTTGGGTTTTAATATGATAGAAGATGGGTAAAACAGGTACCCAGGTAACAGGGACACAGGTCACAGGTACAAAGGATAATATAAAGGTTGGGGGTTTAATAACAAAATTGAAAATTTGGCAAAAAAATGTTATGGGGGGTATAAGAAAATTTTAATTACAAAAGTAAAAATTGACTGGTAGTAAATATGGGGTTTAAAAAATTTTAGTAATAATAAAAATTACAAAAAATGAAAAATAATGTTTATTTTTTCAATTGCCTGGTAGTTATACTTGGTATATGGCATACAAGGAAAAAATAATCTAAATAGTAAATGGGATTTAAAAAGGTAAAGGTAATTTGACAATAAGGGTTTTTAAATGTCAAAAATGTTAAGAGTAAATTTAAATTTTAGTAAAAATGATAATTATTAATTTTTGTAAGAATATAATTGATAGTTTAAAATAAATATAGGTAGTAATATGGACAGGAAAGTATCAATTCAGCAATGTTTAGCGAACAATGTAAATAACAAAATCCATAAGGTGACTTTTCTTACAGTAAAATCAAAAATGAGGGAGTTTTATTTTTAATTACTAAGAGAGCCAATGAAATTTTTAACAAAATGGGGCAAAACATACACTACACTACGTAGGTTTTAAGTTGGACATTGTTTTAGTTATTCTCTGTAAGATTATATCCCTGAAAACGGGTAGATCATTCTCGTTCGTGATTTTGTACGTTGACCACATTTGTTTTCCTAAAAAGATTTTCCCATCCCTGTGAAACTTGGTGTATTTTTTTCGTTATTTCCCCGCTAAGTTTCTGACTCTATACGGGGGTTCTGACGTTTTTTTTTAAACACTCATTTATGTTTTCCTCTTTCTTTATTTAATAGATGCAATAAAACTTTTTTCCTGTCATGTAGTGGAAAACTAAGCATAAAAACTTTTTTTTCATGGGTCCTAGTAAACCCGGCTTTTTTTATTTCAGAACCCGGTTTCAATAACACTTGTTTGGGGCCTTTAGATTGCAGAGAATTTCTTTTTTTGTTTTTTGGTTCATATCCCGGGAAAAAGTGGACTGTTAACTATTACTGCGTCGAAAGTTTATCTTGTTCGTTTTATCTTCTTTGGGGAGCAAAGTAGTCGCTGAACTGGGTTTCTAATTGTTCTTCCATTTTTTTATGTTCTTCAAACCCCTTTTTATTTAAAAGATATTTTTGTTGGGTATGGTTCTATATGGATGGTATTGTCACAGTTATATTCCTGGTGTTTTTAACTTTTGTTCAAGATGGATTTTGTTTTGAGTTGTGCATCCCGGTGTCTTGTTTTGTTAGCGTCTCTCGAAAATTCATATTTTCAATAGCAAGTTTTGGGGATGCATGTCTTTTGGGTACTGGATCGTTGGCAACCGAGAGACTACTGGTAGGGTTTAAACCGGGGAAAGAGGGGAGGAGGGGGCCGGTGGGACCTGTTTTTTGTTATTGTTGTGGTGTGGCCTTGAGTGGGGTGGTGGGGTGGTTGCTGACCGGCGTCCTCCGGCTACACTTGTTGAAAAATTGATTTTTCGTGTTTTTCTTGGGCCTTGTGCTGTTTCCCCTTAAATTTTTCCTCATAATACACAGGGAATTTTTGTATTAAGAAAAGTTTAGTTACAAAGCTTAGGGTTTTTGTTCGGCTGGGAGCGGGGTGTTGCTTTTGGTTTGTGTGCAGTCTTCCCTTTTATCTCTATTATTTCGATTGTGGTTTTTACTGTTGGGAATCTTTGGCATTCTGGGTGTACTTGGGTACTGCAGTTTTTCTTGTAAGTAGGTCATCATAGGAGCATTTGGGAGCTCGGTATTGGAGAAATCGGAGTTGGGGTCGCTGCCCGCTGCCGCCGCCACCAACACGTTTTCTCACAATCAGTTTCTGTCCCTAGGATTTTTTTAGAACTTTTTATTATTAAACCCTCTGACTGGTTTGGGCTATATATACGTCTTACGACCAGGGTTTTGGACTATATACTAATACCCAATAATTCTAGTGGCTTCAAATCAAGCAGGGGAAAGCGGGAGGCCCACATGTGAGAGAAGGCGTGTGGGCGTGTGCACCACAAAAAAAAAAAACGCGCACGCGGTCATAATAGAGAAAAAAACTCTGGCCTTTTTTTGGATTAAACACCCAAATTTGGGGGCATTTTTATATAGTATTTTTCGTTATTTTCTTTTTTATGGGCTCACGTGATAAAATGGAAAAAAATATTGAGAAATAGGATGATTTGATTGTTTCACGATGAAAACAACCTTTAAACTGAGCTCAAAACGTTTTTTTTCCCCCCCCCCCCCCCCCCCCCCCCCCCCCCCCCCAATTTAAACCAAACGAGAGCCCAAATTCTTCACTATGGGCCCGATATTATTTATACCTTTTTTCAATAAAGCAGTAGTCTGCAAACATAAATTTTTTTATTTTTGTAGAATAAAAAATCCAAAAAGAAAGCAATAGTAAATAAAGGGCCTAGGACTGACAAAGAACAGAGGATATGTATTTTAGTGCCAAGAAAATCTACATTGTTTTTTTGGGCCCATTTTGAAAAAGGCAAACTTATTTTTTTTGCATGAAAAGGCCAAATTGCCAATTTCTGCCATTTATTTGGGGAATTTAAATCATAAATGGGGGGTTTCGTGTACTCATTTTATAGAAAAAATGGGTTCTAAAGAAAAGTAGAGTTTTTGGGCAACTGAAACAATGGAAATTTGGCCCCAAAACCGGGGTCAATCGGCGAAATCCGATCGTAATTTTTTCCGAGACCGTAACCTCGCGGGGGGCAAATTTCCCTTAGTTTTCAACCAAAATTTTATACTTTGGTGTCATTCTATCGGGAAAAAATTCTCTTTTCTTTCATAAGATTTTTTTTTTTTTTTTTTCCCAAAAATTTTTTTGCATGAATGACAGTTTCAGAAAGGGCTTCGACAGTCAAAGGTTAATATTTTTTCAACAAACCGGCCATACCCCACCGAGGCAGGGTGGCCCAAAACGAAAAACAAAATTTTCTCTTTTTAACTTTAGTAATGTATACAGGATAAGGGGTTACTAACCCCTTGCTCCCGGCATGTTAGTCACCCCGTACGACATGTATAGCTTACGGAAGAAGAATTCTGTTCCACTTCCCCATGGAGATAAGAGGAAATAAACAAGAACAAGAACTACAGTGGGCTCCCGGTTTATGATCAGCTCCCAATGCGACCAATTATGTAAGTGTATTTATGTAAGTGCGTTTGTATTTGTATGTTTGGGGGTCTGAAATGGACTAATCTAATTCACAATATTCCTTATGGGAACAAATTCGGTCAGTACTGGCACCTGAACATACTTCTGGAATGAAATAATATCGTAAACCGGGGGTCCACTTTAGTAAGAAAATAGAAGAAAACCCAGAGGAGTGTGTATATATATGCTTGTAAATGCATGTGTAATGTGACCTAAGTGTAAATAGAAGTAGCAAGACATACCTAAAATCTTGCATGGTTATGAGACAGAAAAAAAGACACCAGCAATCCTACCATCATGTAAAACAATTACAGCGTCCGTTTCACACTCGCTTGGCAGGACGGTAGTAACCTCCCTAAAGAGCTGCAAGGGTACGGATACATACAAATATATTTTTTTAATGTTCAATTTTCCGGAGGGGCAGCCTCAAGATATTCCCCAAAAAAAACAAGTGAGACAAAAAAATAGATAAAATAGCAAAATTTAATATTATTAAATTATTAAGATATTTTAAACCTTTGCAGGAGAGTGCACTACAGCATCTGAAAAATGGGAGGTAATTGAATCTGATCTGAAGAAAGGGAGGACAGCTTCTATTTGTGGGATTAAGAGCCCATCACCAGCATCAAGGCATCCTCTTTGGAGGGAGTAAAAGTAGGGAAAGTAAAAATTGATATGCAGAACCTCAGTTAAGACATGATTTACTACATTTTTCCATTAATACTGAAAAGCTGTGGCATTTTTTCAGAGAGTATACCATAATTTTTATATGAACAGCACAAATTTGGGGAAAATAGGGCATGATGCTACAAGGTTTCACTTTGTCTCGTGTCAGTGTACAGCGAGGCCATTATCTTTATGGCGAGGCCTAGTCTCGATTAAACAACCTCCCATGCCACCAGTTGTGTGTGCATGTGTTCCATACTAATACAGGAGGCCCCATTTATCCCGGCGGGTTAGGTTCCGGGCTACCGCCGTAAAGCAGAAACCGCCGTAAAGTGGAACACCCTTTTTCCACTTATAAATGCATACAAACACTAGATAACAAGTTTAACACTAACATATATTAAGTTACAATAAAACCAGGCATCAAAAAACAATAAAAAATTACAATACACACATAGTGCCTCATTACTTACCTTAAAATATTTATAGTCTTAATCTAGGGTGAGACAAGTAGTATTTTTTGTAAGAAATCGTGTGGAAATGTATGGTAATAGCCGGGCTACCTTACCAGGCCACCCCACCCACACATATTATTCTATGATATTTAAGCATCCCAGAGCGATAAAATGTATATACAGTTCACTCATTACTTACCTTAAAATATTTGTATCTTAATGTAGGGTCGGGAGTAAGTAAATGAATAAAACGAATAAATGAGAGAAGAAAGAATGAGTACATGAGAGGGGACAGGCGCAGAGTTATGTAAACAAACCAGCGAACGTAAGTTTTGTAACAAACAAGTGTACACGTCTGGTTGTGTACAAGTTACATGTGTACGGGTTGTCTCTACATTGATACGGTAGAATAAATAAAAGAAGAACACTCCCATTCTCATGTAACATAAATTTGAGAAGAAATGAAGCTCTGAGTGAAGGCAATGGAAATAAGTCACACTGATTTTTTTGGGTTATCCTGGGTTCTCTACACTATGTTGTTATGTATGATAATCTAGTAACTGAAATTTGTGTATACCTGAATAAACTTACTTACAACATACGAAAGGAATATTTTCTACAGTTACCCCCAGTAACACTTTTTTCTCTTATGTTAGATTAGAGAAAATGTTATTCTTGCCGTCACTTTACAAGTTATGTGGCTCCCACATCTTATATTTATGTTTATTTATTCTATTTGGGTGTATTTATCATCTTTTTATGTTATGTATCGTTTTAATTAATAATTTTGAAAAAAATATCATGGATGGATTAATGAAAATGTGTATATTAACGTAATATACGACATTTAATGAGACTCGGTGAGTATTGTATTTATTACTATTATCATTTCTAATATGGCGTCATTTGTGCAAGTCGTCGCTACCACATCTCACATTTATGTTTTTTTATTCTACTGTGGGGTGTATTTATCTTATTTAAAATGTTATGCATCGTGTTTATTATATAATTTTTAAAAAAAATATCATGGATGGTTTAATGAAAATGTGTATATTACCGAATATACGACATTTAATGAGACTCGGTGAGTATTATTATTATATCATTTCTAATATGGCGTCATTTTGTGCAAGTCGTCTGCTACCACATCTCACTTTTAAATGTTTATTTATTCTACTGTGGGGTTGATTTATCTTATTTATATGTTATGCATCGTGTTTATTATAAAATTTTTTGAAAAAAATATCATGGATGGATTAATGAAAATGTGTATATTAACGTAATATACGACTTTTAAATGACTCGATGATTTTTATTATCATTACTAATATGACGTCTGGAGACATAAGACACTTACCAATTTTAATGTGTACCTGAAATGCCAGCACAGTATGTAAGTTTATTTGGGTACAGGTATACATAGAAATAATTATCAGAGAAATATATAAAATAAAAAATAACTTTTAAAAACATTTGAAATTTTGGAGTTTCCAGACAAAAGGGAAGAGACTTAGTTGCTTACGAGCTCATGGAGAATGTAAACAAACAGGGTGGGGCACGGTGACCGTATTAGAAAGTCAGGTGGGGGGAGCCGTAAAGCGAGTTTTGGTCATAATTTGAAATGTCCGTATTAGCGGAACACCGAAAAGTGAAACGCCGTAAAGCGGGGCCTTCCTGTACTCAGTTACATGTTATTGAATGAATTTTTGATCTTTTCATCAACTCATCTCATGTCTGGAAAGTAATCATGGCACCCAAGAGAAAGGTAAGTGATGCTGGAAGTGCCAAGAAGAATAAGTGTAATAGTCTTGGTGATTTGAAAAAAAAAATAAAATTTTTTAGATAACTACAAAGTGATGCTCTGTGATGGCAATGGCATGAGCCTTTGGGCTCAATAAAGCATAAATTCATATAATTAACAGGTATAAGGAAAAGATAGAAGTTTGTGCAATGATTAATCCCAGGATGTGACTTGAAGAGAATGCCAAATAGGTCACAACATTTAAATAAAACAAAACCTTCTGAGTAAGCAGAGTGAGCAGAAAACCAAGAAAGGTGCACCACTTCACTGTCTTATATTCAAGGAGAAAACCCTGATTATAAAAGTGTGTAACAATGAATTAAAGTCTGCACAAAAATGTGCTTAGTGGTCGCTGATTTTACGATTTTAAAATGCACAATCATGCTGCTGCTGGGAATTTCCCTGCAAAAATTCCCGTGTTTTGAAAGATAAAGACAGAAGCACTTACCTTTTTAAACAAGATATATAGTAATTAAGTTTTTATTACAATTTGGGTACATAGCATATATTTCTAGATCAACAAGCAACATTGTCTACAATAAAAGGTGTCAAAAATTTCAGTATTTCTGATGAAAAAAGAACTTTACAAATATGTTCTGGCCCTCCACATGCAGGAGACCCAGAATGATATAAATCAGCTACAGAAATCACCCAAAAAATACCCTATTCACCCAAATACAGTGGACCCCCCCCCATAGCGAACTTAATCCGTGCAAAAGGGCTGGTCGTTATGCGAAATGTTCGCTATGCGAATTAAAATTTTCCCCCCATAAGAATAATGGAATAAAATTTAAACCGTGCAAGACAAACCCCAAAAATATGAAAAAAAAATTTTTTTTACCACAAAAAAATGTTAATTTAGTACACACAAAAGAAAAGGCATGCACAATTACATGACACTTACTTTTATTGAAGATCTGGTGATGATTGGATGGGATGGGAGGAGGGGAAGAGAGTGTTAGTGTTTAGAAGGGGAATCCCCTTCCATTAGGACTTGAGTTACAAGTCCTTTTCTGGGGTTTACTCCCTTCTCTTCTTTAATGCCACAGACCAGCTTCAGAGTCACTGGACTTCTTTCGCACAACATATCTGTCCATAGTGGCCTGTACCTCTCGTTCCTTTATGATTTGTCTAAAATGGTTCACAACAGTGTCATTGTAACAGTCACCACAGCACGGCTTGCAATAGCTTGTGAGGTGATTTTCATCAAAAAAAAGGTTTTCACTTCAAGCCATTTTGCACACATTTCCTTAATCTTTGAAGTAGGCAATTCCTTCAATTTCTCTCTCCCCTCCTTTGAACCAGTTTCCCCAGGTCTGGCCTCTTGCTCTTGAAGTTGATCTATCAGCTCATCAGGGTTAGTTCTTCAAATTTTCCCCCTCCACCAACTCTTCCACATCCTCCCCACTAACCTCCAACCCCAAGGACTTCCCCAATTCCACAATTGATTTCCCCAACTGGTATACTACTCCTCTCAGGGTTAGCCCAAACCCTTCAAAATCCCTTTTGTCTACACATTCTGGCCACAGTTTCTTCCAAGCAGAGTTCAAGGTTCTCTTAGTCACTCCCTCCCAAACCTTACCTATAAGGGTTTACACAACTGAGGATATTAAAGTGATCCTTCCAAAACTCTTTAGAGTCAACCAGTGTCTGTGGTCCCCTTCAAAACACTTTTGAAACAGAGCTTTTGTGTACAGTTTTCTTGAAGTTGGAAAGACCTGCTGGTCCATGGGCTGCAGGAGAGGAGTGGTAAATTTGGAGGCAAAAACTTCACCTTAATGAAGCTCCATGCCCCATAAAGTCGCTCTGCCACGTCTGTAATGACCAGGGCATTGTCTAACACCCGAGGGACTTAAGGTCTAATTTCTTTTCATTAGGTTTAAACTTTCACATTGGGGGCAAATGCATGGTGTAACCAGTTATAGAAAAATCCCTATGACCCATGCCTTACGTTTGCCCTCCACAGCACACACAAATTATCCTTGAGGACATTCTTTGCCTGAACGCTCTGGAGTTTTCAGAGTGATACACTAATAAAGGCTTAACTTTGCAATCACCACTAGCATTGGCACACATCAACAAAGTAAGCCTGTCTTTCATAGGCTTATGTCCTGGGAGTGCCTTTTCCTCCTGAGTAATGGAGGTCCTGCTTGGCATTTTCTTCCAGAACAGGCCTGTTTCATCACAATTAAACACTTGTTCAGGTTCCAGTCCTTCAGTTTCTATTATTCCTTTAATTCATGCACATATTTTTCAGCCGCTTTTTGGTCCCCAACTGGCAGCCTCACCATGCCGTATCACACTATGGATGCCACAACGCTTCTAAATCTCTCAAACCAACCTTTGCTGGCCTTAAATTCACCACATCATCACTAGTTCAGCATTTTTTATTAATCGTCATGCAACTTCCTGCCTTTTCACATTATCGCTTGAGAGACGCTATCCCTGCAGCTGTTTTCATTATCCACACCAAAAGATCTCTCAACATCTCCATCACTTCGATCTGTTGTTTGAAACACAGTTAAACCTTGGCAACACACTTCCTGATGCCGTTTTCTTGCCCACAATAAAGCGATGTTATTTTGGTTTTTTACAACCTGACCAGTCTGATACTATCCACTTTCATACTTTATGATCTCTTCTAATTTCCCAAAGGGTATTCTTACCCTTTGAGTGTTAGGTTGCACCCAGAAAAGCTTTCTTGGGCCCATGGTCACTTATTTTTCCAAAACACACCGAAAACACTTTAATAATACGAAATTTCCGAGTGTATCTTGAATGTTTCCGCGAGGCGCTGGTAAACAATGGGACGGCGGCCATGTGAGGCTGCTGAGGGCGCACATTTGGGCAGCTCGGACGAAGGTCGCCCGACGTTTTTTCCACTATGCGGGGCAAAATTTTAGCAACAAAGCGTTCCTATGCGGATTGTTCGCTATGGCAAGGCGTTTCCCATGCGGGGGTCCACTGGATGCCTACGTTTCTTCAAATTTATATGCACAATTTTCAATAAAATTCATGTCAGGAACAAAATCACCTTACAAGGTCTACTGTAACATGTACCAAGAGTCTAGCTCTTGGATGAAGCATTGATAAGATTTTGGCCAATATTCTTTCCCTGGCACTAAATTTACATGACTACTGTTTACACACTCCAAATCTTAAACTGTCCAACGTAGATCTACGTCACATGGTACGTCCGACTTTATTTCTCCATTTGAAGCATGTAAAAAAATGAGATCTACGTTTGAATGTTACACAGTGAACGTGACCTAGGGTTTGGGCAGTATAAGGTTTGGATGCAGGACCTTCATGCCTGAAGACTCTTCTCAAAGAACTGGAGTTAATCTTTTTTTTCATTGGAACAAACATGATTACAAAGGGGCCCCCGTAACGATATTTTTTCACTCCATAAGTATGTTCAGGTGCCAGTACTGACCGAATTTATTCCCATAAGGAATATTGTGAAGTAGATTATTCCTTTCAGACCCCCAAACATACACGTACAAACGCACTTACATAAATACACTTACATAATTGGTCGCATTCGGAGGTAATCGTTATGCGGGGGTCCACTGTACTTACTATTTCTTAGGTGCTTAACCCTTTGACTGTTGAGACTCCAAATCCTGAAGTGTCTCTCTGTGTCGCGAAAAAAAAAAATCTTATGAAATGATAGAGAATCTTTTCCCGATGGTAATGACACCAAAAGTACGAAATTTGATGGAAAGCTTACAGAATTACACTCGCGAAGTTAGCAATCTCAGCGATATATATGCATCGGCAATTTCACCCAGTTTGAGCTCTATTTTTCGCCAATTCCACTGTTCCGGTCAACTAAACTCATAGCTATTTCTTTAGAACTCCATCTGTTCTGTCGACTGAGTACAAGAAACCACCCATTTACTGATTTCAACTACCCAATAAAGTGGTCAGAAATTGGCAATTTGGCCAATTTCAAGCAAATTAAAAAAGATGCTAATTTCAAAATAGGGTACAGAATAAACAATGCAGACATTCCTGGCACTAAAATAACATTTTCTCTGTTCATTAGTCACGTCTCCAGGCCCCTCTTATATTACTTATAGTATTATAATAGAAAGCAATTTCTATTTTGAATTTTTATTCACACAAAAAAATAGAAGGTTTACTGTTATGCAGACACCTGCATTATTATAATAATTGTATAAATAATGTCAACCCATTCGTGACTGAGTATCAGAATGGCTAGTTGCACACTTACTGGACAGTGACATCATTTGTTTACTCTTGAACATTGGCAAAAATCGAACATTTCCGCTATTTTGAGCTCAATTTCAAGGTCCTTTTCATCATGAAACCAATCAAAATCATCTCTATTTCTGTAATATGTCCTCCATTCTATCAAATGAGAGCAAGAAACCAAGAATACAACTATAAATATTATATGAAAATACACGTCAAAGTCAGCATTTTAATCCAAAACTACAGTCGGAGTTTTTTTTTCTCATTATGCACTGTGTGCTGCAGGAATTTTTTTATACTGTGCACACTGACCACACAGACGCATTCTCTCACATGTGGGGCATACTAGCTTTCCCCACTTGATTTGAAGCCGCTAGAATTTTGGTATTAATACGTCAAAAACACTGGCTCATAAGACGTATATATATGACACCAACAGTCAAAGGGTTAATAATAATAATAATAATAATAATAATATTATTATTATTATTATTATTATTAAGTGTCATGTACAACTAATGGAATGACACTTAAAAAATAAATATCATGAGACTTGTGTTACAAACCTTTAACTACACAGTTGACTGACAAAATATTGTGGTTAAGAGAACCTTCAAAAGCTTGAAACACAAAATGCAAAAACATATTGCCTCTTACCTGTAAACTCATGCGTGAAAACTGTGATGCGAGATGGTGAGTGGGGTAGGACCAATGAGGATACTGAGATGCCTCTACTGATGTAGTTCCTTGATGAATGTTGTCTGCTTCATGAAGGTATTGCCTGTTGGGGCGATTGTAACCCAAGCCTAGCCCTGGCCCCATCTCAAAAGGTAAGGAAATTGGCTGTTTAGTTATCTGAACTTGACCTGGCTGTGTGCTGGACAGGGACGAATGTGGTGAAGGTGGTGGTGGTGGGCTCTGTTTTTGTATCTTACTGTTGGGTACTGAATTCTCTTCTGGGAGAAAGGGAGTTTGATGTGGCATGGATGTAAACTGCATGTTTCTCTTAGACTTCTCGTGTTCTTTGCCATTGAGGTGAGCTTCAAGAGGAGCCACCCCATTGAAAGGCTTCTTCACAACACAAATTTGACATCTATATGAAAAATGGTTCTTGTCCACAGCCCCCACCTCGTTTCTAAGCTTGGCATTACGAACTACCTCTGGCACTAGCTGTAGGACAGCGGGCGATGGTGGGGACTGTCTGACGGCTTCCCAGATTAGGCTGTTTCTGTGTTCCTTGCTGAGGAGGTGAGGAAGGATGTCGCCGCAGCCATTCCGGGAACACACCACACAGTAATACTGCAAGGTGTTCGGGTCAAAGTTCTTGATCACACCAGCTGCCACAGTTGCCTCTATCTCCTGCATCACAAAAAGGAGAAAATGTGAACACCAAATTTTTTAGAGATGTAACCAGTACACGCACACACACACACACACACACACACACACACACACACACACACACACACACACACACACACACACACACACACACACACACCCAATGACAAGCAACTACCACACACATACACTGATATTATTTTTTTTATTTTTTATTATCACACTGGCCGATTCCCACCAAGGCAGGGTGGCCCGAAAAAGAAAAACTTTCACCATCATTCACTCCATCACTGTCTTGCCAGAAGGGTGCTTTACACTACAGTTTTTAAACTGCAACATTAACACCCCTCCTTCAGAGTGCAGGCACTGTACTTCCCATCTCCAGGACTCAAGTCCGGCCTGCCGGTTTCCCTGAATCCCTTCATAAATGTTACTTTGCTCACACTCCAACAGCACGTCAAGTATTAAAAACCATTTGTCTCCATTCACTCCTATCAAACACGCTCACGCATGCCTGCTGGAAGTCCAAGCCCCTCGCACACAAAACCTCCTTTACCCCCTCCCTCCAACCCTTCCTAGGCCGACCCCTACCCCGCCTTCCTTCCACTACAGACTGATACACTCTTGAAGTCATTCTGTTTCACTCCATTCTCTCTACATGTCCGAACCACCTCAACAACCCTTCCTCAGCCCTCTGGACAACAGTTTTGGTAATCCCGCACCTCCTCCTAACTTCCAAACTACGAATTCTCTGCATTATATTCACACCACACATTGCCCTCAGACATGACATCTCCACTGCCTCCAGCCTTCTCCTCGCTGCAACAGTCATCACCCACGCTTCACACCCATATAAGAGCGTTGGTAAAACTATACTCTCATACATTCCCCTCTTTGCCTCCAAGGACAAAGTTCTTTGTCTCCACAGACTCCTAAGTGCACCACTCACTCTTTTTCCCTCATCAATTCTATGATTCACCTCATCTTTCATAGACCCATCCGCTGACACGTCCACTCCCAAATATCTGAATACGTTCACCTCCTCCATACTCTCTCCCTCCAATCTGATATTCAATCTTTCATCACCTAATCTTTTTGTTATCCTCATAACCTTACTCTTTCCTGTATTCACCTTTAATTTTCTTCTTTTGCACACCCTACCAAATTCATCCACCAATCTCTGCAACTTCTCTTCAGAATCTCCCAAGAGCACAGTGTCATCAGCAAAGAGCAGCTGTGACAACTCCCACTTTGTGTGTGATTCTTTATCTTTTAACTCCACGCCTCTTGCCAAGACCCTCGCATTTACTTCTCTTACAACCCCATCTATAAATATATTAAACAACCACGGTGACATCACACATCCTTGTCTAAGGCCTACTTTTACGGGGAAAAAATTTCCCTCTTTCCTACATACTCTAACTTGAGCCTCACTATCCTCGTAAAAACTCTTCACTGCTTTCAGTAACCTACCTCCTACACCATACACTTGCAACATCTGCCACATTGCCCCCCTATCCACCCTGTCATACGCCTTTTCCAAATCCATAAATGCCACAAAGACCTCTTTAGCCTTATCTAAATACTGTTCACTTATATGTTTCACTGTAAACACCTGGTCCACACACCCCCTACCTTTCCTAAAGCCTCCTTGTTCATCTGCTATCCTATTCTTCGTCTTACTCTTAATTCTTTCAATTATAACTCTACCATACACTTTACCAGGTACACTCAACAGACTTATCCCCCTATAATTTTTGCACTCTCTTTTATCCCCTTTGCCTTTATACAAAGGAACTATGCATGCTCTCTGCCAATCCCTAGGTACCTTACCCTCTTCCATACATTTATTAAATAATTGCACCAACCACTCCAAAACTATATCCCCACCTGCTTTTAACATTTCTATCTTTATCCCATCAATCCCGGCTGCCTTACCCCCTTTCATTTTACCTACTGCCTCACGAACTTCCCCCACACTCACAACTGGCTCTTCCTCACTCCTACAAGATGTTATTCCTCCTTGCCCTATACACGAAATCACACTGATATACAAGTATCATATGTACACACTGACAGATGCCAAATAAACACTCACATGAAAGTATCCCCTTCCACATTCCTCGGCACACACAGTAGAACACTGCAGTAGGCCTACTGGCCAATGATAGGTTGATCCTACTTGCATCCACTAATCAAGCTCTGCTGGAACCTACACAGCTCAAAGCAACACATACCAATTCAACCAACAGATTCACTCCAAGGCACACACAGACATTAGAAATTATGAAACCATCGCTTTCTTCATCAAACAAATACCTCTCCTACTTGTTTTTCCCTCTCCCTTTCCCCACACAGGTTTACCTCAAAGCAAACTAGATGTATATCAGTCACCATTCAATCTTGGAAAGGCATCCCTACACTGCACAACTCTAGCCCCCTGTACATCAATGCATGCAAAAGGAATAGTACAGTTCGGATTAAGTTTCTAATGCAGTTAGATATTAGTGTTTAAGATTTGAAACAAATCTGGAGAGAAATTCACAAGTTATCATATGGACACTAATGGCATATTTCAATAAAAATGGCAAATTAGGACATACATAGTCCAAATCTAATTCAAACATTCCAATAAGAAACTCTAGCTTTGAAGACCGGCTGATAATACCTCTGATATACCTCTGATGCATTCTGAGAGCTTTCCTACTCTTTCAACTTGACTCTGGATCAGGCCTGTCTGGTGCTTGCCTGGTCAACCACTGTTGCTACTGGCAGGCTACTGACCCACATATCCATCACAGCCTGGTATCATGATTTGGCACTTAGCAGAAGAAATTATCTGGTAGTTTTATCTTGAAGACTTCTACGCTTGTTCAGGTAAGATATTAAAAAGTCTGGGATCACATACAGTGGAACCTTGACTTACGAGTTTAATCCATTCCAGGAGCTAGCTTGTAACTCAATTTACTCGTATATCAAATTAATTTTCCTTATTTAAATTAATTGAAAAGCCATTAATCCGTTCCTGAACTCTGGAGAGCCCCCCAAAAAATACTTGAATATGACGCTATTATCAACTATACGGCTTATTTGTGTATCACAATTCATCTAATATGATATAATAAACAATATAATTAACACAGAAACACGATATATATTCTAGAATTAATAAATGGGCCATAATACAGTGGAAGAGGCAGCGGCAAATATGTCCACCATTTCCTGTGTGTATATACTGAGAATATCTTTCCGTGCTCTTATTGTAAGAGAAAACAGAGTATTTTTGAGGCTAACTGCAATAGATCACTATTTTTCTAAGGAAAATACTGAAAATATTGTATATAAACACATAAATCATAATATACTACAGAATGTAAAGAAATAAACTGTTTATATGAAGTGTATATGTACTTACACATTGAACATAACTGATACAATTTGTTTTGTTTAATCACTGAACATAACTGATACGGCATCTCCTGTGAGCTGCTTCTCTCTCAACCACGTCAGCAGCAACTTCTCCATCTTTTCATGGACAGAGGTTCGCAGCTTAGACGTTATTGTAACGCCCTTGGCTGACACTATAGCCTTTAATGAATCTTGCTGCTTTAGTATCGTACATATAGTAAATTATTATTATTATTATAATCAAGGGGAAGCGCTAAACCCAGAGGATTATACGGCGCCTGGGGGGGGGGATGTGGAAGGCATTCAGGCTTAATTCGGGGAACTGGAGCACAGACCCAATTCCCTAAATCAAGAGCCTCTCACCAACATCAAGGAACCTTCCTTGAGGGGTACATATAGTAGATGTACTGCGCTGGTATTGTCTGGCTAAATCCACAACTCATGCACCTTGCATATGTTTATCTATGATTTCATGCGTTAATTCCATGGAAATCATCATCTTTTTCTTCTCAGCACTGTCCTTTACACTTATTTTCTTAGGACCCATGGTTAGAAAAGCAAAATTTGGCAAAATGACTGTCAAAATTGCAAGCAAATCAGGAGAGAACTGCTTCGATGTATACATCAGCTGCGCCAACTAGCGGCAGGATTCTGAATTATTATTACGTATGTATTATGTACATTATTATTATTATTATAATTATTATTATTTATTATTATTATTATTAATTTGGAGAACTGAAGCTGTTGTAATAATTATTGTTATTATTACTATTAATTTAGGGAACAAGCTCTATCGTCATTGCAATAATAATAATTATTATTATTATTTATTATTATTGTTGATAATTTAGAGAACTGAAGCTCTGTCATTAATATTATTATTATTATTACTATTATTATTATTAATTTAGGGAACAAGAGCATATATCCAATTCCCTAGATCAAGAGACCCTCACCAGTGTCAAGGAACCTTGATGCTGGTAAGGGGCTCTTAATGTAGGGAACTGGATATGTGCTCAAGTTCTCTAAATTATTATTATTATTAATAATAATAATAATAATAATAATAATAATAATAATAATAATAATAATAATAATAATTATAATGATAGAGTTTCAGTTCCCTAAATTATCAATAATAATTATTATAATAATTATTACAATAACGATAGAGCTTCAGTTCCCAAAATTAATAATAATAATACATTATTATAATGAGAGCTTCAGAATGAAGTCAACTCAGTGCACTGTTTACCTAGCTGTGGGAGCAGTTCTCTCCTGATTTGCTTACATTTTTGACAGTCATTTGACCAAATTTCCCTTTTCTAACCATGGGTCCTAAGAAAGTAAGTGTAAAGGACAGTGCTGAGAAGAAAAAGAGAATGATTTCCATGGAATTAAAGCATGAAATCATAGATAAACAAGAGAGGTGTCCAGGTTTTGGGTTGAGGGGGAAGTGGGGGGGGGGGAGCTGGCTCATAACTCAAATGTTGGCTCGAAAATCAGAGCAAAAAATCAACCGACTGATGGCTCGTATCTCAAAAAACTCGTATGTTGGGGCACTCGTAAGTCAAGGTTCCACTGTACGTATTTTGATAGTGTTCACTTATTGTGTCCACAGCATCTCTTGCCTCTCGCTGGGTTTATTCTACATATTCTCTCACATATTTCACTCCTGCATGTTGTTACGGCAGAGTGCAGAGTTGGGACTAGGCCCTCAAGTACTTTTCACATATCATGCAAGTATTTCTCCTCTGCTCCAGAGAGAACAGTAATTTACACACAGTGGAACCTCAGTTTTTGTTTGTCCTGGTTTTTGTCGAATTCAGTTTTCGACGACTTTTTTCGTCAAAATATTGTCCCAGTTTTTGTTCATTACCTTGGTTTTTGTCCACCATATGGAACGTGTCCGTCTGCCCGCACCCACACAAAGCATCCCACGCACACATTCTGAGTCAGTCTGGCTTTGTTTCTCGCCAAGTGAACATTACCCTGCGCATTCATATGAAACATTTCGTAATAATCTATTGTTTTTTGTGCTTGTTTATTGAGTGCGACTGCTAAATAAGCCACCATGGGGCCAAAGAAAGCTCCGAGTGTTAGCCCTTCGATAAAGAAGGTGAGAAACACGATAGGATTCAAGAAAGAACTCGTAGCAAAGTATGAAAGTGGAATGAGTTGCAAAGTTTTGTGTAGAAATATCACTACCACCCTCTACAAAGGTAGAGGGTGGTAGTGATGGTAGTAGAGATAATCTCTCCTCCAGACCTGGAGAGTGTACAAAGAACATTCACGGCACACATAAGTGTGATAAGGCACCCAACTACTGGGAATGGTTGAAGGTCCTTGATCTGTATTCCCTCGAACGCAGGTGAGAGAGATACATGATAATACACACTTGGAAGGTCCTGGAGGGATTGGTACCAAACCTGCACACGAAAATCACTCCCAATGAAAGCAAAAGACTCGGCAGGAGATGCAACATTCCCCCGATGAAAAGCAGGGGTGCCATGAGTACACTGAGAGACAACACAGTAAGTGTCCAGGGCCCAAGATTGTTCAATTGCCTCCCAGCATACATAAGGGGGATTACCAATAGACCCCTGGCTGTCTTCAAGAAGACACTGGACAGGCATCTAAAGTCAGTACCTGACCAACTGGACTGTGGTTTGTACGTCAGCTTGTGTGCGGCCAGCAGTAACAGCCTGGATGATCAGACCCTGATCCACCATGAGGAATGGTCTCAGACCGGGCCGCAGGGGTGTTGACCCCCGAAACCCTCTCCAGGTAAACTCCCTCTCCCCTCCTCGCCATCTTCCATATAAGAACATAAGAACATAAGAAAGAAGGAACACTGCAGCAGGCCTACTGGCCTATGCGAGGCAGGTCCAAGTGTTCTACTGGCCCAAGCCAATGCACCCAACCTAGTCGGGCCAGGTCACATTCACTTAAGGAACACGGCAACTGACCCAGTAGCACAAGCTAATCAGGTCCAACACACCCACCCACACCCATTCATGTATTTTTAAAACTACACAACGTTTCTGCCTACATAACTGCACTTGGGAGCTTGCTCCACACATCCACAACTCCATCACCAAACCAGTGCCCTCCTACATCCCTCCCGAATCTGAACTTTTCCGACCTAAAACCACTGCTGCGAGTCCCGTCTTGACTAAATATTTTCAGCCCGCCACTTACATCCCCTTTACTCATTCCTATCTTCCACTTATACACCTCAATCACATCCTCCCCAATTCCACGCCTTTCCAGAGAGTGCAGATTCAGGGCCCTCAGTCTATCCTCACAGGGAAGGTTTCCGATACATGGGATCAGCCTTATTATCCTCCTCTGTACGTTTTCCAGTGCACCCACATCCATTATGCAACATGGCGACCAAAACTGTGCAGCACAATCCAAATGAGGCCCAACCAAGGATATATAGAGTTGAAGAACAACCCGAGGACTCCTGTCATTTATTCTTCTTGATATGAAGCCAAGGACTCCGTTAGCTTTATTGCGAACACCTATGCACCATTGTCCCGGCCTCAGACCACTGCCAACCAGAACTCCCAAATCTCCCTCGCAATCCGTAATGAATATCAAATGGTATACAATACCGACAGGTTGGTAGATAAGACACATAGGCAACACCTACGCGACCCCACTCTGAAACGCCTCGCCCACACAGCAGGCCCCCCCAGTCAAGCACAGAAAGCAGGCAGGAGCAGCAGAGATGCAATCAGTCCATCACCCCCGAAGTCGCAGACCCGAGGCTGTCAGCCCCCCAGCCTGGAGAAGTTTTGCTCCAAAGTTTGGAACAGAACTTCTCCAGGCTGAGGGACTGACAACCCCAAATCCACGACTTCAAGGGTGATGGACTGACCACATCTCCACTGCTCCCGTCCACCCCCCGCACCCGACTGAAGAAGCCCACTGTGCAGGCAAAACGTTCGGAACAAAGTTCCCCAACTGTTGCCCATGTGTCCCATCGCCAACAAGTCTTCAATACAGTGGACCCTCGGTTATCGGCCGTAATCCATTCCAGAAGGCAGGCCATAACCAAAATGGCCGCTAACAGAAATAATTATTCCCATAAGAATTAATGTAAATACAATTAATCTGTCCCATACACCCAAAAATATTCACCATACACCTAAAAAATTCGGTGTTCACATTTTCTCCTTTTTGTGATGCAGGAGATAGACGCAGCTGTGGCAGCTGGTGTGATCAAGAACTTTGACCCGAACACCTTGCAGTACCACTGTGCGGTGTGTCCCCGGAATGGCTGCGGCGACATCCTTCCTCACTTCCTCAGCAAGGAACACAGTTTTATATACACAAAACAATGAGAACTAAATAAAATAAATACATGAATAATTAAATCAGTATTACATACCTTTATTGAAAACTGTTGTTAGCTTATGGAAGATAGGGAGGAGAGTTTACTGTTTGGAAGGGAAATCCCCTCCATAAGGACTTCAGGTATCAAAGCCCTGTGTGGGGTTACTTCCCTTCTTTGTCTTTTAATGCCACTAGGACCAGCTCAAGAGTCACTGGACCCCTGTCACACAAAATATGTGTCCAGAGAGCTCTGTTTCTGGCATCTCTTTAAGATTTCCCTGAAGTGGGACAAGGTTCTGTCACTGACCCTGTTGCAGATGTAGCTTGTTTCAGCTTGGTTATGGTAATATTTCTCAGCAAAAAGCTTGCACCCTAGTCCATACTGCACAAATCTCCTTAATCTCTGAAGAAGGCACCTCCTTCACTCCCTCTTCCTCCTTCTCTGAAGCAAGTTCCTGAGCTATGGTCTATTGCTGTTCCAGATGAAGCTCTTGAAGCTCTTCACTGGTTAGCTCTTCCCTGTGGTCCTCCACCACCAACTCTTCCACATCCTTACCACTAACCTCCAACCCCATGGACTTGCCCAGAGATACAATGGATTCCACAACAGGCATAGGGTCCTCAGGGTCAGCCCCAAACCCTTTAGAATCCCTCTCTTGGACACATTTTGGCCACAAGTTTCTTGAAGTTCCAAGCAAAGTCCTGGAAGTCGCTCCCTCTCAAGCCTTACCTATAAGGCTTATGCAATGGAGGATATTGAAGTGATTCCTCCAGAACTCTCTTAGGGTCAAATCTGTGTCCAAGGTCACTTCAAAGCACTTTGAAACACTGCTTTAGTGTACAGTTTTTTGAAGTTAGAAATGACCTGCTGGTCCTTGGGCTGGATGAGAGAAGTGGTGTTAGGAGGCAAGAACTTCACTGTGATGAAACATAATTCCACAGGCAATAGGTCTGCCAAGTTTGGAGGATGAGCAGGAGCATTGTCCATTTCCAGGAGGCACTTTGAAAATTTGCCTTGTGACCCACACATTATCAATAGCCCTCCACATCACACACAATTTACTCTTAAAAACATTGTGTTTCTTGAACACTCTGGAATTTTCAGAGTGATACACCAGTAAAGGCTTCACTTTGAAATCTCCAGTAGCAATAGCACAAAACAAAAGAGTAGGCCTGTCTTTCACAGGCTTGTGCCCAGGTAGGGCCTTATCCTCCTGCATAATGAAGGTCCTCTTTGGCATTTTCTTCCAAAACAGGCCTGTTTCGTCACAAATGAATGCTTGTTGAGGGAGGAATCCTTTAGCCTATACATTATTATTTATTATTATCACACTGGCCGATTCCCACCAAGGCAGGGTGGCCCGAAAAAGAAAAACTTTCACCATCACTCCAATCTTGCACAAATTTTTCAGCCACACATTTATCAGAACTTGCAGCTTCTCCATGCCTTACCACACTATGTATGCCACTATGCTTCTTAAATCTCTCAAACCAGCCTTTGCTGGCCCTAAATTCACTAACAGCAGCACTTGTTCCAGGCATTTTATGTACAAGATCTGCATACAACTGCTTTGCCTTCTCATAAATCACTGACTCCACAACACTATCTCCTGCTAATTGTTTTTCCCTGATCCACAACAATAATAACTCTTCCATATCTTCCATTGTTGGTGACCTTTGTTTTGTTATCACATTTACTCCTTTCGCAACATCAGCTTCCTTGATCTGTTCTTTCTTTGCCAGGATGGAAGTGATGGTAGATTTGTTTTCCCAAATATCCTGGCAAGTTCCAACACTCGCATACCACTCTCAAATTTTTCAGTCACTTCTCTCTTAAATTCCATCTTGTTTCTCACTTTCTTTACAACAGGAAACTTTACTAGGAACTTTCTTTGGGGCCATGCTTACTTATTTCGCAGTTGTACTTAATAAATAACAAAGAAAAACACTGATTTATAGAGAAATGTTTGGATGAATGAGCAGGAGTTTCCTCACTCAGCCAGCGACACAGTTACACTGACTCAGGAACGTGCGAGAGTTGTCGGCCAATAAGCATCCAATACAGCCGATAAGCGAAATAACGGCCGATAACCAGAAGCCAAAAACCCGGCCAATAAGTTTGTTGGCCGATAAGCAGAACGGCCAATAACCGAGGTTCAGTGTAAAGGTAAAAGTGATGTTAAATGTTCATTTACCCATTTTATTAGTGCTTTATATTTATTTCTCATTGTTTTCTGTATGTAAAACTATAGTTATTCTCTATAAAATGTATTTTTTGTTAATATTTTTGGGTGTCTGGACCGGATTAATTGGATTTACATTATTTCTTATGAGAAATATTGCTTCAATTTTTGTCAAATTTGATTTTCGTCAGACTCTCTGGAACGAAAACCGAGGGTCCACTGTATTTTATTGGCTGAAGAGGCATTCGCCTATCATCTCAGAGAGACTAATATACAGTGGACCCCCGCATAACGATGGCATCACATAGCGATTAATCCGCATACCGCTTGCTTTAATCGCAAAAATTTTGCCTCACATACCGCTTAAAAACCCGCTTACCGATTTTCGTCCGAGACGCGTCCAATGTGCGGCCTGAGCCACGCTCACATGTTCCGCCGGTGGCATTGTTTACCAGCCAGCCTCCGCGGTAACATCCAAGCATACAATCGGAATATTTCGTATTATTACAGTGTTTTCGGTGCTTTTTCTGGAAAATATGTGACCATGGGCCCCAAGAAAGCTTCTAGTGCCAACCCTACAGCAATAAGGGTGAGAATTACAATAGAGATGAAGAAAAAGATCATTGATAAGTATGAAAGTGGAGTGCGTGTCTCCGAGCTGGCCAGGTTGTATAATAAACCCCAATCAACCATCGCTACTATTGGTGGTACAGCTGCTGCTGCTGCTGCACTGTCAGCTGCTGCTGCACTGTCAGCTGCTGCTGCTGCTGTAGCATCGTCTGCTGCTGCTGTAACATCGTCTGTTGCTGCTGTACCACTGTCAGCTGCTGCTGCTGCTGTAGCATCGTCTGCTGCTGCTGTAGCATCGTCTGCTGCTGCTGTAGCATCGTCTGTTGCTGCTGTACCACCGTCAGCTGCTGCTGCTGCTGTAGCATCGTCTGCTGCTGCTGTAACATCGTCTGTTGCTGCTGTAGCATCGTCTGTTGCTGCTGTACCACCGTCAGCTGCTGCTGCTGCTGTAGCATCGTCTGTTGCTGCTGTAGCATCGTCTGCTGCTGCTGTAGCATCGTCTGTTGCTGCTGTACCACCGTCAGCTGCTGCTGCTGCTGTAGCATCGTCTGCTGCTGCTGTAACATCGTCTGTTGCTGCTGTAGCATCGTCTGTTGCTGCTGTACCACCGTCAGCTGCTGCTGCTGCTGTAGCATCGTCTGCTGCTGCTGTAGCATCGTCTGCTGCTGCTGTAGCATCGTCTGTTGCTGCTGTACCACCGTCAGCTGCTGCTGCTGCTGCTGTAGCATCGTCTGCTGCTGCTGTAGCATCGTCTGTTGCTGCTGTACCACCGTCAGCTGCTGCTGCTGCTGCTGTAGCACCGTTGTTGGTGTGGCTTATTGAGAATACCAAGAAACAATTAACCCCAGAGGATTTGCCACCCAGGATAACCCAAAAAAGTCAGTGTCATCGAAGACTGTCTAACTTATTTCCATTGGGGTCCTTAATCTTGTCTCCCAGGATGCAACCCACACAAGTCGACTAACACCCAGGTGAACAGGGAAAAATGCCTGGAACTAGTGCTCATATTGGTGAATTTAAAGCCAGCAAAGGTTGGTTTGAGAGATTTAAGAATCGTAGTGGCATACACAGTGTGATAAGGCCTGTTCTGGAAGAAAATGCCAAACAGGACCTACAGTACTCAGTAGGAAAAGGCACTCCCAGGACACAGTGTCTCATCAGTCATTGCTGCATCTTCAATAAAGGTAAGTGTCATTTATTCTTCATTTAGTAGACTAGTACATGCACAATATATACTGTGCATGTACTACTCTACTATTGTGCATGTATCCTTCTCTTTGTGTGTGGGAAAATGTATATTTCATGTGGTAAAATTTTTTTTTTCATACTTTTGGGTGTCTTGCACGGATTAATTTGATTTCCATTATTTCTTATGGGGAAAATTCATTCGCATACCGATTATTTCGCATAACAATTACCCCTCTTGCACGGATTAAAATCGTTATGCGGGGGTCCACTGTATACATATATATATACAGAGTCTCCCCTACGTATGAACATTTGTGTTGCAAACTTTCAATAATATGAACAAGAAGGCCACTACCCAGACATTCTTAGACCGCTTCTTAAAGAGGGTGGACATAGGTAACTAGCTTTGCCAGGAGCCTAAATAAGTGCCATCAACATCAGATGCTACACCATTCAGGCCAACACCTCACCATCTATTTTAATAAATTTATATTACAGTACACCCTCAGTTGTTGAATTTAATTTGTTTCAGATGTTGATTCAACAACCAAAGCAATTTTTCCCATAAAGAATAAGGTAAATAGAGTTAATCTGTTCCAGACAACAAATGACAATACAGCCTCTTCTCACTTACCGACGGAGTTCTGTTCCTAAGATCAAGTCAGTAAACGAATTCATCGGTAATCGAGGAATCACCCCTTACTGATATGTACAAAGTATTTATAGGTCACAGCAATGTTTTAGACATGCTGGTGTATATATGAAACTTCTTGAAACATGGTGTTTATGACGAGTGTCGCTAAACTGCTGACAGGGTCAGCAGTGGAGTGACACAATGATAGTGCCCTGCTGCAGGGAGCCCTGGCTTTATTTGTTTACACTGTTACACACAAACATGTATGTCTGTTTGTCTATCTGTCTATCTGCCTATCTGTTTGTCTATCTATCTCTGCTTATCTTTCTGTCTGCCTGTGTCTCTTAGTTTGCCTGTGTGTCTGTCTTTCTGTCTGCTTGTGTGTCTGTCTTTCTGTCTGCCTGTGTGTCTCGGTCTTTCTATCTGCCTGTGTGCCTCGGTCTTTTTGTCTGCCTGTGTGTCTCGGTCTTTCTGTCTGCCCGTGTGTCTCGGTCTTTCTGTCTGCTTGTGTGTCTCAGTCTTTCTTTCTACTTGTGTGTGTCTGTCTTTCTGTCTGCCTGTGTGAGTCTGTCTTTCTGCCTGCCTGTGTGTGTGTGTGTCGTTCTGTCTGCCTATGGGTCTCGGTCTTTCTATCTACCTGTGTGTGTCTTTCTGTCTGCTTGTCTCTCAGTCTTAGAGAGTGGCTCGTAAACCAACAGGTATTACACATGATGCAGTAGTCACGTCTGATTCCTGATGAAGTGAAAATGCGTATTACTTGCCACTGAGTTGTCAGTCATGAATATTATGTCTTCTATCTTCAAGCACTGTATGGCACTTTGCCTGGAATATTCTATGACATTCAAGCATCCCAGAGTAATAAAATGCATATACAGTTCACTCATTACTTACCTTAAAATATTTGTAGCTTCAATCTAGGGTGAGATGAGTAGTATTTATTGCAAGAAATCAAGTGCGGTATGTATGGTAGCCAGCCAGGCCACCCCACCCACACATAATATTCTATGATATTTAACCCTTTCAGGGTTTCCGACGTCTTCCCTTCCGTCTTTCCTTCCGTGTCTTCCTTTGCAGATGACACCCGAATCTGCATGACAGTGTCTTCCATTGCAGACACTGCAAGGCTCCAGGCGGACATCAACCAAATCTTTCAGTGGGCTGCAGAAAACAATATGAAGTTCAACGATGAGAAATTTCAATTACTCAGATATGGTAAACACGAGGAAATTAAATCTTCATCAGAGTACAAAACAAATTCTGGCCACAAAATAGAGCGAAACACCAACGTCAAAGACCTGGGAGTGATCATGTCGGAGGATCTTACCTTCAAGGACCATAACATTGTATCAATCGCATCTGCTAGAAAAATGACAGGATGGATAATGAGAACCTTCAAAACTAGGGAGGCCAAGCCCATGATGACACTCTTCAGGTCACTTGTTCTATCTAGGCTGGAATATTGCTGCACACTAACAGCACCTTTCAAGGCAGGTGAAATTGCTGACCTAGAAAATGTACAGAGAACCTTCACGGCGCGCATAACGGAGATAAAACACCTCAATTACTGGGAGCGCTTGAGGTTCCTAAACCTGTATTCCCTGGAATGCAGGAGGGAGAGATACATGATTATATACACCTGGAAAATCCTAGAGGGACTAGTACCGAACTTGTACACGAAAATCACTCACTACGAAAGCAAAAGACTTGGCAGATGATGCACCATCCCCCCAATGAAAAGCAGGGGTGTCACTAGCACGTTAAGAGACCATACAATAAGTGTCAGGGGCCCGAGACTGTTCAACTGCCTCCCAGCATACATAAGGGGAATTACCAACAGACCCCTGGCAGTCTTCAAGCTGGCACTGGACAAGCACCTAAAGTCGGTTCCTGACCAGCCGGGCTGTGGCTCGTACGTTGGTTTGCGTGCAGCCAACAGCAACAGCCTGGTTGATCAGGCTCTGATCCACCAGGAGGCCTGGTCACAGACATGGCCGCAGGGGCGTTGACCCCCGGAACTCTCTCCAGGTAAACTCCAGGTACTAGTACGGCTTATGCACCAGGGTTTTTGATGTACAGTACTAGTACGCCTAAATTCTAGAGCTCTCAAATCTAGTGAGAGAAAGCCGGTAGGCCTACATATGAAAGAATGGGTCTATGTGGTCAGTGTGCGCAGTATAAAAAAAAATCCTGCAGCACACAGCGCGTAATGAGAAAAAAAAAACTTTGACCGTGTTTTTTGATTAAAACAGCATCTTTGCACTGTATTTTCATGGTGTCATTATGATCAGGAAAAGATTACCTTTCATGAGAAAAAATAATTTTTTTTTTTGAAATTTGGGCGACCCTGAGAACAAGTCTGGGAGAGGGCCTGGGGACCCTGAAAGGGTTAAGCATCCCAGAGCGATAAAATTCATATACAGTTCACTCATTACTTACCTTAAAATATTTGTAGTCTTAATGTAGGGTCAGGGGTGCATAAATGAGATAAAACGAATAAATGAGAGAGAGAGAGAGAGAATGAGTACATGTTATGTAAACAAACCAGGCAAACGCCAGTTTTGTAAACAAGCCAGGCATACACGTCTGGTTTGTGTGACTAATAAACAGAAAACTGAAGTCCTCTATCAGCCCTGAGTTTGGGAAAAGAAAACTAAATGAAAAGCAATATAGCAGGACTTAATACACAAAGATATTCTTAAACACTATTCATCATTTCTCACCAAAGTAATAAAGAAAGCCAAACAACTGTACTACTCCAGCAGATTCACTGACACAAGAGGAGATACAAAAAAGACCTGGAAAACACTCTCCCAGATTCTGGGCACCCACAAACTGAAAAAAAACAAGAATATTGTCCTAACTAAACCTAATGAAACACAACTGCATCCCAGCAATACAGCTAACAAGATAAACGACTTCTTCTCAACCATAGGATCTAATCTTGCCAGTAAAATCCCACGTACCAACGCCCATGCCGGGGACTACCTAGGTGGGAATTTCCCAAATTCCATCTATCTTGTACCAACTGAGCCCACCGAAGTCACCGAGATTATAAAGTCACTGAAAAATAACTCAGGGAATCTGTCTCATGTCCCACCATTATTGGACATGCGAGCGGCCCATGTCCTGTTGCATGTTATTTCATTACTTTTTAACAAGTCACTAGAAACTAGCACCTTCCCGAAACTACTCGAGACAGCAAGGTTTACACCAATACATAAAGGTGGTGACCCTAAAGATGTAAACAACTATAGGCCAATATCAAACTTACCATTGCTATCCAAAATCTTTGAGAAACTCGTGCACAGGAGACTATATTCATTTATAACGGCACAAAACATACTCAACCCCTGCCAATTTGGATTCAGGAAAAATAAAAGCACTAATGATGCAATTGTAAAGATGCTAGATCTGCTTTACACAGCATTGGAAAATAAGGAATATCCGCTAGGAATTTTTATTGACCTAAGAAAAGCTTTTGACACAGCAGACCATGGCATCCTACTCCACAAACTTGACCACTATGGTGTAAGAGGCTATGCACTTGCATATTTCAAATCCTACCTTACTAATAGGTATCAGTATGTCACCATTAAAGACACAGCATCATCAACATGGCCACTTGACACTGGAGTTCTGCAGGGAAGTGTCCTTGGACCCCTGCTCTTCCTCAATTACATCAAGATCTTCCAAACATATCTCAACACCTGAAACCCATTCTCTTTGCTGATGACACAACTTATGTCATCTCTCACCCTAATCTTGCCACCCTCAACACCACTGTTAACGAGGAGCTGCTCAAAATATCGACTTGGATGACAGTCAATAAAATTACACTTAACACTGACAAAACCTACTATATTATGTTTGGTAGCAGAGCAGGTGTTGCGCAACTTAACATTAAGATCGACAACACTCGTAATTGCCTGACATAATGAGGGCAAATTCCTAGGCCTATACCTTGATAACCTGAATTTCAGCACCTATATCCAACACATAACAAAAAAAGTATCCAAAACAGTTGGGATCCTCTCCAAGATACGATACTATGTGCTGTAAAATGCCCTTCTCACACAATACCATTCACTCATTTATCCATACCTCACCTATGCTATATGTGCTTGAGGATCAACTGCAGCAACACACCTAAAGCCAGTAATAACCCAACAAAAAGCCACAGTAAGAATAATCACTAAATCCCATCCCTGGCAACACACCCTCCCACTCTTCATAGATCTAAACTGTTCAGAACATTCACACTTACTACTATGTAATCTACATCTACAGGACCTTAAATTCCAATATTAACCTTGACCTAAAATGCTTTCTTGATAGTTGTGACATGACCCACAGGCATAACACCAGACACAAACATCTCTATGACATTCCCCGTGTCCGACTAAACCTTTACAAAAATTCAATGTAGTATGTCAAAGGCCCTAAAATCTGGAACACCCTACCTGAAAACTCTAGAACTGCAGACACATTCATCACCTTCAAAACTACCGTTAGAAAACATCTTATCTCCCTGATACACCCTGTCAACTAGCTACATAAAAACCACCTGGTGGTTCACACTTACACTCACTCACTCACCCATTTGACTAAGCACAGAAATACGAATCTTAATCTTAAAATAATGATTCCTAACTAGTCATAAGTTTGCCTGTGATACTCCAATATAGAAACTATGTACTGTGCCAAAGCAAAAGCATTCACATTGCTAAACTCACAAACTAGTATTTAGTCACTTAGTATTTAGTCAACTTACTCCATAATTTGTAATAATTTAGGGTTAAGAATTAATCTAAGTTTGCCCGAAATGCCTAGCCATGCTAGGTATCCTAGTGGCCCCCTCTGTAATTAGTATTTTATTACAGGTAAACCACACAATAACCAAAATCTGTAAACCCCGCATTGTAATCCTTATAGAGACTAAACTTGATTGATTGATTGATATCCTTGAGTCACTGTATACCTGACACTATATCTGAGTCACTAAGTACTGGTCAATATACACTTGAGTCATTGTATACCAGAGACACTGTAAAACAGTCACTATATACCAGTCACTGTATACCTGAGTCACTGCATACCTGAGTCACTGTATACCTGAGTCACTACATCCCTGGATCTTGCTATTGACATAAGATATTTTGTGCTTTTAGCACAAAAGATTGTGTTTAGCTATACAGTACTATTCTTTCATATACAGTAAGAAGTGTTAATTATCATTCAAGTTCATGATTTTGGTGCACACTGTAGCACTAAGAACTATCTTCATGACCATGTTCTAGATTTCTTTCAAGTTTGTTAAACAAAGTGTGTGGAAAGTTAGTTAAGTGTAAGGAATGGTAAGGTGCCCTGTGGCTCGGCTGGCAATGCTCTCACCTCACACACTGAGTGTCTGTGATTTAATTCCTAGTATGTGTGGAAACGCTGTGCGTGTTTCCTTACACCTGCTGTCCCTCTTCACCTAGTAATAAGTAGATACCTGGGTGTTTGTTGACTGGTGTGGATCGCATCCTGGGGACAAGACTGAAGGACCCCAATAGAAATAAGACAGTCAATCCTTGGTGACACACAGACTTTCTTGGGTTATGTTGGGTGGCTAACCTTCTAAGTTAAAAATCTGAGCAAACTGTATCTTATTTACCATACATGCCAGCATGCAAGTCAACCCAGCATACAAGTCGGCCCCTACAATTTTGAGGTGTTAATTCAGGTTTAGGATTATATTCACCCAGTAGATTACCCATCACCCCCTCAAAAAAAAAAAAAAAAACACCACTTCTATCCAACCATCAAGTCAGAGGATCTGAGTGGACTGACAAACTTATGTTTTTTTTTCATTAGCACATCAGCCGTTTCCCACCAAGGCAAGGTGGCCCGAAAAAGAAAAACTTTCATTATTCACTCCTGTTGGAACTTATTCGGTCCTAAGTTCCACAGGGTAAATAAGCCATATAAAGCCCCTAATTCCAGATAGACCGTCTGAGTTTTGCAGGCCTCACCTCTACCCAAAACATATACATACACCCCAGTTGGCGAAGGTGGTTGGAAGATATGTCTTAATTGATAGATTTACCCTTCAAGGAAGGTGTAGGTAGTTTAGATTGTTAGTAAACTAATATTAGGATTTTTGAGGCAACTGCAGATAATAATGTAGACCTAAGACCTTAATATAGGTAGGAATAGGCCTTTAATATAGGCAAACACTAGGCTATATTAGATAGAGAGAACTGACAGCCTCAAGTCTGAATGGCAAGGCACAGATCTTTGAGACGCCAATGCCTTCTTCTAAGATCAGACACCATCAGAATAACAAGTGCTGCGAACAGCAGGGCGGCACCCCCACGTGTCTACATATACTAGACCTGGTGAAGCCACCTCGAAGCACTGAAGATGCCCTCCTCAGTCAGGCCCATTACAGTAAGACAAGACTCTCTCTTTCTTTCTCAGTATTCAGGCCAGTTTCTGGGGGTAAATTGCGAGTGAGTTGAACTGTGGGTCTTTGTGCAGTCAGACGTCCGAAGACCAGTACGTACCGGCGTCCCCTTTCTAGTTAAAGCTTAGAAGCTAGTGTCACTTCCTGCTTAGTTATACAGTGGACCCCCGCATAACGATCACCTCCGAATGCGACAAATTATGTAAGTGTATTTATGTAAGTGCGTTTGCACGTGTATGTTTGGGGGTCTGAAATGGACTAATCTACTTCACAATATTCCTTATGGGAACAAATTCAGTCAGTACTGGCACCTGAACATACTTCTGGAGTGAAAAAATATCGTTAACCGGGGGTTCACTGTACTAGGGGATACTCACCCTTTTGGAATCAGGAATTTCTGAGGTGCAGGCAGGTCACTAATACCGACTGAATACTGCAGGAATTGAGTTCCCGACTGCATGTGGTGATTGTAGGGGAATGTCCAGAGGGGCTAAGGCTTAGGGAGGTTGAAGACCGGGTGATATATCCTTCAACATCAAGTAAGTTAGTTCTCTATTCGTGCATGAAGGTTGGAATTCTTGCAGCATCAGTTATTTATGGAAATGTGTCCTATAAGCCACTTGTGAGGCTGAGGCACCAACCTCAGAGCTCAGTGTCAACAGGGCTTGCTAGGGTAGACAACTCACATGAAGGCAGTCCAGACAAATTTCCACAACTATACCACTTTCTTGCCAAAGGCACGCTTGCACTACAATTATAAAACAGCAACATTAACACCCCTCCTTCAGAGTGTAGGCACTGTACTTCCCATCCCCAGGACTCAAGTCCGGCCAACCAGTTTCCCTGAATCCCTTCACAAATGTTACCTTGCAACAGCAAGTCAAGTCCTAAAAACTATTTGACTCCATTTGCTCCTAACACACTCACGCATGCTTGCTGGAAGTCCAAGCCCCGTGCACACAAAACCTTCTTTGCCCCCCTCCTCAAACCTTTCCTAGGCTGACCCCTATGCTCTCCAAGCCATTCTCTGTCATTCCATCCTCTCTACATGTCCAAACCACCTCAATAACCCCTCCTCAGCCCTCTGGATAATACTTTCAGTAGCCCTGCACCTCCTCCTAATTTTCAAACTATGGATTCTCTGCATTATATTCACATTACACACTGCCCTCAGACATGACATCTTCACTGCCTCCAGCCTACTCCTTGTTGCAACCTTCACCACCCATGCCTCACACCCATATAAGAGCGTTGGTATTGTTATACCAAATTAGGAAATAGTGTATCTTTCATATTATATTTACATATTTTTGTCATAGTAAATATGAAGTCCTCAAATTATTGAGTCATAATTTTCGTTACATGACTTGTTCAAAATGCATAACATTTTTATCTGTGGAAAACCTAATAGCACGTCGGACCCAACATCCTGGACAGTTGTTATCCAGTTTGTGTTTACATTTGTAACAGGCCAGACTTCATACTCCTTGTATTTTAGGTATTACTTTTAATAAGACTTGATATTCTTTTTATTAAGAACAAATGTCCGGGAAACAAAAATAAAACATGTAAGAATAATAAATAATACTTGTAACTATGGTACAAGTTACATTACTAGCACGATAGCATCACTAGGACAGTGGCGTTACTTCCCTTCTTTCGTAACATACTGAGGCTTATTTTTGGAGTTTTTTACACTTAAAAAGTTGACTTATATGCCAGCATATACAGGAGGGTTCCACTTAAACAGCAAGTTAGGTTCCTGGCTACTGGTGTAAAATCAAAACTACTGTAAAGTGAATCACAGCTTTTTTTCACTTTCACTTGATAACATTTTTACACCATTATATATTAAGTGAGCAATAGAGCTAAGCCTAAAAAAATGCATTTATAGTACACACATCACTTAAAATATTTTCGTCCTTAGCCTGTAGTGAGTAGTGAATATATTTATTGTAGTAAGTCTGAATAAATGAAGGAATGGATATAAGTGAAAATGCTGCATTACCAAAGTGCTGTAAAGCAGGGCCCTCCTATACTGTAGTTGTTTGTTCATTTATTTATCACAATTTTATTACACTGCAGATATTATTACATTGCAGATATTATTACATTGCAGATGACACTACATACGTCTTCTCTCACCCGAGCCCAGTTACGCTAGCCAATACTGTAAATACCGAATTACAGAAAATATCTACCTGGATGAGTACTAACAAACTTACTCTAAACATTGACAAAACCTACTTCATTCAGTTTGGTAACAGAGCTACAGATGTCCCTCTTAACATAATGATAAATGGATCACCTATCACAAAACTCACAGAGGGAAAATTCTTAGGAATCCACCTTGATAATAGACTCAAATTTCAAACACACATACAACAAATTTCCAAAAAAATTTCCAAGACCGTAGGCATACTATCGAAGATACGGTACTATGTTCCACAGTCAGCCCTCCTGGCCCTATATCACTCACTTATTTACCCCTATCTCACCTATGGAATTTGTGCAAGGGGCTCAACAACAATAAACCATCTCAGACCATTAATTACCGAACAAAAAGCTGCAGTCAGAATGATAACAAATTCCCACTACAGGCAGCACACTCCACCAATATTCAAAACTCTAAACCTACTCACCATACAAAACATCCATACTTATTACTGCACCTACTACATTCATAGAACACTTAACTCTGATATAAACCCTCCCCTCAAATGTCTCCTTACCAACCTCAACAGAACACATGACCATAACACAAGGCACTGATCACTCTTTGATGTTCCTCGTGTCCATCTCACGCTATGCAAAAACTCAATGCACATAAAAGGCCCTAAAATCTGGAATTCATTACCTGTAAATATAAAAGAAACACTGTCTGTTTATAAATTCAAGTCTCTTCTCAAAAATCACTTACTCACCCACAACTAAATAAATACTGAATAATTGTATCTCATAAATTGTATCTCATAAATGTTTCTCATTATTGTATCTCATAAATGTCTAACCTGTGACCCAATCAAACTTTTTTTTTTTTTGATACATTACCTAACAGAATACTCTATTCTACTGAATGCACATCAACACAGTAAATGACCATATGACCTGTCTTTGTAATACTCATTTGTGCTAAACTGTTATCTGTTTACAATAATGTTTTTACCACTGAATATATCATTGCTTAGTTAATCTTAAATTAATTTTAAGCCTGCCCATAATGCTCTGCATACAAGGGGCTTTGGCATGTTGCACTGTAATAACTGTATTCCTTTGTACTTCACTGTATCATGTTCAAATTAATAAATAAATACACTGTGCTTGTCTATAGAGGAACTTAAACCTGGTATTTTTTTTTGTTTTGTTTTTACTACACTACTCACTATCATTTCTCCTGACATGCTTGGGCCAAAGGATATTCAAAGATATTTCACTGAAGATACCGAAGTGATGGGTTCCCTATTACAATGTACATTAAAATTATTTACTCTTATCGGTTTACTTTTCGTACCAGAGTATGGCTTCTGTTTTCCTGAGGTGTAACGATTGTTGTCTACTAGCCATTTGTTGCAGGACTATAGTTCTAGTGATAGTACATTAGCCATATCTTGTGGGTCTTTACCTGAGACTAACAGAGCACTGTCATACAACAGAAGCTAACACTTGACACTGATGGACATGCCATTCACATAACATAAAAATAGTAATGAACCCAGAATACTACCTTGGGGAACCCCATATGATATCATCAGGGGTTCTGATTCTGTATTGCTGATCTTCACAATTTATTTCCTGATGCTCAGGTGGGACTTAACCCTTTGACTGTTTCAGGCCCCTCTGAAACTGTCATTTTTTTTTTTTTTTCGCCGGTATTCTCCCTCTATGTCGCCAAATATTCGAAAAAAAAAATTATTTTTCTTATGAAAATGTTAGGAATATTTTTGTGAGTGTTTTAAGCCTAAAAAAAAATTTTTGCCATCAGTACTTACCGAGATATAGAGCCGCAAAGTTTGCAGAAAGTGACGTGCGTACGGCAACAGCGGCGACTGCCACCCACCCGGTATTCTTTTATTTACTCTAATTCAAAGGTTTCTTGCATTTTTCAATATTTTTCTGTTCCAGGTAACTTATGTGGCCTGTGAGACCAATGTAAGGTGCATTCTTCAAATATACACTCATTGTTTACAACACAACAATAGAACAAACTTTATCACTATTAGTTTGTGTATACACTTTGTTTACACAAACAAACTATACAAAACAATGTTTATTACTATTGTTCCATAATATATATACATATGTACAGTCACTAAACATGTTCCTAGAACTGCTGCAGCTTGTGGAACTCTTTGAAACATGGGTATATGCAGAGTGGCACTTGACACTCCTCACACATAAAACGAGTGTCTCTGCGTGTTTGTGGGCGTTTTGTGGTATGCATACATACATAACACCTCTTCTGAGCATTTTTCTTGGCAGTAGTAGGAGGCAGTTGCATGGGGCAGTGATCACCAGGCCTGAAACGAGATGACGTGTGTTGGTAATTTCGTGGGCGCTGGTCTATTGCAGGTGTTGCTCCTTGGTACTTTGCAATTATTTGTCTGATTACTGACAAGCAAAATTCACCATATTTTGGTGCTTTGTTGGTCTTCAACTTGTATATGTTATAAGCATTCAGCATAGAGATATCAACAAGATGGAAAAAAAGTTTTATATACACTTATAACTCTTGCGTACACAGTCTGCAAACCCAATCTGCATGTCACATTTGTCCACTAAGCACATATTGAGGTTGTAGTCCATGACAGCTGCAGGCTTTAGAATGGGTTCATTGGTCTCTCTGCTGTGCCTGCCACTGTGTACCATTTCGTTTCGGTGAACTGATGTCAATAATGTGACATCACGTTTGTCATGCCACTGAAATGCCATGATGTCATTGGCAGCAAAGGCTTGCACCTCACCTCTGCGAGTGCCAGCGTCGAACCTTGGCATATGTTTACGATTACGACGCACTGTGCCACACATGTCTGTCAAGTTCGCTCGCAAGAAATCACTGAGTAAGGGGCTTGTGTACCAGTTATCAGTAAATAACTTATGCCCCTTACCAAGATATGGTTCCATCATTGTTCGAACCACATCACCAGAGATACCCAATAACTTCATGGTATCTCTCAAAGTATTACTGCCAGTGTACACAATGATATCCAAAACTAGACCACTTCTGCAATCACACAGTACAAATAGCTTTATACCAAAGCGTTTCCTCTTGCTTGGTATATACTGCTTGAATGAGAGTCTTCCTTTGAATAAAATCAAGGACTCATCAATAACAAGCTTCCTGAAGGGATAAAAATACATGCAGCACTTTTGTTTCAGGTACATAAACACATTTCTTATCTTATACAACCTGTCGCTTCTGTCAGGCCTGGTTTTGTCTGAAAAGTGTAACATACGTAACAGTATCAGGAAACGATTGACACCTATAATGTCACTAAAACCTGGAGTTGAAATCAGGTGTCTGTTGCCCAGTATGTGGTGACAGTGTGCTTATACACATGTGGCATAAGCATTATTGTGGCATAAAACAGGTACATCTCTGCCACAGTTGTCTCCTTCCACTTGTGTAGCCGTGATTTTGGTGAGAGAATTGTATATGCCATGGTGTAATCACAGTATGTGTTTGTTTCCCTGACAATGATGTCCATCAGGGGTTCATCGAAGAGTAACTCAAAGCAGTCCAGTTCACTGGCATTGTTCCCAAGTGGACATGATGGCTTTATTTCACTTTGTGTTTCATCAAAGTCATGGGGACTAGGAACAAACTCGTCACCATCCTGCCAATCCCAGATGCGGTCTGCTGGTGGGGTCTGGATATTGTACCGTGGTTGTGGTTGTGCAGGTTGTGGTTGTGCAGGTTGTGGGAGTGCAGGTTGTGGGAGTGTGGGGTCGGGTGAGGCTAATTGTTGTGCAGAGTCAGCAGCGTGGGTAGTAGCACGGCTCGCTGATGGTGCCACATGGGCCGTGCCACCCTCACTATCACCACCACTGCCTGCTCCCTCACTCACATTATTCATACCCATCGTTACAATATCGTCATCTTCACTATCAGGTCGTGGTGTAGGGCCACGGGATGTGCTCCCAGAGTTTCTCCTTCCCCTTGGAGCAACATATGAAACACTACCAGACCGCATGCTATGTTGTACATACTGCCGCTTCACTGGGAAATATTCACCCTCACTGTCACTAGAACTGCTTTCAATGACCTTGAAATCACTATCACTATCACTATCACATTCACTGCTATCATCTGGGTGTTGTACACGACCAAATAGTTTCCTCTTTCGTCCTGGTACAGGCGAACGTGAACGTGAACAAGCCGGCCCAGCACCAGAGGTGGAAGGTTGTGGGTCATCTGGGTTTTCATCACTAATTACGTTATCCTGGGCACTTTTTCCGGTAACACTCACTTCAAAACCCTGGAATTCACTGTCACTGACATTTTCATCGCTGTTAGAGCTATCACTTGGGAACAAAAGACCTCCAATCCGCCGAGGAGTGAGGAACTTCTTACCGAGAGGCATGGTGAAAATGGACTAACTAGATGGCGTTCCCACAATGCACCGCTGGGTCCCAGATTTTTTTCACAGGGTGCACACCGACCACTGAGACCCATTCTCTCTCATGTAGGCCTACCAGGCCTTTCCCGCTTGATTTGAAGCCGCTAGAATTTGTGCATATAAATACGTCAGAAACATTGGCTCGTAAGACGTATTTATACGTCATAAACAGTCAAAGGGTTAAACCAGCCTACAGAGCTTATGTCAATAGTTTGTAGTTTCTTACACAATATATTATGGTTAACTGGATTGAATGCCTTATGCAGGCCTAGGGTCAGCATACCAATGAGATTCCCATACGACATTTGAGTTCTCAGGTAGTCCATCAGATTAATTAGGGAGGTGTCGGTTGAGTAAGGTCTCCTGAAGCCTGACTGGTAACTATGGAGCATGTTTTTGTCATTAAAATACTTAACTACTTGACAATACACCATTCTCTAGAATTTTAGTCATCACACCAAGTATACTAACAACCTATAGTTGCTAATGCAAGACCTATTTTTCTTGAAGATAGGAGTAACTCTTGCCTCCTTGAACCCCTCTGGGTCAGTACTAGTGGTGATGGACAAATTTATTATGTGTAATGGGGACAGGCAATTGAGAAGCACCATCTTTTAGGAATTTGGCTGGGATGTTATCTGACAAATGCTTTTAGGTAAGTAAGTAAAAAGAAGTTTATTCGGTAACAAAAAATACATTTAATAAATATCTACATGCGTATGTGAAACCTAGGTAACCCAAAAAAGTCAGAGTGATTTTTTCCTTTGGGAGTTTTTTTAAAACCTTTTTTATTAAAATAAAGGTTAAATATTTTCTTATTTATTCTAAAATGAAGATAAATTATTTCTACAAAAAAAGACTATCACTCACGAGGGTTTAAGACATCAAAATCGAGGGTATTACTAGGAATAAGGTAAAATTTACATATTTTCTAAAAAATAAAAAAACATTCCCCCCTTTCTGTGCTACATTCATCAGACACCTTTTAGCACTTCTTGAATGGTTCATGTATGACTGGCTTTAAGGGGCGGGCAGTCTTTTTCCTTTTCCTTTATTGTGTACAATAAAGGTGTTGAAGCCGGCCAATGAGGGGGTTACACAATTTTGGCTCTCCCCCCTGTACTATGATTGTTTTGGTTCCCCAACCTTGACAAAATTGACAGAAAATATTCTGGACATTGTTTGTGAGCAATTTTATAAACTGATTTAGTTCAGTTGTTTTACCGTCTTCAACATTCAGGATACCCAATGCGAAATTTTCTTTTGGGCCCCTTTGCTCTTTTGGGCCCTAGCCCCAGGATGAATTTTTAGATTTTGTTTTGGGTGATTTGCAGTCTATCTTTCATTTTTTTTTGTAAAGGCGAGTACCATGAAAGAAAAGTTAATCCATATGGTTTGTAAAAGGGCTAGAATGGGGTTGCGACCCTCAGTAGGTAGACATTGTGTTGTCATACGGGAACTTCAGCTGGCTTTCGCTTTTTTTGAAAAAACTTTTCCCCTATCAATTTCCTGACTGCATGGGTCAAAGGGGTTTCCCCCAATCTTTACTGATAAAACCCAAAAGTGAGGGGCTCCCCATTACAAGGGCCTTTAAAAATTATTTCCCCTTTCAGTTTTTTGTGAAAAGGGAAATGGCTTCGTTTTCCCCCCAGGTGTATGATATTTGTGACTAACCTTTTTGCTGCAGGACTCCTTTCCCGTTTTTAAACTTAGCTATATCTTGTGGTCTTTATGACACTAAAGAGCAATTCTCAGCTACAGTAGGATTTTCACTTGAACGGGATAGGATGTCATTTACAAAACTAAGAAAAAAGGGACCGAAACACCTTGGAAAACTCCCCATCATGGGCAGGGTTCTGTTTCCCGTTTTTTGTTTTTTGACAATTTGTCCCTTTTGCTAGGTGGACAAAACCCATTAAAATTTAACCGTAGCTTGAAGTTTCATACATAAATATTGTGGTTGACAGTACAAAGGCCTTTTGCAGGTCAAAGGGTTACCATCCTTTGAGGTTCCCCTTGACTTCATTTCTCAGGAAACCCTCAGATTAATTAGGGAGATGTGGGTTTTGGTAAGATTTCAAAAGCCGATTGTGCTATGGAGAATGTTTTGTCATTAAGGTACAAAACTACTTGAGATACACCCCATTCTAGTTTTTTGGATATATAGAATACAAACAGGCCTATATTGCTTAACCCGACCTCTTTTTTTTCTTGAAGATGGGAGTAATTTGGGCCCCCTTTGCCCCACCCGGGTTGGTTTAGTGTGTTTGAAGATTTTTAGTGAGCAATAGGGATTGACGTTAGAAGCACCATCTTTTAGGAATTAGGGGATGTTATGGGGCCCAGTGCTCTTATTGGGCTTCCCTGCTTAGTTTTTTTTGAATAAAATCAGAGATACATTTCTAGTTGACAACTGTTTGGGGTCCCCCCTTTATGAATAGTATGTTTGAAACTTATCAGAATCTGTTTTAAAAGGGTATTTGATGCAGCGGGTATTTTATTTACTAGTGGATGAAACAATGTGTAAAAGGGAATTAAGCAATTTCCCCCCCCTTAGATCTTGTGGCATCCCTTCTTTATCGAAGTGAGTACATGTTAGACCTATTATGGTTATGGCTATCCCCCATTTTTTTTTAGTTTTTGCCAAGTTTCTGCATTTTATGTTTTAACTTTTCTTTTTGAGCAATAGTGCTTTGCTTTGCTCCTTTTAAGCTTGCACCTTTTTCCCTCACCCTTTTGGGAAATTTCATTTAGTGGCAATATCCTGTCTGTTTATTAAAAATCTTTTACCGCGGGTCCTGAATTTCATATTATCTAATACCAGTAGTCATCCGGGGTTCATTTTCTTCATTTAATCCACCTCTTAATGGTGCAATATTATCAAGATGGTATAAACATTGTTTTAAATTTTCCCCGGGCATATTTACGCCCATGAAACTTGTTACTCGTCCAGTCAAAATTTGTGTACCCTTTTCCCATTGTTTCTTTCTGTAGTTTTCTATTTTGACCTCATTTTTTTTTCTGTGAGGCCTATCCTATCCCTAGTGTTTTTCCCCTAGTGCAGTAAATGAGAAATGATCATAAGGCCTGTGGTAAGGCGCCTGACTGATAATGTTTCAGAGCGGTTACAAAGTATTGGCAATTAGGGGGGCCCGGAACGTGGACCGGGGGTTGGTGTTTAATTATTTTGAGTTAACTATTTAAACCTAGAATTTGTTTAAAACCCTTTTTGAAAGCCCTTTATTTATAACAAAAAAGGACAATACCGTGACGGAAACATACAAAAATTAACCCAAAATAAAAGAGGAAGTTATGACGAGTTTGGGTCGGCTTGGCCCTTGACAGTCAACTGTGACTTTTCAAGGGTCCAAGCCGGCCCAAAAACGTGTCGTAAGCTTCTCTCTTTTATGTGCGGGTTATTTGTGTATAGCCCTTTATTTTTCTGCTGAAAACAGATATTAAGTCCCCCAGTATTATTGTTCAAATTTTTTTTAAAGCCCGGAAAAAAACCTGGAAAAGTTTCTAAAAGGGTCCTGGGTAGGAGGGGGGTAACTAGTTCCTACTAAGAGGGGTTTGGGTCTTGGAAGCACACTTCAAACCATAGAACCCGTTTATTGTTTTTAAAAACAGGTCTTGGGTTGTAAGCAAGTCTTTCAAATGTAGGCACATACTCCACCCCCCTTTTTCTTTTCCTATTAATTTTAAAATTTGTAACCTTCATTTTGACCTGTGTCATCACCGTATCATCCACCAGGATTCAGATGGTTAAACTCCCCGGCCCAAATTTTTGTTATTTAGAACCAAATCCTGCCAATTTAGGAAAATGATCGGGTTTGACATAAAAAAAGTAAAGGCATTTTTTTCTTTAAAAAATTTACCCATCAATAATGGCAATGGGCATTTTATTTTTTTTTTTTTTTTTTTTTTTTTTTTTTTTATCACCCCCGGCCCGTTCCCCACCAAAAGGGCAGGGTGGCCCGAAAAAGAAAAATTTCCCCATCATTCCCCCCCCCATCACTTTTGCCAGAAGGGTGCTTTACACTACAGTTTTTAAACTGCAACTTTTAAACCCCCCCTTCAGAGTGCAGGCACTGTATTTCCCCACCCCAGGCTAAAGCCCGGCCTGGGGTTTCCCCTGAACCCCTTCATAAATGTTACTTTGCTCACACTCCAACAGCACGTCAAGTTTTAAAAAACCATTTTTTCCCCATTCACCCTATCAAACCGTACGCATGCCCGTGGAAATCCAACCCCTCCACAAAAACCCCTTTACCCCCTCCCCCAACCCTTCCTAGGCCCACCCCCACCCGCCCCTTTCCTTCCCCTACGACTGATACACTCTTGAAGTCATTCTGTTTCGCTCCATTTCTCTACTGTCCCAACCCCCCTCAACAAACCCCTTTCCCCGCCCCCCGGACAACATTTTTGGGAATCCCGACCTCCTCCTAACTTCCAAACTACGAATTTCGCTTATTTCCACCACACATTTCCCTCAGACTGACATCTCCATCCCCCCCCTTTTCCCCCCTGCAAACATCACCCCCCGCTTTACACCCCTATAAGACGTTGGAAAAAAATATTCATACATTCCCCCCTTTCCTCCCAAAGGGCAAAGTTCTTTTTCCCACAGATCCTAAGTGCACCCCTCACTTTTTTCCCTATCAATTTTATGATTCACCCATCTTTATAGACCCCTTGCTGACACGTCCACTCCCCAAATATCTGAATCTTTTACCTTCCATACTCCTCCCCCCAATTTATATTTAAACTTTCACACCTAATCTTTTTTTTTACCCCATAACCTACTCTTTCCCCGTATTCACCTTTAAATTTTTTCTTTTTCACACCCACCAAATTCTTTCCCCAAACTCTGCAACTTCTCTTCAAATCTCCAAGAGCACAGTGTCATCACAAAGACAGCTGTACAACTCCACTTTGTTGTATTCTTTATCTTTTAATCCCGCCTCTTGCCAAGACCCTGCATTTACTTCTCTTACAACCCCATCTTAAAAATATAAAAAACCCCGGGGCATCACCTCCCTTTTCTAAGGCCTACTTTACGGGAAAAAAATTTCCCCCTTTTCCCACATACTCTAATTAGCTCACACCTTTAAAAACTTTCAAGCTTTCAGTAACCAAACCCCTACAATACACTTGAACACGCCCCATTGCCCCCCTATCCATGTCATAGCCTTTTCAAAAACCCTAAAACCACAAAAACCTTTTAGCCTTTTTTAAATACGTTCACTTTTATTTTCACTGTAAACACCGGTCCACACACCCCTTCCCTTTCCAAAGCCCCTTGTTTTTTCCCTTCCCTTTTTCCCTCTTCCCTTTAAATTTTTTCAATAAAACTTTACCATCATTTACCAGGTACACTCAACGACTTATCCCCCCCATAAATTTTTTCACCCCTTTTATCCCCTTTGCCCTTTTTACAAAGAATATGCATGCCCCCTTTCCAATCCCAGGTACCTTACCTTCTTCCATACATTTTTAAATAATTGAAACCCAAACCCCTCAAAAAAAAATCCCCCCCCTGCTTTTAACATTTCTATCTTTATCCCCTCATCCCCGGCTGCCTTACCCCCTTTCTTTTCCTATGCCTCACGAAACTTCCCCCCCACCACAACTGGCTTTCCCACCCTACAAGATGTTATTCCTCCTTGCCCCCATACACAAATCACAGTTTCCCATCTTCATCAAAATTTAACAATTCCCCAAATATTCCCTTTCCTCTTTCCCCAAAACCTCTAACTTCCCCTTTAATAACTCTCCCCTCCTATTTTTAAAGAAAATCCTTTGTTTCTAGGTTTCTTTAAATTGTTAATCTCACTCCAAACTTTTTTTTATTTTCAACAAAATTTGTTTGGGTCATATGATTAAAATTACGTAAATCAAAGTCATCTTGCAAAAAGGGAACTGACCAAAGGATTTTTAACACAAAGTGAATTCTGGCACCAACTATAAATTTTACAACATCCATCATGCCCCACCCTTTCACTTTTAAAAAGGGGCCTTTTTGTTTTCTTTCGTATTTATACAGTGTATCCCTTTTTGGTGTTTTTGTAAAAATGGCTGTATGCTCCATTGACCTTATCATTTAAAAAAAGGGGTTAAGGTTTTCATTTTAGCTACTAACCGTCTTTCACCTTCATTATCTGTCTGTTTTGCCTCGCACAATGTTTTTAGCCGGATTAATTTGGGTATCACCCCTTAAGAGCGCTCGACAAAGTGTGTGCCATTTTTTTTGGGGATCGTGTTGCATACCTTTCGGGGAAGTGACATTTTCTTTTTTGAGGATGGCAACTGTTTGGGTTTTACTGTCCAGGGCGCTGTTACTCCCCTTACCTTTTCCCAGCCCCCCTAACTGATTTTTTTCTTCAGGAATTGGGAGAAGAAAGAAAATAACCCCTAGGCAGCCGTATCCCCCCAAGCCCGCTTTTTATCTTCGTCTTTTTTCTCATACAAAAAAATTTATTTCCTTTTTCCCGTCATATGACCCAGATCTACTTGCAATCACCACTGAATTACAATAAATTTTTTTCTTCAAAACCCCCTTTTACTGCTCACTTTTCCCCCTTAAATTCACAAACCCCTTACAGTTAAACCCCCTTTTTACACCTCCCCCTTCCCCCCCACTTCAAGTCCCCTTTCACCCATTAATTCTAACTCCTTTCCATTTTTGGGGGAAACCCAAAAAAGGGTTTTTTCAATGGTTTTATCCCTTCAAATCCCCCCCCAAATTCCCTTTTTTCGGGGGGTTTTGTCGGTTGCTGACTCCTGACCCGGTCTGCTGATCACCATTTTTAAAAAAAGAGGAAGTAAACCCCCCTACAAATGACTTTCCCCTTAGTTTTAGTATATTTGGCATTTTCTGCTATGGGTTCTTCATGACACTGGTCAGTGAAAATTTTGGTCAGTACTAAAAAATTAACCTTTTCTGTTTAACTATTCATCTTTCCACGCTGGCACTGAGGGGTCCCGCCTATATCCTTGGAGTTTTGTACTGTTGATTGACGATGTCCCTTGTTTTCCCCCTCGTTAGCACTGGTACGGGATATGATGGGGTACAGATATGATGCACTGTCATACGATAAAGTCAGTAAAAATAGAATTTCACTTCGCAGTTTTTTGTCTGGCAGTAGCTGGTGTTTGGATGCTGGTCAGCCATGTTTAAATGCTCAATTCTTTCCCTCTTTTGGCACTGAGGAAAAAAGTCCTACAGACCTGTCATTTCCTTGGAGTTTTGTTGATCAGGTTTTCTGCCATGTTGTCTTCCCATTGAATACTGGTGCAGTTGATATGGAGGTCAGTTATTTCATTGTAGTGGATTTAACTTAAGTTGTTTTTGCACAAAGTCATAAGACACACCTACCAACTGGCAACTAAAGAAACCACGGTACAGGTGGGGCTCGAACTCAAGGCAAGCGAGTCGTAAAACTCCAGGCCAGTGCATAACACACTGGGCCAGCTGGCTACAATAAGATTAGTAAGTTTCATTCAACTAGGTATATTTATACACCACAGGGAGGTTAGCATAGGCACCACTATGACCACAAATGCAAGTTTTTTACAGCTGAATCTCCTGCCAGTGTGGCTGTGATGAATTCTAGTTCAAGTTCAGACATAATGAGGGCAAATTCCTAGGCCTATACCTTGACAACAACCTGAATTTCAGCACCCATATCCAACACATAACCAAAAAAGTATCCAAAACGGTTGGCATCCTCTCCAAGATACGATACTACGTGCCGCAAACTGCCCTTCTCACACTATACCATTCACTTATATATCCATACCTCACCTATGCTATCTGTGCTTGGGGTTCAGCTGCAGCCACACACCTGAAGCCAATAATAACCCAACAAAAAGCCGCAGTAAGAATAATCACTAAATCCCATCCCTGGCAACACTCCCCCCCACTCTTCATAGATCTAAACTTACTCCCTGTTTAGTACATCCACACTTACTACTGTGCAATCTACATCTACAGGACCTTAAATTCCAATATTAACCTTGACCTAAAATGCTTTCTTGATAGTTGTGACAGAACCCACAGGCACAACACCAGACACAAACATCTCTATGACATTCCCCGTGTCCGACTAAACCTTTACAAAAATTCAATGTATGTCAAAGGCCCTAAAATCTGGAACACCCTACCTGAGAACTCTAGAACTGCAGACACATTCATCACCTTCAAAACTACCATCAGAAAACATCTTATCTCCCTGATACACCCTGTCAACTAATAATACGAATACCACCTGGTGGTTCACACACTCACTCACCCATTTGACCATAAACAGAAATATCAATCTCAACCTTAAAATAATGAATCTTAACTAGTCATAAGTTGGCCTGTGATACTCCAATACTGAAACTATGTACTGTGCCAAAACAAAAGCATTCACATTGCTAAACTCACAAACTAGTATTTAGTCACTTAGCCATAACACCAACTTACCTCATAATTTTGTAATATTTTAAACTTAAGATTTAATCTAAGTCTGCCCGAAATGCCTAGCCAAGCTAGGTGTTCTAGTGGTACACTCTGTAATTATTATTTTACTACATGTAAACCACACAATAACCAAATTCTGTAAACTCAGCATTGTAATCCTTTATTTATTTATTTATTTATTTATTTATTTAAATTTGAGCATACATACGAGGTACAAAAAAATACAGATAAGAGCAGCATGCCAAAGCCACTTATACTATGCATAGCATTTCGGGCTGGCTTAAAATTAACTAAGCAATGATGAAATCAGTGATAATACATTATTGTAAACAGATAACTATAAAGCACAAATGAGTATTACAAAGACAGGTCATATGGTTGCATGCATTGTTGTACATTCAGTCGTTATGTTAAGGGGACATCTTGCCTTTTAAACCAAACTAAATTGAAGTGGGTTTTGCCCCAATTTTTAGTAAAATTTTTTTAGTCCTCATCCCGGTTTGGGATATTTTCTGTTTTTGGGTTTTTAAGTATTGGCTAGCGTGACGGGGCTCGGGTGAGAGAAGACGTAGTAGTGCATCTGAAAAATAGGGGGGGGTTTTGAGAAATTTGCCAAGCTTTTGGAAAAGGTAAATTTATTTTAAAAGGGAGAAAGAAAAAGGGGGGCCAAGGACACTTCCCTGTGGGAAAACCACTGAAATTTGGTTTTGCGCAAAGAGTTTGGGGCCCCCAATTTCCCGTTCACATATTGGCTTCCTTTTTGCGAGGTATGCCCTTGGGGAAGTTAAAGGGAGTGCCCCTTATACCATAGTTTTCCCAATTTTACTTTGGAGCAAGTAAATGGAAAACGGATCAAAAGCTTTAAAGAAAAGCCCAATGAACCCCCCCGGGGGGAAACTTTTTTTTTTCCTCTATTCCCAGTGAAAAAATAAGGGTTTCAGCTTTTTAAAATAGCATCTTTAAGTTTTTTTAAATTAGGCCAAAAACCAAAATTGGGGCAGGGGTTGAGTATGTTTTGGAAAGATAAGGAAAGGGAGTAGATTCGTTATAAATTTAAATTTTTTTCAAGATTTTTGGGGGGGGGGTAAGTTGGGATTTTGGGCCTATATTTTATTCAACTCTGTTTGGTCCCTCCTTTGGGGTTTGGGGTAAACCCTTGCTATTTTGATTACTGTGGGAAGGGTTTTTAAAAATTCTATGGATTTTTTTTAAAGGGGGGGGCAAGGGGGGTGATGAGAAATTTTTGTGACATTTTTTGTATATAAAGGGTGGAAAGGTATTTAAATCTCCTGCCTTGTTTTTTAGTGCGTTGATAATAAGGGAGACTTCGTAAGGTTAGTCGGAGCTAGGAAAGTATGTGTTCGGGTAGTTGCCGGTGAGGTAGTCATTTGGTGAGGTATCTGAGCTTGGGATTTTATTGGCAAGGTTTTGTCCTATAGTGGAGAAGAAATCATTGAGTCTGTTTGCTGTTTCTGTTGGTGGGAGTTGGGGTTCATCTGATTTTGCTAATTTTATTTCGCTATTTCGTGATATCTTTTTTGTTCCCAGAATTTCTGATAGGGTTTCCAGGTCTTTTTTATATCACCTCGTAAGTTGGATAATCTGTTCTCATAACACATTTTTTTTGCCTTTCTTATCAGGCTGGTTAGGATTGACGAGTAACGTTTTGTTTGGTCTCTGGTTATGTGACCCATTCTGTACTGTTTTTCATATTGGTGTTTTGTATTTATGGATTTGAGAATGCTGGGTGTTAGCCAGGGACTGTTCAGTCTCTTAGCTGTCATCTGTTTAGTTTTTTTTGGGCAGTGCTTGTTATAGAGGTATTGGGTCTTTTTTAGAAAATTATTAATATATTCGTCAGTATCTGTATAGATTTCTAGCTCAGTGTGCCAATCAATGTTTGCTACTGCTGTTGTGAAGTTATTAATGGCTGCCTCATTGTGAAGTCTGAAGGTGACTTTAGTAGTGTCTTGGGGTATTTTACCAAGAGTTGTTATGAGGAAAGTCGGGTAGTGGTCTGTGGTATTATCTGTAATTATGCCTGATTTTAAAGGGGATATGGTGTTGGTCCAGATGTGGTCAAGTAGGGAAACACTAGTCTCTGTAACTCTTGTAGGTTTTGTTACTGTTGGTAGTAACATACAGTTACTCATTGTGTTTGTGAATTCAGTAACATGTGGGTCCTGGTCTTGCAGGAGATTTATATTGAAGTCACCTGAGAGTAGTAAGTGATCTTTGTTCATGCGTGCATCAGTTATCATACTTCCTAGGTTTTGACTAAATTGGCTAATGTTTGACTGTGGAACTCCTTATAGAGAATATACTTTGAAAGTCCCCTCAAAGTTGTCATCATGACTCAATTGGCAACTGTTTGGTTTTAGGCTAAGTTTATATGCTATATGCTAACTTTTAATGTTGTTACAGTTATAGGCTAAAATTTATATGCCGTAGGCTAACTTTTAAATAAGTTTATTCAGGTATAGGTACACATAAATACAGTTACATAAATTATCATACGTAGCACCATATGTTCAGATTACCTAGGATAACCCAAAAAAGTCAAAGTGACTTTTCCATTGGGGTCCTTTATGTTGCTATGGTTATGGGCTAATCAAGGGGGAAGCGCTAAACCCGGAGGATTATACAGCGCCTGGGGGGGGGGGGGTGGAAGGCTTAATTCAGGGAACTGGAGCACAGATCCAATTCCCTAAATCAAGAGCCTCTCACCAACATCAAGGAACCTTCCTTGAGGGGCGTAAACCCGTTAATGGTGAGATTAAATAAGTTGGGAGTATACTGTCACTTACCGTCTTGGTGAGATTCTTGCCAGAGTAATCCAGTAACAGACTCATAGTAACTCATCTCTCCCAAGATGATCACCACTGTAACAACCACACACTGCTTCCTATTGCCTAAGTGGAATATGTAGATGTATCTGTTGATTCTCTTGAAGTAAGAGTATTTTAGATCCTCCAAGAACTTTGTCGTCACTTGAGAGTTGATCTTGTCCTGTTCGTGTTGAGAGTTTATAGGGCCACAACAACAAGTGACGCCTCATGGTGTTCAGGGACTTTTATTTTGCCTATATATAGTCGAGATCCGGGAAGGGAACGGTGTCCCCTGGAAAGAGAAAAAGGAGCAATTGTTTTCAAATAAACGAAGTGGATCCCCGCCTTAAATCCGCGAGAGCCAGACGGCCATACTCAACCTGAGACAGTAACCGGCTTCCTCTAAAGCTGATGAAATTCATAGAGCGGAAGAGGAGGAACAAAGTATCTTGTCTCCAAACTGGCATAATATGAGGAGGACAAGTTTCCTGGGAGTGAATATGATTACCTCATCACTAGTGGTCAGGGCAAAGATAGTGTGTGAAGTGTGCACTCCATTAAGACCAACCGAGACTATAAACGTGGATGATGCAATAATCTTAAGTGGGTTTCACAAATAACCCGCACATAAAAGAGAGAAGCTTCTCTCTTTTATGTGCGGGTTATTTGTGTATCGTTCCAGTCACGGTATTGTGCCTTTTTGTTACTTAAGTGGGTTTGTTTGCGTCAGTTCTATGAATTACTACTTACTACAATATAAGACAGATTACTACAAAATACCTCAAGGAAGAATTGGTTTCGACGAAAAGAACTTCAACTGAACTTTACTGACGTAAAATGCAGTCAGTGCATCTATCATTATTCTATCATGCAGGAGGAGCAATGTCTATGGCGCTTCCAACAAAATAACCAGACTGAACATTAAAATGGTATATTATTATTATTATTATGATCAAGGGGAAGCGCTAAACCCGGAGGATTATACAGCGCCTGGGGGGGATGTGGAAGGCATTCAGGCTTAATTCGGGGAACTGGAGCACAGATCCAATTTCCTAAATCAAGAGCCCCTCACCAACATCAAGGACCCTTCCTTGAGGGGATTAAAATGGTATAAAATACCGACAGGTTGTTAGGTAAGACACATATGCAACAGTTAGGTATCTTTATTTCGAAACGTTTCGCCTACACAGTAGGCTTCTTTAGTCGAGTACAGAAAAGTTGATAGAAGCAGAAGAGACTTGAAGACGATGTAATCAGTCCATCACCCTTAAAGTTTTGAGGTGGTCAGTCCCTCAGTCTGGAGAAGAACATTGTTCCATAGATGGCAAGGGTTACACCAATATATAAAGGTGGTGACCCTACAGACGTAAACAACTATAGGCCAATATCTAACTTACCATTGCTATCCAAAATCTTTGAGAAACTCGTGCACAGGAGACTGTATTCATTTATAACGGCTCAAAACATACTCAACCCCTGCCAGTTTGGATTCAGGAAAAATAAAAGCACTAATGATGCAATCATAAAAATGCTAGATCTGCTTTACACAGCATTGGAAAATAAGGAATATCCACTAGGAATTTTTATTGACCTAAGAAAAGATTTTGACACAGTAAACCACGACATCCTACTCCACAAACTTGATCACTACGGTATAAGAGGCCATGCGCTTGCTTATTTCAAATCTTACATTACTAATAGGTATCAGTACGTCACCATTAAAGACACAGCATCAGCAACACGGCCACTTGATACTGGAGTTCCGCAGGGAAGTGTCCTTGGTCCCCTGCTCTTCCTCATATACATCAATGACCTTCCAACGTATCCCAACACCTGAAAACCCATTCTCTTTGCTGATGACACGACTTATGTCATCTCTCACCCTAATCTTGCCACCCTCAACACCATTGTGAATGAGGAGCTGATTAAAATATCGACTTGGATGACAGCCAATAAAACTTACGCTTAACACTGACAAAACCTGCTATATTATGTTTGGTAGCAGAGCAGGAGATGCACAAATTAACATTAAGATTGACAACACTCTAATTACCAGAAATAATGGGGAAAATTCCTAGGCTTATACCTTGACAACAACCTGAATTTCAGCACACCATATCCAGCATATAGCCAAAAAAGTATCCAAAACGGTTGGGATCCTCTCCAAGATACGATACTACGTGCCGCAAAATGCCCTTCTCACACTATACCACTCACTTATTTATCCATACCTCACCTATGCTATTTGTCCTTGGGGATCAACTGCAGCAACCACACCTAAAGCCAATAATAACCCAACAAAAAGCTGCAGTAAGAATAATCACTAAATCCATCCCTGGCAAACACACCCCCCACTCTTCATAGATCTAAACTTACTCCCAGTTCAGTACATCCACACTTACTACTGTGCAATCTATATCTACAGGGCCTTAAACTCTAATATCAACCTTGACCTAAAACGCTTTCTTAATAGTTGTGACAGAACCCACAGGCATAACACCAGACACAAACATCTCTACGACATTCCCCGTGTCCGACTAAACCTTTACAAAAATTCAATGTATGTCAAAGGCCCTAAAATCTGGAATACCCTACCTGAGAACTCTAGAACTGCAGACACATTCATCACCTTCAAAACTACCATTAGAAAACATCTTATCTCCCTGATACACCCCGTCAACTAACTACACGAATACCACCTGGTGGTTCACACTTATACTCGCTCACTCATTTGACCATAAACAGAAATATTAATCTCAGTCTTAAAATAATGAATCCTGTGATACTCCAATACTGAAACTATGTACTGTGCCAAAAACAAAAAGCATTCACATTGCTAAACTCACAAACTAGTATTTAGTCACTTAGCCATAATACCAACTTACCTCATAATTTGTAATATTTTACAATTAAGAATAAAACTAAGTATGCCCGAAATGCCTAGCCATGCTAAGCGTTCTAGTGGTACACTCTGTAATCACAATTTTACTACATGTAAACCAAACAATAACCAAATTTCTGTAAACTCAGCATTGTAATCCTTATAGAGAATAAACTTTGAATTTGAATTTGAATTTGAATTTGAATAGTCTGAAACAATATATAGCGCCAGGTGAGACGTAGGTCACTAGTAGAGGCAAGAACGTCCCAACATCTACGTTCTTGCCTCTACTAGTGACCTACGTCTCACCTCCTGGCGCTATATAAGGCTATATATCACTTCAACTCCATATTGTTTCAGACTATGGAACAATGCTCTTCTCCAGACTGAGGGACTGACCACCTCAAAACTTCAAGGGTAATGGACTGATTACATCGTCTTCAAGTCTCTTCTGCTTCTATCAACTTTTCTGTACTCGACTGAAGAAGCCTACTGTGTAGACGAAACGTTTCGAAATAAAGATACGTAACTGTTGCATATGTGTCTCACCTAACAAAATAACCAGACTCTTGGATGTCACTACTGCCCCGCTCCGGCTGGGTTATATCATTGGGAGGTTAATCACCCCCAGATACCTGGAGAGGGTTTCGGGGGCTAACGCCCCCACCGCGCGATCTGTGACCAGGCCTCATGGTGGATCAGGGCCTGATCAACCAGGCTTTTACTGTTGGCCGCACGCAACCGGACGTACGAACCACAGCCCGGCTGGTCAGGTACTGACTTTAGATGCCTGTCCAGCACCTTCTTGAAGACAGCCAGGGGCCTATTGGTAATGCCCCTTATGTATACTGGGAGGCAGCTGAACCGTCTTGGGCCCCTCACACTTACTGTGTTGTCTCTTATCGTGCTAGTGGCGCCCCTACTTTTCACTGAGGGGGTGTTGCATTGTCTGCCGAGTCTTTTGCTTTCGTGTGCAAGTTTGGTACTAATCCCTCTGAGATTTTCCAAGTGAATATAATCATGCATCTCTCTCGCCTGCGTTCTAGGGAGTACAGGTTGAGGAACTTTGAGCGTTCCCAGTAACTGAGGTGTTTTGTAGCAATTATGCGCGCCGTGAAGGTTCTCTGTACATTTTCTAGGTCAGCAATTTCACCTGTCTTGAAAGGTGCTGTTAGTGTGCAGCAATATTTCAGCCTAGATAGAACAAGCGAGTTGAAGAGTGTCATCATGGGCTTGGCATCCCGTTCTGAAGGTTCTGATCATCCATCCTGTCATTTTTTTCTAGCAGATGCGAGTGATATAATGTTGTGGTCGTTGGAAGTAAGATCCTCTGACATTATCATTCCCAGGTCTTTTACATTAGTTTTTCGCTCTATTGTGTGGTTGCAATTTGCTTATTATTACGATATAGTTTCAATTTCCTGACGTTTTCCATATCGGAGTATAGTTGAAATTTGTCATCACTGAACTTCATACTGTTTCCTGCTGTCCATTTAAAGATTTGATTGATGTCTGCCTGGAGTCTTACAGTGTCTTCAATGTAGGACACTGTCATGCAAATTCGGGTGTCATCTGCAAAGGAAGACACAGTGATGTGGTTTACATCCCTGTCTATGTCAGATATGAGGATGAGGAACAGGATGGGAGCGAGTACTATTCCTTGTGAAACATAGCTTTTCACAGTAGCCGCCTCAGACTTTACTGTTTACAACTACACTTTGTGTTCTATTTGTTACAAAATTATAGAGCCATCTACCAACTTTATCTGTTATTCCTTTATCACGCATTTTGTGCGCTATTACACCATGATCACACTTGTCAGTCTTTTGCTGAGTCTGTGTATACTGCATCTGTGTTTTATTTGTCTTCTAGAGCATCCAGGACTTTGTCATAGTGGTCCAGTAGTTGGGACAGGCAGAAGCGACCTGCTCTAAACCCATTTTGCCCTGGGTTGTGTAACTGATGGGTATCTAGATGAGTGGCAATCTTGCTTCTTAGAACCCTTTCAAAGATTTTTATAATTGGGATGTTAGCGCTATCGGTCTGTAGTTCTTTGCTATTGTTTTACTGCCCCCTTTGTGGAGCTGGGCTATGAGGGTTAGTAACCCAGCACAACCCAGTAGAGCACTGGCATCGGATTGTTTTAGTTCCACTGGGTCATTTAATCTTCCTCAGAAAAAGGCCCAAACCGGCTATATATTCAATGGTTATAATCATGACCATAATTTTCAAAGGGTGGACCGGTAAGCCAGTGGTAGGCCTCAGATGGCCAAAAACTCTAGCTGCGCGTCTTTATGACTACAGCCCACGCCAGGTAACTCTCATCCCATTTCCTGACAAACCACACCGGCTGACTAACACCTAGGTACCTACTTACTGCTAGACGAACAGGGACAGCACATGAAAGGAAACATGCCTAACGTTTTCACTCATGCCGGGGACTGAATCTCGGACACTCAGTGTGTGAGGCGAGAATGCTGCCAACCGAACCATGGGACACCATCTGAGTCACGGTATTAATCCAGTTCTCACAAGCAACGACAAAAACTATACAAATATATACATATACACAAGACATATAACTGTGTATTCTAAATTCTTCTCAAAAGTAAGAGAAACAATGGGAGAACGAGTCCAACAAGTAACTAACAGTGACAACAGAGATTACTGTACTAACACTGGAGTAACAACTCCCTGACCCTGACCTTCGCTCACAATCCTCAGCCTTTTCAGTGTTAAAACCTTCCTCACTATCACCCTAACACAAAACCCCCATACCTCTCTTATCCCCCACCCTCCATGTCCTCTCTCACCCTCCCCGTCCTCCCTCACCCACGTCTATAATTCTGGCTTTCCAGTGTAAGAACCATTCCCACAACTAGATGTATTTCGGCCGCTGCCCCATCCAAGAAAGATATTCTCAAAATATATAACCCGAGCCCCCTGTGCGTCAACGCTCGCAAAAGGAATAGTGCAGGGTGCCTCCATTTCTAATGCAGTTAAATATTAGCACTGGAGACAAAGCGAATCAAAAGAGGTACTTACAAGTTATCACATGGACACCAATACCGAATTTCTCCAACAAAACGGTAAATTAAGACATATACACCCTAAAAACTAATTAAAACCTCCCACTAGGAGACATCAACTTTGCAACCAAACTGAAAAGACATTCTCTTGTTATCTCAGAAAGATCAATATCCTAAAATATACTAGCGCATTAAGTTTAAAGCCGTTCAGAATTTACATTATCAATGTGGAAAATTACATTTATCTGTATGTAACTCATTATGTACATAACAGTAAATCATAACAAAGATAATTATTATTTATCAGCTACATAGACAAGTAGGAATTTGGGACACCTAGGTCGCAAAAATGTCCCCCTTCGATACCTACAACTGTCTTACCCACAAGTTGCTCTAGACCTATTGATTATAAATAAAAGATGCATCAACAAGAATTCTGGTAAATATATAAGTTTGTGGACTGTATATTAAATTAATAAAGGATTATATATATACACATATACATAACAGAAGGAAAATATCTTAATATCACTCACCAATTTGACTGGAGATTAAGGTGTATCATACTCAGAAAACCTCACTAACTAAATTTATGAAAATACTGGCCAGAATTATAACACATTATTATTATTATTATTATAATCAAGGGGGAAGCGCTAAACCCGGAGGATTATACAGCGCCTGGGGGGGGATGTGGAAGGTATTCAGGCTTAATTCGGGGAACTGGAGCACAGATCCAATTCCCTAAATCAAGAGCCCCTCACCAACATCAAGGAACCTTCCTTGAGGGGAATTATAACACAGATCTAGATAGCTTATCTGAGGTTCCTGGAGTTATCTTGTCCAGTCGTCTGATATCTCAAGATATGCAGGAATGCACATCCAACAATTTCGCCTCCTATTTCAGAGGTGTCAGCCCAATTTTAACCTCTAGATCACGAAAATTCTTCTCTTTATTCACTAACGTTCGTGTTGACCAGCTCAAACATGGCGAGTCTCTTCTGCACAGGCGCAGCTTCCCATTTTTTATAACATAATTTTTATTAAATACAGTATGGCCATCTATATACATATAACTACTGTATTTCTGGAAAATATATGCAGTATTTTCCACAATCAAGTTACTACCACTAAAGAGTGAAGTCAATCTGATGAGGAACTGAATTTATTGCATGTAAGTCAGTATCTAAGTATTCCCAGTTTTTTTCCACGAAAAACAGGCAATTGGGACCTACAGAATCCAAAATCAATCCAAACTTGTCTCTATATAAGACTGACCAACGTTTAAGGTTTAAATAGGTATGCATATAAGCAATTAAGTACATTTCATTAAAACTTTAGTACAAAATATACATTTTTTTGTACAATGGTCATGCGGGCACACAGATGCTATGTGCACTTAAAAGTACATTATAAAGATACAAACTAAAATAACCCAATCAAGTAAAACTATGACTTAGTATTTCTTATTGGAAGAGACACTGTCCAATCTGATTAATAAATCCAATTTGAATAATAATGTGGAAAATATTTTAATTTTCCGAAACTATAGTGCCTAATAGGTGTTTAATGTGTCGATATGAGTCAAAAATGTATTTGACAATAGGATAGAACCAAGAGTTCCCTTTGCGCATGCGCGGATGTGCGGGGGTGGAGGTCGACTCGGGGCATGGGGGAGGCGGCAGTGTTTTGAATGTAGTGAGGAGGCTGGGAAAGCATGGAACCAGGAAATTGGCGTTCACGGCGGCCTAAGGATTAATATAGGCCTCATTTCATAATAGGAAGTGTCGTAACTGTTCCTGATGGAGAGTGAGGGAACGTGATTTACGGGACCACCGTAATAGAGTGGTAAAATGAGTGAATAAGGGTAGGACCGGTGGTGACTGGCGCGTCACCATGGACTGTATCCCGGGGAAAATTACCCTTGGTTTAATCATCACTCATCGGTCTCAGATCTTAATGGAGTGATCTCTAATGTGTATAATAATTATGAGACATTAAATCGTCTTGTGAACTGTAATGTAATTAATGATAATAACGCTAAGTTAAGAGAATGCGTGAAGTGAAATAAGTCGCCTTGCTCCGAGTGAACACGTTAGACCTCGTTGTTCCCGTGACGAGGAAAGTGAAGTTCATTGAGTCACGACTTCTAAACCGGGACAAACCAACGGATACCTCGTCCTGCTGGAATGAGAACCGTGTCGGTGTAGCAGGACATTGAAATGAGATGGTGAATGGAGGAAATAAGGAGTGTCAATCACCCACAGTTAAATAACCCTTCTAGTTATAGCAGACTGATACTGGCCAGTTAGGTATGTTGTAATTGGATAGGTTATGAGTGATCCAGCTACATCAAGTGACCACCAGAGAATATCTGGTAAGTGGAGAGATTATGTACAAGTGTTTTTCCTTGATGGATATATCCATGTGTAACCTACCCCCCCCCTTCATTCAGTTACACTAATATAATCTATACAGTCCACAATTAATTAGTAGCACCGTACTTGTGGGTGCTATCCAATCCATACTGGTCTCGGATAGATATGGATATGATTGTGAGGTCGAAGGGACCACCTGCCGTGACCAGGGGTGGTTAAGTTTTCTCACATGCCTACACGGGTTACAAGTATCTTTGGCAGGTTAAATCACCACCACCAGATGTAGACCAAACGAAATGTAAACTTTGCCAGATGGACTATTGTCACACCCTGCGTCATTATGTACTGGAGTGCGATAAAATTAATGAATTTAGAAACAACTCACTCAGAAGTGTTCAAGAAATGGCTAAGTATTTTATCCACAGTGGTATATTACAGACCATTCTGAAGAAATACCCTGACTTTGCTAGCTGTAAATAAAGCATTACCACATGTGTACTCACCTAGTTGAGGTTGCGGGGGTCGAGTCCGAGCTCCTGGCCCCGCCTCTTCACTGATCGATAATGGTCACTCTCCCTGAGCCGTGAGCTTTATCATACCTCTGCTTAAAGCTATGTATGGATCCTGCCTCCACTACATCGCTTCCCAAACTATTCCACTTACTGACTACTCTGTGGCTGAAGAAATACTTCCTAACATCCCTGTGATTCATCTGTGTCTTCAGCTTCCAACTGTGTGCATGTGTGCATGTGTGTGTGTGTGTGTGTTTGTGGTGTGTGTGTGTGTGTGTGTGTGTGTGTGTGTGTGTGTGTGTGTGTGTGTGTGTGTGTGTGTTTTTGTTTTGTGTGTGTGTTGTGTGTTTTGTGTGTGTGTGTGTGTGTGTGTGTGTGTGTGTGTGTGTGTGTGTATGTGTGTGTATTCACCTAGTTGAGATTGCAGGGGTCAAGTCCAAGCTCCTGTGTGTGTACTCACCTAATTGTACTCACCTAATTGTGGTTGCAGGGGTCGAGACTCAGCTCCTGGCCCCGCCTCTTCACTGATCGCTACTGGGTCCTCTCTCTCTCTGCTTCCTGTTTGTGTGTGTGTGTGTGTATATGAATTTGTATGTGTGTGTGTGTGTTGTGTGTGAGTGTGTGTGTGTGTGTGTGTGTGTGTGTGTGTGTGTGTGTGTGTGTGTGTGTGTGACTTAATCAATATTTTGCACCAATAACTCACTACAGTTGTGACCGGGTGTGGAAGTGTGAATTTACCTGGAGTTTACCTGGAGAGAGTTCCGGGGGTCAACGCCCCCGCGGCCCGGTCTGTGACCAGGCCTCCTGGTGGATCAGAGCCTGATCAACCAGGCTGTTTCTGCTGGCTGCACGCAAACCAATGTACGAGCCACAGCCCGGCTGATCCGGAACTGACTTTAGGTGCTTGTCCAGTGCCAGCTTGAAGACTGCCAGGGGTCTGTTGGTAATCCCCCTTATGTGTGCTGGGAGGCAGTTGAACAGTCTCGGGCCCCTGACACTTATTGTATGGTCTCTTAACGTGCTAGTGACACCCCTGCTTTTCATTGGGGGGATGGTGCATCGTCTGCCGAGTCTTTTGCTTTCGTAGTGAGTGATTTTCGTGTGCAAGTTCGGTACTAGTTCATGATTGTAGCCATGTATAAACGTAAGTAACCATTCTTACAGTATTCATTACCTTTGTAACTTGTGAGTTCATTACCTTGTACCTAGTTCAGCCATCAAAACTTTGGAGCCCGGTCCCTGGACCCATTGTGTACCTCTGTAATCTGTAAATACCTTTGTAACTTGTCATGATTGTGACTAGACCTACCTGGAGTTCATTACCTTTGTAAATTGTGAGTTCATTACCTTTGTAAATTGTGAATTCATTACCTCTGTAACTTGCTCAGCTATCAAAACTTTGAGGCCCAGTCCCTGGACCCATTATGTACCTCTGTAATCTTTTGACTACCGCCCACAGGATGGGTATGGGGTGCATAATAAACATATTAAACTTAAACTAAGTCTACACGGGGTGACTACGATAAACAATATGGTTGTCTCCCAATGAGATTACTTGTATGTATATAATGTTGAGGTACATACAGGTAATCACCCCTAGAAAATTTTCCACAAATAAAGCCGATTTGATTAATAAAACTGGCACATTAAAACTTTAACTAATTATCAATAAAACTGTTCACTCACTTATTAATAAAACTGTTCAATCAACTGCAGACTGGCAAAGTAGAAATTTAAAAAGCACAAATTCACAACACAGATGAACCTCTGAGACAAGATCCCAAAATTAAACATGCAAGGGACAGATAAAGAAATATTCAGTTCTGCAGAACAATAGAAAATGATACTCCAGCAATTAATCAAGTTGAAACAAGAGTAGAAACTAAGAATAGGATGACCTACAAAGAACTGAGACTTCATTGCAGAATTTCCAACACAAGGGAAGGATGCACATAAGGAAATATAAGAACTGACAACATTTGCGTTAGCATACCTTGCTAAAATGTAAGGTAATATTTTTGTAATATTTTTATAACCTATTTCATGTTTGCATAAATAAATTAATACCAGATATATAATGTAAATAGTTCATTACCACTGTCTGATTTTTTTTAGGTTCTCTACACATATGCTACTATGTATGATAAATTATGTAACTGTATTTGTGTATACCTGAATAAACTTACTAATCAAAACTTTGCGGCCCAGTTTCTGGACCCATTATGTGTGTCTGTAATCGTTTGACTACAGCCCACACAATGGGCATGAGTGCATATTAAAGATATTAAACTCAGTGATAACATGTGCACAATGTGTAACTGGTGCAGCAAACTGGTAGCACAATGCAATAAAATTCTGGAAATCTACACATGGCTTAGGCTACACAAACCTTGAAACACAACTAAAACAGTACAGTAAACACAAAATAATAAAACACTACACAGTAGCACAATGAAAAGTTTATGTTACAGCAGCAAGATGATAAAAGCACCAGGAACAAGCAGCTCCCGGCAGACCTCATGAGAGGACACCATTTACCTTTCGCACTAATTTCACGAAAAATGCCCGCACAAGAACACTGCCATCAGTTTGTGCTGTTCCTGTGGACAAACAGTAAGTGGATTTTACTGGTGGCACGGTAGTGAATGATACAGGTTGGTCCTCGCTGGTTTATTCCGGCGATAACATGAGACCTAGCGCCACATGCTCGTACCATTTTGCTTCCAGATTTGAACTGCCAGTCTAATGGTCTGATCCTGGCGCTAGGAGTGCGGCTTAAAGGCTATGAGTCAGATCTGTGGTGACCATGGGTCAAGTCTGTGACCCCAAAGCCGTGGGAACGCAACAGTTAGTGAGTGTACACTTATATACAAATGACACTAAAAGGGTCATCAACTAACAAGACCCCAAGTCAAGGGACACTTTCATGTTTCTTAACGAACACAACACCACCACAAAAGTGCGAGATACTTCATAGTGGTCAAGATATCCTTCACAACAAATCTCATCAGTCCCCACTTTTTCACAGTACTCACCTAATTGTGGTTGCAGGGGTCGAGACTCAGCTCCTGGCCACTAGAGAATGTTTTAGGAGTAAGCAACTAGCATAGGTATGAGAGCGAAATAACTGAGTATACATGGCACTGCTTATGTGACATTACTTGGGGTCAGGTTGAGGCAGGGATGGATGTGGGTTGTGGATGTGGTTTAGTGGGGATGGAGGTCCAGTGGAGGCTGTGGTCCAGGTTAATAAACTGGAAAAGGAGTAAGATATCCAAAAACAAGTTGTGGTAGTAGTAAAAATGCGATAAAATTGATTCATATGAAACTAAACACCAACATGGGTTCAAGGACGGCAAATAAGTGTTTACTTAACCTAATTCGAAGTCCGATTTTTGTTTCTTTCATGCAGTAAACAGATAATGCAGTTTACATGTAATAAAATAGTTAGGCACATAGGAAAGTAACTAGTATGCAATGCATTTAGGTTAAGACGACGAAAGTAAGGCAGTGATAGTGAAATGCTTGCGTTGTTCTTAAATGTCGGTAACGGACCTAGAGAGAAATTCCTTCATGTCACTGTTTATTGACCATGTGAAAAAAGACGAGCATTAAGATGCTGAAAGACTTACACAAGCCCCGGTAATGGTAGCAAAAAACAATTCCTGTCTTCAGTTCCTTCACATATAGCCTATCGAAGATGGCGGTATGTACACGGTCTCTCTCTTACCGTCTCGGTGGTAACTATAGGGCTTTCAATATGCACAACTAAACGTCACCCATCTCTATGCAAATATTGTATCATAATGAAATAAATAATAATAATATCTTTATTTACTACAAGTACATGTACAAGGTATACAGACCATAGTTGACATCAATGATATACTACTATATAGAAAGCCGCTTGTTATGCTGAACATTTCGGGCAAATTAGGTCAGTTTTGTCCCAGGATGCTACCCGCACCAGTCGACTAACACCCAGGTATCCATTTTACTGATGGGTGAACATAGACAACAGGAGTAAAGAGACGCGCCCAATGTTTCTACCTTCGCTGGGAATCGAAAATTGACAGACAGAGAAGCCGCCCAGCCACCGTGGAGAGAAGACGTCGTCGTTCCTGCTCTTTAGTTATCCTGAGTAATTCTCGAGCTGAGCAACTCTGAACACTGTTACTCGAGATTTTTCTTGGGTTATCCTGAGTAGTTCTTGACCAGAGCTGAGAGGAAACTTGCTTGCAGTCACTTCGAGCCCCATCCCATCAAGAGGGTAAGGTGGTGACTTGCTTGTTCACCCCTCTCCCCCATCCCCCCATCCTTCCCCATCCTCCCCTCACCCAAACATCTACACTGGCCCACACACTAACACACTACATACATTGCTATCCTTCTGACTTTCCTATCTTCTTTTTCGGCAACTTCGCTTTGGCGAGTTAACACAAGGCATTTTGACCATCCGGTAGCCCGTGTGGTTTTTTAAAATCCGGCTGATCTTTGCCTTGGGCCCTTTCCCCCTCACCACTCGAGGGTAGGCTATCTTAGGGGCTGACCTTCATAAGTCAGCTGAAATAGGATGTTAGACTAACACTAATGAAAGACCCTTTTTGTTAAAGTAACTTATGTGCCAGATGTACCTTCCTGGACATCATGGCGCGGATAAGAGTAAGATTACGGGTTGATGACAACCAAAAGACGAGGAAAGAAATTCTAGCATGCATTTGCTCAAATTCAACTGTTGCTCCAGTGGATGTTTTTACAACTCTATTCTCAAGAAGAGTTACTTAAACTACTTAGCAGGACGTCCTGGACAAATTGAAGACTATCCACTCAATTACACCTGAAAGCTATCAAGCTCAGCGAACTGTTTGTTGCCAGAATTAACAGCATCATGAGAGATAGCACAGTGAATGAACTTCTTGCTGACTTTAATGCAGAGAATTCAGAATTTCATGCTGTCCAAGCACATAAATTCTCTGAACCTGGCAGCAACCAGGAAACATTAAAGTTAATACTTGAGACACCTGAAGAAGCCAAACTAGTGTGTCAAAATGGCTTCAAATGTTTTGGCACCAGATGTACACCTGACCAAATCTCTCTTGAGCGGTTTGTCAGTGTTACACAATGTTACAAATGTTACGCATTTGGTCATACTACCAACAAATGCAGTACCCAAGCACTGATTTGCAGCATATGCTCTGGGCAACATTCCTTTAAAGTTTGTAATAAAAAAACTAAACCCAAGTGTGTCCTCTGCAATGGAAAACATCATGCTGTTTCTGCTATCTCTCCCGAGAGGAAAAAGGAAATGCAGAAAATTCTAGAAGCTAAGAAACTGTCCAATTCTTAGAACACTCCCGAGGCACCTCCAACAATGTCCCAAACTTCCTTCCCAGCTTTGCCTGGATCTAGTGGGACTCCTCAGGTCTCTTCCACTGGTTCCAATGTTTGGAATTCTGCCCCTCTTGGAGTGCCCCAATCTAACCCTCACCTACAACATACACAAACGCAACAACAAGGTTCAGTCTCATCTCCCATGTCTCAGGTATCCTCAGCCGGGGATATGACGAGAGCGCAACTAATGTATATGATGGCCAAAGACAGCAGGTGGTGACATTCAACTCTGCTCTAAGATTTTAAATTTGTTAATGGCTGATATGATCACTCCCATTACTATCCCAGATAATGTTAAAGTTATTATGGCCCAGCCTTCTCGTAACAGGAAGTATGTACCCTACTCTACTTCTACAAATAAGCCTAAGTCATCCCTTGTTCAGGGATCACCCGCCTCGCATACCCAGGTTGTCAACTCCCCTCAACCAGAGGAGTCAATACCTAACCCTAATGATGCCCCAGAAATTGGTGCTTACTCTGCCGCTATTGTAGCTGATCCTGATGAACAGGAACTTTCCCAGGGTAATTCACCTGGCCTATCAAATTTTCCCTTGGAGCCTCCACAGTCTCCCATTAACTCTCACGAGCCTCTGCTTCCTGTAACTGGGAATATCATACCTCAGTTTTCTGATGATGACTCTAATGATTCTGTTAATATTACCAATTCTAGTGAAGATGGTGACACTTTTAATACACAAGCAACTACTCAGAACTTCCCTCCTCCCCTTGACGAGTCCAACAGGGAAAGTGTGTATACCAAACAAGATATTACTTGCAGGCGTTCAGACCGCAATACACGCGTGAAGTGCGAGAAATAATGGGGATTACAATTTTCCAACTTAATGTTCAACACTTCTTCAATAACCGTTACCTCCTTGAGGATGAACTACATAATTAGAATCCCGATGTTATACTCTTGAATGAGACAGCTGCAAGAGTTGATCAACATATTAAATTACGTGGTTACTCTACTGTGGAGAAATCGAGAGGACCCTATAGTGGTGTAGCCCAGGGCCGGATTAAGAAGTCTCCGGGCCCTAGGCTATTCAGATTGGCGGGGCCCCTTTGAGTTACGGGTAAGCGAAGCGACCCCTTCCAGCTTGGGGGTGGCCAACTAGTGATAGGAACTGGATATTTTCCCCCGAGACAACAATATATAGAGTCAATTCATCTACATAGGATATTAAGCAGAAATATTCCAACAATTCTAGCGGGAGATTTTAATGCTCATCACCCTGCCCTCTTTAACTGTGGAGTTGGTAATCCACTGGGTGACTTGAAAGGAAAACAACTATTTAATATCATGACAGCCAGAAACTTAGTCATTTCAAGGCCCACTCTTTAAATCGTATATTGATCCTCATCCAGGGACACCAGATATAGTCCTGACAAACAAAGACTGACCTCTTTCATTGTCGTATCTCTCCTGGTGGAAACGTAGGATCTGACCATATCCCTGTTTTAATACAACTACAAACATCTCCATTTAGAATACCTGTACCTCCTAAACCCAATCTCAACACCCTAGGATTTGACCCCTTCAGGGCATTTCTGGGTGACGATGAAATTGTGTCGTTGGAAAATCTACTTTCCACTGCAATTGACGACGCGATCAGGTCCCTTCACAATCGAATAATTGATGCTACTAATGCAACCTGTCAATTAGCTTCCACAAAGATCTACCAACAATATAAACCTACGAGGAAAATTAGAAAAGCTTTGAGAAATTATCAAACAGAATGTCGAAGGCATCTTCAAACACGACAACCACCAGTAGCTACATTGCACAGATTGAGGCAAGAATTAATTAACATGATTAGTCATCACAAACGTGAATTATGGAAACTGCTAGTTCTCTAAGCTAATCAGTATAAACGTGAGCCAGCAAAATTTTGGAGTAAGATCCGACAACTTTAAGGGGCAAAGCACAAGGCTCCTAACTACCTAATTCATACTTTCACTGATGATGATGAAGATGTTGAAATTAAACTTGATGATCCACAGGACCAGGCTAATTTGATGGGTGATGTATGGGAGAAAATTCTCTCTCACAATAACAGTCGTCAATTTAATAATAATCATTATCAGTTAGTAAATGAATGGAGAGATGAGAACGGTTGATAAAGAACAGCACAGTGCTTGCGAGGTGAGATTGTGATGGTTAGTAAGTTTATTTAGGCACAGGTACACATACCTGGAGTGGGTTTCTCCAGGTATGTGTACCTTTAATATAATAATATCTTTATTTACTACCAGTACATGTACAAGGTATACAGACCATAGCTGACATCAATGACATACTACTATACAGAAAGCCGCTTGTTATGCTGAGCATTTCCCGCAAATTAGGTCAGTTTTGTCCCATGATGCGACCCACACCAGTCCACTAACACCCAGGTACCCATTTTACTGATGGGTGAACATAAACAATCGAGGTAAGGAAACACGTCCTGACCAGCCGGGCTATGGTTGGTATGTTGGACTGCGTGCGGCTAGCAGTAACAGCCTGGTTGATCAGGCCCTGGTCCACTATGAGGCCTGGTCACAGACCGGGCCGCAGAGGCGTTGACCCCTGGAACTCTCTCCAGGTACACTCCAGGTATACCTTCGCCGGAAATCGAACCCCAGACCCTCACTGCGTGGAGCGAGAGCTTTCGCCACCAGGCAAACCAAAAAAGCGTCAGCGACTTATTTCCGCTGAACAAGGATTTATTATTATTATTATTATTATTATTATTATTATTATTATTATTATTATTATTATTATTATTATTAAGAGGGAGGAATAAGCTTGATTTTTCATTTAGGGATTTTAGTCAAGTCACAGGATTATATACCTCGACAGGTGTGTATTTCTCAGCGTTGTCTGCTGAGAGATTAAGCCGTGATTATCAAATGGTATACAATACAGACAGGTTGGTAGATAAGACACATAGGCAACATTTAGGCAGCTTTATTCCGAAACGTTTCGCCTACACAGTAGGCGATTACATCGTCTTCACATCTCTACTGCTCCCGCCTAGTTTCTGTACTCGACTGAAGAAGCCTACTGTGGTGGCGAAACGTTTCGGAATAAAGTTGCCTAGATTAAGCCGTGTTTTAGGTACTGTTCTTGTCTGGTGGTGAAAAGGCTACACTAGTGTAGTTATAGGCTTTAAACCCCATTACCCCCCTAAAAAAAAAAATATTGGGGGACCCGGTGGCCTGGTGGCTAAAGCTCCCGCTTCACACACGGAGTGCCCGGGTTCGATTCCCGGCGGGTGGAAACATTTCGACACGTTTCCTTACACCTGTTGTCCTGTTACCTAGCAGCAAATAGGTACCTGGGTGTTTGTCGACTGGTGTGGGTCGCATCCTGGGGCACAAGATTAAGGACCCCAATGGAAATAAGTTAGACAGTCCTCGATGACGCACTGACTTTCTTGGGTTATCCTGGGTGGCTAACCCTCCGGGGTTAAAAATTCGAACGAAATCTTATCTTATCTTATCTCTTATATATAGTTGCAACTTATTCTATAAGCCATACCTGGAGTTTACCTGGAGAGAGTTCCGGGGGTCAACGCCCCCCGCGGCCCGGTCTGTGACCAGGCCTCCTGGTGGATCAGAGCCTGATCAACCAGGCTGTTGCTGCTGGCTGCACGCAAACCAACGTACGAGCCACAGCCCGGCTGATCAGGAACTGATCATATGAGAGGTAGGACTTTTTATTTTAATGGAATATTACGGATTCGGTCATTTTGTATTATTCAATCATGTTAATTTTTTCAACATTATTGCTTTAGTCATGGTCCTTAACACCAATTTAATTATACTAATTAGTGTTTCACCACGACAAGGTCCTAGATGCACTAGAAGACAAAAAGAATGCAGATGTAATATATACAGACTTTGCAAAAGCCTTCGACAAGTGTGACCATGGCGTAATAGCGCACAAAATGCGTGCTAAAGGAATAACAGGAAAAGTCGGTCGATGGATCTATAATTTCCTCACTAACAGAACACAGAGAGTAGTAGTCAACAGAGTAAAGTCTGAGGCGGCTACGGTGAAAAGCTCTGTTCCACAAGGCACAGTAGTCGCTCCCATCTTGTTTCTCATCGTCATATGTGTGGCCCGGTGGCCTGGTGGCTAAAGCTCCCGCTTCACACACGGAGAGCCCGGGTTCGATTCCCGGCGGGTGGAAACATTTCGACACGTTTCCTTACACCTGTTGTCCTGTTCACCTAGCAGCAAATAGGTACCTGGGTGTTAGTCGGCTGGTGTGGGTCGCATCCTAGGGGACAAGATTAGGGACCCCAATGGAAATAAGTTAGACAGTCCTCGATGACGCACTGACTTTCTTGGGTTATCCTGGGTGGCTAACCCTCCGGGGTTAAAAATCCGAACGAAATCTTATCTTATCTTATATCCGACATAGATAAGGATGTCAGCCACAGCACCGTGTCTTCCTTTGCAGATGACACCCGAATCTGCATGACAGTGTCTTCCATTGCAGACACTGCAAGGCTCCAGGCGGACGTCAACCAAATCTTTCAATGAGCTGCAGAAAACAATATGAAGTTCAACGATGAGAAATTTCAATTACTCAGATATGGTAAACACGAGGAAATTAAAACTTCATCAGAGTACAAAACAAATTCTGGCCACAAAGTAGAGGGAAAAACCAACGTCAAAGACCTGGGAGTGATCATGTCGGAGGATCTCACCTTCAAGGACCATAACATTGTATCAATCGCATCTGCTAGAAAAATGACAGGATGGATAATGAGAACCTTCAAAACTAGGGAGGCCAAGCCCATGATGACACTCTTCAGGTCGCTTGTTCTATCGAGGCTGGAATATTGCTGCACCACACTGGCCGATTCCCACCACCATGCCTTGGTGGGAATCGGCCAGTGTGCTAATAAAAAAAAAGAAAAAAACTAACAGTACCTTTCAAGGCGGGTGAAATTGCTGACCTAGAAAATGTACAGAGAACCTTCACGGCGCGCATAACGGAGATAAAACACCTCAATTATTGGGAGCGCTTGAGGTTCCTAAACCTGTATTCCCTGGAATGCAGGCGGGAGAGATATATGATTATATACACCTGGAAAATCCTAGAGGGACTAGTACCGAACTTGCACACGAAAATCACTCACAACGAAAGCAAAAGACTTGGCAGACGATGCACCATCCCCCAGTGAAAAACAGGGGTGTCACTAGCACGTTAAGAGACAATACAATAAGTGTCAGGGGCCCGAGACTGTTCAACTGCCTCCCAGCATACATAAGGGGGATGACCAATAGACCCCTGGCTGTCTTCAAGCTGGCACTGGACAAGCACCTAAAGTCGGTACCTAACCAGCCGGGCTGTGACTCGTACGTTGGATTGCGTGCAGCCAGCAATAACAGCCTTGTTGATCAGGCTCTGATCCACCAGGCCTGGTCACAGACCGGGCCGCAGGGGCACTGACCCCCAGAACTCTCTCCAGGTATATGCACAAGGCTCATGATGCTGTTATAATTATACCTGACAAACTCTGGTAAATAAAGGAAATATTATACTGTGTTTAACCAGTGACTGGCGGCGACCACAGCACCTGTTCTATATACATACAATTATACAAGTGATGTAGCTATCCTCTCTATAATCTAGCAAAGTATAATGCTGCATATTTGAAGTTTATCGTTAGATACAGGGATAAGAAAGAGCCACTAGGATATAATGAAAGTATGTATTAAAAAAAAGTTAAACTTGACTAGGAAGCTTTCTTAAGTATCCATTTTGCCAGTTGTTAGTTTAATATGTTTATTATACACCCCATACCCATCCTGTGGGTGGTAGTCACACCATACCCATCCTGTGGGTGGTAGTCACACCATACCCATCCTGTGGGTGGTAGTCACACCATACCCATCCTGTGGGTGGTAGTCACTCCATACCCATCCTGTGGGTGGTAGTCACACCATACCCATCCTGTGGGTGGTAGTCACTCCATACCCATCCTGTGAGTGGTAGTCACACCATACCCATCCTGTGGGTGGTAGTCACACCATACCCATCCTGTGGGTGGTAGTCACACCATACCCATCCTGTGGGTGGTAGTCACACCATACCCATCCTGTGGGTGGTAGTCACCCCATACCCATCCTGTGGGTGGTAGTCACACCATACCCATCCTGTGGGTGGTAGTCACACCATACCCATCCTGTGGGTGGTAGTCACACCATACCCATCCTGTGGGTGGTAATCACACCATACCCATCCTGTGGGTGGTAGTCACACCATACCCATCCTGTGGGTGGTAGTCACACCATACCCATCCTGTGGGTGGTAGTCACACCATACCCATCCTGTGGGTGGTAGTCACACCATACCCATCCTGTGGTGGTAGTCACACCATACCCATCCTGTGGGTGGTAGTCACACCATACCCATCCTGTGGGTGGTAGTCACACCATACCCATCCTGTGGGTGGTAATCCACCATACCCATCCTGTGGGTGGTAGTCACACCATACCCATCCTGTGGGTGGTAGTCACACCATACCCATCCTGTGGTGGTAGTCACACCATACCCATCCTGTGGGTGGCAGTCACACCATACCCATCCTGTGGGTGGTAGTCACACCATACCATCCTGGGGGTTTGGTAGTCACACCTACCCATCCTGTGGATGGTATCACACCATACCCCATCCTGTGGGTGGTAGTCACCCCATACCATCAAGTGGGTGGTAGTCACACCATACCCATCCTGTGTGTGGAAAGTCACACCATAACCATCCTGTGGGTGGTAGTCACACCATACCCAAGCTGTGGGTGGTAGTCACACCATAACCCATCCTGTGGGTGGTAGTCACACCATACCCATCCTGTGGGTGGTAGTCACACCATACCCATCCTGTGGGTGGTAGTCACACCATACCCATCCTGTGGGCGGTAGTCACACCATACCCATCCTGTGGGCGGTAGTCACACCATACCCATCCTGTGGGCAGTAGTCACACCATACCCATCCTGTGGGCGGTAGTCACACCATACCCATCCTGTGGGCGGTAGTCAAAAGATTACAGAGGTACATAATGGGTCCAGGGACTGGACCCCAAAGTCTTGATAGCTGAGCAAGTTACAGAGGTAATGAACTCCAGGTAGATCTGGTCACAATCATGACAAGTTACAAAGGTATTTACAGATTACAGAGGTACATAATGGGTCCAGGGACTGGGCCCCCAAAGTTTTGATAGCTGAATTAGGTACCATTCTGCCAGTGTCTTTTGTTAGCAAATTTGTAGCTAGCATCTTCATTAGAAACAAAAAGGGGGTTTGTCTTAGCATACAGAGGAAATGTAACCCCAGCATACCGTGCCCTTGTGGAAAAGAGGCGGGTGTAAGTAAGTTTTTTCAGGTATACCAAAACACTTACACAGTTTATCATACAAAAAGCATATGTGAGAAAAACCGGGATAACCCAAAAAAGCCCAAAAAAATAATTTTTTCCTTTGGGTTTTGGGGGGGGTGTTGACCACCCCAAAAAAGGTAAAAGGCCCCAAAGTTTTCATTATCAGCCGTCGGGTTAAAAAATTTTTTTTTTTCGAAAAAATTTGTTAGCAAATATTTTTTATTTATTTTTTAACCCAGGACACATTTTGGGTTAAAAAATTTAAATTTTTGTGGCCGGGGCCCTTTGTAGCTTTACCGTCACGGGCGTACGATAGCAAAATGTTTTAAAAATTTTTTCCCTTTAAAATTAATAAATTGTGAAGTAAAAATTGACATCTTTTCTACCATAAGCCGTGTGTATATATGTTTCCCAAAAATCCCCAAAAATTAAGGTGAAAAAAATTTAGTTTTCAATTTTCCATTTATCTGATGTTTCCCAAAGAATTGATACGTATTTCATATTTAAAAGAAATTTCAGCTTATAATTTTTGATATTTCGCCTCTTAGTTTTGCATGCTCTTGTTTCATAGGCATAAAATCATTAGTAAAATGCATTTACCCCTAAAAATAAACACAGCCGGCCACCCCCCTGGGGAAGGTTGGGGAAAGATTTTTAAGGCAAAGTTGTGTTTGTTGGGTTTAAATAGTTTTTTTATGCCCCCTTTCCCACCCTGTGGTTTAGCCCAAAAGATTACAGGGTACTTAATGGGTCCAGGGACGGGCCCCCCCCAAAGTTTTGTAGCTGAACTAGTTACAAAGGTAATGAACTCCAGGAAGATCTGGTCAAAATTCATGAAAAGTTAAAAAGGGTTTTAAAGATTAAAAGGGTTACATAAGGGTCCGGGGGTGGACCCCCAAATTTTTTAAAATAGCGGGAATAGGTACAAAGGTAATAAACTCACAAAAAAAGTTAACCAAAACGGTAATAAACCCTCAAAATTAAACAAAGGTAATGAACCCTGTAAGTAAATTTATTTTATTTAGGGTTTTTTACAGGGCCTAAAAATCATGAAAAAATTATGGGGTAATAGCAATTCCCCACGCCCAAAACCCGGTCAAAACTGTAATGATTTTGGTGCAAAAAATTAAGTTGGGTCACAACACACACACACACGCGCGGTTTGGGGATCGGGGCAGGACTACAAAGAAAACCGGGGACAGTGGACACGTGGCCCAAAAAATTTGGCTTCTCGAATTCAACCCTCCCCAAAGCAAACTCATGATGTTTGGGGAAGGGCAAAAAAAGATCCCAGAAGAGTAAAGGCAGGGAACAAAGACTAACAAACCTCACTCAAACAGGGAAGGGGTCTTGGGGGGACCATAACACCGAGCCCGTCTCCCGGGGAAAACATCAACCCCGTTTAAAAGCTGAAACAAATTTGGGCGCCCCGGCAAACCCGACAATAGCGTTCTGTACCTTAATAAGGTCCCTTCAGAAAACAAAAACCCGTGTCGTTAGGCCCATACTGGGGTATGCAGCACCAGTTTTCAGGGCCCCACCTGGTTTAAACACGTCAAGAAGTTAGAGAAATACAAAAGGGTTTTCAACAAAACAAATTCCCGAGTCAGGGGAAAGTTTTAACAATGAAAGGGAGGGAAATCGGTTTTCCGGGCCTGGGGTTGTGTGTGTGTGGTGGGGTTTTGTTTGGGGTTGTATGAGATTTTTTACCCCCAAATTTTTGGTTGGGGGTCGAGTCTTTCTCCCCGGCCCGCCTTAAACTGGGTTTCTACTGGGTTTTCTCTTTCCCCGTTTCCCAAACTTTTCAAACCTCCTTAAAACTATGTAAGGTTCCCGCCTCCACTATCATTTCTAGGGTATTCCAATGCCTGACAACTAGAAGAAATTTTTCCTAACATCAGTATTTTTTTGTCGTTATCATGTCTCCCCTGACCCCCCTGTCCCCCAGTGGTTTTGTCAGGGCCCCTTTTCCCCTTTTCCTTTTTTATAGGACATTCCCCCCAGCTTTGGGAAAAAAACCCTTTTCGGAAAATTTTGGGACTTTTCCTAATTTTTTGACGTGCTTGATCAAGTGCGGGGTTTCCAAAAAAGGGGCGCATACTCCAGTATGGGCCTGACGGAACGGGGGTACCCTGTCTTGAAGATTCCTTATTTAAAGGGATCGGAACGTTTAAGGTTTGCCAGGGGCCCATAGCTGCAGGCCCGTTTTTTCTGGTTGTGTTGCTTCCCGGGGAATAACTCCCGGGTTATATCACCCCCAAAATCTTTCCTTAGCGAGGTTTGCGTCTTTTGGCCCCCTAGCCTATACTCCGTTCGGTCTTTTGGGGGCCCTTTCCCCCATCTTCCCTGACTTTGCATTTTGGGGGGGTTTAAAATTTTGAGAAGTCATTGCTGGCCAGGTATCCGTCTGTCCAGGTCCTTTGAAGCCCCCCCCTGATCCTCATTGATTTAATTCATATTTAAAACCCCACATCATCGCAAAAGGGGGCACTTCCGGTCCCAACCCTTCCCTCATGTCGTTCACATATACCAAAAATAGCATGGCCTAGGTTTTAGACAGCCTGTACTGTCCCCCACAGACGCCTAAGCCGTCCCGCCGCTTAGTTCATATTTGCGGCATTTAAAATGCGCCCTCTGTAGGCTTACCCCGGTCGGTGGGATGCTTTTGGGCCCCTTCGGTCTCACTTCCCGGGCCCACCTACTTGAGGGGGTAAAAGTGCTCCCCTCCCACGACTGGCTAACGGTCAATTTTCCCCCACATTGCCCCGTTGGTAAATCACTTTCCCATCCAATTAAAAGCCAAAATATCCCCGGCCCCCTCATTGCTACCTACGCAAATATCGGCACCAAACCGTTGTTAAAAAGTAAGTACAGTAAAAACCCTAAGGGCCGACCCCTTTTGGGGGCCCCCGTCCCCACAGGTGCCCCTGTGATACCTCATCCCTACCCTGATCGTTGTTGCCTCCCTGTCAGGTATTCTCTGATCCATTGCAGTGCCCTTCCTGTTATATGCGCCTGATCCTCTAGCTTCTGCACTAATCTCTTGTGAGGAACCGTGTCAAAGGCCTTCTTGCAGTCCAAGAAGATGCAATCAACCCACCTCTCTCTCTCTCTCTCTCTCTCTCTCTCTCTCTCTCTCTCTCTCTCTCTCTCTCTCTCTCTCTTGTGTGTGTGTGTGTGTGTGCGTGTGACTCAACAATCAATATCTGCACCAATAACTCATTACAGTTGTGACCGGGTGTGGAAGTGTGAATTGCTCATTACTCTATAATTTGTTCATGATTGTAGCCATGTATAAACGTAAGTAACCATTCTTACAGGATTCACTACCTTTGTAACTTGTGAGTTCATTACCTTTGTACCTAGTTCAGCTATCAAAACTTTGGGGGCCCAGTCCCTGGACCCAGTCACCGCGATCATAAAGTCACTTAAAAATAACTCGGGGAATCTGTCTCACGTCCCACCATTATTGTAGAAGCGAGCGGCCCATGTCCTTTCGCATGCTATTACATTACTTTTTAACAAGTCACTAGAAACTAGCACTTTCCCGACACTACTCAAGACAGCAAGCGTTACACCAATACATAAAGGTGGTGACCCTACAGACGTAAACAACTATAGGCCAATATCAGACTTACCATTGCTATCCAAAATCTTCGAGAAACTCGTGCACAGGAGACTGTATTCATTTATAACGTCACAAAACATACTCAACCCCTGCCAATTTGGATTCAGGAAAAATAAAAGCACTAATGATGCAATTATAAAAATGCTAGACCTGCTTTACACAGCATTGGAAAATAAGGAATATCCGCTAGGAATTTTTATTGACCTAAGAAAAGCTTTTGACACAGTAGACCACGGCATCCTTCTCCACAAACTTGACCACTATGGTATAAGAGGCCATGCGCTTGCATATTTTAAATCCTACCTTTCTAAAAAGGTATCAGTATGTCACCATTAAAGACACAGCCTCATCAATACGGCCACCTGATACTGGAGTTTCGCAGGGAAGTGTCCTTGGACCCTGCTCTTCCTCATTTACATCAATGATCTTCCAAACATATCCCAACACCTGAAACCATTCTCTTTGCTGACGACACGACTTATGTCATCTCCCACCCTAATCTTGCCACCCTCAGCACCATTGTAACGAGGATCTGCTCAAAATATCGACTTGGATTTACAGCCAATAAACTACACATTAACACTGGAAAGCAGGTAGGTGTTGCGCAACTTAACATTAAGATCGACAAACTCTAATTGCCAGCCAAATGAGGCAAATTCCTTGCCTAAACCTCGAAAACCATAGCGGGAATTTTTAAAATGCTCTCACCCTCCCTCTTTAACGGGGATTTTGGTAATCCATGGGTGATTTGAAAGGAAAAACAATTTTTAATATCTGCACCAGAAATTTAGTCTTTTAAAGGCCCCTTTTTAAAATCTATTTTTCCTCATCCAGGGACACCAGAATAGTCCTGACAAACAAAGACTGACCTCTTTCATTGTTATCTCCTGGTGGAAACGTAGGATCGACCATATCCCTGTTTTAATCAATACAAACTCCCCTTTTAAAAACCTGTACCCCCAAACCCTCTCAAACCCTGGATTTGCCCCCTTCGGGCTTTTGGGGTGACGAAAATTTTGTGCTTGGAAAATTACTTTCCCGCAATTCGACGCGATCAGGCCCCTTTCACAACAAAAAATTGATCTACTAATGCAACCTGTCATTACTTCCAAAAAGATCTACCAAAAATTTAAAAAACCTACGGGGAAAATTAAAAAAAGTTTGAGAAATTATCAAAAAAATGTCGGGCATTCAAACACGACAACCCCCAGTAGCTACATTGCAAGATTGAGGAAGAATTAATTAACATGATTAGTATCAAAAACGTGAATTATGGAAAGCTAGTTCTTAAGTAATCAGTATAAAGTGACCAGCAAAATTTTGGAGTAAGCCCGACAACTTAAGGGGGCCAAAGCAAAAGGCCCCCAAAACTACCAAATTAAAACTTTCATGATGATGATAAAGATTTTGAAATTAAACTTGTGACCCAAAGGACCGGCAAATTTTGATGGTGATGTTGGGAGAAAATTCTCTTCAAAATAACAGTCGTCATTTAATAATAATCTTAGTTGAAATAATGGAGAGTGGAACGGTTATAAAGAACAGCACGTGCTTGCGAGGTGAGATTGTGATGGTTAGAAATTTTTATTTAGGCCAGGTCACATACCTGGAGGGGGTTTTAGGTATGTGCCCTTTTTAATAAAAAAATATCTTTATTTACTACCAGTACAGTACGGTATACGCCCATCTGACATCAATGACATCATTACAGAAAGCCGCTTGTTATGCTGACTTTTCCCCGAAAATAGGCATTTTTCCCATATCGACCCACCCATCACTAAACCCAGGCCCCTTTTTACTGATGGTGAAAAAAACAATCGAGTAAGGAAACACTCCTGCCCAACCGGGCTTGGTTGGTATGTTGGACTGCGTGGGGCTCAGTAACACCTGGTTGATCAGGCCTGGTCACGAGGCCGGGTCCAGCCCGGGGCCCGCAGAGGCGTTACCCTGGAACTTCTCCAGGTAACTCCAGGTATCCCTTCGCCGGAAATCAAACCCCCAGCCCCTACGCTTGGAGCGAGAGCTTCGCACCGGCAAACCAAAAAGCGTCCGACTTATTTCCGCTAAAACAAGGTTTTATTATTATTATTATATTATTATTATTATTATTTTATTTTTATTATTATTATTATTATTAAAGGGAAAAAAAAGTTTGATTTTTCATTTGGGTTTTAGTAAAGTCACAGGATTATATCCTCGACAGGTGTGATTTCTCACGTTCTGCTGGAGTTAAGCCTGATTATCAAATGGTATACAATACAGACAGGTTGGAAATAGAACGGGCAACATTTAGGCACTTTTTCCCAAAAAAGTTTCGCCTACACAGTAGGCGATTCATGTCTTCACCCCACGCTCCCGCCAGTTTCTGTACTACTGAAGAACCCTACTGGGGTGGCGAAACGTTTCGGAAAAAATTCCCTAATTAAGCCGTGTTTTTGGTTTTACTGTTCTTGCTGGGGTGAAAAGGTCACTAGTGTGTTTTAGGCTTTAAAACCCTTTCCCCCCCCAAAAAAAAAAAAATAGGGGGGACCGGTGGGCGGGTGGCTAAAAGCTCCCGCTTCACCCACGGAGTCCCCGGGTTCGTTCCCCGGCGGGTGGAAAATTTCGACAGTTTCCTACCCGTTGCCCTGTTAACCTAGCAAAATGGTCCCGGGTGTTTGTCGATGGTGTGGGTCGCACCCTGGGGCACAAGTTAAGGACCCCAAGGAAATAAGTTAGGACAGTCCCGATGACGCACTGACTTTTTGGGGTTTACCCTGGGTGGCAAAACCCTCCGGGGTTAAAAATTCGAACGAAATTTTATCTTATTTTATCTTTTTAATATAGTTGCAACTTTTTCTATAACCATACCGGGAGTTTACCGGGAGAGAGTTCCGGGGGCAAGCCCCCCGGGGCCCCGGTCTGTGACCGGGCCCCTGGTGGATCAGACCCTGATCAACCGGCTGTTGCTGTGGCTGCACGAAAACCCAACGAAACCACAGCCGGCGATCGGGAAAATGATCATATGGGGGTAGGCTTTTTATTTTAATGGAATATTACGGATTGGCATTTTGTTTATTAATCATGTTAATTTTAAAAATTTTTGCTTTAGTCATGGCCTTAACACCAATTTATTATACTAATAGTGTTCACCAACGCCCAAGTCCTAGATGCACTAAAGACAAAAAGAATGCAGATGTAATTATACGGGACTTTGCAAAAGCCTTCGACAAGTGTGACCATGGCTATAGCGCACAAAATGCGTGCTAAAGGAATAACAGAAAAGTCGGTCGAGGATCTATAATTTTCCTCCTAACAGAACACAGAGGTAGTAGTCAACAAGTAAAGTCTGAGGCGGCTACGGTGAAAGCTCTGTTCCACAAGGCAAGTGTCGCACCCATCTTGTTCTCATCGTATAGTGTGGCCCGGGGGCCCTGGTGGCTAAACCCCCCCGCTTCACACACGGAGAGCCGGGTTCGTTTCCCGGCGGGTGGAAACATTCGAACGTTTCTTAACCTGTTGTCCTGTTCACCTGAAAAGCAAATGGGTCCTGGGTGTTAGTCGGCTGGTGTGGTCGAAACTAGGGACAAGATTGGGCCCAAAAGGAAAATAAGTTAGACAGTCCTCGATGACGCACTGCTTTTTTGGTTAATCCTGGGTGCTAACCCTCGGGGTTAAAAATCCAACGAAATCTTATCTTATTTTAAATATCCGCATAGATAAGGATGTACAGCCACACCAACGTGTCTTCCGGCTTTGGCGGAACCACCCAATACTGCAAAAAAATTCTATTTCAAAGAGACACTGCAAGTCCAGGCGACGTAACCAAATCTTAAATTTTGGCCAAGAAAAAAAAAAGTTCAACGAGATAAATTTCAATTACTTAAAGAAAAATGGTAAACCCACGAGAAAATTAAAAAACCCTTACAGAGTACCAAAAAATTTTTGGCCCAAAGTAGAGGGAAAACCCACTTAAGACGGGGAAATTAAACATGCGGGGATCCACCGTTCAGAAAAAATTAAGTATCAATGATCTCCCCTAGAAAATGACAGATGGAAAATGAGAACCTTCAAAACTGGGAGGGGCCCAACCCATTGAACTGCTCAGGGGCTTTGTTCTATCAGCTGGAATATTTGCGGCATCCATTTAAGAAATTCCACACATCTTGGAGGAAACCCCCAGTGGTAATAAAAAAAAGAAAACAAACATACTTTAAAGGGGGTTGAAATTGCTGCCTAGAAAATGTACAAGACCTTAGGGCGCATAACGGAGGAAAACACCTCAATTAGGGGGACGTTGGTCCTAAACCTGTATTCCTTAAATTTGCGGGGGGAGAGATAAATTGTTATATTATACACCTGGAAAACCAGGGACTAGTACCGAACTTGTCCAGGTAATCACCACAACGAAAGCAAAAATTGGAGACGACCCCAATCCCCCGGAAAACAGTGGGGGTCACGGCACGTTAGAAAAATACAATAAGGTGTAGCCCGAACTGGTTAATGCCTCAGCATACTAAAGGGGGATGACAAATAGACCCTGGTTATTAAATTTGGATGACAAACTAAGTGGTACCTAATACCGGGGCAGTGACTCTACGTTGGTTTTTTGGGTGACACAAAACCCATCCTGTTGATCACCTATCCACCAGGGTGGGCCACAACCCGGGCCGCGGGGCATACCCAAACTCCTCCTGGTTATGCACAAGCTCTTTGATGTGTTATAATTTACCTCAATTTGGGGTAAATAAAGAAATATTATACTGGTTAACCAGTTGACTGGGCACCACGCACCTGTATATACATACAAATCGTGAGTAAAGCCCCCCATAATCTAGAATTAATCACATATTTGAAGTTTTACATAATTGGGTAAGAAGAGTCCCAAAATTTGAATTTGTATAAAAAATTAACTTGTAGTAAGCCCTCTTGTATCCATTTTGCATTTGTTAATTTAATATGTTTATTAACCCATACCCATCCTGTGGGTGGTAGTCAACCATACCCATCCGTGGGTGGTATACACATACCACCCGTGGTTTAGTACACCATACCATCCTGTGGGTGGTATTTCCTACCATACCCATCCTGGGGTGGTAGACACCATACCCATCCGTGGGTGGTATCACCCCATACCCACCTGTGGTGGTAGTCACACCATACCCTTTCCTGTGGGTGGTAGTCACACCATTAAACCACCCTGTGGGTGGTAGTCACACCATACCCACCTGGGTGGTAGTCACCCCTCCATCTGTGGGTGAGTCAACCCATCCCCAAATCCTGGGGGGTGGTAGTCAACCATACCATCTTTTTGGTGGTAGTCAAAAAATACCCAAATTTGGGTGAAATAAAAACCCATTACTTGGGGGGTTAAACCATACCAACCTGGGTGGTAAAGTACACCATACCCATACTGTGTGTATCACGATACCCATCGGGTGGGTCAACATCCCATCCTGGGGATGTATGCATAAAAATTTGGGGTGGTAGCAAACTACCTCTGGGGGAGTACAATAAATCCTGTGGGGTAACCATACTTTGTTTTTAAAACACCATACCTCTGTGGGGAGTCCACAATACCAGTGGGGGAAAAACACACCAACCACCGTGGGTTAAGTCCAAATACCACCCGGGGTTGTCGTCAACATACCTTTGGGTTATAGCACCAATACCCCCCTTTTGTAAGTCACAATCCCAATCGGATGAATTCACACCATACCACCTGGGGTGGTAGTCACACAACCATCAAGTGGGTGGTAGTCACACCATACCATCCTGGTGTGGTATCACACCATAACCCCCTGGGGGTGGTAGTCACACCATACCCAGCTGTGGGTGGTAGTCACACCAAAACCCATCTGTGGGTGGTAGTCACACCATACCCATCCTGTGGGTGTAGTCCACCCATCCCTCTTGGGTGGTAGTCACCCATACCCATCCTGTGGCGGAGTCACACCATACCCATCTGTGGGCGGGTAGTCACACCATACCCAATCCTGTGGGCAGTAGTCACACCATACCCACCCTGTGGGCGGTAGCACACCATACCCATCCTGTGGGCGGTAGTCAAAAGATTACAGAGGTACATAATGGGTCCAGGGACTGGACCCCAAAGTCTTGATAGCTGAGCAAGTTACAGAGGTAATGAACTCCAGGTAGATCTGGTCACAATCATGACAAGTTACAAAGGTATTTACAGATTACAGAGGTACATAATGGGTCCAGGGACTGGGCCCCCAAAGTTTTGATAGCTGAATTAGGTACCATTCTGCCAGTGCTTTTGTTAGCAAACTTGTAGCTAGCATCTTCATTAGTACAGAATGTTGAGTGTCTTAGCATACAGAGGAAATGTATATCCCAGCATATCAGTGACCTGTGGTAAGAGGCAGATGTGAGTAAGTTTATTCAGGTATACACAAATACACTTACACAGATTATCATACATAGCAGCATATGTGTAGAGAACCTGGGATAACCCAAAAAAGTCAGACAAAATAACTTATTTCCATTGGTATTGGAGGGTGTTGAGCCACACCATGAACGTACAAGTGCTCCAGACGTTGTTCATTATCAGCCGTCTGCCTACAAAAATTTTTTTTCGATAAAATTGTTAGCAAATATGTTTTATCTTATGTTTCACCAGGACACAGTTTGGTAATAAATTATTATTGTGGCCGCAGCCATTGTGAGCGTTACCGTCACAGGCGTCACGATAGCTAAATGATTTTATTATATTTCCTTAATTAATAAATTGTGTAGTATAAATGACATCTTTTCTAGCCATAAGCCGTGTGTATATACTGATTCATAAATCACATTAATTAAGGTGACAAAATTAGTGTTCAAGTTCATTTATCTGATGCTGCCAAGAATTGATACGAAGTTCATATTTAGAGAAACTTCAGCTTATAACGTTGATATTTCGCCTCTTAGTCTTGCATGCTCATGTTTCATAGGACATAAATATCATTGAGTGAATGCATTTATCCTAAGATGAACACAGCCGGCCACCACCTGCTGGTAAGGTTAGGGAAGATTGGTAAGGCAATAGTTGTGTTTAGTTAGGTTAATATGTTTATTATGCACCCCATTCCCATCCTGTGGGTGGTAGTCAAAAGATTACAGAGGTACATAATGGGTCCAGGGACTGGGCCCCAAAGTTTTGATAGCTGAACTAGTTACAAAGGTAATGAACTCCAGGAAGATCTGGTCACAATCATGACAAGTTACAAAGGTATTTACAGATTACAGAGGTACATAATGAGTCCAGGGACTGGACCCCCAAAGTTTTGATAGCTGAACTAGGTACAAAGGTAATGAACTCACAAGTTACAAAGGTAATGAACTCACAAGTTACAAAGGTAATGAATCCTGTAAGTAAATTTACTTACTTACGTTTATACATGGCTACAATCATGAACAAATTATAGAGTAATGAGCAATTCACACGTCCACACCCGGTCACAACTGTAATGAGTTATTGGTGCAAACATTAATTGTTGGGTCACACACACACACACACACGCGGCGGATGAGGATCAGGCAGGACTACAAAGAGACCTGGACAGGCTGGACACGTGGTCCAGAAACTGGCTTCTCGAATTCAACCCTGCCAAATGCAAACTCATGATGATTGGGGAAGGGCAAAGAAGATCCCAGACAGAGTATAGGCTAGGTGAACAAAGACTACAAACCTCACTCAAGCAGAAGGATCTTGGGGTGACCATAACACCGAGCACGTCTCCGGAGGCACACATCAACCAGATAACTGCTGCAGCATATGGGCGCCTGGCAAACCTGACAATAGCGTTCTGATACCTTAATAAGGGATCGTTCACGACACTGTACACTGTGTACGTTAGGCCCATACTGGAGTATGCAGCACCAGTTTGCAGCCCACACCTGGTCAAGCACGTCAAGAAGTTAGAGAAAGTACAAAGGTTTGCAACAAAGCTAGTTCCAGAGCTCAGGGGAATGTTATACAATGAAAGGTTGAGGGAAATCGGATTGACGACACTGGAGGTGTGTGTGTGTGTGTGTGTGTGTTTGTGTATGTGTGTATGAGAGTGTACTCACCTATTTGTGGTTGCAGGTGTCGAGTCTTAGCTCCTGGTCCCGCCTCTACACTGGTTGCTACTGGGTCCTCTCTCTCCCTGCTCCATGAGCTTTATCAAACCTCGTCTTAAAACTATGTATGGTTCCCGCCTCCACTACGTCACTTTCTAGGCTATTCCACTGCCTGACAACTATGAAGAAATACTTCCTAACATCAGTATTTTATATGTCGTTATCATGTCTCCCCTGACCCTCCTGTCCTCCAGTGTCGTCAGGCCGATTTCCCTTAACCTTTCTTCATAGGACATTCCCCTGAGCTTTGGAACTAACCTTGTCGGAAACTTTTGCACTTTCTCTAATTTCTTGACGTGCTTGATCAAGTGCGGGTTCCAAACAGGTGCTGCATACTCCAGTATGGGCATGACGGACACGGTGTACAGTGTCTTGAACGATTCCTTACTAAGGTATCGGAACGCTGTTCTCAGGTTTGCCAGGCGCCCATATGCTGCAGCAGTTATCTGGTTGATGTGTGCTTCCGGAGACATACTCGGTGTTATACTCACCCCAAGATCTTTCTCCTTGAAACGAGGTTTGCAGTCCCTTTGGCCACCTAGCCTATACTCCGTCTGCGTCTTTTGTGCCCTTTTCCCCCATCTTCATGACTTTGCAAATTTTGGCGGGGGTTTAAAATTCGAGAAGTCAGTTGCTGGACCAGGTATCCAGTCTGTCCAGGTCTCTTTGAAGCCCTGCCTGATCCTCATCTGATTTAATTCACCTCATTAACCTCACATCATCTGCGAACAGGGACACTTCTGAGTCTAACCCTTCCATCATGTCGTTCACATATACCAAAAATAGCACTGGTCCTAGTGTAGACAGCCTGTACTGTCAGCACAGACAGCCTATGCCGTCTGCCAGCTTAGTTCATATTTCGCGGCATTTAAGTGCTGCCCTCTGTAGGCTTACCCAGGTCGGTGGGATGCTGGGCCCATTCGGTCTCACTTCCCGGCCGACCTACTTGAGAGGTAAAAGTGCTCCCCCTCCACGGACTGGCTATCGGTCATTCCCTCACATTGCTCGTTGTGTACTCACTCCTATCCAATTAAAGCCAAACTAGTCCACGGCCGTATCATTGCTACCTACGCTACCACTATCGGCACTAAACCGTTGTTAAACAGTAAGTACAGTAATAACACTAAGACCGACCCTTGTGGGACCCCAGTCCTCACAGGTGCCCACTGTGATACCTCATCACGTACCATGACTCGTTGTTGCCTCCCTGTCAGGTATTCTCTGATCCATTGCAGTGCCCTTCCTGTTATATGCGCCTGATCCTCTAGCTTCTGCACTAATCTCTTGTGAGGAACCGTGTCAAAGGCCTTCTTGCAGTCCAAGAAGATGCAATCAACCCACCTCTCTCTCTCTCTCTCTCTCTCTCTCTCTCTCTCTCTCTCTCTCTCTCTCTTGTGTGTGTGTGTGTGTGTGCGTGTGACTCAACAATCAATATCTGCACCAATAACTCATTACAGTTGTGACCGGGTGTGGAAGTGTGAATTGCTCATTACTCTATAATTTGTTCATGATTGTAGCCATGTATAAACGTAAGTAACCATTCTTACAGGATTCACTACCTTTGTAACTTGTGAGTTCATTACCTTTGTACCTAGTTCAGCTATCAAAACTTTGGGGGCCCAGTCCCTGGACCCAGTCACCGCGATCATAAAGTCACTTAAAAATAACTCGGGAAATCTGTCTCACGTCCCACCATTATTGTAGAAGCGAGCGGCCCATGTCCTTTCGCATGCTATTACATTACTTTTTAACAAGTCACTAGAAACTAGCACTTTCCCGACACTACTCAAGACAGCAAGCGTTACACCAATACATAAAGGTGGTGACCCTACAGACGTAAACAACTATAGGCCAATATCAGACTTACCATTGCTATCCAAAATCTTCGAGAAACTCGTGCACAGGAGACTGTATTCATTTATGACGTCACAAAACATACTCAACCCCTGCCAATTTGGATTCAGGAAAAATAAAAGCACTAATGATGCAATTATAAAAATGCTAGACCTGCTTTACACAGCATTGGAAAATAAGGAATATCCGCTAGGAATTTTTATTGACCTAAGAAAAGCTTTTGACACAGTAGACCACGGCATCCTTCTCCACAAACTTGACCACTATGGTATAAGAGGCCATGCGCTTGCATATTTTAAATCCTACCTTTCTAATAGGTATCAGTATGTCACCATTAAAGACACAGCCTCATCAATACGGCCACCTGATACTGGAGTTTCGCAGGGAAGTGTCCTTGGACCCCTGCTCTTCCTCATTTACATCAATGATCTTCCAAACATATCCCAACACCTGAAACCCATTCTCTTTGCTGACGACACGACTTATGTCATCTCCCACCCTAATCTTGCCACCCTCAGCACCATTGTTAACGAGGATCTGCTCAAAATATCGACTTGGATGACAGCCAATAAACTTACACTTAACACTGGCAAAGCAGGTAGGTGTTGCGCAACTTAACATTAAGATCGACAACACTCTAATTGCCAGCCATAATGAGGGCAAATTCCTTGGCCTATACCTCGAAAACAACCTAAATTTCAGCACCCATATCCAACACATAACAAAAAAAAGTATCCAAAACAGTGGGGATCCTCTGCAAGATACGATACTACGCGCCGCAAACTGCCCTTCTCACACTATACCATTCACTTATATATCCATACGTCACCTATGCTATCTGTGCTTGGGGTTCAACTGCAGCAACACACCTAAAGCCAATAATAACCCAACAAAAAGCCGCAGTAAGAATAATCACTAAATCCCATCCCTGGCAACACACCCCCTCACTCTTCATAGATCTAAACTTACTCCCTGTTCAGAACATCCACACTTACTACTGTGCAATCTATATCTACAGGACCTTAAATTCCAATATTAACCTTGACCTAAAACGCTTTCTTGATAGTTGTGACAGGATCCACAGGCATAACACCAGACACAAACATCTCTATGACATTCCCCGTGTTCGACTAAACCTTTACAAAAATTCAATGTATTCCAAAGGACCTAAAATCTGGAACACCCTACCTGAAAACTCTAGAACTGCAGACACACTCATCACTTTCAAAACTACAGTTAGAAAACATCTTATCTCCCTGATCCACCCCGACATCTAACTACATGATAACCACCTGGTGGTTCACAATTACACTCACTCACCCACTGACTATAAACCCAGAAATACTAATCTTAATCTTAAAATAATAAATCCTAACTAGTCATAAGCTTGCCTATGATACTCCAATATAGACACTTTGTATTGTGCCAAAACAAAAGCATTCACATTGCTAAACTCACAAATTATGATGTAGTCACTTAGCCTTAATACCATAATCTGTAAGGATTTAATGTTAAGAATTCATCTAAGTCTGCTCGAAATGCCTAGCCATGCTAGGCGTCCTAGTGGCCCCCCTCTGTAATTAGTATTTTATAACATGTAAACCACACAATACCCAAAACCTGTAAACCACACATTGTAACCATTATAGAGAATAAACTTGAACTGAATTGAATTTAATTGAATTACGTACCTCTGTAATCTGTAAATACCTTTGTAACTTGTCATGATTGTGACCAGACCTACCTGGAGTTCATTACCTTTGTAAATTGTGAGTTCATTACCTTTGTAAACTGTGAGTTCATTACCTTTGTAATTGTGAGTTCATTACCTCTGTAACTTGCTCAGCTATCAAAAGTTTGGAATCCAGTCCCTGGATCCATTATGTACCTCTGTAATCTTTTGATCGCCAGGGCAAAACAGCTCCTGCTTTCCCTGTTTAGTCCGAAAGCACAAGAAAATTTCAGGTACCGTTGCTCCAAAAAAGTTGGGTCATTACCACCTGGCAAAAGCGGTCCTGAAAACCAAACATCCGCACGTTTGAGAAGTCCCACAACGTTGGGCCTAGTAGAAAGGTCAACTCCTGCCAAAAGGGACATCTCTGCCCCCAATACCGACAGGAGGTACCCAGACGGTACACAGACTCTCCCATAACCTGTGCTCTGGAGTCCCTGACAGGGACTCCAGTTATCCCTTTAAGAAAAATGTCCAATCCGGAGTAGGTGTCATCCGACACTGGCAATACACCCTCTGCGAAGCAAGGTATATGGGCTACAATGTCCCCTAAAAGACATAATACCCGTGACCCTACCTTCCCTTTTGGTGTAAGGCACAGTACCTTTACTTTGATAGACCTTCATCCGAGGGTCAAAGGACAGCTGGTCTTCTTTGGATACCTTGGGGCATGACTGCAATGCAAGCCACATCATGTGTAATCGGCGTATTTACTGGAGTAAGCAGCTGCCCGCAGCCCTGGCCCTAAGCATCATTCGACATATGGCTGCAGGTGGCCTGTTATTGCAATATGTACAGTGATAAGGTTTGATAAAGGCCCCCTGCAATTTGACCGAGTTTGGATCCCTTGGTTTCAGGGGAACTGGCTTGTCCCACCTGTTCCTTGTAGTCCTGGACCGTGACTGGCTGACTTAAAACCTCCTCGATGGGTACTGGTAAATTCGGGTTATTAGAAACTCTTGTGGGTTGAGGCTGATAAATGGTGGCTTAAACTTCTGAAATTTCTTATTCCTATTGGTGGATGGGGAAAACTTATCATTATAGTATGGGGGGGTGCGTAACTACTACCCAAATTTTTTGGTTAGCTACAAATCTGTCATCCATCTCTAAAGCAATATTAAAATCATCAAGATCCTTTCTCCTCAAGAGTATACTCTAAGGGTCAAGAAGGAACATTTCCCAAAAGATCCTTAACAAAACTAAGGTATTAAAAAAAAACCCCCAAAACCCCCCCCCCCCCCCCCCCCCTTCATAATGGCCTACACCCCCTTTGAGTCGACACCACCTATTCTAGAAAGTAACATCTGCTCCTGCCATATTCCACCAAAAGACTGCCCTGACTGAAACTTTAGTCCTCTGAATTTCTGCCGGTACCTTTCCGGCAGCATTTGGATAAGCCATAAAATTACCTCTTTAGCTTATAATAATCAGAAAGGCCGATCCATCTAAAGAACAAATAGCCTGTACCCTTACCTACGAATGGGGGTTCTTGCTATTGGCGCCCAGTCCTTTTCCGGGCAAACTTGGATTTGGCCGTAACTTTCAAATAACATAAAAAGCAGGACTGGGTCTTCTCTCTAGGAATTTGGGCACAAATTTTTATGGCTTTATCAAATGCGAAAAAACATCTACCCTTGTGTCTGTGTCGGTGTGAGAAGCAAGATGCCTCGCTTTAGCTCTTTCTTGAGCCCTAACTCCCTCTAAGGCTCTCTGTTCCTGGATCTTGGTGCACTCAATCCTTAACCGTTCCATTTCTCTGCAACTAGGGCAATTTCATGTGTAAAATTACTACTTCCTTATCCAGGTCCCTATCTTGGGAGTTGATTCATGTCACCTTCCAATTGCATGTCATCCGCAGAATGTCACCCAGTGTCAGCCATTTGGGAAATAATAGCACCAAATCTACTACCACCACAGAACTTACTGAGGATATAAAATAATAAAGCACCAGCAAAGTACATATACGGAAGTAGTACTTTAAAGGAGTTGTCATTGACTCCCTCAAATTAAACAGAAAAAAAGAACGGCTACTGCACCTGCAAAGGTAAATTATTCCCAAAATTTAGTGACATAACCCTCCTAAAAATCAGCCAGTCTGTAACCTGCATAGGTAAATTAGGCACACCAAATCAAGTATTAAAATAACTCCCTAAAAATCAACAATATGGCACTGAACGGTAAAATGAATTTATAGAGCAGTAATTAATAATAACACCCGAACACCAGCAATATTATTACCTGGTAATTAGATAATAATAACACCCTAAAAACCACTATGTTGCACACAAAGTAAACTAGTCACAGGGTAGTATGAATAAGAACACCCTAAAAACCAGCAATGTTGCACACAAAGTTAATAATTTCACAGGGTATTAATTAATAATAACCCCTACAAACCAGCACTGTTGCCCACAAAAGTCAGTTATTATTTATGTGAGTGTTTTATAGTGAATGTTCCTCTTGACCAACCCAGTAAAGAATGATTATTGACTTCCAGGTTGCAAACTTGAATTACCACCATAAAATTTGATAATTCGCCCAGACAGGCCCCCCTGTTATGCAAAAATGTGGGATACTAGGGCTTGAGCCTGGTTCGAAGGGCATAGGTAAAGGTTACACACATCTCAGCCCAAACCGGCCACCCGGGTATCCCCGTCAAAACAGAAAGCGCTAAACATAGTATGTTACTTAAAGGGGTTGGGTACCAGAGGGTTAGGCAAAAATCCCAATTAGGAAAATATATCTATTTAGTCACCATAACATAACATAACCGAAAAACTAATCCTAAACGCCCAAATGCGGGTACAACAAACACAGCTGGCTTGAGGTCCCGCCCCTCCATCACCACTAGGCCTCGTCAGCGCCAGACCCACTTTTACTCCACTCCCACCCTCATTTCTAGTATCCTCCCTCCTCCCACAGCACCCGACCATGTCAAGCCTGGGTAACATACAGGGAAGCCATATGAGAGCCGTATGGCTATGAGTTGGATAACCAAATGAGTGCACGCTACAAACTTATCTTAAATACACAGCATCTAAGACGCCACCTCTACACACCATGCTAACGTCACGTGACTCCCCAAAAACCACGCCTTACTCCATCGTACCCAAACATCCTGGAAAATCAATCATAACAAATTTCCTTATAATTACAGTTAGCATACTTTTACAGTACCCCCAAATGCACATTATTAATTATAAAATTTAATCGCTTACAACTATAATATTCATATTATAATGGCACACTTCTTCACTAATGTACATTACGATGTTCATGCAGAACCCTGCAATAACACTCTGTACCTGTCATAAAACTTCAGGAGGTTTGTGGATACACGATTTTCCTTCCATGAACCATGCTGTTTTCATTAGAACCTTGTTTCCTTTCAAGGTGTTCGGACCACTCTCCTCCTGATAATCTCTCCAAAGACTTTGCAACACAATAATGTCATGAGAACACAGGTCTGTAGTTTAGCGGCCCGTTCTGTTTCCGTGCCTAAATATGGGGACTACATTAGCTGTCTTCCATTTCTCAGTAGTTGCCCGTTTCAAGGGCATTTGTGGGAAGATGTGGTTAGGAGGGCACGCACAGCATCTCTGCTCCTTCGCTAAGGACCCATGGGAGATGTCCGGTCCCATGCTTTGAGGTGTCAAGGTCACTTAGGAGCTCTTTCACCGCCTCCTCAGTTGTTCGTATGTCATCCCAACACTATTGGTACATTCCCTCCTGGATGTTTTTCCCTTCTGTGCTGTCTTTCCCGATGTTTGCATCCCGGAGGCTTTACACTACGCACAATGACTAGGTGTTGGTTTCTCGACCTTTGACAGTAAAACTTCCACTACGTCATTTGAGCATTAAGCCGTTCTGTGCAAACAAGTGACTCTGGCAATGTAACAGGCCAACCCCCCCTTTTGCCTGTTCAATCTGTCACATCTGGTAATGTTTAGCCTGGGATCACTATTTCGTTGTCCAAGTGACCTTTATGTGGGTCGCAGTGAAAGCCGCGATCATTGCCCTTTGCCTCAGCAAGCAGTCCACGATGAAAGGTATTTGGTTGTTTTTGCGCTTTAGACCCTTATGATTTTGCAAAGAAGAATGTTAACGGACGGGTGGTATTGTTGGTACTGGGGGGATTTTTTTCCGGCATTAGTAACTGTATCTGTTGGTTTGGGAGTGGAGCCATCGACTGTGGTACGCACTCCAGGAATGACGGATTTTGGTGTAGCGCTTTCTGCCATATCCCATTAAACCCAGAAAAACTATTCATACTCTTAAATAAATAAATCCATAATAGTCATAAGCTTGCTCTGATAACTCCAGTAATAAACACTTTGTATTGTGCCGAAAACAAAAGCAGTCACATTCTAAACTCACAAATTATGATGTAGTCACTTAGCCTTAAACCATAACTGTAAGGATTTAATGTTAAGAATTCATCTAAGTCTGCTCGAAATGCCTACCATGCTAGGCGGCCGTATGGGCCCCCCTCTGTAATTATATTTAATAACATGTAAACCACACAATGCCCAAAACGCTGTAAACCCCACATTGTAACCATTAAGAGAATAAACTGAACTGAATTGAATATGAATCTGAATTACGTACCTCTGTAATACTGTAAATAACCTTTGTCTACGTTTTGTCATGTTGGGACCAGACCTACCGGGAGGTAGTTCATTACCTTTGTAACTTGTGAGATCATTACCTTTGTAAACTGAGAGTTCATTACCTTGTAATGTGAGTTTCATACCTCGGTAAACTTGCTCAGCTATCACAAGTTTGGATCCAATCCCAGGACCCATTATGTACCTCTGACTCTTATGACTACCGCCCACAGGATGTATGGGGAGCATAAAAAACCATGTAAACTATTTAACAACGCACGGGAGGACAGAAGGTCAGGGAGACAAATAACGACACACAAGATACTGCGGAGAATAATAAGGTACAGAAGCAGGATGTTCCAGAGAGGGGACAAGAAACAAGGGTCACAATTGGAACTGAAGACTCAGACGAGTCACAGGGAATTAGGAATATTTCTTCAGTCATTCGAGTAGTTAGGCAGTGGAATAGCCCTCGCAAGTGACGGTAGTTGGAGGCAGGAACCCTACATAGCTTTAAGAGAGAGATGCCAAGCTCAGGAAGTAGGAGAGAGGACCTAGTAGTGAATTTAGTGAAGAGACCGGGGCCAGGAGCTGAGTATCGCCATGCAAAAAACAATTAGTGAGTATAATAGGTGAATACACTCAACTAGGTGATACACACACACGAGTACCAGCCTCCACAGGGTATTTCTCCAAATGGTCGTGTAAGATACCACGGGGATATATAACATTTCAGAGTGTGTATGTCTATAAATTCATTTAATTTTATCGCACTCCATAACAAATGACGCAGGGTGTGACGCACCTCCAGTACATAATGACCAGTGTGCAAGAGTCCATCTGGCAAAGTTTACCTTTCGTTGGGTCTACATCTGGTGGTGGGGATTTAACCTGCCAAAGATACTTGTACCCAGCCGAGCCGACTAGTGACATCCAAGAGTCTGCTTATTTTGTTGATGCACCATAGACATGATGGCCAACCTCCGGCATGAAGAATGAGGAAGGATGGGACTGACTGGTGTCAATCTCCCTGCGTCTTTTACGTCCATAAAAGTCAGTTGAAGTTCTTTCGTATGATTATCTCAAACTGCACCTGACAAGCCACGAATGGAATCTACCAATAGGACAAGTGTTATCCTGAACATGGGTCCTAATCAATGAAACCTCACCGGAACTTTTAGGTCTTCTGACCAAAGCCTTCACTGGATCACTTTGTCCACCACTTTAAAACCAACTATGTTATAATCAATTTTATAGCCTAATTGCTGTAACCACACCACCATTACATGACTACAAATCTAACATACTACGTACTAGAGTTATATGTGTATGACTGCTTTCTCGCTAAATGGTCAAGACTTAGGAAATTTGTTTATATGAGTATAAGGATTCTGGATTCTTGTAGTTAGTGTTCATACGTTTCGTGGGCAAAAAACAAACGCCAGATTTTATGTATGTGAAGCTCTGTATGTACAGTGAACCACCAATACTGGTATAAGTACGAAGCACTATACAGTGTGCCAACAATATTGTAGTGCGAAGCACTGTAATGCAGTGTCCAACAATGCTGTGTGAAGCACTGTATACAATGCCACCGATAGTGTAAACGAGCGGAACAGGAAGAATAACAAGGTGTGGACAGCAGCAGATGCAACCAAGGTGTAGTCAGCAGCAGTACACCAGGGGGTAGTCAAACAGCAGATACACCAAGTGAGGTCCGTCAACAGATCACCCAGGGGGTGTCAGCAGGATACCCCCAGGGTGTAGCCAGCAAGAAACCCCCAGGGTGAGGTCACACCCAAATCTTCGAAACGGCACTCAAAACAATATGAAGTTCAACGAGGAGACATTTCAACCCTCAGATAGGAAAACTTGAAAAAAATTAAAAATGTGTCAGGGATGTGCGACAAATACTAACCATACGAATAGGAGCGGAAAAATACTGTGAAGGACCTGGAGCAATATGTCAAGGATCTCGCCTTCCAAGCCAACAACAATGGATCTACCCGGCATCCGCTAGGAAAATGATGGCTGGATAATGGAACCTTCAAAACTAGGACGCCAAGACATGATGATGCACTTCAAATCGCTGTGCTCGCAAGGGCTGGAATACTGCAGTACACTAACGGCTTCCTTCACGGCTGGCGACATTGCAGACCTGGAGAGTGTAACAAAGAACCTTTCACGGCACACATAAGCACGATAAGGCACCTAACTACTGGGAACGGTTGAAGACCCGTGATCGGTATTCTCTCGACCGCAGGGGAAGAGGATACATAAAATCCACTTTGAAGTCCTGGAGGGATTGGTACCAAACCTGTACACGAAAACACGCCCTATTGAAAGCAAACGCTCGGCAGGAGATGCAACCTTCCCAGATGAAAAGCAGGGGGCGCCCACGAGTACACTGAGAGACACATACGTGTAGGGGCCCCAAGACTATTCAGTGCTTCCCAGCAACCTAAGGGGACTTACCACAGACCCCTGCTAACTTCAAGAAGGCCCCACCCCACTGGACAGGCACCTCAAGTAAGTCCCTGACCAACCGGGCTGTGGTTCATAGTACTTGCGTGCGCCACAGTAACGCTGGTTAATCAGACCCTGATCCACATGAGGCCTGGTCTCAGACCGGGCCGCGGGGGTGTTGACCCCCGAAACCCTCTCCAGGTAAACTCCAGGTAAGCAAGATACACCCAGTGTGTGGTCAGCAAGATACACCCAGGGATGGTCAGCAAAACACCTAGGGAATGGTCACAAGATACACCCAGGGTGTGGTCAGCAAGATACACCCAGGGTGTGGTCAGCAAGATACACCCAGGGTGTGGTCAGCAAGATACACCCAGGGTGTGGTCACAAGATACCCCCAGGGTGGGGTCACAAGGATACACCCAGGTGTGGTCAGGCAGATCCATCCAGGATGTGGTCCAAAAGATACACTCCCACGATGTGGGTCAGCAAGATACACCCAGGGTGTGTCACAAGATACACCAGGGGGTGGTCAGCACATACACCCCGGTGTGGTCAGCAGATATCACCCAGGGTTGGTCAGCAGATACACCAGGGTTGGTCAGCAGATACACCCAGGGTGTGGTCACAAGATACACCCAGGTGTGGTCAGCAGATAACCCACAGGATGTGGTCAGGCAAGATACACCAGGTGTGGTCACCAATTACACCCAGGGTGTGGGTCCGCAAGATACACCCAGGGGTGGTCACAAGATACCCCAGGGGTGTGGTCAGCAAGATACACCCAGGGTGTGGTCAGGCAGAATACACCCAGATGTGGTCAGCAAGATACACCCAGGGTGTGGTCAGCAAGATACACCCAGGGTGTGGTCAGCAAGATACACCCAGGGTGTGGTCAGCAAGATACACCCAGGGTGTGGTCAGCAAGATACACCCAGGAGGTGGGTCAGCAAGATACACCCAGATTGTGTCACAAGAGACACCCAGGGTGTGGGTTCCCCAGCATGATACACCCAGGGTGGTTGTCACATGATACACCCAGGGTGTGGTCAGCAAGATACACCACCCGGTGTGGTCAGCAAGAAGACACCCGAGGGTGTGGTCAGCAAGATACACGCCAGGGCGTGGTCAGCAAATACACCCAGGGTGTGGTGCAGAAGAGACACCCAGGGTGTGTCAGCAAGATACCACCCAGGGTGTGGTCAGCAAGATACACCCAGGATGTGTCAGCAAGATACACCCAGGATGTGTCAGCACGAGAACACCCAGGGTGTGGGACAGCAAGATACACCCAGGGGGGGGGCAAGCATGATACACCCAGAGGTGTGGTCAGCAGATACACCCAGGGTGTGGTCACAAGATACAACCCAGGGTGTGGTCAGCAAGATACACCCAGGGTGTGGTCAGCAAGATACACCCAGGGTGTGGTCAGCAAGATACACCCAGGGTGTGGTCAGCAAGATACACCCAGGGTGTGGTCAGCAAGATACACCCAGGGTGTACGGAAGCTCCTCTCATCGTACATTATGTTGTTTACGTTAATAACGAAAAGACAATACCGTGATTGGAAGAAAAATACACAAATAACCCCGTCCGAGTCGGACCGAAACGGCGTCGGGGAAGCTCCCCTCCAACGCCTAGGTGCGGTTAGTTGTGAATTGTTCAAATTGTGTCAAGAAGACCTGGGATCGTGATCAGTGGCTGGTTCTCCCTATATATGTTAGAAAGATGCACAGAGCAAACCTTTACTGATATTATATGCTTGTCTCTATACACAGCTGTATAAAAAAAAATGAAACTTAAAGCTGGTTCGAAAATAGGTATAATGGACAAGTGTTGCTCTGTAAATCGTGTCTGCCTAGTATACTTGTATATCGGACTGACCTCTGATACGTTCGTGCTTTGTCCTTTTATATAGAGAGAAATGAGAACTGAACGGTCATCATTCTCCTTCCAACATTGCTGGGTTTTGTCGAAGATCAAGGTGCCTCCTAGTTAAAACCAATATCTAGCACCATATAAAAGATATTTGAAGTGATGTACGGTGAATTCTGGGGTCCAAATACATTTAATTCCTTAATAATACATTAGTCTTGAACTTTTCAATCTCTAAATTGTGACAAAACAGTCGAAAGTATGTTTTTCCTGTGAAAAAGTAAGACATGACTAAATTATCTTACTGACAAAAAAGATATGACCCAGCGTGAGGGGAAGACAAGTACGCACACTTGCACTGGTTAAGACTATATCGATGACCTTCACTTGAACGAGTCTACGGGTCGGCTAAAAGATGGAAAACCCATGTCTGACGTTGTCACTGGCGAATACGATAGCATCAGTCCTAATGGCTTTCCCAGACATGCCCACGTATTAGGTGCACACCATCACACATTGGGATTACTCCTTCATGATAAGTTTTGATATGTTACCAAGCAGAGTTATGAGCAGGAGAATGTAGAATATAACTTTGGTATAACGTGTCCTAGCATTAGGAATAATATTAGGGAGAAGTTAAATAATTAAAATGATTGTATAGGGAATGCAGGTTAAAGCCTTGGAGTAGATCTATCACCCACTATGATAACATGAAACGTAGATAAGTATGTTTATGGACAACTGCAATGTAACAGACTGACTGATGTTGTAGTGGCCAGGCTTAGGCTTGGTTACAAGTACTTCTGGCAAGGTTGGGAGAACACCCAGAGAAAGGATCATACTACATGTAAATTGATGTGATCCGGCATATGGGTCCACTCCTTGAACACTATGTGCTAATTGTCCCCTCTGATGATGAGGAATAACAGAGACAACAGTAAAATAACCTATGTGACATGCAAAGAATCTTATTAATGTAAATAAATACCAGATAAGACTAGCAAATTTCCGAAATTTGCTTGTAACAGATAAGTAACTATAGATATGTAGATATAAATCCAAGATGTAATTTCCTGTTAACCCTTTGGGCTAGTTCCTAGGGCCAATTTGTGTATCCTATGCCTCGGCGCTACCGTCCACCAGGATGGATAGGGTGCACCAATATACTAGCCATTGCGGTGGCAAAAGCTAATCTGTAAGTTCACAGTCTCATTTGGAGCTATAAAAAATAAATACTGCAAAATGGACACTCTAACACTTTACAGTAATCAGTGTTTTTTAATAAACACACAGAAACTGATCGACAGGAAGGAATCAGACGCACAATTTCCCTCCGATCTCTACGCAGATCAACTCCAATATTCAAAAACAAATATAACTAAACGCCATCTATAATTACCTTATTGGGCCATTTTGTAAATGGTGAAAAAAGGCAATCACTGACGGTATGACGGTGACCTGGGTCACTACTAGCAAATCCTTCAATATACTTGAATTTTTTATCAGCTTGCCCCCACTTATTGTGAGGCGTAAGGTGAAGCAACTATGGTCTTAAAAGTTCTATCAACGGTTATTTGAGGTTTCTGGGAAGAGCGACTAAGTACCGAGAAGCCGGACACATACGGTATCTATGGATATCTTAGTCCACGCAATATACAGAGCTGTGGTACCCCACCTCTCCCAGGGCACACACCGACTGATTTCCATCTCCCCCGCCAACACTACCACCTTGAGATAACAACGGTGATTAGAGTTGCTGTTGCTTGTTTTTTTCTGCTGAAGAGTATTTTTTGAGTTCATCATATGTAAAATCTATCATATTAATGTATGTTTTTCCGTTTACGGTTAACCGTGGCCGTCTACTGTGTAGCTGGGGCTAGACGGAGAGCCTACATTATGTGACATGACTCACGAAATACGTAATGACACGATTGCAAACAAACCATACTAACCACGGGCGGGGACACGAACCGAACCCGCCCAACTCCCCGCCGCACGATCAGAGAGGTCTCAAACCCAGCCGGCGCGTTAGCCCACTGTACCACTAGACAACACTAAATTCATCCAACTAGGTGTCTTTCTACACCATAGGAAGGTTAGCATAGCACCACTGGTGACCACACAACTGCAAGTTTTTACAGACGAAGCTTCGATCGCGTTAGCCCCACCGTGTATTTTTTTTTGCTATCGTGTCATACGATTTCGTGAGTCATGTTAACGCTTTGAGGGGACTTGGCGCAGAGTTCGTCACGGCCACGCTAGCTGGAGATTCGTCTGAAAAAACTTGCATTTGTGTTCACAGTGGTGCCTGTGCTAACCTTCCATTGGTGAGAGAAATATACCTAGTTGGACGAAAAGCGTAATTGGGTCCTAGCTGGGTCCAGTGGCTAACGTGACGGTCTGGTGTTTTGAGACTCTCTGGATCGGCGGGGGTCTATCCCGCCGTGTAGGGGATTATTTGACATATTTTATATAATTGAACATAATTTATCTTACTGTATTTGTACAAGGATTGTGATTTTTTTCCACAGATCCTGATGATTATTTCTCTCTCTCCCTCTCTCGACTCGAACTGTGGTCTATGTATTTACCAGGCCCAACTCTGTAACCACTCAGCCATCGATCTTACACTAGGATGATATTACAACCAGCACGACTGTGACTTGCAGGCAAAATAAAGGCACCAGACAACGGGATATTCTCCCAGCTCTGTCAACAGGACCATCTGAAACTATGGCCAACAAATAATCCATTTGGGATATTCCCATTATGGAAAAAATATCTGCAGCATTTATAGCTGTGTGTGTGTACTACACTGGCAACTTCTTTCTTCAAGGCTGTACATGAATGGTACACAATACCGACAAATGCACAGTTATACACACATGTGCAACATCGGGTTCTTTTATTGTAACTTTCGCCATCCAGTGGCTTTATCAAACGGGATTCACGGACATAATTTGGAAGACAGAACGATATCAACAGAGGAGGTAATCAGTCCCTCACCTTGGAGTTGGTGGAGAGCACGGTAGTGATTCTTTACACTACGCTGGAGGATGATTACCTCATCTTTTTGTATATCGCTCTTCTGTCTTCCAATTATGTCCTTGAATTTGTATTGAGTAAGCCACTGAATGCGAAACGTTCAATAAAGATACCCAGAAGTTGCACATGTGTTTAATTTTCAACTGTCTTCAACCTATTCCTAGTCCGGGACTTGGCACACATGGAGTTTAGAAAATACTTGTTCAAGTTATAGGGCATTCTTCCTCAAGGAAGTTTTTATTATCTCATGGCCTGCAGATTGCTGAGTGCCGCAGGATAGAAGCCTATAATTACCCACTTTAGTTTGGTGGCGTGTGAGAGTAGAAGTGAGAAAATCGTTTTGGTTGGTTGGTTTTCGATAGACTTTAAAATGAAGTTTCAGGTCAGTTTGCAGAGGACGAGTCTTCAAGACAGGAAGAGTATGTTTCGACTTCCTTCTTCAAGTGTGAACTGATTGAGGGCTCGACCTGGTTAGCTTGTCTTGGAGACTTGCACATTGAAGTTGCCTGGGCAGTTATGAGGAGAATGTTCGTCAACATAACGAGCCAGGTGACAGGCAGGAATAATGGAGAAAACGCTCGGCTTTCAGATGTTCCATGTATAAGGTTCGCGCAGGACGGCCCTGAGTGCGAGCCCATGGTAACCAAATCCTGGTGCAAGGGTGATTTTCTAAAGAGAAAACACAAAGCCGACACATAGGCAACGAGGTCGATGAAATCGCTGACTGGAAATGGGAAGATCAAGTGAAAAAAGCAGTCAATTTTTCTGGCACAGGAATCGATGGCTTGTGTATAGGTACTTTGATGAATAGGAAGTTAATGTCAAGGCTGGAAAGTTTTTGTTCCTGATGTTGATGTTGTGAATGCGATTGAGAAGATCACCCGAGTGTTTGAGGAACAAGAAACTTTCCAGCCTTGACGTAACTTCCCTATTCACCAAAGTACCTACTACACAAGCCATCAATCTCCTGTGCAGAAAAATTGACGATTCACTTGATCTTCCTATTCCAGCCAGCGATTTCATCGACCTCGTTGAATTATGTGTCAACTTTACGTATTTCTCTTTCAAAAATCACCTCTTTCAACATACTTTTGGTCTACCCATGGGCTCGCCACTCAGTGCCGTCCTGGCGTACCCAAACATCCTTGGAAAATAAATCATTAACATAATTTCTTTATAATTACAGTTAGAATACTTTACAGTACCCCCAATGCACCATTAGCAATTATAAAATTATTCCTTACCAACTATAATATTCATATTATTATGGCACACTTCTCCACTATATGTACATTACGATGTCATGCAGAACCCAGCATAACACCCCCCCCCCAGACATAGGGGGGGTGTGGGGGGTTGGGGGGGTGGGGGGGGACCACTCTGCGAGTGGGGTCCCTACGGACACCGCTAGGCAAAAAGAAAAAAAAAGAAAATAAGCCCCACATTAAGGTCTGAGGCAACGGGCAAAAAGATAACTGGGGATGACCACTATACAATCACCGGACCTTTTGGTACTACCAATATGCAATATTAACAAACTGAGGTACTAGATTGCAGACATATGAAACTCGCCAACAGAAAATGATCAAGAGCGATGCCCAAACGAGCCCACCGTCGCACTCCTTAACAGCTGTTTTAGGAAAAGGCACCATTACAACCAAGCGCTTGGCCAGCGCTGGCGTTGATGCAATTTTAACCTAAATTACATCAATGCAAACTTATAACCGAGCAATCTAATGTGTACAAAAAGGCCCCTGAGGAACCGTTTTATGAAGAACACCAAAGGTCAGTATGTTTGCAAGGCGGGGGAGACCAAACTGTAGGTGCCACCACAAAAAACTTTATACAGTAAGGACATTTGTCCAGGAGTTTCAAAGAAAGAAAAAACAGATGTTACATGTTAAATTCAACTGAGAAAACATCACATTATCACACCCATCTCCACAGCAATCTTTAATAAAACAAAACGGTATCCCCTGACACATCTGCGAGAATCAGGAGAGCACAGAGAGGGAAATACGGCCCCTGGGGATGGGGGTATATCTTCGGTGGATGTGGCACTGGAATAGGGGGGGGGGGGGAAGGGGGAGCCGATTAACCATGGAGTCAGGTACGGAAAGACCCCCAAAAGGTGGACCGCCCAGCCGGCACCGACAGTCATGTCCAAGGACCCTGGAGTCACCCCAGGCGGTATCCAAAAAGGAAAAGTAAAAGAGTCCAGGAGAACCAAAAACACCTCGGAATCAAACATGACCCAAACCCTGGAGGGCATCACCGCCAGCCCCCAAAATTCACTAAAACGTTAGTTCCAACCGTCCCTATACGCAACAAACAACAGAGCGAGGCATTCCAGCCAACACCTAAAAACGTAGCATACCTTACCCTAGGCATGGCCTTTGATGTGACTACCCCTAAATACACACACCACTAGGGAATCCTGATACCCCAGCTCCGCTCGACCTGCCCTTCTCCTTGGGAGGGCCCAGGTCCCATCTACTCGTCTACCGCAAACACTGCAAAAGTAAGAATAGATAAAGTGATCTATACACTACATCATGCACTTTAAACACAAGACCAGGTAATTAGCATCCACCTCTCCGCCTCCCCGTCACATAATGAAATCACAAGATGAGAAGTTGGCGAAACAAGGCCCACCTTGGTAAGTCTCTGATGTTGGCCTCATTATAGTGATGGAAAACGTAAAGGAATATGGTCCACTATACAAAGAGGCAGTTACAGGGTGGATAGGAAAGATATATACACCTCAAATTGTTGCATCTGGCCACACTAAAGCACGAGCCTCCTATTCTATGGAGGTATAACTTCATTGGTGCCTGCTACTTTTTGCTGAGAAGCAGCCGATGGTATTACTGTCTCCTGCTCTACCCTGCAACAAACTGACCCAACCTCTGTTCATGTTGCAAAACCCAGGGTGGGTAACTCAAGATTACACATAAAAGATCTTGAGGGTTAATGGCATACAAACAGGTACATGGACAGAGATATTAAGTTACAAATACGGGTGTGTCCTTGGCACACATGGTCATGGAAGCAATGACGCACCCCAGTATCATTCCACAATTTGCATGTAGTTCCATAAAGACGAGACAAAACCTTATTTTTGAACTGTACCTGGCGGCAGTCAGTGCACGTTTTTCCAAGTAACACCTAGGGTGAGACCAGTAGAAGACACGTCGACCGACTCTCGCTGAGGATACCACAACAGTCTCTAGAAATAACACTCACTTCCTTCAAGGAACCTAGTGCACCCCAGCTACATCAGCCAGGCCTGTGACATTTCCACAAATTCGGAAACCTCTACCTCATGGGGTTTAACAGGGCCCCATTTTTCAGCATCCAAAACGCTTTCACTAAGGTGCACCATGCTGAGCAACATTTCCAACCAGTCCTTTCAGAAGATCCTCATCTTCACAAGCTCTACAATTTTCCCTGCTTACATTATCTTTCTCAGGACTTTCGCCATCATCAGTTTGAATCAACCACACATTTTGCCAGTATAGCCTTTCCCAGGACTCGGCTCCAAGCCAATCCATCTCTCCAGCTTCCAGATTGTGGTAAAAAGCCACCACTCATAGTCCACGTCATCCTGGCGGACGGGCAGACAGGTGCATCTAGTGCCACGACCTCATCTTAGCCAAGAAGATTTTCTGAAACGAGAAAAAACACCGCAGGAAACACCATCCCATCACGTAGCACAATGACTTTTATGTTTCCAAGTGGCTTCCCCACACGGGTAATGAAAGGAGGGGAATTCCCTCCTCCCCAGTCCTTGCGGAACGTTAAAACAAACAAGCATTGGTCCTGAGAGGACTGGGAAAACCATGGTGCTTTTCCTTTGACTCCTAGATGATATACATTGGTAAATTTATCTCAAGTAGGCTCTCAAAATCACATGACATTTCATAAAATTTGAACTTCTGGGTGATTTTGGTGCAAAGCCTACAAAGACAACAATGTTTCACCAGAAATCTCAAAACCACACATACCCAAAATTAATCAGAAAGGGTATAGACTCTGGATAACCTGTGCGACAAGGAATTATTAATCAACACGATTATTTAGCTCTACCTGTCTTAACACTGACATGCGTTCCTTCAGAATCTGTCAAAAATACTGCCTAAAGACACCGCTAATAGTTGTCTGCCGCGGCCACGTACCACAGTCCTCCTTAAAAAGTCTTGCTCATTAGAATCAACTCTGGCAAAAAAACTCTTGGTAAATTTGGGGAACCACATCCTCCGCGACAACTGCTAAATGAAGACGTTTCCGAGGTCACAACCGTCCCGGCCTCACTCAGCTAGGCTCAGAGTCCAGGGGATTTTTTCCCACATCACTCCAAGACCAACTTCTCCACCGAGTTCCGGGTTGAGCGGTTTCAGCACTGCGCAGAGTCTCCTGCAGTCAGACCTCAATGAACAGGCTCCCATGCCCAAACCAGCACCACAGTGGTGCAGAAGGGTCACAGGGAGGCATGGGGGGGGGGGGGGGGGGGGGGCGGGGGTGTGGGGGGGGGGGGGTTGGGGGGGGGGGGGGGGGGGGGGGGGGCAAAACAGCTCCTGCTTTCCCTGTTTAGTCCGAAAGCACAAGAAAATTTCAGGTACCGTTGCTCCAAAAAAGTTGGGTCATTACCACCTGGCAAAAGCGGTCCTGAAAACCAAACATCCGCACGTTTGAGAAGTCCCACAACGTTGGGCCTAGTAGAAAGGTCAACTCCTGCCAAAAGGGACATCTCTGCCCCCAATACCGACAGGAGGTACCCAGACGGTACACAGACTCTCCCATAACCTGTGCTCTGGAGTCCCTGACAGGGACTCCAGTTATCCCTTTAAGAAAAATGTCCAATCCGGAGTAGGTGTCATCCGACACTGGCAATACACCCTCTGCGAAGCAAGGTATATGGGCTACAATGTCCCCTAAAAGACATAATACCCGTGACCCTACCTTCCCTTTTGGTGTAAGGCACAGTACCTTTACTTTGATAGACCTTCATCCGAGGGTCAAAGGACAGCTGGTCTTCTTTGGATACCTTGGGGCATGACTGCAATGCAAGCCACATCATGTGTAATCGGCGTATTTACTGGAGTAAGCAGCTGCCCGCAGCCCTGGCCCTAAGCATCATTCGACATATGGCTGCAGGTGGCCTGTTATTGCAATATGTACAGTGATAAGGTTTGATAAAGGCCCCCTGCAATTTGACCGAGTTTGGATCCCTTGGTTTCAGGGGAACTGGCTTGTCCCACCTGTTCCTTGTAGTCCTGGACCGTGACTGGCTGACTTAAAACCTCCTCGATGGGTACTGGTAAATTCGGGTTATTAGAAACTCTTGTGGGTTGAGGCTGATAAATGGTGGCTTAAACTTCTGAAATTTCTTATTCCTATTGGTGGATGGGGAAAACTTATCATTATAGTATGGGGGGGTGCGTAACTACTACCCAAATTTTTTGGTTAGCTACAAATCTGTCATCCATCTCTAAAGCAATATTAAAATCATCAAGATCCTTTCTCCTCAAGAGTATACTCTAAGGGTCAAGAAGGAACATTTCCCAAAAGATCCTTAACAAAACTAAGGTATTAAAAAAAAACCCCCAAAACCCCCCCCCCCCCCCCCCCCCTTCATAATGGCCTACACCCCCTTTGAGTCGACACCACCTATTCTAGAAAGTAACATCTGCTCCTGCCATATTCCACCAAAAGACTGCCCTGACTGAAACTTTAGTCCTCTGAATTTCTGCCGGTACCTTTCCGGCAGCATTTGGATAAGCCATAAAATTACCTCTTTAGCTTATAATAATCAGAAAGGCCGATCCATCTAAAGAACAAATAGCCTGTACCCTTACCTACGAATGGGGGTTCTTGCTATTGGCGCCCAGTCCTTTTCCGGGCAAACTTGGATTTGGCCGTAACTTTCAAATAACATAAAAAGCAGGACTGGGTCTTCTCTCTAGGAATTTGGGCACAAATTTTTATGGCTTTATCAAATGCGAAAAAACATCTACCCTTGTGTCTGTGTCGGTGTGAGAAGCAAGATGCCTCGCTTTAGCTCTTTCTTGAGCCCTAACTCCCTCTAAGGCTCTCTGTTCCTGGATCTTGGTGCACTCAATCCTTAACCGTTCCATTTCTCTGCAACTAGGGCAATTTCATGTGTAAAATTACTACTTCCTTATCCAGGTCCCTATCTTGGGAGTTGATTCATGTCACCTTCCAATTGCATGTCATCCGCAGAATGTCACCCAGTGTCAGCCATTTGGGAAATAATAGCACCAAATCTACTACCACCACAGAACTTACTGAGGATATAAAATAATAAAGCACCAGCAAAGTACATATACGGAAGTAGTACTTTAAAGGAGTTGTCATTGACTCCCTCAAATTAAACAGAAAAAAAGAACGGCTACTGCACCTGCAAAGGTAAATTATTCCCAAAATTTAGTGACATAACCCTCCTAAAAATCAGCCAGTCTGTAACCTGCATAGGTAAATTAGGCACACCAAATCAAGTATTAAAATAACTCCCTAAAAATCAACAATATGGCACTGAACGGTAAAATGAATTTATAGAGCAGTAATTAATAATAACACCCGAACACCAGCAATATTATTACCTGGTAATTAGATAATAATAACACCCTAAAAACCACTATGTTGCACACAAAGTAAACTAGTCACAGGGTAGTATGAATAAGAACACCCTAAAAACCAGCAATGTTGCACACAAAGTTAATAATTTCACAGGGTATTAATTAATAATAACCCCTACAAACCAGCACTGTTGCCCACAAAAGTCAGTTATTATTTATGTGAGTGTTTTATAGTGAATGTTCCTCTTGACCAACCCAGTAAAGAATGATTATTGACTTCCAGGTTGCAAACTTGAATTACCACCATAAAATTTGATAATTCGCCCAGACAGGCCCCCCTGTTATGCAAAAATGTGGGATACTAGGGCTTGAGCCTGGTTCGAAGGGCATAGGTAAAGGTTACACACATCTCAGCCCAAACCGGCCACCCGGGTATCCCCGTCAAAACAGAAAGCGCTAAACATAGTATGTTACTTAAAGGGGTTGGGTACCAGAGGGTTAGGCAAAAATCCCAATTAGGAAAATATATCTATTTAGTCACCATAACATAACATAACCGAAAAACTAATCCTAAACGCCCAAATGCGGGTACAACAAACACAGCTGGCTTGAGGTCCCGCCCCTCCATCACCACTAGGCCTCGTCAGCGCCAGACCCACTTTTACTCCACTCCCACCCTCATTTCTAGTATCCTCCCTCCTCCCACAGCACCCGACCATGTCAAGCCTGGGTAACATACAGGGAAGCCATATGAGAGCCGTATGGCTATGAGTTGGATAACCAAATGAGTGCACGCTACAAACTTATCTTAAATACACAGCATCTAAGACGCCACCTCTACACACCATGCTAACGTCACGTGACTCCCCAAAAACCACGCCTTACTCCATCGTACCCAAACATCCTGGAAAATCAATCATAACAAATTTCCTTATAATTACAGTTAGCATACTTTTACAGTACCCCCAAATGCACATTATTAATTATAAAATTTAATCGCTTACAACTATAATATTCATATTATAATGGCACACTTCTTCACTAATGTACATTACGATGTTCATGCAGAACCCTGCAATAACACTCTGTACCTGTCATAAAACTTCAGGAGGTTTGTGGATACACGATTTTCCTTCCATGAACCATGCTGTTTTCATTAGAACCTTGTTTCCTTTCAAGGTGTTCGGACCACTCTCCTCCTGATAATCTCTCCAAAGACTTTGCAACACAATAATGTCATGAGAACACAGGTCTGTAGTTTAGCGGCCCGTTCTGTTTCCGTGCCTAAATATGGGGACTACATTAGCTGTCTTCCATTTCTCAGTAGTTGCCCGTTTCAAGGGCATTTGTGGGAAGATGTGGTTAGGAGGGCACGCACAGCATCTCTGCTCCTTCGCTAAGGACCCATGGGAGATGTCCGGTCCCATGCTTTGAGGTGTCAAGGTCACTTAGGAGCTCTTTCACCGCCTCCTCAGTTGTTCGTATGTCATCCCAACACTATTGGTACATTCCCTCCTGGATGTTTTTCCCTTCTGTGCTGTCTTTCCC
>NC_069481.1:3581691-3623696 GCF_026875155.1 Cherax quadricarinatus
TATAGGCTAGGTGGACAAAGGATACCGCCCCTCACTCAGGAGAGAAAACCTTGGGGTGACCATAAACACCGAGCACATCAACCGGAGGCACCACTCAAACCAAATACCGCTGCAGTATGCGGGCGTGGCAAACCTGAGAATGTGTTCCGATTACCTTTAAATAAGGAATCGTTCAAGACACTGTACACGTGTTTGTTAGCCCTACTGGAGTATGCAGCACCAGTCTGGACCCACACTGGTCAAGCACGTCAAGAAGTTAGAGAAAGTACAAAGGTTAGCAACAAGGCTAGTCAGAGCTTAGGAAAGTCGTACGAGGGATAGGTTAAGGGAATCGGACTGGACGACACTGGAGGACAGAAGGGTAGGGGTGGAACATGATACGACATTACAAGATACTGCGGGGAATAGACAAGGTGGACAGGAGATAGGTTGTTACAGTGAGGGGACACAGGACAAGGGGTCACAACTGGAAGATTGAAGACTCAGACGAGTCTCCGGGACGTTAGGAAGTATTTCTTCAGTCATAGGAGTTGTCAGAAGTCGGAATGCCTAGCATGCTGAAGTAGTGGAGGCAGGACCATACATCGTTTTAAGAAGAGGTATGACAATGCTTCAGGAAGCAGAGATGAAAGAGAGGATCCAAGTAGCGTCAGTGAAGAGGCGGGGCAGGAGCTGAGTTCTCGACCCCTGCAACCACTAATTAGGTGAGTACATTTAGGTGAGTACAAACACACACACACTCACACAATACATTTACTCCACCCACACAAAAAATATCACTACCACACACAACACCACACACACACACAACACTACACACACACACACACACATACACACACACATACACACACAACACACACACAACACACACCACAGATATGGATGACATCACTACCACCACACAACACACACAAACACTATATTTCAACACACACACACACACATAACATCACTTCACACACACACCACAAACAGCACTAACCTCACACACAAACAAATATCTCTTCCACACGACCCATCCCACACAAAACAAACATCACTACCACGCACACACACACACACACACACACACACACACACACACCACACACAAAATTGTCACTACACATGCACACCACACACACACACACACACACTCACACACACACACACACAACATTCACTACCACACGCCACACACACAAACATCACTACACACAAATAACAAAACACACACACACACCACACACTTACACACAAATTTCATAACCACACACATACACACACAACATCACTACTACACACACAGACACCACACAGCACTCACACACACACACCAACACACACCACAAACACACACCACACACACAGAACACACACAACACACACACACACAACATCAGTACCCATCATGAACACACACACAATCACTTCCACACTCACACCACATCACTTCACACATACAACACAAATATCACTACCACACACACACACACACACCACACCCACAAACATCACTACATTCACACACACACACACACACACAACACCACACACACACACACCACACACACACACACACACCACCAAACATCACTACAACACACACTCACAAACATCACTACCACACACACACACAAAATATCACGACCACACACACACACACACACACAAAACATCACTACCATCAACACCACACACACACACACACACACACAACTAAATATCCTTACCAACCGCACACACACACTCACAAATATCACTACCACAACACCCAACACAAACATCACTACCATCCACCACACACACACCACACACAATATCACTACCACACACACACACACACACACAAACATCACTTACCATCCACACACACAAAACACACCACACACACAATTATCACTACCCACACCCACACAAAACATACATCACTACCATCCAACACACACACACACACACACACACAAATATCACTACCACACGCACACACACACTCACAAAATATCACTACCATACGCACAACACCACCACACACACACACTCACAACACACACACACACACAGCACACACAAACATCACTACACAACACCACACAAACTCACTACCAACATTACCCACACACAAACCATCACTACTGCACACAACACAAACATCACTACCACACACACACAAACATCACTACCACACACAACAAAAAAACATCACTACCAACACACCACACACACACTAAACATCATACACATGCAACACTCACAAAACATCACTACCACACACACACACACACACACACCTCACATCACTACCTCATTACACACCACAAGCACCACTACCACACACACAACAATATCACTACCACACACACAAACACACACACACACACAACACACACACACCACACACACACACACACACACACACACACACACCATACAACACACACACAAACAAACATCTCTACCACACACAACACACACAAATATCAGTACCCACACACACACAAACATCACTACCACACCACACACAAACATCACTACCACACACACACACACAAAAATCACTACATGCAACACCACACAAAAACACACACACACACACACACACACACTACACACACACAACACACAAATATCACTACCACACGCACACGCACACACACACACACACACACACACACACACACACACAGTCATAGAGTAGTCAGGCCATGGAATAGCTGAAAGTGATGTGGTGGAGGCAGGAAACCATACTTAGTTTTAAGGCGAGGTATGATAGAGCTCATGGGGCAGGGAGGGAGGACCTAGGTAGCATTCAGCGAAGAGGCGGGCCAGGAGCTGTGACTCGAACCCCTGCAACCACAAATAGGTGAGTACAAATAGGTGAGTACACACACACACACATTCACAAACATCTCTACACACACAAATATATCTACACACACACCACACACACACACTAAACTTCACTACCACACACACAACACAGACAAATATCACTACACACACACACAAACATCACTACCCACACACACACACACACACAAATCTCATACCACACACACACAAAATCACTACCACCACAAACACACACATCACTACCACACAATGCAACACACATCACTATCACATGCACACACACATCACTATCACACACACACACACAATTACTACCACACAACACACACATAGATGACTACCACACACACACACCATATCACTACCACACACACACACACTCACACAACACCACACACACACACACCAACTCACACACCACACAAAATCACTACTACACATACAAAAAATTTCATACCACAACACAACATACATCATTACCACAACATGCACACACACCCACTACCAACCACACAACCAAAACATCACTGCCACACACACACACAAACATCACTACCACACACACGCACACAAATATCACTACCACACACACACACATACCACACACACACACACACAACATCACTTACCACACACACACACACACACACTCACACATCACTGCCACACACACACTCACACAAATATCACTACCACACACACACATATCACTACCACCACCACACAACAATCTCACTACAACACACACACACCACAAACAAAACACACACCACAACACACACACACACACAACACACACACACATACACACACACACACACACACACACACTACACACAAATATCACTACCACACACACGCACACATCACTACCACACACTTACACAAATATCAATACAACAACCACACACTCACTACCACACACACAAAATATTTCTACCGCAACTGCTACAATCACTACCACACACAACACAAATCATCACTAACACACTCACACACACACACTACGCACACATTACACATCACAAATACACTACCACACACACATCACTACCACACACACAAAAAAACATTTCCAAACACACACACACACACACACACACACAACACACCACACACACAACACACACACACACAAACACACCACACACACACACACACACAAAACATCACTACCACAGCACCTACCACATGCACACACACAAACATCACTACAACCACACACACCCCACACACAAACATCACACCCCCACACAAAACAAAACCCCCAACACACTCATTTACCAAACACAACACTACCACACTCACACACACTACCACCACACACACAACACACAAAACATCACACCACACACACAAACACAAATATCACACCGCACACCACACACACCCAAACATTACACCACACACACACACACACACACAAATATCACTACCACACACACAAAAACATCACACCACACACCACACACACTCACACCACACAAAAACACAAATATCACCCCCAAAACCCACCAATCACTACCACACCCACACACACACCACATCCTACCACACACACAACAAAAATACACTAACACACACACACACAAAATCACTACCATACACACACAAAACCTACTACACACACACACCCCCCAACCACACACACAAATGAAAACACACTACCACCGAACCCCAAAAATACACTTCCACACACAAAAACATCACAAGACCCCCAAAAACAAAAAACATCCTACCAAACAACACACACACAAACATCACTACCAATGCACACTCAAACACACTCCCACACACAAAAACACACTACCCACCCAACCAAAACTATCCAAACACACAGACACACACAAACATACTACCTCACACACACACATCACTAACACACCAAAAACATCCTACCCAAATACACATCCCCTACCACACACACACCCACACAAGACATCACTACCACACACCACACAAACATCAAAAACCATAAAACCCCCAACAAATATCACTACCAACCACACACATCACTACCACACAACACACAAAAATACCACAACCACACAAAACCAAACATCACTAAAAACCACACCCCAAAAAAAAACCCCCCCCCACACAAAACACAAACATTCCCTCCAACACGCCAAAAATATCACTACCACACACCAAACATCACTACCACACACACACACAAACATTTTCTACTCCACACACAACCAAAACCCCAAATACCACACCAAACTCACTACCACACAAAACACACACACACATGCAAAATTACTCCACACCAAAAAAATCACAAACCAACACACACCATCACTACCACACACACAAAAAAATCCACCACACACACAAACATCACTACCATACACACAAAAACACACTCCCCAAACAACAACACAATCCAACCCCCACACACCCGAACATCACACCACACACACACAAAAATGTCATTACCAAACCCCCAAACACAAACACACTACCACTAACACAAAAACAAAACATCACACCACCATACAAAACACACTACCACACCACACTCAAAACGCCCTCCCTACTACCACAGACATCATTACCCACACCCCCCATCACTAATACACGCACATCACTACCACCCACAGATTCCACTACCAACACAAACCCCACACCACACACAAACATCTCACCACAATCAACATCACACTACACACACATAACTACGACACAAACACACACATCTTTACCATGCACACATCCTAACCAACCCCACAAAACCATCACTCCCACAACACACACACAACATCACACCACAAAAAAACACATCCTACAAACACACACACCGTATCACCATAACACAATCACTATAACAAACATCATTATAATGCTCACACAACTAGATACAAACAATAAAAATACTCCCACTACAACACAAACATCACACAAACAAATACACCAAAAACAAAAATCACTAAAAAATCATCACAAAAAACACCACCAAAAACAAACTCACATAACAAACATCACTATAGCAAACATCAAAACAAAAATCATCACCTAAAACAACACACTATAACAAACATCACTAAAACAAACACCAAAATAACAAACATCAATAAGAAACATCCTGTAAAAAAACACACATAGCAAACATCATATAACAAAACACAACTAACAAACACCCTTAAACAAACAAAACTAAAGAAACATCTCTTTAACAAATCACTAAGAAACATCACTAAAACAAACACACTAAAAACATCACTATAAAAACCCTATAACAAACATCACCTAACAACATCACTATAAAAAACATCACTATAACAAACATCACTAAAAAAACATCACTTAACAAACACACATAACAGACATCACTATAACACACTATAAGAAACATCATTTAAACCCAAACCCCACTATAACAAATATCACTAAAACAATCTCTCTTTAAAAAACACACAAAAAACATCACTATAACAAAACATCATTTAACGAAACATCACAATAAAAAAACACCAAAGACAAACATCACCTAACAAATAAAAACCTAAAACAAACATCACTAAAACAAACATCATATAACAAACATCACTAAAAAAACATCACTCTAACAAATATCACTAAACAAACATCACTTAACAAACATCACTATATCAAACACACTCAACAATAAACGCTATAACAAACATCGCTCAAACAAACACCACTATAACAAACATCACTAAAACAAACATCACTATAACAAACACACTATAACAAACATCGCTCTAAAAAACACACTAAAACAAACATCACTATAAACAAACATCACCTAACAAATACACTAAAACAAACATCACTATAAAAACATCACATAAAAACATCACTCTAACAATCTTTCGCTAAAAACAAACATCGCTCAACAAAACCCCCACTAAACAAACATCACTATAACAAACACACTATAACAAACTTTCACAAAAAAACATCGCTCTAACAAAAAACACAAAAAAAAACCACTATAACAAAAATATCACAAAACAAACATCACTAAACAAACATCACTATAACAAACATCATATAACAAACATCACTATAAAAATCTCACTAAACAAACATCATATAACAATCATCACTATAACAAACACACTAAACAAACACACTACAAAACACAAAAAAAACATCATACATCACTTACTGAGTAATTCTAATCTCACAAACTTCATGTATATAGGGTATTAAAATGTTACCTCGGGGATTTTTCCTAAGAATATTCATTCTTATATGAACCTTTAAGAAAAATAAGTACAAGATGAAACCAAAATTCACGTACCGCAAAGAGCTACGACACGTTATTTCCTCCCCAGGAGCAAGGGGGAGTGCCAATTTGCTAAACAGCATTGCACGTTTCCCCTTCAATTCCCCAGCACAATTGTCGGGGAGAGGAACACTCAGTTAAAACGAAACCACCCATAGCTCGTTCCTCTCCCAACATTCACCTCCTCCCTACCATCCACTTGCAGGATCACAAAGTATCTTCCCGTCATCATCAAACAAACAAACCACTGTTATAATGTATGTTGACTCTGCTCCCACGAGCTGCTTGATGAAGTATGATATGGCTGGTTCAAATAGGGCTGCTCAGATGCCTTCTGATTTATAAAAATACTTTATCGCTTTTGGAGAGGTAAAGATAAGGTATTTACAAAGAGTAAGATTGCCTTGTTTCTACTACAAAACGGATGGAGATTTATTGAATATTTTTTATCTACCTATCGGGTCACCGATTAATACTTATCAAGATTTTCTTTGGACAACAAGGACCCGCGCCGTTATCATATTGTGCAGTCCCTCACCAACATGTCTTCCTCTCTGCACTTAGTGCCACAGTTATTTGAGCAATCATAAAAAACAGCCAAAATTTAATGATATGTAATACGTGTTGTCTGGACACATAGACAGCCAACCTTACAGGAACCAAGGATGAGTGCATTCACGTCGTCATGGTGCTAACCCATGTCTATTATTTCCAAGAAGTGCTAAGAGACAAACTACACTTATGGAATGTCCCTAGGCAGTAAGACTCCATTTAGAGATAAACCACCTCCGTTGTGTTTACCAAATCTAGCCATAGATCCAAACAGAATTTTGATTCGTGATGGGTAGGGGAGGATGTTGCAAGGGAACAATTGCTGCCTCGATATGCTTCTTTCATTTTTATACTTATATAATCGAAAAGGAATAAATTTCGCAGCCCAAAATGGAATAATCTTATGTTCTCTGAGAGTTAGTTGTCTTTTTATAACCTGTGGAGAAGTATCTAAGGCTTCTATCTTACTTATAATGAAGAAATTGAGGACTCAGAATAAAATTATAGGGAATTATTTCTGTTTGAGTATACCAAGTAAAGTTGGGTTTAGGAACAGACAAGTAAGCAAAACACTATAACATATTATTAGAAAACGTTTCGGTCCTGGGACCTTGATTACTTCTAACATACAGGAACGTACGAACGATGTTCAGGTAGATCCTAAATGGGAGAGCGGGAAGACGGGACAGACGAAGAATAGTCTGGAGAAGAGGGAAGAGGATGTGTTCTTAGTCGTAGAAATGAGCCAGGGCTTAACCCAGCAGCGAAGGCGATCGTGCGGACAGATATTGAGAAGAGAAATTCAGGCTCTTCTGTTAGGGACTCCAGTGTGGAGTGAGGCGAGGAGGAGGGACATGCGAGTTTAGGGTTAGAGAGGAGTGTAGAACTGGGCCATGTCTTTACCCAAAAATGCTAAGGCAAACGTGGGGTCAGAGAATTGTACCTGTCATAGAGGTACCTGTCAGCGGATCCAAGGTTATTTGTAAGTAGGTTAGGAGCAGGATATGCAAGGAGTAGAAAAAAAAGTTGTGTTGGTTTGTTGGGTCTGCGTTGTCTTCGTCAAGGAGAGAGGTCCAGTAGTCATGTCGTGTCTCAGTTTGTTGTCTGGTCACTGAGCCTCTTCCAGTACAGATTCAGCGCAGGGATGTCTAACTGGGCATGGAGAGACTCGTTGTGGCGAACTCCTCCCATCAGAATTCAAGCACCCAGCGCAGCGCCCTCTGTTTGGACACGCTGCAGTTTAAGTAAGTTTGTTTTTGCTGCAAGAGAGAGGGCTAGAGGAGATAGTTATGAGGACGTTTAAGGGGATTTGTTAGGGGTTGTTGTTTGGTGCGTTGAGAGGCATGTTTCAGCTTGTAGAGGCCCGCAAGGGCCTTACTAGATATTGCATGACTTGAGTGATGTGTCGATTGTAAACGAAGAAGGTAGTCAAGATTAACGCCAAGGACAGTGCACAGAATTGTGTGATAGGGAAGTAGTGCGGGTGTCAGCCGTTCTGAGTTCGGCAGGTTAATGGAGGACACGTTTCCTGTAGTATTAAAAATATTGTAATGCGTGGATTTAGCGCATTGGTTTTGTTCCTCTATTTTTGTTCCCAGATGGCTATCCTGTTCGACCTCATTTTGTGTTTTGTGTGTGAGTGTATGTATATGGCATGAGTGTAGATGTGTAATGTCGTCTGCATAGGCTGTGTGATGGAGTTGTGGTTTATACAGGTGTAGGAATGTCATTAGTGTATAAAATGTAGAGGGTAGGGGAGAGGACAGATCCCTGGGGTTACTCCGGGCTTTTAGTGGTGAAGTAGTCGGAGTAACAGCCTTGGAATTTGGATCTCATGGTGCGGCGTCTGGAAGGTTGCAAGAGGTGTTTACGAGGTAGTGAGAGGCAGGTTTGAAGTTAGTGCAGAGTTTGTACTTGAGCCCTTCGTTGCCAGACCAGTGTCAAAGGCCTTTTAACGTCTTTTGCAACCAGGGCTGTCCTGTGCTTCTTTGTTTTGTGGTTGATGTGGATGTAGTTGAGAATGATGTTAATGGCATTCTGTGTGGATCTGGTGTTCTGAAGCCTAACTGGCCATCAAAAGTAGGAGAATTGTGTTCCAGGTATCTGCGAAGGCCGATGATTGATGAGTTTTTCAAAGAGTTTCCTAAATTTCCGAGGAGGGTGATAGGGCGATAGTTTATAGGTCAGAGTGGTCTTTATTGGGTTTAGGTAGGAGGTTAACAGTAGCAGCTTTGAAGAGGGAAGGGAAGTATCCCAGAGGCAAGGGAGGCATTGGAGGAGGTTTGTGTAGGCAGTAATGATAGAGTCAGGAAGGTGTTATCGGGATAATATGGTTTAGGCCAGAAGCACCGGAGCCTTGGGAGGAAAGGTGTCTGAGGAGAGTTTTAATGTATCTGTGTTGGTGAAATTATGTATAGGATGTGTCGAGTTCTTGGGGGAGGTAAGAGAGTCTAGATGAATGTGGCTTTGGTGTTGTTTCTTGTGTGTGTGCAGTGTTCCAGTGTTCTATGTCGAATGTGTTGAATAAGTTAGGGTGAGGTGGGTGAGCGTTGGAGATGTTCTCCCAGTTGTGTTTGAAGATATTGGCAGATGGCAGCCTGCGGGTCTGAGATGTGTGTGTTGTTGTGGGTGATGTGTTTGAATTGTTCGCGTGGGAGTTGTGACTATGATTTTTTTGATAAGTTCCAGAAGGCTTTTGTGTTTTTAATACGCTGCTTGTCTGCTTGTGTATGAGTTGTGACAGTGATTGTTGTGGTCATGGTATAGGCTGCGTAAAATATCGTTTCTAAGGTAAGTGAGGATTAATCGGACTTGATTAATCTATGTGTGTTGTAAAGGAAGCGGTTGTGGTAGCGTTATTTAGGTCTTCTTGTTCTGAGTGGACGGTTTGAAGGATAACGAGTGGTGTGTGTTTTCTTTGGGTTATTGCGATGTTGGCTGCTTGTGTTATGGTGTCCTGGAGGAGATCCAAGTTGAGTATCAATGTCAGAGATGGGTTTTGTTTGTTGTATAGTCATAGTCCATCGCCTTGCCAACCAGTCCATCGCCTCGCCACCAGTCCTTCATCCTCACAACTTGATAGTGAATTTTTAAGTAAAACTTGACTAAGACCTTGTGTCGGGAGACATGTCCTCTTTCTGTACAGCACGTGTGGAAGTATCTGCCCGAAAACGTGGCGTAGATATGTATCCTATCCTTCAGATTAATAATGTATGGTGATGCAGCAATGGTACATTCTGGGAGAAGTTCAGTTCATTCCACTAATCTGTCATGATGGTAGATTTGTATCATTTTGTTTAAAGGTATAAAATACCAATAAGCTGATAAATTACTTGGATGATACAAATCTCCAAGATTATCACATGTATCATAATGATGTATATCAAGGGGATTCGCTCCCACTACAGGGAACATGCAGGTATAAACAGGAAAGATCGACACACGTCAGCAGGATTCACTTGTTTTTTCCGTGGTGCTTCGATTGATATTATACAGTAGGGCCCACTTATATGGCTGGTTAGTTTCCAAGGCTACTGCTTGAAAAGCGAACATCGCGGGAAAGACGGTCGCCATTGTTCCATTTATAAACGTCAGATAATAAGTTTACACTATACACACATTACGTAACAATATAACTAGGCATTAAAAACAATAAAAAAATAAAATACACACAGTACATATTACTTACCTCAAAATATTTGTAGTCTTAATGTTGGGAGTGAGAAGTTGAGTAGTTTATTGTAAGATGTCGGGTGTTGGTAGGAGGTATGGTAGCCAGCTAGGCCACCACCCACACGTAAATACTCCAGCATTTAAAGACGCCCATAGAGCGAAAAAAATTGCATTGCAGTCGCTCATTACTTACCTTAAAATTTTTATAGTCTTAATGTTAGGGTGAGAGGCGAGTAAATGAGGAAAAAGAAAAAACGAATACATGAGAGAGGACAGTAGCGGCAATATAAAACGAACAGAATGAACGCTGCTGGGTGGGTTGATAAACACATTCATTTCCGTATTGTAAGTTTATATTATTGTGTGCAGTTGTCTCCCTGTTGGTATAGTAGAAATAAATAAAGAGCAAATAACAACTCCACATTCTCATGTAACACAACAATTTTTAGAAGGAATAACGCTTGAGTGAAGGCATACGAAAAGGAATAATTTCTATAGTTACCCCGTAATTATATTGTGTACATATTTTTTTGGTGTTGAACTAGAGATAACGTTTATCTTTTTTCGACACTCCGACTGGAAAAAACATCTCTTATTTATATTAATTTATTCTACTAGGGTGTAATTTATCATGTTTTTATGTTACGTAGCGTGTTTTATTATATTAATTTTGAAAAAAAATATCATGGTGGATTAGCAAAAAGGTCTATATTACGTTTTTATAGACTTTATGTGCCTCAGAGTGATTTTTAGTGCGTGTTATTATCATCATTTTTAATATGGCTTTCGCTCTTCAAGACTATTAAGACAACTTAGTGATTTTAATGTGTACATGAACGCCAGCACAGTGTGTAAGTTAACTTAGGTACACGCCAGCACAGTCTGTGTAAGTTAAACTTTAGGTTACACGCCCAGGCACAGTGGTAAGTTAAACTTAGGTATCACGCCAGCACAGTGTGTAGTTAACTTAGGTAAACGCAGCACTCGTAAGTTTAATTAGGTACACGCAGCACCAGTGTGTAAGTTACTTAGGTACAGGGTACACATAAGAATGCTTCTGTGGCCGGGTGACAAAAGCTCTCGCCTTCACACTAGCCCTTGTGGCTTAGCGCTTCCTTTTTGATTTATAATAATAATAAGCTAGTTCACAACGGTGAGAGTTCGGGTTCGATTCCCTGCGGAAGGGGTCGAAAACATCTGACGTGTTTCTTACACTGGTTTGTCTATGTTCACCTACCAGTAAAATGGGTACCTGGGTTGTTAGGTTGACTGGTGTGGGTCGCATCCTGGGACTGATCTAATTTTCCTCGAAATGCTCTCAGCATAACAAGTGGCTTTCTATTATAGTTGTATATGCATTGATGTCAAAATATGGTCTGTATACTTGTACGTGTACTTGTAGTAAATAAAGGATATTTGTTAACTTTCCAGAGTTCAGTGGAGACCCCCGGGTTAACGATATTTTTTCACTCACAAAGTATGTTCAGATGCAAGTACTGACCGGGAATTTGTTCCATAAGAAAAATATTGTGAAGTAGTTCAGTCCATTTCAGGACCCCCATAACATACACGTACAAACACACACTTAATAAATCACTTACATAATTGGTTGCATTCGGAGGTAATCGTTATGCGGGGGTCCACATGTATATATAAAATATTAAAAATAATTTTGAAAACATTTGAAATTATAGTAATAATAATTACGTTGGTCCAGGAGTAGGACGTATCCGTCGGGGTTGGGTATGGAAAAAGTGGCATGATCCTCCACTCACTCTGCTGTTGAGCGACGGTTGTCTCCAGCAGGTGACCCATCGTTCAGTGCGACGCTGGACTGATCCACTCACGAGCGTGGTTACCCTGAAGCACAGGAAGGTTTTTCACATCATTGAGGCTGACACACGGGTTGTGGTGATTGTCTTTCGATGTGGAAAATAGAACAGTGTTCCCGGATAATAGTCGTTGTTAGAATTCTGTTATAAATTGTATTCACGAACATAGTTAAATTAAGAAGCTTGTGAAACACTTACACAACAGACTTTTTTGAGTCACAATACAAGTCACTAACACTATAAAATGCAGATGTGGAGAGTTAATTTTAAGGTGATCAGTCTCTCAGTGTTTGATATTGTTTTATTCGTCAGGAGACAAATGTCTTCTGGTCACGGGTCTTAATCATACAGATGACCCGCTTTACACCAGTCAAGATTTGATAGTTGGTTAGTAGCTTGGCAGTTAAGGAATTGACCGCCCACTAAGTCACATTTAAGAAAACACTGGCTTGTATTGTGTACACTATTGTTAACTAATAACTTCACTTTCTATCAAGGCCCTGGGGGGAATGATCAACTCAAAATTGCTTCTCCACTTTTACTCGTCCCCCTAGTATTATCGCCTGATTTCGACTGTGTGCTGGTGAACGTTTCAGCAAATTAAAAGGATACTACAATAAAGATACCTACATTAAAGATACCTACAATAAAGATGCCTAAATTAGATACCTACAATTAAAGATACCTATAATAAGATACCTACATAAAGATACCTACAATAAAGATACATATAAAAAGATTAACCTACAATATAGATACCTCAATAAAGATACCTATAATAAAGTTACCTACAATAAGTACCATATATTATAGATACCTACTATAAAGATACCTACAATAAAGGATACCTACAATTAAAGATACCTACAATAAAGATGGCCTAAAATAAAGATACATACAATAAAGATACCTATAATAAAGATACCTACAATAAAGATGCCTACATAAAGATACCTATAATAAGAACCTACAATAAAGATACCTACATTAAAGATACTATTAATAAAAGTAGATACCTACAATAAAGGATACCTATAATAAAGATACTACAATAAGATACCTACAATTAAAGATACCTAAATAAAGGATAACTACAATATAAGATACCTACAATAAAAGGAAACCTGCACAAGTGTACCGGACTGTATCAACTGCCTCCCTGCACACTTAAGGGGGTATTACCCAACAGACCCTGGCAGTCTTCAAGTGGCACTGGACAAGCACCTAAAGTCAGTTCTGAATCACAGCCGGGCTGTGGCTCGTACGTTGGTTATGCGTTGCCAGGCCGCAGCTAACAGCCTGGTTGATCAGGCTCTCGATCCACCAGGAGGACTGGTCAAGACGGGCCAGCGGGGGCGTTGACCCCGGAACTCTCTCCAGGATAACTCCAGGTAATCATCATGGACTCCCACACGGTAGCTGGTAGGATGCTGAAGGGGTTTGAAGCCTATTGTCTACCACTAGGGGGGCTATCAAGGCTGCAAGGTGGTAACCTGTTCACCATCAGACAAAGTACTTTAAAGCTTATAAATTAGGGCTTTAAATACACTTTCAACATATATGACGCTGAAAAGTAATACACCTCAGAGTAGTGTGTAAGATAATTGGCATTTGCCAGGCAGATAGAACTTGGCAGGATAAGGACTTTGGAGTAATAACACTGAGGAGAAGCAGTGGAGACACAGCTGTTTGAGTTTTCTTCTCCCAGATTCAATCCTCAACTTTCATAGGTATCTAGTGGTCGCTGGTGAACAGGGCAGCAGGTGTCAGGTGAACAGGGCAGCAGGTGTTCAGGTGAACAGGGGCAGCAGGTGTTCAGTGTGAACAGGGGGCAGGCAATTGTCAGGTGAAACAGGGGGCCAGCAGTGTGACAGGGCAGCAAGTGTAAGGTGACAGGGGCAGCAAGTGTCAGGTGAACATCGGGCAGGCAAGTGTCAGAGTGAACAGGGGCAGAAGTGTCAGGTGAACAATGGAAGCAGTGTGAACAGGATGGCAGCAGGTGTCAGGTGACAGGAGCAGCAAGTGGTCATGGGTGAAAAAATACAGGGGCCAGCAAGTGTCAGATGTGAACAGGGGCAGCAGGTGAACAGGGGCAGCAGGTGTCAGGTGAACAGGGGCAGCAAGTGTCAGGTGAACAGGGGCAGCAGGTGTCAGGTGAACAGGGGCAGCAAATGTCAGGTGAACAGGGGCAGCAGGTGAACAGGGGCAGCAAGTGTCAGGTGAACAGGGGCCAGCAAGTGTCAGAGTGAACATGGGGCAGCAAGTTTCAGGTGAACAGGGCAGCAGGTTGTCACGGTGAACGGGGGCAGCAAGTTTATGTGAACAGGGGCAGCAGGTTTGTCAGGTGAACAGGGGCAGCAAAGTGTCAGTCCGTGAAACAGGGGTGAAGTTTCACTCGTGAACAGGGGCCAGCAGGTGTCAGGTGAAACAGGGGCAGCAAGTGTCAGGTGAACAGGGGCAGCAAGAGTCAGGTGAACAGGGTGCAGCAAGTGTCACGTTGAACTGGGCAGCAGGTGGCAGGTGAACAGGGGTCAGCAAGTTGTCACGTGAACAGGGGCAGCAAGTGTCAGGTGAAACAGGGGCAGACAGTGTCAGGTGAACAGGGGCAGCTAGCTGTCACGTGAACAGGAGCAGCAAGTGTCAGGTGAAACAGGGGCCAGCAGGTGTCAGGGAACAGGGGCAGCAGGTGTCAGGTGAACAGGGGCAGCAAGTGTCAGGTGAAACAGGGGCAGCAGGTGTCCCAAAGTCTGAAGCAGGGGCAGAGGTTGTTAGAGCTGAACAGGGGCAGCAAGTGTCACCAGTGAACAGGGGCTGCAGAGTCAATGTGAACAGCCCGGCAGCTAGTGTCACGTGAACAGGTGGCAGCAGGTGTCAGGTGAACAGGGGCTGCAAGTGTCACCGTGAACAGGGGGCAGCAGGTGTCACGTGAACAGGGGGCAGCAGGTGTCAGAAGTGAACAGGGGCAGAAGTTCACGTGTACAGGGGCCAGCAGGTGTCAGGTGAAACAGGGGGCAGCAGTGTCACGTGAACAGGGGCAGCAAGTGTCAAAGTGAACAGGTGGCAGAAGGTTGTCACGTGAAAAGGGCAGCAGGATGTCAGATTGTGAACAGGGGCAGCAAGTGTCCGTGAATAGGGGCAGCAGGTGGTCACGTGAACGGGGCAGCAGGTGTCAAGTGAACAGGTGGCAGCAAGTGTCTCGTGAAAGGGGCAAGCAGGTGTCAGGTGGAAAAGGGGCAGCAAGGGTACGTGAAAGGGGCAGCATGTGTCAAAGTGAAACGGGGCCAGCAAGTGTCCACCGTGAACTGGCGGCAGCATGGTGTCAGGGTGAACAGGGGCTGCAAGTGTCACGTGAACAGGGGGCAGCAACAGTGTCAATGATACAGGGGCAGGCAAGTGGCACGTGAACAGGGCAGCAGGTTGTCTGGGTTGCTTTGATTATATCCCCAAACACTCTTTTTTACCACTGATCTACTGGTCACCTTCACCGAGGTCACCTTCACCGAGGTTCACATCACCCGGAGGTCACCATCACGAGGTCACCTTCACCGGGTCACCTTCACCGAGGTACCTTCACCGAGCTGTAAGACTTTTGGGATAATGTGTACTTGATAGAGGTGAAAGCTCTTGGGATCAAGGAATTAAAACCTGACTCCTTCTCTTGGGATCGAACCTATTTGCTTCCCAATCCCCCAGGCGCTTTATGGACCTTACATGTTTAGCTCTCCCTATCAATAACAATAATAGAAATGCAGTATAAAGGTCCACAATTATACTTTCATCTGTGTTGTTCTTTTCATCAGTGTCGGATATTGTATACGTTTTACTCATAATGATTAATAATAATAATAATAATAATATAATAATAATAATAATAATAATAATAATGCTGACATCACAAATTGGTGGGTGAATAAGTTACAAGCAAGTCGATGGAAACAATTTAAAAAAAACAATTTATCAATAAACAATTTAGAGGTAAATCTGGCCGATTGTTCGGTCCTCCTTCGGCTTAATAATGATCTGAATCTGACCCAAACGTCATTAGTCTTCAATTCCAGTTTGTTGGTTGTGAGCTTAAAGTGTAGGAAACATTGTGTATCACAAGGACAAAATTCTAACCCAACTCCCGTACTAGGGTCACACGTAGGGACACACAGCACCTGCTTAATAAGGGGTGTAATAATCAATTTCCATTCAAGGTCAATTTGTTCTGGTTTGTCAGGAAAAAAGGACAAGTGTTTCCTGACGCGGGTCTTACTCCATATGATGGCCCGACACTGGAGCTCTTGGTCATCTGATTGAGGCCCTTGGCTGGCTTATTGGTACAAACCCTTTTAAAAATTTAATGATTATTATTACTACATCTTCCAACTTTTTTTTCCATATTCAAGAAACAGAGCGTTTTAAGTCAATTATGTATACCATACATGTATACATACATGTTTACATGTTTACATGCGTGAGCGTGTTTGATAGGAGTGATGGAGACAAAGGTTGTTAAAATTGACGTGCTGTTGGAGTCGTGAGCAAAAGTAACAATTTATGAAGGGGTTCAGGGAACCGGCAGGCCGGACTGAGTCCTGGAGATGGGAAGTACAGTGGCTGAACTCTGAAGGAGGGTTGTTAGAATGTAGTTGCAGTTTAAAAAACTGTAGTGTAAAAGCACCCTTCTGGCAAGACAGTGAGAGTGAATGATGGTGAAAGTTTCTCTTTTTCGGGCCACCCTGCCTTGGTGTGAATCGGACGGTGTGATAAAAAAAAAATAAAAAAAAAAAAAAAAAAAAGTACTAGGAGCAAAATAAATCGAAAATACGGCAGGCATTAGGCTCATACCTCCGTCGATTAAAAATATGACAGTTTTGTGGAAGACGAGGGGAGGAGGAGATGATGAGGAAGATAGAGAGGACGATCCTACCACACTCCTTCCCACCTCCGTCAGTTTAAACCAGGTCTGGGTTTTATGACTCCCCGCGGCTCTGCAGGTAGGCTAGATTCTGCAGGTGAACAAATATACAGAGTTTTAAAGAGCAGGTATGCAGGGGTTTGTGAGGGCAGATACAATATATTCGTCAGTACATATGCTTTATTATTAAGATTCGCCTGTATTCTCCCCGGCCCGGGCTTTTTTCCAAGTGGTGGCCAGGCTTTGGCTTCCCTCTTAGGGAGTGTCTGAGACCTAAGTCTCCCATGGGAGGAGGCACCAAGTCCTCCTCATCTTTGGGACCAAACTGTCCCCTGGCTAACCACAAGCTAGGCCTCTCCTGGTCTGCCATCCCCGCCCTAGGGGGAATGGGAAATGAACTCAGTCTTATGAGATAAAGGCTCGGGCTCAGGCACCTACCTTACCCTAGAAGAAGTTAGGCATGTGGTATCGATCAGTACTATGCTTCTCAATCACTCTGTGATCCATTTTTTTTTTTTCCATTTTGCCAAAATAACTCTGTAGTGGCTAATATTTATGTCAGTTCAACTATGCTATGAGTAATTTCCTTTCACCTTCAGTAATAATATATTGTAATTAAAAGACAGGTTTAAGTAAATATCCTGCTTGAAGTAATCATGAAAAGTATGCCTCGTTTTCTATTATTACCAAACAAAATACATGTACTACATTGATTTAACAAATTATATAGTCTTTCCTCTTTTGCCTTTCTTGCTTCGAGAAATTATCAGTGTAGTGAGTTGAGGTCATTTTACTAACTTGAGCCAGCCATGATGTGTGACGCTCTCCATAAAAGTGGACGAAACGTTTTAATAGCAATACAGTTGTGAATGCCTTGTTGACTAGAAACTCACTCAATCATAGTCCATACATAAACTTCTGATATAAGGAATGAATGACTGGCATACAAGTTGTAGGATTTAGATGGACAATGTATGAGGGTTTGTCTAGTCAAACAACCCACTCCCTCCTACTGAGGAAAAACAAGTCGATTTTTTCGTAGAAGAGGAATCAGTCTCCTTAAGTTAGGAGCCTGCCAAGAGAGTGAATAATGGGTGTTCCTTAAACACAGGAACCTAGTGTAAGGAGCCTGCCAAGGAGAGTGAATAATGGGTGTTCCATTAAAACAACAGGAACCTTATGTATACCACAGTGTTGAAGGTCAGCTGATTAACCATTTATTAACATTAATAAGTGTTCACTGTTAATGAAAGGCTAATATTAGCTAAGCTAATAAATTAGTTTAGGTAATTAGTAATAATGACATAGAATTACGACAAATCTAAAAACAAGGGATGGTTTAGTGCTTATTATCCCTCTAGGGAGGTCACTTGACGCTGGTGAGGGGCTCTTGATCTAGGAATTAGATCTGTGCTCCGATTTCCTAAATGGAGCCTAAATCTTCCATCCTCCCCTATAGGCGCTGTTAATTCTACGGGTTTAGCGCTCCCCATGATCATAATAATCATTAGTGCTTAGTTTATAAATTATAATTATAATGCTAAAACAAGGGACCTTTAAATGGCTACCTTATCTCGAAGGTAAATGTGTACTGTGTTGGGACAATGGGCAGTGCTTAGGGATGAAACGCCTAGAAGGCCAAAACAGATAAAAAAAAAATTCTCATTATGGTTCTCTAGCGTGAGCAAGTTGTTTTTTATTGAGTGAGTTAAATATGGTAATTTAGTAATAATATTTAAATAGATTCCCATATGTTGGCATAAGTGTCTCAGTTCTTTAACATTACCCCCCCCCCCCCCCCTTTTTTCCAAAGCCATTCATCACATCGTCAGACACTGGCCAAACATCATCGGATCTTGATGCCAAAGACTTCTTCAAACATTCGTCCACCTTTCGACGAAGCCTACTTCGACTAGTGGATGGTTCCACTGTGATCCCGCCTCCACCTGCTTCGACTCACCTGACTACAGTATATAAGCCACCTCTCTGGCCCTACGCTGTACTTCCTACAAGAGTGATGGACTGAGCACATCGATTCCAGGCTGAGGGAATGATTACCTCAAACTCCTCTTCTCCGTTTCCCTTCCTGCTTTGTACTGGATTGATGAAGCCACTGTGTGGCGAAACGTTTCTTCAGTAAAGATTCCCATATGTTGCATAAGTGTCTCAATTCTTCAAATTTAAATAAGTATTGAGTACACTGCTTCCTTCAGTCTGGTGTGATGTTGAGTGCGCCGGGAGATCTTATTAATAGAGAACCTTCTAGTTAATAAACTAGATAAAGTTAGCTAGGAGACTTTAAAGTACGGGTAAATGCAGCTTAGATCACAGTTTGTTGGATGTGTTGTTATAGTAATCCTGGGTGCCGCCATCTGGTTACCAAGACGCCTCACTCAATTGGGTTGGTCAAATGTTTGTTAGTGGGATGAATTGTAAAGGGCCTGCCTAGTATGGGCTAAAGGCCTGCTGCAGTGATCCTCCTTTTTTAGTTCTTATGTTCTTTTTAAGTACACAATACCACCTGGAGCCAGGTAAGGTCTCGGTATATGTGGTAACTTTCACTAGTAGGAAAACTGGAGCAACCAAAATCAAGACAAAGTCATATATTTTACAAGGGTTACTATGGTAATCTGGAGCGGACGTCAAGAGTGCAGTACTCTCAGAGAAGCTATCAGTACAGAGGTTCCCAACCTGTGGTCCGTGGGACCCCTGGGGTCCCCAAAGGTAGTACTGGGGTCCGTTGAGCTAAGTTTAAAATTTCAAGAGGCTGCAGTGTATACCTAACCTTTAAACCCAACCCAACCTAACTCTCAAAATTTGAAAGCTGTTTCCCGTTTTTCAATGCTGCCATTTTATTAAACTGCATACTCAGTTACGTACGTCTTTCAACTGAGAGATGAAAAATGGGGGGAAACGAGTTTGTTATTAGTTAATAAAATCGGCTTCTTGGGTAGACAGACCGTTCAAAAACTTGGAGTCCCCGGGAAAAAATAATTTAATAAAAGGGATCATTTTGGTGGTTTAAAAGGTCGGGTACCAGTGTGTTTTAAAGGTTCTGGGAATTATCTTCCCACAACCCCGGTCTCAGACCAGTAGGAAAGTAGTATTACAGAATTAATATCTGTTAAGAAGCTCGTAGGAAGGTAAAGGTTTTGTTTATACTGAATGTAAGTAGGTCACCAGGTTTCAGTGTTAATAAAATCAGTCTGGTAACTACTGAATGTAAGTAGGTCACCAGGTTTCAGTGTTAATATAATCAGTCTGGTAACTGCTATAACAGATCTTCCAGGGAGAGTTTTAGGGTCTCGACATATGTAATATAGGGAGCGATATTTTCTATAAATGGTCTGGAAAACTAGCAAGTTGGAGAGTGGAACACATGAGCAAAAAATGGTAATCTGAAATGGATGAAGAAGCACTGGCTGGCGATACGTTTGCGAAATAAAAATTCTCAAGTGTTTCAAAAGTTGTCTCATTCAACTCGGGTGGGGGACAACTGTAGTGTACCTTCACCAGCCTCTTTTTAAACCCTGAAAAAATTCCCTTTAAAAATCTAGGCAGCTACCCATTCATGTTTTTGTTTAGAGATGAATTGTACGTAACCTAACCGACTCCTTAGAGCCTTGACGATGCTGCTATAACCGTGGTAGTCTGACCTGAATTTTTATTTCAGATGAAAATGAATGTACATGATAGGGGTGGAAGAGAGAGAGAGAGAGAGAGAGAGAGAAGAGAGGAGAGAGAGAGAGAGAGAGAGAGAGAGAGAGAGAGAGAGAGAGAGAGAGACACAAGACAGCAGACGACAGACAGACAGACAGTAGCAGACAAACATCATGATGTTTCTGGTCACAGTCGCTAAGGAAAGGATGAGGGGAAAAAAGAAAGAAAAAATGATTAGGGGAGAGATGAGGTAAAGATGAGATGACGAGGAGGAGGAAAGGACAAGATTAAAGGAGAGAGAACGAGAGAGAAAAGAGAAGAAGGGGAGAGGGGGGAGAAGAGAGAGAGGAAAAGAGAGGAGAGAGAGAGAGAGAGAGAGAGAGAGAGAGAAGGGGAGAACACTCATCTGAGATCATAAACCGGAATGACCGAGATGGAACACATTCGTACGCATAATGATGTCAACGAGATAAATCAGTTGATCAAATGAAAATGTGGCCCACCCGATGGCTCAACTCATTCGTTCCCTACTTTTATGTCTCATAACAATTAAAATGCTTTCAAATGAGTGATGTAGGTAACAGCTCTAAACTTGCCAAAAAAGTGAATCCCCTTTAACTGTAATGCTGTCAATAAAGCTAGGGATCCTTTAACCTTGTCAAACCCTGTGTAAAAAAAAAAAAAAAAAAAAAACAGTTCACCTCATCCTCATAAACTCATGACGGTCGTAGTTTTCAGACCCGGGATAAGAGGAGTCATCACGCAGGGAAGGTCCTTCTAAAACACAAGCTTTCTGAACGAGGTACACACAAAATTACCTCAGTAATCCCTAGTGCTAGTTATAATGTAAGTGTTCTATATTTTATAATGTCATTGTTCTATTGGTCTTAATATAATGTAAATATTCACTTTTTTCATAGTTTATATGGATATATATAGATTTCACAATTTAATGAAATGGTGAGAATTTACGTTTTTTTACTTTTTTGCTTTCAGCAAAAAATTTTAATATTTTGAGTAAAGATTACTTTTTAGTCAAAATTTTTTCTAGATAATGAAAAAAAAGGAAATTATATGGTTATTAAACAAATTTTAATAAGAACTTGAATTAATCCACACCAGCACTAACATCCTCACTCACCAGCACTAACTCCTCACTCACTAGCACTAACATCCTCACTCACCAGCACTAACATCCTCACACCACGCACTAACATCCTCACTCACTAGCACTAACATCCTCACTCACCAGCACTAACATCCTCACCCCACTAGCACTAACATCCTCACTCACCAGCACTAACATCCTCACTCACCAGCATAACATCCTCACTCACCAGCACTAACATCCTCACTCACCAGCACTAACATCCTCACTCACTAGCACTAACATCCTCACTCACTAGCACTAACATCCTCACTCACCAGCACTAACATCCTCACTCACCAGCACTAACATCCTCACTCACTAGCACTAACATCCTCACTCACCAGCACTAACATCCTCACTCACTAGCACTAACATCCTCACTCACCAGCACTAACATCCTCACTCACCAGCACTAACATCCTCCACTCACCAGCACTAACATCCTCACTCACCAGCACTAACATCCTCACTCACCAGCACTAACATCCTCACTCACCAGCACTAACATCCTCACTCACTAGCACTAACATCCTCACTCACCAGCACTAACATCCTCATTCACTAGCACTAACATCCTCACTCACCAGCACTAACATCCTCACTTCACCAGCACTAAACATCCTCACTCACCAGCACTAACATCCTCACTCACCAGCACTAACATCCTCACTCACCAGCACTAACATCCTCACTCCAGCACTAACATCCTCACTCACAGCACTAACATCCTCACTCACCAGCACTAACATCCTCACTCACCAGCACTAACATCCTCACTCACCAGCACTAACATCCTCACTCACCAGCACTAACATCCTCACTCACTAGCACTAACATCCTCACTCACTAGCACTAACATCCTCACTCACCAGCACTAACATCCTCCACTCACCAGCACTAACATCCTCACTCACTAGCACTAACATCCTCACTCACCAGCACTAACATCTCACTCACCAGCACTAACATCCTCACATGCACTAACATCCTCACTCACCAGCACTAACATCCTCACTCACCAGCACTAACATCCTCACTCACTAGCACTAACATCCTCACTCACTAGCACTAACATCCTCACTCACCAGCACTAACATCTCACTCACCAGCACTAACATCCTCACTCACCAGCACTAACATCCTCACTCACCAGCACTAACATCCTCACTCACCAGCACTAACATCCTCACTCACCAGCACTAACATCCTCACTCACCAGCACTAACATCCTCACTCACCAGCACTAACATCCTCACTCACCAGCACTAAACATCCTCACTCACCAGCACTAACATCCTCACTCACCAGCACTAACATCCTCACTCACCAGCACTAACATCCTCACTCACAGAACTAACATCCTCACTCACCAGCACTAACATCCTCACTCACCAGCACTACATCCTCACTCACCAGCACTAACATCCTCACTCACCAGCACTAACATCCTCACTCACTAGCACTAACATCCTCACTCACCAGCACTAAACATCCTCACTCACCAGCACTAACATCCTCACTCACCAGCACTAACATCCTCACTCACCACCACTAACATCCTCACTCACCAACACTAACATCCTCACTCACCACTACTAACATCCTCACTCACCAGCACTAACATCCTCACTCACCAGCACTAACATCCTCACTCACCAGCACTAACATCCTCACTCACCAGCACTAACATCCTCACTCACCAGCACTAACATCCTCACTCACCAGCACTAAACATCCTCACTCACTAGCACTAACATCCTCACTCACCAGCACTAACATCCTCACTCACAGCACTAACATCCTCACTCACCAGCACTAACATCCTCACTCACTAGCACTAACATCCTCATCACCAGCACTAACATCCTCACTCACCAGCACTAACATCCTCACTCACCAGCACTAAACATCCTCACTCACTAGCACTAACATCCTCACTCACCACACTAACATCCTCACTCACCAGCACTAAATCCTCACTCACAGCACTAACATCCTCACTCACCAGCACTAACATCCTCACTCACTAGCACTTAACATCCTCACTCACCAGCACCAACATCCTCACTCACCAGCACTAACATCCTCACTCACCAGCACTAACATCCTCCTCACCAGCACTAACATCCTCACTCACCAGCACTAATATCCTCACTCACCAGCACTAACATCCTCACTCACCAGCACTAACATCCTCACTCACCAGCACTAACATCCTCACTCACCCAGCACAAACATCCTCACTCACCAGCACTAAACATCCTCACTCACCAGCACTAACATCCTCACTCACCAGCACTAACATCCTCACTCACCAGCACAAAACATCCTCACTCACCAGCACTAACACCCTCACTCACCAGCACTAACATCCTCACTCACCAGCACTAACATCCTCACTCACCAGCACTAACATCCTCACTCACCAGCACTAACATCCTCACTCACCAGCACTAATATCCTCACGACTTAAGAAATCGTAATGACACGATTGCAAATAAACCATACCCCCGGCCGGGATTGAACCCGCGGTCATAGAGTCTCAAAACTCCAGCCCGTCGCGCTAGCCACTAGACCAGCTAGCCACAATAAGATTCATCCAACTAGGTATATTTCTACACCATAGGAAAGTTAGCACAGGCACCTCTGTGACCACAAATGCAAGTTTTTACAGACGAATCTCCAGCTAGCGTGGCCGTGACGAACTCTAGCTCAAGTCCCTTCACTGCCGTCAACATGACTTAAGAAATCGTAATGACACGATTGCAAATAAACCATACCCCCGGCCGGGATTGAACCCGCGGTCATAGAGTCTCAAAACTCCAGCCCGTCGCGCTAGCCACTAGACCAGCTAGCCACAATAAGATTCATCCAACTAGGTATATTTCTACACCATAGGAAAGTTAATTAGATTCGTCTGTAAAAACTTGCATTTGTGGTCACAGAGGTGCCTGTGCTAACTTTCCTATTGGTGTAGAAATATACCTAGTTGGATGAATCTTATTGTGGCTAGCTGGTCTAGTGGCTAGCGCGACGGGCTGGAGTTTTGAGACTCTATGACCGCGGGTTCAATCCCGGCCGGGGGTATGGTTTATTTGCAATCGTGTCATTACGATTTCTTAAGTCATGTTGACGGCAGTGAAGGGACTTGAGCTAGAGTTCGTCACGGCCACGCTAGCTGGAGATTCGTCTGTAAAAACTTGCATTTGGTGGTCACAGAGGTGCCTGTGCTAACTTTCCTATGGTGTAGAAATATACCTAGTTGGATGAATCTTATTGTGGCTAGCTGGTCTAGTGGCTAGCGCGACGGGCTGAGTTTTGAGACTCTATGACCGCGGGTTCAATCCCGGCCGGGGGTATGGTTTATTTGCAATCGTGTCATTACGATTTCTTAAGTCATGTTGACGGCAGTGAAGGGACTTGAGCTAGAGTTCGTCACGGCCACGCTAGCTGGAGATTCGTCTGTAAAAACTTGCATTGTGGTCACAGAGGTGCCTGTGCTAACTTTTCCTATGGTGTAGAAATATACCTAGTTGGATGAATCTTATTGTGGCTAGCTGGTCTAGTGGCTAGCGCGACGGGCTGGAGTTTTGAGACTCTATGACCGCGGGTTCAATCCCGGCCGGGGGTATGGTCTAATATCCTCACACTCACCTAACACTAATATCCTCTCACTCACCTAGCATTAATAGCCTCACCTCACCTGGGCCTGGTCATACTCACCTGAGCCCGGTCACACTCACCTGGGCCTGATCACACTCACTGGGCTGATCACACTCATGGGCCTGTCCATCATCTGGGCACTGATCCACTCGGGTTCACCCGGGGCCCGTTTTTTGGGGGGTGGTAAAACTTTTTGGGTTTTTAAAAACCCCTGGGCCTGAAAAACCATTGGGCCGGGCACATTCCGGGCCCCCTGGTCCAAAACCCCCCCACCCCTTTCCCAAACACCCGACCGTCACATTCACCGGGGCCTGTTTCACACCCTTGGGCCTTGTCACCACCCTGGGTCTGGTCTACTTACCGGGGCCTTTCACACTCATCTCGCCTGGGTCACATTCACCTGGGCCTGGTCACTTCACCTGGGCCTGGTCACATTCACCTGGCCTGTCAACCTCACCTGGGCCTTGTCACACACTCCTGGGCCTGGTCACATTTCCCTTGGGCCTGGTCATTACACCTGGGCCTTGTCTCACACTCTGGGCCTGGTCACATTCACCTGGGCCTGGTCACATTCACCTGGGCCCTTGGTCACACTCACTGGGCCTTGTCTCACACTCCTGGGCCTTGGTCACTTTCATGGGCCTGGTCACACTCACTTGGGCTTTGTCACACATCCCTGGGGGGGTCCCCCATCACCTGGCTGGCATACACACTGGCCTGGTAATACACACCTGGGCATTGCACACCACTCCGGGCCTGGTCACACTCACCTGGGCTGTTCACTTTTCACCTGGGCCTGGGTCACATTCACCGGGGGGCCTGGTCACTTCCCACCTGGCCGGGCACACTACCTGGCCTTGCACACCTCCTGGCCTGGTCAATTCACTTGGGCCTGGTCCATACACACTGGGCCTTGTCCACACTCCTGGGCCTGGTCACATTCACCGGGCCTGGTCACATTCACCGGCCTGGTCACCCTCACCTGGCCTTGTCTCACACTCCGGGGCCCTGGTCACATTCACCTGGCCTTCGTCACTCACTGGCTTTGTCACCCATACCTGGGCCTGGCACACCTCACCTAGCCTGGTCACACTCACCTGGGCTTTGTCACACATACCTGGGCCTGGTCACATTCACCTGGGCCGGGTTTCCATTCACCGGGGGCCTGGTTCATACCCCACCTGGGCCTGGTCATACACACCTGGGCTGGTCATCACACCTGGGCCTGGTCATAACAACCGGGGGCCTGGTCATACACACCTGGGCCTTGGTCATTCACCCTGGGCCTGGTCATAAAACACCTGGCCTGGTCATTACACACCTGGGCCTGGTCAACACACCTGGGCCTGGTCATCCACCCCTGGGCTGGTCATACACACCTGGGCCTGGTCATACACACCTGGGCCTGGTCATACACACCTGGGCTTGGTCATACACACCTGGGCCTGGTTATACACTCCTGGGCCTGGTCATACACACCTGGGCCTTGTCACACACTCCTGGGCCTGGTCACATTCACCTGGGCCTGGTCACCACTCACCTGGGCTTTGTCACATATACTTGGGCCTGGTCACATTCACCTGGGCCTGGTCACATTCACCTGGGCCTGGTCATACACACCTGGGCCTGGTCATACACATTGGGCCTGGTCATACACACCTGGGCCTGTCATACACACCTGGGCCGGGTCATACACACTTGGGCCTTGGTCATACACATTTGGGGGCCTGGTCATACACACCTGGGCCTCGTCACACCTTCACCTGGGCCTGGTCACCCCTAAACCTGGGCCTGGTCACACTCACCTGGGCCTGGTCACACTCACCGGGGCCTGGTCACACTCACCGGCCTGGTCACACTCACCTGGGCTGTCACACTCACCTGGGGCTGGTCATACACACCTGGGCCTGGTCACACTCCCCTGGGCCTGGTCACACTCACCTGGGCGTGGTCACACTCCCTGGGCCTGGTCACACTCACCGGGCTGGTCACACTCACCTGGGCTGGTCACACTCACCTGGGCTGGTCACACTCACCTGGCGAGGTTATCCAAGACACTATTGTAGGTAATGTTATTATTGTCTAGATACTGAGTAAAGTCTGGCAACATCTGAGGTGAAGAGGCCACCTCCGCCACGCCTGCAACAACAGTTTGCTGGAATTAACACACAATTAGTGCAACAAATAAAGGAAAAATAATAGAATTTAAAAATAAGTAGTATCATGAATAGATAAAAACAAAAGTTTTAATACGTTAAAATTATTGTTGATTTTTTTTAAAGGGGATACGTCCGCAAGAGAATCTACACACTTTAAATAGGTGAATGCCTAGCTTGCTGGAATATTTATTTGGCGACTATTCTGAGTATCTGCTGAAAAAAATTATAAATTTGACACATGTGCAACAATTGGGTATCTTTAATGAGGAAAGGCTGAGGGACTGATTACCTCAGACTCCCCTTTTCTTCACCATTCCCCTTTGTATGGACTGATGAAGCCACTGGTGGCAAGTGTTGTACATGTGTCTAATTTATCAACTTGTCGGTTTCTAAGACGTTCATCTACATTAAACTGAAACAACTGAAACACACGGAAGTACTAAGATGTCGGAAACATTGGACAGAAATTTACATGTTTGACGGGGAGTTAAGTACCGAACGTTACCGATGCGTCGTAAATTTCGAAAAGGGTGTGTAATACTTCGTTATGTTTACTGCTGAAACATTTCGCCTGCCAGCAGGCTTTCTTGACAATGCAGACGAATATAATACTGAAGACAGTCAGTCCGAGTCATGGTAGGAGGTGGTCGGTCCCACTAAGACAAAATCTATGTCAGCTGCACATGAAATAACCATCGACTTGTCGGTATGATACATGTCTGACACAAACAACACCATGGTATCTTGGTACAGGGGATATCGTTTGCAAATTCTTTACTGAAGATCGAGGCACTTGTGCAACATATGGGAAACGCTTATTTAATAACGATTCCCATTGTTGCATAAATGTCTCAATCTTCAATTTGTCGGTTTTGAAAACCTTTAAATACAACCCCTTTTAAATAGCGGATATTCAGTATGACCTACTTGCACTGTGGGCCACGCTCACCTGTGAATCACCTCCAGCTGCTTCATCTCGCTTCTACTCTAGCATATAACGTGGCAGCATGCTTATGCATGGGGACTGACCACCTCCTACCTGACGACGAAGTGATTTTTTACTGTTTCTGTTTTACTTTTCTTTATTGGGCGGAAAAAAAAACCCCGTCTTGCATCAGAAATATTTCGGTAATGAGATTACCCAGAAGCTTCCATCTGTCTTATAAATAAAACCTCCATTACTAAAAGTAAGCTTTCCTCTGTTAACACACTAACTTCAAGTGTTTACCATCATAATAACCATACCAAAAATAAACATTACATCAACTACACAGCAAGTTTAACAAACACTTTAATTATTTAAAAAAACTACTTACATATAATGTAAAAATAACGTAATCATTATTATAAAAATTTATACATGTAAAACATGTCAGATCAACGTGAACATTACCTCCACACTGCAATAACTTTTGCAATATTCTAACACGGCTAACAACTCCTTCTCCTCCACACGTTGCTGTGAACACTAACCCCAAGGGCCCAGGGACTGATTACCTCATCTTTTGTATATAGTTCTACTGTCTTCCTATTATGTCCTAGAATCTGTATTGATAAAGCCACTGGATGGCGAAACGTCTACAATAAAGATATCCAGATGTTGCACATGTGTCTTAACTTTCATATTGTGGGTTTTTTTTATCCCTTTCTTGCAAAAACTCCCCTTTCACCTAACCCAACAGTTTTAGTAACAACGTAAATAATACAAGTATCAACACCACATACATACACTCAGCTCTGTATGCCCCTTGTCGGTTTACCACTCGGTAATGATTATAATAATAAATAATACAACATATGTATCTTATCCAGTTTATCTAATATTACCCGACTGTATCTTATCTTACTTATCCTTCAAGTTTTAAGTATGAAGAAAACTTAAAAAAATTTTTTAAGGCATTTTCTCATTTCAGCTAATACTTACACCCATGTTTCACCTCACACACAACTAATATTTTAACCAACGTTCCACTCATAAGAGGTGTGGATTTAAAAAGAAAAAGAATCTAACACAAAGTGGGAGTTGTCAACAGTTGCTCTTTGCTGATGGCACTGTACTTTGGAGACTTTGAGAGAAGTTGCAGAGGTTGGTGGATGAGTTTGGTGGGGTATGCAAAAGAAGGAAAATTAAAAGTGAATATAGGAAAGGTTTAAGGTGATGAGGATAACAAAAAAAATTAGGTAACAAAAGAGGGAAATATCAGATTGGAGGAAGAGAGTATGGAGGAGGTGAATGTATTCAGATATTTGGGAGTGGGCGTTGTCACCAGATGGGCCATTGAAAGATGAGGTGAATCACAGAACTGACGAGGGGAAAAATATGAGTGGTGCATGAGGAGTTTGTGGAGACAAAGAACTTTGTCCAGGAAGCAAAGAGGGGAATGAATGAGAATAGTTATACCAACACTCTTATAGAGTGTAAAGCATAGGTGGTGAATGTTGCAACAAGGAGAAGGCTGGAGGCAGAGGAGGTTTCATGTCTGAGGCAATGTGTGGTGTGAATTATAATGCAGAGATCCGCAGTTTGGAGATTAGGAGGAGGTGCGGGTTTACCAAAACTGTTATCCAGGGGCTGGGGAAGGGTTGAGGTGGTTCGGACTGTAGAGAGGATGGAACGAAATAGAATGACTTCGAGAGTGTATAAATCTGTAGTGGAGGGAAAGGCGGGATAGGGGTTGGCCTAGGAAAGGCTGGAGGGAGGGGGTAAAGGAGGTTTTCTGTGCGAGGAGCTTGGACTTCCATCAAGCATGCGTGAGCATGTTAGGTAGTAGCGAATGGAGACAAATGGCTTTTAGGACTTGACGTGTTGTTGGAGTATGTGCAAGGTAACATTTATGAAGGAATCCAAGGAAATCGGCAGGCTGGACTTGAGTCCTGGAGGTGGGAAGTAGAGTGCCTGCATTCTGAAGGAGGGGTGTTAATGTTGCAGTTTAAAAACTGTAGTGTAAGCAAGCCTCTGGTAAGACAGTGATGGAGTGAATGATGAAAGCTTTTTCTTTTTTGTGAGCCACCGTGCCTTGGTGGGAAACTGCCGATGAGTTAATAAAAAAAATAATGCTGTGTACTATAAATATGTTAGGGAGAGTAAAAGAGAGACTTCAACAGGTTAGTAAGAAGTGAGCTAGAGGGGAGAGGGGGGGAGAGGGGTTATCAATATTAATAACTTTGTTAAACAATCTTTACGGTAATACTCAATAAAGATAATAGCTGACGTTAATACTTATTGTATGGCATAATGACACAGCAACTTAGGACAATGGAGAACTTAAGAATTACAATTTTAGTAACACTAACTTGCAATTAATGACTTATTTCAAAGTTACATTGATAACGACAGTTAAACGCACTGAAAAACCTGTTAACTAACTTTGTAAGTATCGTTTAACCCTTTGTAAGTATCGTTTAACCTTTTTTAAGTATTATTTAACCCTTTGTAACTATCATTTAACCCTTTCAACAACGTCTGGTAATACACGTTGGTATGTCACTGTGACTTGGGTGACACTTTCGTAATGATGAATCTTAGTGTGACTGTCGTTGATACACAAAGTGACTTGATGACACTGATAAATAGTCCTGTAAACCGGATTTAGTTATGTATGGTCATGTAAAGAAAAATTGCCTTCATACTGGATGTGAACGTGTAAAATATTAATATTACGTGCACTGCCCAGCAGTTTAAGGCATGACACAGTACTACAATACTGGACTCGGTGAAGCAGTAGGCTGTGAGCTGGACGACACAGCCATGAACTCTAATTAAAAACCCAAAAAGGTTCTGTGTCACAGTCATCAAAAACCCGGCCCATCGTACCTAAGAAGTTAATTTTTAAAAGTCGTTATTACGTGCCCCAGGGGACTGGCTTGTGTTCAGCTGTGGAGGCTCTGTCGTCGGCTGGATGATGCATGACAGCAGCCATGCGTCTCGTTGACTTGTACTGCATATTCAGAAGAAAATGTGGTAAGCAGTCTAGTAGCGGTTAGAAGGTAAGTTTCAAACGTCATCCACGGATGAAAGAGTGGTAAAAGTGGTAGTTGTGGTGGTGGTAGTTTAAATTTTTATGGTGGGGTTTTTTGTGGCTATAGTAGTGTGGCTATTGTGTTTGTGTGATGGTAGTTGTAGTAGGGGATTAGTTATGGTAGTGGTGGTAGCTGTGGTGCTGGCGTTGGTAATGGGGCACTGGCAGAAGTAGTGTGGTTATGGTATTAGTAATGGTGGTGTGGTAGAAGGGGCGTAATGATGGTTGTGTGATGTGGGGTTGTGTGATGTGATGGTGGTTTTGTTTATTTGATGGTGGTTGTGTGAATGGTTGTGTCATGTGATGGTGGTTGTGTCATGTGGGGAGGTTTGTGTGAAGTGATGGTTTGTGTGAGTGTGGTGGTTGTGTGATGTTGTGGGGTTGTGTGATTGGATGGTGGGTTGTGTGATGTATGTGGTTGTGTGATGTGGTGGGTGATTATGTATGGTGGTGTTTTTGATCTGGTGGTGGCTGGTGATGTGGGTTAGTGGTGTGTGATGTGATGTTGGTGTGTGATGTGATGTGGTGATGTGGTGGCTGTGGTGAGGTGGGGTTTTGTGTGTGTGGTGTTATGTGGGGTGGGAAAGGTAGTTGTGCCGGTATGGGAGTTTGTGCGGTAAATGGTAGTTGTGCGGTATGGTAGTTGTGCGGTTATGGTAGTTGTGCGGTAATGGTAGTTGTTCGGAATGGTAGTTGTGCGGTAATGGTAGTTGTTCGGTAAGGTAGGGTTTTGCGGTAATGGTAGTGTGCGGTAAAGGTAGTTGTGCGGTAATGGTAGTGTGCGGTAAGGTAGTTTTTCGGTAATGGTAGTTGTGCGTAATGGTAGTTTTCGGAAAGGTAGTTGTGGGTAATGGTAGTTGTGCGGTAAGGTAAGTTGTGCGGTAATGGTAGTTTTTGCGTAAAGGTAGTTGTGCAGTTATTTGGAGTTGTGGCGGTTATGGTAGTTGTTCGGTAAAGGTAGTTGTGCGGTAATGGTGTTTGTGCGGTAATGGTAGTTGTGCGGTAATGGTATTGTTCGGTATGGTAGTTGTGCGCAATGGTAGTTTGTGCGGTAATGGTTAGTTGTGCGGTATGGTAGTTGTGCTGTTATGGTGTTGTGGGGGTAATGGTAGTTGTGCGGTAATGGTAGTTGTGCGGTAATGGTAGTTGTTCGGTAATGGTAGTTGTGCGGTTTAAAGGTAGTTTTTGCGGTAATGGGTAGTTCTGCGGTAATGGTAGTTGTTTCGGTAAGTAGTTGTTCGGTTTAAAGGTGTTGTGCGGTAAAGGTAGTTGTGCGGTAATGGTAGTTGTGCGGTAATGGGAGTTGTGCGGTAATGGTAGTTGTGCGGTAATGGTAGTTGTGCGGTAATGGTAGTTGTTCGGTAATGGTAGTTGTGCGGTAATGGTAGTTGTGCGGTAATGGTAGTTGTGCGGTAATGGTAGTTGTGCGGTAATGGCAGTAAAGGTACGATTAGTTCGTTCTGTGGCACGTGCTTAGGGGAATTTTTTTTTTTTTTTATTCGCGGTACCTCCGGCCGGGGTTTTTAAACTTTCCTGGGTTTATACAATTATTTTTTTTTTTTCTTTATAGGAGCCTGTTTATTTGTATATTTTTTTAAAATAGTAATTTGCACGACAATGTTGGCTTAAAAAGGAACATAAAAAATGCTAGCTCTTGGGGTGATCATCCTCCCCGACCCTCTGTCTCGGAACTATTTGCGTGCCTGAGTTCTGGTCATGTAGCTATAGCATGAACACGGGTATACTAAATGCACGTTCTGCTCCGGGAATTATAACATTGAAGATGGTGCATACTAGCACGTTCTGCTCCGTAATTTAAATTTAAAAGGTGCACTACTAGGGCCCGTTCTGCTCCCGTAATTATAAATTGAAGATGGTGCATTAGCACAGTTCTGCTCCCGTAATTATAACAGAAGATGGTACACTACTAGCACAGTTTTGCTCCCGTAATTATACACTGAAGATGGTACACTACTAGCACAGTTCTTTCTCCCGTAATTATTTAAACTGAAGATGTCACTACTAGCACAGTTCTGTCCGTTTAAAAAACACTGAAGATGGTATATATAGCACAGTTCTTCCTCCCTAACTATAACACTGAAGATGGTGCTCTACTAGCCCCAGTTCTCCTCATAACTATAAACTGAAGATGGTAACACTAATGCACAGTTCTCCCCCTAACTATAAAAATTGAATTGGTCACTACTAGCACAGTTCTATTTTCGTAACTATAAACAGGTAGCCTCTAAAAACTGCAATTAAGTTTTAAAATGGTAGCCAAGTAAGCCCGTAGAAGGCCCCGAAGATAAAAAAGCGTCAGTGGTGGGTCACTATCGACTAAGATCCACGTCAGGAACACTTGTTTCCGACGGACCTTACTAGCCAAAAGGGAAGCTCACACACCTCTATGTTTGATCTGCCTAGAAGCTGCAGATTGAAGGTGTCATCCAGATCCAGCAACTCACTTGTGGCTGACCACCCGTCGCCCGTACTTCCTTTCCACTCCAGTACCTTCCCCCTGCGTACAGAGAGTCATTGTGTGTTATCACATACATGAAGATAAGTTTTTCGTGTCATGAAATACCTTTACAGGAAATTCAAAATAGTTTTAGTTCCGTAATTATATATATATAATATAAATATTTATATATACTATATATATATATATAATATATTAATTTATATATATATATTATATATATATATTTAATTAAGAAAGATTACAAAATGTTGTAAAAGTAAAATAATGGGTAAAAAAAAATCCTAAAGGATACCACCACCGTCCCTTAGGGAAAAAAGTGTATCAAAACACACTTGTCATCCCGGAATACGTTTACAATTAAAACTTGTCATCCTGGACACAGTAAATTTATCATATACTTGTCATCCGGAAACAGTATACATCATATACTTGTATCCTGGACACATATCATCATATACTTTTCATCTGACAAGTATAATATATACTTATCATCACGACACATTTAAACATCACATAAGCATATTCCTCCTTGAAATACTGAGAGAAGCGCTGATATTAGTGTTAAACTCTCAATAACTAACTGCCACCAGGTGAAGTCAAAGTTTAAATCATTTTCAATGGCAACTTTATCCTCTTTTGACTCTTTGTAACGGGGTGCATTTGAACCTGCATTTTTCTCTCATTAGGTTTCTCATTCCTTTCCTCTGTTTTTGTCTACCTCCGTCTCTCTCACCCGTAGTAAACAAGAAGAACTGCCACCAGAGCGAGTCGCTGCCCTTTATTAAATATCTTAACTGAGAACCCTTGAGCATTGACAGTGTTGATCGCGAAAATCGAAATGCCACGATTGCAATCAAAACCAAACCAGGTGGGTTGAACCCGCAATCAGAGAATTCTCTCTTGATCGCGGTTCTAACCCCCGTGGTATGGTTGTTTTACAACGTTTATTTTCACTTTAGTCATTATGCTTTTTGAACATTCCCTCTAAATCTGAATACACAAGTCTCACAACTGCCCTTCCTTAGAAACTGAAACGTCATCAAGTTTTTACAAAGCAATTATTAATCAAAATCAGGGAAAAAAACTGATGTTTTTCAATCACAATCAGTATCTATTTAAGTTTATCTTGCTTTTTTTTTCAAACCCCCCTTCGTACGTCCTCTATGTTTGCTAGGAGCAGCGAAAGTCACCTTTAAGGTATAGCTACCAAAGCACCACGCCACCATTAGTCCTACCATTATGCAGGTGCTGTCTCTCCATCCCGTTAAAATCTTCGGCATCAAAGGGTCACTGTCCTCAGCCAGGATTTGTGACTCGGCTCCCGCAACCACAAATGTGTTAGCTGCAGGATCAGGCCGGATTACTCTGGTTCGGGCGCAAATGTAAGGCTGATGTTAAGTTCGATGTTACACCTTTAACATACGCTAATTATTGATTTATTATCACTGAAAGTTTAGATATCGTGAACGTAACTCACCGCAAGAGTCACTGCAAGGCTCAAACCTGGATGTCCAGTTATACGGAAAATTCAAATTTCAAAATGATTTTTGCAGATGTTACAAACTGTAAAAAAGGAAAAAGTGTGGGACTGAAGACGTGATGAGTGGCCAGCAGTACTATACTCGCCGTAAAATTTCATATTATACGGGGGAAAATATTAGACATGTCTTAACTATTATTGGGTTGACTGCAAAAAAAAAATAACTTCAGTGTTACATTTAGAAGTGAGGATGTCAAAACCTAATGACATTCAGTGAATAACATCAGCAGGAGAAAACTCAAGCAAGTGAAACCTAACTATTTTAGTGTAAATAACTATTGAGGTATAAACATTCAACTCAGACTTGAGTTCCATAATGTATAAACTCTCTAAAATTCCCTATTTCTAATTTATGCCGTGTTCTACTTATCAATCATATCATATCAATGCTCTGGTATTTATATCATTAACTCTTTTGATTCCTTTCGTCAGTTTCGCTCTCGGAATCTTCCTGACCTGTCCACTTATCGTGGTGTTCTTCCTGTTCTTGATAGTCTGTCGTGTGAGAATTGCCACCTTCCTCGACGCTGTCAACTTGCCCTCTCTTCTCTTAAATCTAAGAGTGCCAATATTGGCATCCTTTCTTCCGATGCTGCTGCTGGTGATAGTGTTGGTGATGATGTTGGTGATGATGATGGCAAGGAATTGGGGGGGTGACCGTGGGTGGGTGACCATGGGTGGGTGATCGTGGGTGGGTGACAGTGGGTGGGTGACCGTAGGTTCGTAACAGCGGGTGGGTGACAATGGGTGGGTGATCGTGGGTAGGTAACAGTAAGTAGATGACAATGAATGGGTGACCATGAGTGACAGTGGGGGGTAACCGTAGGTGGGTGACAGAGGGTGGGTGGCAATGGGTGAGTGACAATGGGTGGGTGGGTGATAGTGTGTGGGTGAGTGGGTGGGTGATCGTGGGTGGGCGACAGTGGGTGGGTGACAGTGGGTGGGTGAGCTGGTCATCCACCTACGGTCTGCAAGATCTTTCCTGAAGACCTACGTGAGCACACCTTTCAAGCAGAAGGACCTTCCATGGATCGTACCTTCCTGGAAAGATCTAGAGGAAACCTCCTGACATAGTTTTCCCTGGAAAAGCTATACAGGAAACCCCCCCCCCTTACATAGTTTTCCTTGGAAACCTCTTCGGAAAACACCCGGACGACACTTTTCCTTAGAATGGCACACATACACATTACGACTGCTGTGTGCAGGTCACACACAACTTAATCCATAAACCACACTCATTCCATGGTTTATGGTTTAAGTTAGGTAAGGTTTGTCAGGAAACAGGACAAGTGTTTCCTGATGGCCCGAAGCTGAAGCTTTCGGTCAACTGACTGAGGCCTTCCACTGGCTTACCCGTCCACCCTTTTAAAAATCATGGTGATAATTATAATTATTCAGCATTCTTTATGCATTCAAACCATTGACAAAGAGGAAAGAAGGAAAATCACCTGGGAACAGCTACAAGATAACTTGAACAGTAGGTGCAAAGTTACGAAAATTTGGGAAACAGAAAGAAGACTGGAGATGAGGTACGACAAGGACTCTGACAACAGACTGAAAATTGGTAATAAGGAAAATTATTTTGGATCAAATGATGTGTAAGCGACGTATATAAAATAAACAAAATGATAAACTGTACTGTGGAACCTTAAACTTAACCCGTCACTCAAAAATATATTTATATCATATCATGATTACAAAGTCCATAATGTTCAGAGTACTTGGTAGATGACCAGCATCAGACTGATAGGAGATCTACGACAATAACGCACAGCTAGAACTTAAAGGTGTAAATGAGCCACAGTAAGCTTACGGAATACTTCTTCAGCCTCAGGATGATCAGGAAGTGGAAGCAGGTTCCATGAACAGGTTTAGGACAGGTACGACAATACCCAAGAGGCAAGAAGTAGGTTATATTAGTCACATGAAGTTGTAACAACACACACACACATACAAAACAGACCAAGTGTCTGTCGACAAGTGCCTTTGACAACTAGTAAGTACTACTACTACTACACACACACACACAGTGAAGGCAGGATCCATACATAACTTTAAGAAAAGGTACGATAAGGCTCTTGGAGCAGGGAAAGAGTGGACCACACACACATACAGTCCTTCACCTTTGCCAGAGGTGAATGACAGGAGCAGCCAGGAATGGTGAGTTGGTATCACAGCAGTGTTGTATAGCGGGTCTCTGAACCCGCATCACTGATATTATATTTGCTACAAGGCGCTAAATTAACAGACGGTTATACTGTTTTGCGGAGGTATTATCCAGTTCTCTCTTCTGTAGTATAAATTAACTGCGGGTAACATAGACCAGTAGTTTGGGACAGTGTATACAGACCAACTAGTGATGGTTTGACAATTAAGAAGTCAGGTATCAGTGTACACGACTGTCTACTACCATGTGCGACAGTCTATGAATGTACGTGGCAGTCCCTGAATACATGTGGTCGAGCACTGGCAGGGACGAACACTGAACTTACGTAAATGCTGAACAATGACTACAAAGTCCCATATCATCTTGGACAATGTATTATGTGTTTACAGAAGCCAGCTACACTGGGTCTCACTGTACACAGTAGTGTCAAAAATTCAGCATTACAGGAGATAAAGGTAAGACACATAGTTGAACGCATCTTCTCCACCCACTTCCTATCTCTAAACTTTCTCTTGCCTCCTTTGCTTATTCATAAGTCCCATCTACTCAGAGTTCGACATTCGTGAATACCGATACAGTCTAATAATCTATCCAGCTCAAGGCTGCATCCTGTTTTCACTGTATTTTCGTTTTTTCTTTACTCGTTCCACTTATCCCACAGCCCGTGGACTTCATGTGCGACCTCTTTCTCTCTCCTTCAGCACCCTGATGCCGTCTCTGTTGGTGCCCTTTTCTCCCCATAACTGTTACCTCTTACTTTTCTTCTACATTTTTACCCCTTCATAGGAAATGGGGGCGTTTTAATGCTGACGAAAAGTTGCTGATTGAGAAACTCGAGCTAACTCTTCCTTGGATAAACCCCGATAAACAATTCCCATGAAAATGAAAGAAGTCAACATTTCCTCTGCCGTCTAAGCATTACCATACACCATTGAATCTTTCCTACGGATATCTTTTTTGTAACTAAATGTATTAATTATAATGTGTGAATGGAAACTCTATCCTGACACTGCAGGTTGTTGCAAGGTTCTATGCTCGGTAAATAAGAGGTCTTCCTTATACGTAATGCTATGCATAGTATAAGTGGCTTTGGCATGCTGCTCTTATCTGTATTTTTTTTGTACCTCTGTAAGAGTTATAAAGAATAAATGTTAGCATTGTATGTATTTCTCTTTGTTGAACACTGTGGACACGGAAGTTGTTAGCACTGTGCGGTGTGTTGCTTTGTTGTGACATAAGTAGAGCACTACAATGTGTGGTACAATCACTAAGTAATGTGACATTATGTCTGCCTCTGCAATGTGTAGTACACTCAATACGTAATCAGTAATGTTATAGGAGGTTACAAAAAGTTAAATGTACTCTTGTTTTACACACACACACACACACACACACACACACACACACACACACACACACACACACACACACACACACACACACACACACATACACACACACATACACACACATACAAACACACACACACACAAGACATACGATAAAGCTCATGGAGCAGGAAGAGTAACTTAGTAGCCACCAGTGAAGAGGCTGGGCCAGGAGCTGTGACTCGACCCCTGCAACCGCAACTAGGTGGGTACACACACAGTGTGTGTTAGTGTCAGTGAATAACCCAGGTAGTGAATTACAATCTGCCCTAAATCAGAAAAGGGAAATGAGGACTAACATTTATATAAAACAATTTGAAAGTGAAATTAGTGCCCCGAGAGAGAGGCTGGAGGCCCAGTGTCAGGTGTTGGTGTTGCCACAAGCCAGAAACTGCAAATTCAAACAGAATAAGTGTGACCCAAGCCAGTGAGATAAGAGATAAGGATAGATCAGTCAGCGAATAATAAAATAATCATTAAGAGAGGGGAAAGAAAAGAAAAAAAAATCAAAGGGAAAATATCTAGTATTCTCGGGACTCTGGTGTTTTTCTGAAACAAGTGTGGACAATAAGTGTTTAAATTGTTCACCTGATAGCATAGTGCAAACCTATATCGGTATTTGAAGCATGGTTAATGTGCATATAATAATTATAGAAAAGAAGAAACTGAAGGGGAACCAGGGTGCTAGGAGTGCTGTCACAACGAAAATCATTGTGTAGCCGCAACAGTGCCAGGATCCCAGACGACACTTGTGCTAGACGTGATGTACAAATCACCTTTATGTGGTTGCATACTGAATGATTAGCGTTGGCCCTGCATCACTGGTAGCTGGGGGTCACAAACCTTACTCTGGAGAGCTGAATATCATACATAACACACTTAACATTTAGTAAGGAAGAAAAGCTTGGTAGGAAAGTTTGGGTCACCACATGTAGACCGACACACACAATAGTGAGTGCGCGCACAGGCGTTTAGGTCAGACAAAACTGACAGTAAACAAACAAACAGTACCATAGCTGCCAATTGAGAGTAGGAGCAGGACAAAGAGGTGTCTAGAACTGACAGAGTAATTTAAGCACACAAAGACTGTGTACATACAAAATGACTCATAAACAGATATGCACACATGCATGTACGCACAAACGCACACACAGCTTACTAACCATTACCGGTCTAAATAAACAGGAACCATAGTCGCACTCACATATACACAAACCCCCCATACATATACACTTACACATACACACACATACACACATACACACACAGGGACAGCGAGCGCGCTAGTCACGCCGTCGGTGCTCCGGGAATTTAAGTGTTTTTGAGGGCTACCTAAGTGTTCTGCAAGGGTTGCTAAGTGTGTCAGGGTAGTGAACAATCCTAGAAGTGTTTTTTTAATTGCCTGATCCGCATAAGTGTGGGGAGAGCCACAATTTTGTAAGTGATCTGGAAAATAAAAACGTTGTGGGCAGGCTAGTGTGTAAGGCGGCGTTGCCAAGTGTCACCCAAGAAAGATAATAAAGTGAAACAATCGTGTGACCAGGGAAAGAAATACAGTGAATGGGGTACATTATTAAAAGAAGAAATTGAGGTGGATCTACGCCAGGACGTACATCGAGCTGGATCTATGCCAGGACGTCACATCGACCTGGACAATCTACAGTGCTGCAGCTGCACTACAAGTACTGTATCACCTATGAGTGGTTGTTTGGGTGTGGGGTTCAG
>NC_069481.1:3624196-3643118 GCF_026875155.1 Cherax quadricarinatus
ACAACTAATCGTATTTTAACTGCCATTACCGCACAACTACCATTACCGCAAAACACCTTACCGCACAACTACCATTACCGCACAACTACCATTCCCGGAACAACTACCATTACCGCACAACTACCTTACCGAAACAACTACCATTACCCGCACAACTCCCCATTACCGCACAACTACCATTACCGCACAACTACCATTCCCCGCACAACTACCATTACCGAACAACTACCAATTACCACGAACAACTACCATTACCGCAGAACTACCATTACCGCACAACTACCATTACCGCACAACTAACCATTACCGCACAACTACCATTACCGCACAACTACCATTACCGCACAACTACCATTACCGGCACAACTACCTTTAACCGACAACTACCATTACCGCACAACTACCATTACCGCACAACTACCATTGCGCACAACTACCATTACCGAACAACTACCATTACCGCACAACTACCATTACCGCACAACAAACCATTACCGCACAACTACCATTACCGCACAACTACCATTACCGCACAACTACCATTACTGCACAACTACCATTACCGCACAACTACCATTACCGCACAACTACCATTACCGGCACAACTACCATTACCGCACAACTACCATTACCGAACAACTACCATTACCGCACAACTACCATTACCGAACAACTACCATTACCGCACACTACCATTACCGCACAACTACCATTACCGCAACAACTACCATTACCGCACAACTACCATTACCGAACAACTACCATTACCGCACAACTACCATTACCGAACAACTACCATTACCGCACAACTACCATAACGCACAACTACCATTACCGCACAACACCATTACCGCACAACTCCCATTACCGCACAACTACCATACCACTCACATAACCACCATCACATCACACAACCACCTCACACACAGCCACCACATCACACACATCACATCACACAACCACATCACATCACACAACCACACCAAACATCACACACACACCACCAGTCACACAACCACCATCACATATCACCCCAAACCACATCACACAACCACATCACATCACACAACCACCATCACATCACACAACCACCACAACATCACACAACCACCATCACATCACACAACCATCACGTCCACACAACCTCCACCACATGACACAACCACCATCACATGACACAACCATATCACACAACCACCATCAAATCACAAAACCACCATCACATCACAAAAAACCACCATCACACAACCATCATTACGCTACTACTACCACACCACCATTACTGAATACCATAACCACACTACTTCTGCCAGTGCCACCATTACCAACGCCAGCACCACAGCTACCACCACTACCATAACTAATCTCTACTACAACTACCATCACAACAAACACAATAGCCACACTACTATAGCCACAAACATCACCACCATCAAAATTACTACCACCACCACAACTACCACTTTTTACCACTCTTTTCATCCGTGGATGACGTTTGTAACTTACCTTCTAACCGCTACTAGACTGCTTACCACATTTTCTTCTGAAAAATGCAGTACAAGTCAACGAGACTGCATGGCTGCTGTCATGCATCATCCAGCCGACGACAGAGCCTCCACAGCTTGAACACAAGCCAGTCTCTGGGGCACGTAATAACGACATTTAAATTAACTTCTTCAGGTACGATGGGCCGGGTTTTTGATGACTGTGACACAGAACCATTTTGGTTTTTAATTAGAGTTCATGGCTGTGTCGTCCAGCTCACAGCCTACTGCTTCACCGAGTCCAGTATTGTAGTACTGTGTCATGCCTTAAACTGCTGGGCAGTGCACGTAATATTAATAATTTTACACGTTCACATCCAGTATGAAGGCAATTTTTCTTTACATGACCATACATAACTAAATCCGGTTTACAGGACTATTTATCAGTGTCATCAAGTCACTTTGTGTATCAACGACAGTCACACTAAGATTCATCATTACGAAAGTGTCACCCAAGTCACAGTGACATACCAACGTGTATTACCAGACGTTGTTGAAAGGGTTAAATGATAGTTACAAAGGGTTAAACGATACTTACAAAGTTAGTTAGTTTTTCAGTGCGTTTAACTGTCGTTATCAAAAGTAACTTTGAAATAAGTCATTAATAAGTTAGGTTAAAATTGTATTCTTAAGTTCTCCATTGTCCTAAGTTGCTGTGTCTTATGCCTACATAGATTTAAACTAAGCATATTACTTTATTGAGTATTACCGTAAAGATTGTTAACAAAGTTATAATTGATAACCCTCTTTCCCCCCTCTCCCCTCTTAGCTCACTTCTTACTAACCTGTTGAAGTCTCTCTTTTATCTCCCTAAAATATTTATTTGTACACAGCATTATTTTTTTATAACTCTCGGCAGTTTCCCACCAAGGCACGTGTCTCACTAAAAAGAAAAAGCTTTCATCATTCACTCATCACGTCTTCCCAAGGCTTTTATACACTACAGTTTTTAAACTGCAACATTAAACCCTCCCTTCAGAATGCAGGCACTCTACTTCCCACCTCCAGGACTCAAGTCCAGCCTGCCGATTTCCTTGGATTCCTTCATAAATGTTACCTTGCACATACTCCAACAACACGTCAAGTCCTAAAAGCCATTTGTCTCCATTCGCTACTACCTAACATGCTCACGCATGCTTGATGGAAGTCCAAGCTCCTCGCACAGAAAACCTCCTTTACCCCCTCCCTCCAGCCTTTCCTAGGCCAACCCATATCCCGCCTTCCCTCCACTACAGATTTATACACTCTCGAAGTCATTCTATTTCGTTCCATCCTCTCTACATGTCCGAACCACCTCAACCCTTCCACAGCCCTCTGGATAACAGTTTTGGTAATCCCGCACCTCCTCCTAATCTCCAAACTGCGGATTCTCTGCATTATATTCACACCACACATTGCCCTCAGACATGAAACCTCCTCTGCCTCCAGCCTTCTCCTTGTTGCAACATTCACCACCTATGCTTCACACTCATATAAGAGTGTTGGTATAACTATTCTCATTCATTCCCCTCTTTGCTTCCTGGACAAAGTTCTTTGTCTCCACAAACTCCTCAGTGCACCACTCATATTTTTCCCCTCGTCAGTTCTGTGATTCACCTCATCTTTCAATGGCCCATCTGGTGACACGCCCACTCCCAAATATCTGAATACATTCACCTCCTCCATACTCTCTTCCTCCAATCTGATATCCAGTCTTTCGTTACCTAATTTTTTTGTTATCCTCATCACCTTACTCTTTCCTATATTCACTTTTAATTTCCTTCTTTTGCATACCCTACCAAACTCATCCACCAACCTCTGCAACTTCTCTTCAAAGTCTCCCAAAAGTACAGTGCCATCAGCAAAGAGCAACTGTGACAACTCCCACTTTGTGTTAGATTCTTTATCTTTTAACTCCACACCTCTTATGAGGTGAACGTTGGTTAAAATATTAGTTGTGTGTGAGGTGAACATGGGTGTAAGTATTAGCTGAATATGAGAAAATGCCTTAAAAATTTTTTGAAGATATCTTCATACTTAAAACTTGAAGGATAATGTAAGATAAGATACAGTCGGGTAATATTAGATAAGACTGGATAAGATACAGTATGTTTGTATTATTATTATTATAATCATTACCGAGTGGTAAACCGACAAGGGTCATACAGAGCTGAGTGTATGTATGTGGGTGTTGATACTTGTATATTTACGTTGTTACTAAAACTGTTGGTTAGGTGAGAAGGTAGTTGTGCAAGAAAGGTATAAAATACCGACAATATGAAAGTTAAGACACATGTGCAACATCTGGATATCTTTATTGTAGACGTTTCGCCATCCAGTGGCTTTATCAATACAGATTCTAGGACATAATAGGAAGACAGTAGAACTATATACAAAAGATGAGGTAATCAGTCCCTCGGCCTTGGAGTTAGTGTTCACAGCATCGTGGTGGAGGAGAAGGTAGTTGTTAGGCCGTGTTAGAATATTGCAACGTTATTGCAGTGGTGGAGGTAATGTTCACGTTGATCTGACATGTTTGACATGTATATTGTTATAATAATGATTACGTTATTTTTACATTATGATGTAATGTAGTTGTTAAATAAGTTAAAGTGTTTGTTAAACTTGCTGTGTAGTTGATGTAATGTTTATTATGGTATGGTTATTATGATGGTAAACATCTTGAAGTTAGTGTGTTAACAGAGGAAGCTTACTTTTAGTAATGGAGGTTTTATTTTAGTAAGACAGATGTGAAGCTTCTGGGTATCTTCATTACCGAAATATTTCTGATGCAAGACGGGTTTTTCTTTCCGTCGAATAAAGAAAAGTAAAACAGAAACAGTAAAAGATCACTTCGTCTGTCTAGGTAGGAGGTGGTCAGTCCCTCATGCATAAGCATGCTGCCACGTTATATGCTAGAGTAGAAGCGAGATGAAGCAGCTGGAGGTGATGTCACAGGTGAGCGTGGCCCACTAGTGCAAGTAGGTCATACTGAATATCCGCTATTAAAGGAGTTGTATTAATGGTTTTCAAAACCGACAAGTTGAAGATTGAGACATTTATGCAACATATGGGAATCGTTATTAAATAAGCGTTTCCCATATGTTGCACAAGTGCCTCGATCTTCAGTAAAGAAGTTGCAAACGATATCCCCTGTACCAAGATACCATGGTGTTGTTGTGTCAGACATGTATCATACCGACAAGTCGATGGTTATTACATGTGCAGCTGACATAGATTTTGTCTAGTGGGACCGACCACCTCCTACCATGACTCGGACTGACTGTCTTCAGTATTATATTCGTCTGCATTGTCAAGAAGCCTGCTGTGCAGGCGAAATGTTTCAGCAGTAAACATAACGAAGTATTACACACTTGTCGTATTTATCGACGCATCGGTAACGTTCGGTACTTAACTCCTGTCAAACAGTGTAAATACTGTCAATGTTTGCCGACATCTTAGTACTTCCGTGTGTTTCAGTTGTTTCAGTTTAATGTAGATGAACGTCTTAGAGAACCGACAAGTTGATAAATTAGACACATGTACAACACTTGCCACACAGTGGCTTCATCAGTCCATACAAAGGGGAATGGTGAAGAACAGGAGGAGTCTGAGGTAATCAGTCCCTCAGCCTTTCCTCATTAAGATACCCAATTGTTGCACATGTGTCAATTTATAATTTTTTTCAGCAGATACTCAGAATAGTCGCCAAATAAATATTCCAGCAAGCTAGGCATTTCACCCTATTTAAAGTGTGTAGATTCCTTGCGGACGTATCCCCTTAAGAAAAATCAACAATAAGTTTAACGTATTAAATCTTTTGTTTTTATCTATTCATGATACTACTTATTTTAATTCTATTATTTTTCCTTTATTTGTTGCACTAATTGTGTGTTAATTCCAGCAAACTGTTGTTGCAGGCGTGGCGGAGGTGGCTCTCTCACCTCAGATGTTGCCAGACTTTACTCAGTATCTAGACAATAATAACATTACCTACAATAGTGTCTTGGATAACCTCGCCAGGTGAGTGTGACCAGGCCCAGGTGAGTGTGACCAGGCCCAGGTGAGTGTGACCAGGCCCAGGTGAGTGTGACCAGGCCCAGGTGAGTGTGACCACGCCCAGGTGAGTGTGACCAGGCCCAGGTGAGTGTGACCAGGCCCAGGTGTGTATGACCAGGCCCAGGTGAGTGTGACCAGGCCCAGGTGAGTGTGACCAGGCCCAGGTGAGTGTGACCAGGCCCAGGTGAATGTGACCAGGCCCAGGTGAGTGTGACCAGGCCCAGGTGAGTGTGACCAGGCCCAGGTGAGTGTGACGAGGCCCAGGTGTGTATGACCAGGCCCAAGTGTGTATGACCAGGCCCAAGTGTGTATGACCAGGCCCAGGTGTGTATGACCAGGCCCAGGTGTGTATGACCAGGCCCAAGTGTGTATGACCAGGCCCAGGTGTGTATGACCAGGCCCAGGTGAATGTGACCAGGCCCAGGTGAATGTGACCAGGCCCAAGTATATGTGACAAAGCCCAGGTGAGTGTGACCAGGCCCAGGTGAATGTGACCAGGCCCAGGAGTGTGTGACAAGGCCCAGGTGTGTATGACCAGGCCCAGGAGTGTATAACCAGGCCCAGGTGTGTATGACCAAGCCCAGGTGTGTATGACCAGGCCCAGGTGTGTATGACCAGGCCCAGGTGTGTATGACCAGGCCCAGGTGTGTATGACCAGGCCCAGGTGGTATGACCAGCCCAGGTGTGTATGACCAGGCCCAGGTGTGTATGACCAGGCCCAGGTGTGAATGACCAAGCCCAGGTGTGTATGACCAGGCCCAGGTGTGTATGACCAGGCCCAGGTGTGTATGACCAGGCCCAGGTGTGTATGACCAGGCCCAGGTGTGTATGACCAGGCCCAGGTGAATGTGACCAGGCCCAGGTGAATGTGACCAGGCCCAGGTATGTGTGACAAAGCCCAGGTGAGTGTGACCAGGCCTAGGTGAGTGTGACCAGGCCCAGGTATGTGTGACAAAGCCCAAGTGAGTGTGACCAGGCCCAGGTGAATGTGACCAGGCCCAGGAGTGTGAGACAAGGCCCAGGTGAGTGTGACCAGGCCCAGGTGAATGTGACCAGGCCCAGGTGAATGTGACCAGGCCCAGGAGTGTGAGACAAGGCCCAGGTGTGTATGACCAGGCCCAAGTGAATGTGACCAGGCCCAGGAGTGTGTGACAAGGCCCAGGTGAGTGTGACCAGGCCCAGGTGAATGTGACCAGGCCCAGGTGAATGTGACCAGGCCCAGGTGAATGTGAACAGGCCCAGGTGAGTGTGACCAGGCCCAGGAGTGTGTGGCAAGGCCCAGGTGTGTATTACCAGGCCCAGGTGTGTATGACCAGGCCCAGGTGAATGTGACCACGCCCAGGTATGAGTGACAAAGCCCAAGTGAGTGTGACCAGGCCCAGGTGAATGTGAGACCAGGCCCAGGAGTGTAGACAAGGCCCAGTGTGAGTGTAACCAGCCCAGTGAATGTGACCAGCCAGGTGAATGTGACCAGGCCCAGGAGTGTGAGACAAGGCCCAGGTGTGTATGACCAGGCCCAAGGGAATGTGACCAGGCCCAGGAGTGTGAGACAAGGCCCAGGTGAGTGTGACCAGGCCCAGGTGAATGTGACCAGGCCCAGGTGAATGTGACCAGGCCCAGGTGAATGTGACCAGGCCGAGATGAGTGTGATCAGGCCCAGGTAAGTATGACCAGACCCAGGTGTGTGTGACAAGGCCAAGGTGTGTATGACCAGGCCCAGGTGAATGTGACCAGGCTCAGGCGTGTGTGACCAGGCCCAGGCGAGTGTGACCAGGCCCAGGTGAATGTGACCAGGCCCAGGTGAATGTGACCAGGCCCAGATGAGTGTGATCAGGCCCAGGTGAGTGTGACCAGGCCCAGGTGAATGTGACCAGGCCCAGATGAGTGTGATCAGGCCCAGATGAGTGTGACCAGGCCCAGGTGAGTGTGATCAGGCCCAGGTGAGTGTGATCAGGCCCAGGTGAGTGTGACCGGGCTCAGGTGAGTATGACCAGGCCCAGGTGAGGTGAGGCTATTAATGCAAGGTGAGTGAAAGGATATTAGTGTTAGGTGAGTGTGGGGATATAGACCATCCCCCCGGCCCGGGGGATTGAACCCGCGGTCATAGAGTCTAAAAACCCAGCCCGTCGCGCTACCAAGACCACTAGCCCAAAAATTCAAAACTGGGAAAATTTCTACACCAAGGAAATTACACAGGCACCCTGTGACCACAAAATGCAATTTTTTTACAGACGAATCCCCCACTACGTGGCCGGACAAACCTAGCTCAAGTCCCTTCACCCCGTAACATGACTTAAAAAAAACGAAGACACATTGAAAAAACCATACCCCCCCGGGATTGAACCCGGTCAAGAGCTCAAAACCCCGCCCGTCGCGCTAGCCACTAGACCAGCACCACAAAAATTCATCCAACAGGTAATTTCTACACCATAGGAAAGTTAGACAGCCCCTCTGGACCACAAATGCAAGTTTTTACGACAACCCCCACTACGGGGCCGTACGAACCTAGCCAATCCCTCACTGCCTCAACATGACTTAAAAATCGAAAAGCACAAAAGCAAATAAACCATCCCCCCGGGCCGGGAGAAACCCGCGGTCATAGAGTCTCAAAACTCCACCCTCGCCTAGCCACTAGACCACTACACAATAAGATTCATCCACGGGATATTTCTACACCATGGGAAAGTTAGCACAGAAACCCTGTGACCACAAAGAAGTTTTACAACAATCTAATTAATTTTCCTAGGTGTAGAAATATACCTAGTTGGATGAATCTTATTGGGGCAAGCGGGTCTAGGGGCAGCGCAGGGGCGGGATTTTTTGAGACTCTAGACCCGGGGTTCAACCCGGCCGGGGGTATGGTTTATTTGCAATCGTGTCATTAGATTCTTAAGTCATGTTACGCAGTGAAGGGACTTGAGCAGAGTTCCACGGCCACGCTAGCGGAGATTCGTCTGAAAAAACTTGCTTTTTGGGGTCACAGAGGTGCCGTGCTAATTTCCTAAGGGGTAGAAATATACCAGTTGAGAACTTTTTGTGGGTACTGGGCTAGGGCTAGCGCGACGGGGGTGGGGTTTTTGAGACTCTATGACCGCGGGTTTTAATCCCGCCGGGTAGGTTTTTGCAATCGGTCATTACGATTTTTTAATCGTGAGGGTATTAGTGCTGGTGATGGGATTTAGTGTGGTGTGAGGAAAAGTTTGTCGGTGAGTGGGATGTTAGTGCTGGGATGAGGATGTTTTGTGCTGGGAGGAGGAGTTGTGCTGGGATAGGGGTTATGCGTGAGTGAGGGTGTTTTGTGCTGGTGATGAGGATTTTTGCTGTGGTGAGGATTTTGTCTGGGAGTGAGGGTGTTAGTGCTGTGGTTTAGGGGTTAGTGCTTGGGGGAGTGAGGATGTTAGTGCTGGTGATGAGGGGTTAGGGGGGAGAGGATATAGTGCTGGATGAGGATTTATGCTGGTGAGAGAGGGTTTTAGTGCTGGTGAGTGAGGTGTTAGGGGTGGTGAGGAGGATTTGGTGCGGTGAGTAGGATGTTAGTGCATGAGTGAGGGAAGTTATGCGGTGATGAGGATGTTATGCGGGGAGTGAGATTTATGCTGGGGAGTGAGGGTTTAGTTTGGGGTGAGGATGTTATGCTAGTGATAGGAGTTAGTGCTGGTGAGTAGGATTTAGGCGGTAGTGAGGAAGTTGGCTGGTGAGTGAGGGGTTTTTGGCATAGTGAGGATGTTAGTGCTGTGAGTGAGGATTTATCTGGTGAGTGGGATGTTTGTGCGGTGATGAGGATTTAGTGCTAGTGATGAGGATTTTAGTGCTGGTGGTGAGGATGTTTGTGTGGTGAGTGAGGAGTTAGTGCGGTGAGTGAGGAGTTAGGTGGGGAGTGAGGATGTTTTGCTGGGGAGTGAGGTGTGTCGGGGGGATGAGGAGTAGTGGTGGGATGAGGATTTTGTGTTGGAGTGGGATTTTTGTGGTGAGTGAGGAGTTATCTGGGAGTGAGGATGTTAGGCTGGTGATGAGGATGTTAGGCTGGGGAGTGAGGATGTTTGGCTAGGATGAGGGTGTTAGGCTGGTAGTGAGGGTTTGTCTGGTATAGGATGAGTGCGGTGAGTGAGGATGTTGTGCTGGTGGTGAGGGGTTTGTTCTGGTGAGTGAGGGTGTGTGCGGTGAGTTGGGAGTTTGTGCTGGTGATGAGGATGTTAGTGCGGTGAGTGAGGATGTTAGGCGGGATAGGATGTTTTGGGGGTGAGTGAGGATTTAGTGCGGGAGGAGGATGTTAGTCTGGTGATGGGATGTTAAATGCGGTGATGAGGAAGTTTGTGCTGGTGATGAGGATGTTAGTCTGGGATGAGGGTGTTAGGCTGGGGGGGGGTGAGGTGTTAGTGCTGTTAGTGAGGATGTTATGCAAAAGGAGTGAGATGTTAATGCTAGTGGTGAGGATGTTTTGTGCTGGTGAGTGAGGATGTTTGTGCTGGTGATGAGGATGTTAGTGCTGTGATGAGGAGTTTTGGCTGGTGATGAGGTGTTAGTGCTGGTTGGTGAGGATGTTAATGCTGGTGAGTGGGATGTTAGTGCGGTGAGTGAGGATGTTTTGCTTTTAGTGAGGATGTTTGTGCTGTGATGAGGATGTTAGTGTGAGTGAGGATGTTAGTGCTGGTGGGGAGGGGTTAGTGCTGGGGAGTGAGGTGTTAGTGCTGGAGTGAGGATGTTAGTGCTGGGGTAGGATGTTTTTGGGGGGGTGATGAGATGTTAGTGCTGGGAGTGAGGATTTAGTGCTGGGATGAGGATGTTAGTGCTGGTATGAGGATGTTAGGCTGGTGATGAGGAGTTTGTGCGGGAGTGGGATTTATGCTGGTGAGTAGGATGTTTGGCGTAGTGAGGGGTTATGCTGGTGAGTGAGGAGTTAGGCGGTGATGGGAGTTAGTCTGGTGATGAGGATTTTTGCTGGTGAGTGAGGGTGTTTTTGCTGGATGAGGATGTTAGTGCTTTTTGAGTGAGGATGTTAGTGCGGGGAGGAGGTGTTATGCTTGAGTGAGGAAGTTAGGGTGGAGTGAGGATTTTAGTGCTGTGAGTGAGGATGTTAGTGCTGTGATGAGGTGTTAGTGCGGTGATGAGGGGTTTTGGCAAAAGAATGGGAGTTTTGGCTGGGGATAGGATGTTTAGTGCTTAGTGAGGATGTTAGTGCTGGAGTGAGGATTTAGTGCGGGGAGGGGGATGTTAGTGCTGGGGAGTGAGGATGTTTTGTGCGGTGAGTGAGGATTTTAGTGCTGGGGAGTGAGGGTGTTATGCTGGTGATGAGGAAGTTTTTGCTATGAGTGAGGAAGTTGTGCTGGATGAGGGGTTAGTGGGTGTGAGTGAGATGTTTGTCTGGGGAGTGAGGATGTTAGTGCTGGGTGAGGGGGTTTAGTGCAGTGAGGAGGATTTAGTGCTGTGGTGAGGGTGTTAGTGCTGGTAGTGAGGATGTTATGCGGTATGAGGTGTTTGGGTGTGAGGAGGATTTAGTGCTGGTGAGTGAGGATGTGTAGAGGGGGTTTTTTTGGGGGGAGTGAGGATGTTAGTGCATGATGAGGATGTTATGCTGGTGAGTGAGGGGGTTTTGTGCAAGATTTTTAGTTGAGGATGTTTTGGCGGTGAGTGAGGGGTTTTTGTGCGGTGGATAATTCAAATTTTTTTATTTAAAAATTTTTTTAATAAAACCCAAAAATTTACCTTATTTTTCATTTTCTAGATAAAAATTTTGACTAAAATAGTGAATCTTTTACTCAAAATATTTAAATTTTTTCTGTAAGCAGAAAAGAAAAAAAAATCGAAATTTTCACCAGTTTTCATTTTAATTGTGATAATCTATATATACCTATAAAAAAAGAAAAAAAAGTGAATTTTACATTAAAGTAAGACAAAAAAAAATGACATTTTTAAAAATGAACACTTACATTTTAACTACCAGGGGTTTACTGAAATAAATTTTTGTGTACCTCGTCGAAGCTTTTGTTAAAGGGCCTTCCCGCGGATGACCTCTTTTTCCCCCTACTGTAACATACGACCCCATACATGATTATGAGGGGGGAGTGAACCTTTTTTTTTTTTTTTTTTTTTTTTTTCAAGGGGGTTTTACAAGGTAAAAGGGCCCTAGCTTTATTTACAGCTATTTACAGGGTTTAAGGGTTCCCAAATTTTATTGGCAAGCTTAAGCTGTTACCTAATCACTCATTGAAAACATTTTTTTTGTTTTGAACATCAAGTGGGAACAGGATGAAGTTGGGGCCCTCTTGGGCCGCATTTTCATTTGATCAACGACTTTTTCTCGTTGACATCATTATGCTGTACGAAGTTTCCATACCGTCATCCTGGGATGTATGACTAGATGGATGTTTCTCTCTCTCTCCTCTCCTCCCCCTCTCCTCTCTCTCCTCTCTCTTCATCTCTCTCCCTCCCCCTCCCCTTTTTCCTCTCTCCCCTCTCCTCTTTTCCCCTCTCCTCTTCTCTTGTCCTTTTTCCTCCCTCCTCTGTCATCTCATCTTTTCCTCTCTCTACCTAACATTTTTTCTTTCTGTTCCCACATCATCCTTTCCTTAGCGACTGTGACCAGAAACATCATGATGTTTGTCTGTCTATCTGTCTGTCTGTCTGTCTGTCTGTCTGTCTGTCTGTGTCTCTCTCTCTCTCTCTCTCTCTCTCTCTCTCTCTCTCTCTCTCTCTCTCTCTCTCTCTCTCTCTCTCCTCTCTCTCTCATCTCTCTCTCTCTCTTCCACCCCTATCATGTACATTCATTTTCATCTGAAATAAAAATTCAGGTCAGACTACCACGGTTATAGCAGCATCGTCAAGGCTCTAAGGGAGTCGGTTAGGTTACGTACAATTCATCTCTAAACAAGACATGAATGGGTAGCTGCCTAGATTTAAGGAATTTTTTCAGGTTAATAAGAGGCTGGTGAAGGTACACTACAGTTGTCCCCCACCCGAGTTGAATGAGACAACTGTGAAACACTTGAGAATTGTTATTACGCAAACGTATCGCCAGCCAGTGGCTTCTTCAGTCCATTGCAGATTACCATTGTTGCTCATGTGTTCCACTCTCCAACTTGCTAGTTTTCCAGACCATTTATAAGATATCGCTCCCTATATTACATATGTCGAGACCCTAAAACTCTCCGTGGAAGATCTGTTATAGCAGTTACCAGACTGATTATATTAACACTGAAACCTGGTGACCTACTTACATTCAGTAGTTACCAGACTGATTATATTAACACTGAAACCTGGTGACCTACTTACATTCAGTATAAACATACCTTTACCTTCCTACGAGCTTCTTAACAGATATTAATTCTGTAATACTACTTTCCTACTGGTCTGAGACCGTGTTGTGGGGAAGATAATTCCCAGAACCATTAACACACTGGTACCCGACCTTTTCACCACCAATGATCCCTTTTATTAAATTATTTTTCCCAGGGACTCCAAGTTTTTGAACGGTCTGTCTACCCAAGAAGCCGATTTTATTAACTAATAACAAACTCGTTTCCCCAGTTTCATCTCTCAGTTGAAAGACGTACGTAACTGAGTATGCAGTTTAATAAATGGCAGCATTGAAAAACTGGAAACAGCTTTCAAATTTTGAGAGTTAGGTTAGGTTAGGTTAGGTTAGGTATACACTGCAGCCTCTTGAAATTTTAAACTTAGCTCACGGACCCCCAGTACTACCTTTGTGGACCCCCAGGGGTCCACGGACCACAGGTTGGGAACCTCTGTACTGATAGCTTCCTCTGAGAGTACTGCACTCTTGACGTCCGCTCCAGATTACCATAGTAACCCTTGTATATATATGACTTTGTCTTGATTTTGGTTGCTCCAGTTTCCTACTAGTGAAAGTTACCACATATACCAGACCTTACCTGGCTCCAGGTGTATTGTGTACTTATAAGAACATAAGAACATAAGAAAGGAGGATCACTGCAGCAGGCCTGTTAGCCCATACTAGGCAGGCCCTTTACAATTCATCCCACTAACAAACATTTGACCAACCCAATTGAGTGAGGCGTCTTGGTAACCAGATGGCGGCACCCAGGATTACTATAACAACACATCCAACAAACTGTGATCTAAGCTGCATTTACCGTACTTAACGTCTCCTAGCTAACTTTATCTAGTTTATTAACTAGAAGGTTCTCTCTTAATAAGATCTCCCGGCGCACTCAACATCACACCAGACGGAAGGAAGCAGTGTACTCAATACTTATTTAAATTTGAAGAATTGAGACACTTATGCAACATATGGGAATCTTTACTGAAGAAACGTTTCGCCACACAGTGGCTTCATCAATCCAATACAAAGCAGGAAGGTAAACGGAGAAGAGGAGTTTGAGGTAATCATTCCCTCAGCCTGGAATCGATGTGCTCAGTCCATCACTCTTGTAGGAAGTACAGCGTAGGGTTAGTTAGTTAGTTAGTTAAAGATTAGCCGGTATTCTCCTGGCCCGGGCCTTGTCCAAGTGGTGGCCCGGCCTTGGCTCCCTCTTTAGGGAGTATCTGAGACCTAAGTCTCCCATGGGAGGAGGCACAAGTACCTCCTCATTTTTGGGACCAACTGTCCCCAGGCCTAGCCACAAGCTAGGCCTCTCTGGTCTGCCATCCCCGCCCCAAGGGGGCAAATGGGAATGACAGTCTTATGAGCTAAAGGCTCGGGCTCAGGCACCTACCCTACCCTAGAAGGGTTAGGCATGGTGTCGATCCCAGCGTAGGGCCAGAGAGGTGGCTTATATACTGTAGTCAGGTGAGTCGAAGCAGGTGGAGGCGGGATCACAGTGGAACCATCCACTAGTCGAAGTAGGTCTTCGTCGAAAGGTTGGACGAATGTTGAAGAATTCTTTGCATCAAGATCCGATGATGTTGCAGTGTCTGACAGATGTGATGAATGGCTTTGAAAACCGACAAGTTAAAGAACTGAGACACTTATGCAACATATGGGAATCTTATTTAAATGTATTCTAATTATCCATATTTAACTCACTGCAAGAAAAAACAACTTGCTCACGCTAGAGGAACCATAATGAGAATTTTTTTTATCTGTTTTGGCCTTGCTAGGCGTTCATCCTAAGGCACTGCCCATTGTCTCATCACAGGTACAACATTTACCTTCGAGATAAGGGTAGCCATTTAAAGGTCCCTTGTTTTAGATTATAATTATAATTATAAACTAAGCACTAATTATTATTATGATCATGGGGAGCGCTAAACCCGTAGAATTATACAGCGCCTATAGGGGGAGGATGGAAGGTATTTAGGCTCCATTTAGGAAATCGGAGCACAGATCTAATTCCCTAGATCAAGAGCCCCTCACCAGCGTCAAGTGACCTCCCTAGAGGGGACTAAGCACTAAACCATCCCTTGTTTTAGAGATTGTCGTAATTCTAATGTTCATTATTACTAATTACCTTAAACTAATTTATTAGTCTTAGCTAATATTAGCCTTTCATTAACAGTGTACACTTATTAAGGGTTAATAAGTGGTAATCAGCCTGACCTTCAACACTGTGGGATTACATAAGGTTCCTGTGTTTTAAGGAACACCCATTATTCACTCTCTTGGCAGGCTCCTTACACTAGGTTCCTGTGTTTAAGGAACAAACCCATTATTCCACTTTTGCAGGCTTCCTAATCTTAAGGAGATGATTCTCTTCTACGATAAAATCGACTTGTTTCCTCAGTAGGAGGGAGTGTGGTGATTTGACGTAGACAACCTCACTACATTGACTAAATCTACAACTTGTATGCCAGGTCATCATTCTATATCAGAAGTTTATGTTATGGATATGATTGATGGTTGTTGTTAGTAACAAGGCTTACAACTGTATTGCTATTAGAATACGTTTCGTCCATTTTATGGACGAGCGTCACATCAGGATGTCATGTTAGTAAATGACCTTCAGACTCACTACAGATAATTTCTCGAAGCAGAAGGCATAAGGTAAATGACATTATATTGTTAAATCAATGTAGTACATGTATTTTGTTTGGTAATAATACGAGGCATTACTTTACTGATTACTTCAAGCAGGATATGTACTTAACTGTCTTTAATTACAATATTTATTACTGAAGGTGAAAGGAGAATTACTCATAGCATAGTTGAACTGACATAAATATACCACTACAGTTATTTTTGGCAAAATTGATGGATTCACAGAGGTGATTGAGAAGCATATGTACTGATCGATACCATGCCTAACCCTTCTAGGGTAGGGTAGGTGCCTGAGCCCGAGCCTTTAGCTCATAAGACTGTCATTCCCATTTGCCCCCTTGGGGCGGGGATGGCAGACCAGAGAGGCCTAGCTTGTGGTTAGGCCTGGGGACAGTTGGTCCCAAAGATGAGGAGGTACTTGTGCCTCCTCCCATGGGAGACTTAGGTCTCAGACACTCCCTAAAGAGGGAGCCAAAGCCGGGCCACCACTTGGAAAAAGCCCGGGCCGGGAGAATACAGGCGAATCTTTAATAATAAAGCATATGTACTGACGAATATTTTGTATCTGCCCTCACAACCCCTGCCATACCTGCTCTTTAAACTCTGTATATTTGTTCACCTGCAGATCATAGCCTACCTGCAGAGCCTGCCGGGGTCATACCCAGACCTGGTTAAACTGACGGAGGTGGGAAGGAGTGTGGAGGATCGTCCTCTCTATCTCCTCATCATCTCCTCCTCCACCTCGTCTTCCACAAAACCTGTCATATTTATCGACGGAGGTATGTGCCTAATGCCATGCGTATTTTCGATTTATTTTGCTCTAGTACTTTTTTTTTTTTTTTTTTTTTTTATCACACCGGCCGATTCACACCAAGGCAGGGTGGCCCGAAAAAGAAAAACTTTCACCATCATTCACTCCATCACTGTCTTGCCAGAAGGGTGCTTTACATACAGTTTTTAAACTGCAACATTAACACCCCTCCTTCAGAGTGCAGGCACTGTACTTCCATCTCCAGGACTCAAGTCGGCCTGCCGGTTTCCTGAACCCCTTCATAAATGTTACTTTGCTCACACTCCAACAGCACGTCAAGTATTAAAAACCATTTGTCTCCATTCACTCCTATCAAACACGCTCACGCATGTATACATGTATACATGTATGTATACATGTATGGTATACATAATTGACTTAAAACGCTCTTGTTTCTTGAATGGAAAAAAAGTTGAAGATGGTTGTAATAATAATCATTAATTTTTAAAAGGGGTGTACCAATAAGCCAGCCAAAGGCCTCAATCAGATGACCTAGAGCCCAGTGGGGGGGCCCATATATGAGTAAGACCCGGAGGAAAATTGTCCGTTTCCTGAAAAACCCTGACAAATTAACCTTGAATGGAAATTGTTTATTACTCTTTTTAAAGAGGGCGTGTGTCCTTACGTGTGACCCTGTGTTGGGTTAAAAATTTTTGTTTTGTGTACACAATGTTTCCAACACTTTAGTCAAAACCCAACAAACTGGTTAGAAGATAGATGACTTTTGGTCAGATTCAGATCTTTATTCCCAAAGGAGGACCGAAACTCGGCCCGTTTTACCTCTAAAAATTTTTTATTTTAAATTGTTTATTTTTAAATTTTTACGATTGCTTGTAATTTTTCAACCAGTTTGTGTTTCACATTATTTTTATTATTATTTTTTATTATTATTTTTATTATATTATTTTTTATATTGGAGTAAACGTATACAAAATTTGACCGATGAAAAGAAAAAACACGATGAAGTTAATGTATTTTTATATGCATTTCTATTATTTTATTGATAGGGAGAGTAAACATGAAGGGCCTAAGCGCCCGGGGGAAAAGGGAAGCAAATAGTTCGATCCCAAAAGGGAAAGGAGGCAGGTTAAAATTTCCTTGGATCAAGGGGTTTCACCCCCACAAGGTACCATTTCCCATATGTTTACAGTCGGTGAAAGGGACCCCGGGGATGGTGACCCCGGTGAAGGGGGACTCGGTGTGGGGACTCGGTGAAGGTGACCTCGGGGAAGGGACCTCGTTTAAGGGACCCGTAGATCGTGGTGAGGGTTTTGGGGATAAATCAAGCAACCCCGACATGCTGCCCCCGTTCACGTGACACTTGTGCCCCTGTTCACTTTTCACCCTTTCTGTCTGTTCACCTGACACCTGGCCCCCTTCACGTGACCTTGCTGCCCCTGTTCACTGAACCTGCTGCCCTGTTCCGTGAAATTGCTGCCCCTGTTCCCTGACACCTGTGCCCCTTTCACTTGACCCCTTGCTTCCCCCTGTTCCCTGACCCCTGCTCCCCCTGTTCACTAGCGCCAATAGATACCTGGGAATGTGTGGATTAAATTTGGGGAGAAAAAAAAACCCCAAACAGCTGTGTTTTCACTGCTTCTCCTCGTTGTTTTTTACCCCCAAGTTTTTTCTCCCAAATTTCCCTTTCTGCCTGGCAGTTGAAATTATCTTAGCCCCACTATTTGAGGTGTTTTACTTTCAGGGTATATATTTTTAAAAGTGAAATTTTTAACCCGAAATTTTATGATTAAAAAAAAATTATTGTTTGTTTGGTTTTAAAACGGGTTTTTTCCTTGCAGCCTTGATAGCCCCCCTAGTGTAGAAAATAGGCTTAAAACCCCCCGTTCGGGCACCCTTTACCGGGTTACCTTTGGGGGAGCCCATGATGGTTTCCCTGGAAATTTTACCTGGGGGAAAAGTTCGGGGGGTCAAACCCCCCGCGGCCCGGTTGGGGCCCCAGGCCTCCGGGGTGGATAAGACCCCTGAAAAACCGGCTGTTGCTGCTGGCTCCCACGAAAAAACCAACGTACGAGCCACACCCCGGCTTGTTCGGGAAAACTGATTTTTGGTGTTGTCCAGTGCCAGCTTAAAGCCCTGCCGGGGGTTTGTTGGTAACCCCCACCTTATGTGTGGGGGAGGCGGGTTGAACAGTCTCGGGCCACTTGTGCGGTATCTTTATTGTAGGTATTTTTTATTGTAGGGGGTTTTTTATTATAGGTATCTTTATTGTAGGTGTCTTTTTTTGTAGGAAATTTTTTTTGGAATCTTTTTGGGTGGGTTTATCTTTATTGTGGGTATCTTTATTGTAGGTATCTTTATTGTAGGTATCTTTATTATAGGTATTTTTAAAGGGTGGTTTGTTTTATTTTTGGTTTTTTTTTTTTGGGCACTTTTTTGAAAGGTATTTTTTGTAGGTATTTTTATTTAGGTATCTTTTTTTGTAGGGGGGTCTTATTTTTGGGGTATCTTTTTTTTTGGCCCATATTTATTGTAGGTATTTTTTATTTTTGGTATCTTTATTTTTGGGTTTTCTTTATTTTTGGGGGTATCTTTATTGTGGGTTTATTTTTTGAA
>NC_069481.1:3643618-3771152 GCF_026875155.1 Cherax quadricarinatus
TTAAAGGACACAAACATGAGACTTGATGAGTAGAAAATGAGATCTGAGTAAATCTCGCAACTTCAACTCACTTGATATCAAAGAAGATAGGATGAAAGAACAAAATCAGAGAGAAGTGTAAAAGAAGAAGAAAGCAGCAGAGGAATGGAACTGTAAAAAGATCACTTATCTCAGGTGGAGTGAACCAACCCGAGATAAGTAGTTCAACAAATAACCGAAACTCTAGAGATTCCGTGACCAATAACTTCATAAGTGAAATCAAACAGTTTGCTCAGAAAAAAAATAAAGAACTTGAATACTGAGAGTGTCGTACTCTTATGTAGATAGAATCATTAACTAAACAAAAGCCATGAAAGGAAATGTAGGACGAGAAAACTCTAATGATGGTAAAGTAGTTATAGAGACAAAACCTTCAGCAATAAAAACAACTGCAATATTCTCAGATGGGTGTCAGATAATAAGAAAAATAAGAGTATAACACAGGAATAGCAGTAGCACTGATGGCCAGAAGCCACAGTAAACTTGAATTAGGAAATTTAGACATAGGAGGATTTTAAGGATTATACAGCAGATATTGTAATGTCTGAAGAGTCAAAAATAATAATAATATCAGTGATACATGATCCAGCACCAAACAAGAGATGGATAAGCAGAAGTATAATCAGAATACCTGGAGAGAGTTTCGGGGGTCAACGCCCCCGCGGCCCGGTCTGTGACCAGGCCTCCTGGTGGATCAGTGCCTGATCAACCAGGCTGTTGCTGCTGGCTGCACGCAAACCAACGTACGAGCCACAGCCCGGCTGATCAGGAACTGACTTTAGGTGCTTGTCCAGTGCCAGCTTGAAGACTGCCAGGGGTCTGTTGGTAATCCCCCTTATGTGTGCTGGGAGGCAGTTGAACAGTCTCGGGCCCCTGACACTTATTGTTGGTCTCTTAACGTGCTAGTGACACCCCTGCTTTTCATTGGGGGGATGGTGCATCGTCTGCCAAGTCTTTTGCTTTCGTAGTGAGTGATTTTCGTGTGCAAGTTCGGTACTAGTCCCTCTAGGATTTTCCAGGTGTATATAATCATGTATCTCCCTCCTGCGTTCCAGGGAATACAGGTTTAGAAACCTCAAGCGCTCCCAGTAATTGAGGTGTTTTATCTCGTTATGCGCGCCGTGAAAGTTCTCTGTACATTTTCTAGGTCGGCAATTTCACCTGCCTTGAAAGGTGGCTGTTAGAGTGCAGCAATATTCCAGCCTAGATAGAATAAGTGACCTGAAGAGTGTCATCATGGGCTTGGCCTCCCTATTTTTGAAGGTTCTCATTATCCATCCTGTCATTTTTCTAGCAGATGCGATTGATACAATGTTATGGTCCTTGAAGGTGAGATCCTCCGACATAATCACTCCCAGGTCTTTGACGTTGGTGTTTCGCTCTATTTTGTGGCCAGAATTTGTTTTGTACTTGATGAAGATTTAATTTCCTCATTGTTTACCATATCTGAGTAATTGAAATTTCTCATCGTTGAACTTCATATTGTTTCTGCAGCCCACTGAAAGATTTGGTTGATGTCCGCCTGGAGCCTTGCAGTGTCTGCAATGGAAGACACTGTCATGCGATTCGGGTGTCATTTGCAATGGAAGACACGGTGCTGTGGCTGACATCCTTGTCTATGTCGGATATGAGGATGAGGAACAAGATGGGAGCTAGTACTGTGCCTTGTGGAAAAGAGCTTTTTCACGTAGCTGCCTCGGACTTTACTCTGTTGACGATACTCTCTGTGTTCTGTTAGTGAGGAAATTATAGATCCATCGACCGACTTTTCCTGTTATTCCTTTAGCGCGCATTTTGTGCGCTATTACGCCATGGTCACACTTGTCGAAGGCTTTTGCAAAGTCTGTATATATTACATCTGCATTCTTTTGTTCTTCTAGTGCATTTAGGACCTTGTCGTAGTGATCCAGTAGTTGAGACAGACAGGAGCGACCTGTTCTAAACCCATGTTGCCCTGGGTTGTGTAACTGATGGGTTTCTAGATGGGTGGTGATCTTGCTTCATTAGGACCCTTTCAAAGATTTTTATGATATGGGATGTTAGTGCTATTGGTCTGTAGTTCTTTGCTGTTGCTTTACTGCCCCCTTTGTGGAGTGGGGCTATGTCTGTTGTTTTTAGTAACTGAGGGACGACCCCCGTGTCCATGCTCCCTCTCCATAGGATGGAAAAGGCTCGTGATAGGGGCTTCTTGCAGTTCTTGATGAACACAGAGTTCCATGAGTCTGGCCCTGGGGCAGAGTGCATGGGCATGTCATTTATCGCCTGTTCGAAGTCATTTGGCGTCAGGATAACATCGGATAGGCTTGTGTTAATCAATTTTGTGGCTCTCTCATAAAAAATTCATTTTGATCTTCGACTCTCAGTCTGGTTAGCGGCTTGCTAAAAAACTGAGTCATATTGGGACTTGAGTAGCTCACTCATTTCCTTGCTGTCATCTGTGTAGGACCCATCTTGTTTAAGTAGGGGCCCAATACTGGGCGTTGTTCTCGATTTTGATTTGGCATTGGAGAGAAATACTTTGGGGTTTCTTTCGATTTCATTTATAGCTTTTAGTTCTTCCCGCGATTCCTGACTCCTAAAGGATTCTTTTAGCTTAAGTTCGATGCTTGCTATTCTCTGACCAGGTCTCCCGCGCATCATTTCGATATATTGAACTCTTTTAGGCTCTTGTTATTCTTTAGTTCGCCTTGTAAAGGGAGCGCCTGTCTCTGTGGAAACAGTGGCAGAGAACAAATAGAAGCGAAGTTTAAACTCCTGGTCTTCAGCAATATCAGCTATAAGAAGACTGACGGGGAGAACTGGGATATACAAGGACGATCACACACAGAACAAAACTTACAGAAACTGTAGTAAAGAATTTTCTGACGCAATATGTAAAAGAAACAAGTAGTAAAGGACGGAGAGATGATCCAACACTGCAGGAAACAAGTAATATAGGAGGGGGAGATGATCCAACACTGCAGGAAATTAGTATAGGAGCCGGAGATGATCCAACACTGCAGGAAACAAGCAGTATAGGAGGGGGAGATGATCCAACACTGCAGGAAACAAGTAGTATAAGAGGGGGAGATGATCCAACACTGCAAGAAAAAAGTTAGTATAGGGGGGAGATGATAATAGTGCAAGAAATATAAGTATAAGAGGGGGAGATGATGTCCAACACTGCAGGAAACAAGTAGTATAAGAGGGGGAGATGATCCACCACTGCAAGAAACAAGTAGTATAGGAGGGGAGATGATCCAACAGTGCAAGAAACAAGTATTATAAGAGAGGTGAGAAGATCACCCACTGCAGGAAACAAGTAGTATAAGAGGGAGAGGATGATCCAACATGCAGGAAAACGTAGTATAGGAGGGGGAGATGAATCCACATGCAGGAAACAAGTAGATAAGTGGGGGAGTGATCCAAAACTCTGCAGAAACAGTAGTATCTCTACGAGGTGGAGATGACCAACACTGAGGAAACAAAGTAAATATAGGTGGGGGAGATGAATCCACATGCAGGAAACAAGTAATACAGGCGGGGAGATGATCAACCTGCAGGAAATTAGTATAGGAGCCGGAGATGATCAACCCTGCAGGAACCAGCAGTATCGGATGGGGGAGCTGATTTCAACATTGCAGGAAAACAGTAGTATAAGAGGGGGAGGCAGATGATCAACACTGCAGAACAAGTGTTCATAAGAGGGGGAGATGATCAACACTCTGGAAAACAAGTAGTATAAGAGGGGGAATGATCAACCTGGCAGGAAACAAGTGTTATAGGAGGGGGAGGGAGGAGATGATCCAACCTGAGGAAATAAGTAGTATAAGAGGGGGAGATGTCCAACACTGCAGGGAAGAAGTAGTATATAGGAGGGGGAGAAGATGGATCCAACCACTGCAGTAAACAAGTCTATAAGAGGGGCGATGATCCACCCCTGCAGGAAACAAGCAGTATAGGCGGGGGGATGATAACCCACTCAGGGGAGGGAAACATGTAGTATAAGAGGGGGAGATGATCCAACACTGCAGGAAACAAGTAGTATAGGAGGGGGAGATGATCCAACACTGCAGGAAACAAGTAGTATAAGAGGGGGAGATGATCCAACACTGCAAGAAACAAGTAGTATAAAGAGGGGGAGAGATGATCCCAAACATGCAGGAAACAAGTAGCTATAAGAGGGGGAGATGATCCCAACACTGCAGGAAACAAGTATTATAAGAGGGGAGATGATCCACATGCAGGTAAGGAAGAGTATAGGAGGGGGAGATGATCCAACACTGCAGTAAACAAGTAGTATAAGAGGGGGAGATGATCCACCACTGCAGGAAACAAGCAGTATAGGAGGGGGGATGATCAACCACTGCAGGAAACAAGTAGTATAGGAGGGGGAGATGATCCAACACTGCAAGAAACAAGTAGTATAGGAGGGGGAGATGATCCAACACTGCAAGAAACAGGTAGTATAGGAGGGGGAGATGATCCAACACTGCAAGAAACAAGTAGTATAGGAGGGGGAGATGATCCAACACTGCAAGAAACAAGTAGTATGAGGAGGGGAGGAGATGATTCAACACTGCAAGAAAGAAACAGTAGTATAGGAGGGGGAGATGATCCAACACTGCAAGAAACAAGTAATATAAGGGGGAGATGATCCAACACTGCAGGAAACAAGTTGTATAGGCGGGGGAGCTTGTCCAAACTTGCAAGAGAAACAAGTTAGTATAGGAGGGGGAGATGATCCAACACTGCAAGAAACAAGTAGTATAGGAGGGGGAGATGATCCAACACTGGAAGAAACAGGTAGTATAGGAGGGGGAGATGATCCAACACTGCAAGAAAACATCGTAATTATAAGAGGGGAGATTGATCAACACTGCAGATACAAGTGTATAGAGCGGGAGATGATCCAAACAGCAAGAAGAAAAACAAGTAGTATAGGGGGGGGATGATCCAATACTGCAGAAACGCAAGTAATATAAGAGGGGAGATGATCAACATGCAAGAAGAAACAAGTAGTATAGGAGGGGGAGATGATCCAACACTGCAACGGGAACCAAGTTGTCTGGGGGGAGATGATTCCAAAACATGAAGGAAAAGGGTCGTATAGGAGGGGGAGATGATCCAACACTGCAAGAAACAAGTAATATAAGAGGGGGAGATGATCCAACACTGCAAGAAACAAGTAGTATAGGAGGGGGAGATGATCCAACACTGCAAGAAACAAGTAGTATAGGAGGGGGGAGATGATCAAAAACACTATAAGAAACAGGTGTATAGGAGAGGGAGATGATCCAACACTGCAAGAAACAAGTAATATAAGAGGGGGAGATGATCCAACACTGCAAGAAACAAGTAGTATAGGAGGGGAGATGATCCAACACTGCAAGAAACAAGTAGTATAGGAGGGGGAGATGATCCAACACTGCAAGAAACAAGTAATATAAGAGGGGGAGATGATCCAACACTGCAAGAAACAAGTAGTATAGGAGGGCGAGATGTCCCAACACTGAAGAATCAAGTATATAAGAGGGGGCGAGATCAACACTGCAGGAAACAGTAGTATAGGAGGGGGAGATGATCCAACCAGCCGAAACAGTAGTATCGGAGGGGGAGATGATCCAAACACTTGCAAGAAACAGGTAGTATAGAGGGGAGGAGATGATCCAACACTGCAAAAAAAAACAAGTAGTATGGAGGGGGATGATCCAACACTGACAAGGAAACAAAGTAGTAAGGAGGGGGGAGATGATCCAACACTGCAAGAAACAAGTAGTATTAGGAGAGGAGATGATCCAACATGCACGAAGAAACAGGTAGTATAGGAGGGGGGAGATGGATCAACCTGCAAGAAACAAGTACTAAGAGGGGGAGTGAATCCAAACCTGCAAGAAAAGAAACAAGCAGGTGTATAGGAGGGGGAGATATCCAAACAGCAAGAAACAAGTTATATAAGGGGGGAGAGGATGATCCAACACTGCAGGAAACAAGTAGTATAGGAGGGGGAGATGATCCAACACTGCAAGAAACAAGTAGTATAGGAGGGGGAGATGATCCAACACTGCAAGAAACAAGTAGTATAGGAGGGGGAGATGATCCAACACTGCAAGAAACAAGTAATTATGAGGGGGAGATGATCCAACTGCAGAAAATGTAGTATAGGAGGGGGAGCTGCTCCAAAAACACTGCAAGAAACACAGTAGTATAGGGGGGGAGAGATCCAACACTGCAAGAAAACAGGTAGTAAAGGAGGGGGAGTTGATTCAACCACAGCAAGACAACAAGTAGTATAGGAGGGGGAGATGGTTCCAACACTGCATGAACAGGTAGTATAGGTCGCAGGCGGGGGGAGATGATCCAAACTGGATCGAATCAAGTAGTATTAGAGGGGGGGAGATGATCCAACACTGAAGAAACAAGTAGTATAGGAGGGGGAGATGATCCAACACTGCAAGAAAGAAAACCAAGTAGGTCTAGGAGGGGGAAGATTGATCCAACACTCAAGGAAAACAAGTAGTATAGGAGGGGGGAGATGATCCAAACACTGAGAAACAAGTGTATAGGCGGGGGAGATGATCCAACACTGCACGAAACAGTAGTATAGGAGGGGGAGATGATCCAACACATGCAATGAAACAAGCAGTATAGGGAGGGGGAGATGATTCCAAAACACTGCAAGAACAGCAGTATAGGAGGGGGATGATCAACCAGGGCAAGAAAAAGCCCGTATGGAGGGGGATGATCCTACAGGATATATGAATACAGATAAAGAGACGATCCGCAATAAAGATCTGGGATAGATTTCGGGAATAATCTGAAAATTATTACTAGAATGTATCCCGGGCGAATAAGTTATGAAAATGGAAGTTGGGACAATAAGGAAAAATAAGTCGCAGCAGGAGAAGGGGGAATATGTTATACAAACCCTGAACTAAAAGAGACCGAGGAATAACCACTACCTCAAAATTTCTTATTCTAACGTAAATTCATAACAAGAGTAGAACATCAGAATCACAGGCAGGGTTTGTAAACATAAGTGAGGCTTCAAGAACCCTTGATAAGAAAAAACCCTTGTTAAAACAGTATAATACACTCATGTGACGATTTTTGGAGTAGGCAGAGCTAGTGTATTACCAAAACCTCTAAACACAAAATAAAAACTGATAGAATACAAAGAAGTGAATGAGACATAAGAGGAAAGAAATATGCTTTGAAGAAGAATAAGATAATCTTACGTACCGGATGCAACAATAAACAAATAGGATAGGATACGACATACAAAATACTTATGCGTTAAGATAGGGTACAAAGGAACAGTTAATAACAGAGTTGACAAAAAAAGGAGAGATAAAAGTGATGATAGAAAGTATTATGGGAGTCAGCACCGAAGATTTTTTCTCGTTGAGAAAGAGACTAAGAAACAAGTTAAGGTGATTAATGACAGTTGCTCTGTGTACGGAGATTAACTCAAATACTTGATGCGACTAAAGTTCAGTTAGGTCGTGGGTTGAACACCGGACCCGAGTGGAGCACAAATTCTCAAAAATCAAGAGTGGTACTTTACAGTACACACATGTTATCAGTACCAACACACAAATATCCTACCACCCCCCACCAACATCACTTACCACCCAAAACACATCCTACCACACACACAACACCCACAATCCCTACCCAACACACAATCTAACTAACACACAACAACTCACTACCACACACCACACACACCAAAATCATACAACCAACACAAATATATCCCACACACACACACACAGCACTACCACAACTCCACCACACAAACATCACTACCACCAACACACACAAATATCACTACCACTCACACACACAATCACTACCACACACACACACAACATCACTACCACACACACACACATATCATACTCTCACACACAACACATCATACCACACACACACACAAACATCACTACCACACACACAAACAAAATCATACCACACACACACCACACACAAACATTCACACCACACCCACACCAAAAACTTCACTACCAAACACACACACACCCACCCACACACACACAAACATCACTACAACACACACACAATATATACCCCACACCACAGACATCACTACCACACACACACACGAATTACTACCACACACACACACAAATATCCACTACCACACACACACCACAAACATCACTACACAAACACACACAAACTCACTACACAACACACACACAAACTAACTACCAACACACACCACAAAATCATTACTACACACACCCAAACATCGCTACCACACACCACACAAATTCCATACCAACCAACACCCACACACACAAAACACTCACTATCACATATACACAAACAAAATATCACTGCCCACACACACCCACACACACACACACACAGAACACAACACACACACAAAACATCACTAACACACACTCACAAAATTTAATACCCCACACACACACACACACACACACACACACACCCACACAAACACACACACACCACTCACACACAACACACACACACACACACACACACATTTTATAAGGAATCGTTCAGGACCTGTACCACCGTATTACGTTAGGCATATTGGAGTATGCGGCACCTGTTTGGAAACCACACCTAGCAGATCGTAAAGGAAAATCGATAATGTGCAAAGGTTTGCAACAAAGACTAGTCCAGAGTAAGAGGTATGTCCTACGAGGAGAGGTTAAGGGAATCTCTGACGACACAGGGGACAGGAGAGCTAGGGGGGACATGATAACCGACATAACAAAATATGAGAGGAAGTGACAGGTGACAAAGACAGGAAGTTCCAGAGATTGGACACAGTAAAAGGGGACACAGTTGGAAGCTGAGACCAGATGAATCATGGCTGTTAGGAAGTATTTTTCAGCACAGGGAGTAGTAGTAAGTGGAATAGTTTGGGAAGCGATGTTAGTGGAGGCAGGATCCATACATAAGCTTTAAGCAGAGGTATGATAAAGCTCACGGCTCAGGGAGAGTGACCTAGTTAGCGATCAGTGAAGAGGCGGGGCAGGAGCTTCGGACTCGACCCCCGCAACCTCTAAAGGTGAGAATAGGTGGTACACACAACACACACACAAACACACACACAAACCAACACACACAAACACCACACAACACACACAAATATCACTACCAACACACACACACACACCTCGCTATTTTTTTTACCCACACACAAACACACACAATATCACTACTACACACACATACAAACATCACTACCACCCACACACACAAAACATCCACACCATACCCACAACACACACACAAATACATCACCACACACCCAACACACACAACAAAACCTACTACCACACACACACACACACAAAATATCATACCAACACACCAACACACACACACACACAACACACAACACACACACACAACACACGCACACACACAAGCATCAATACACACACACACCACAAACATCATACCACATACACACATAAGCACTATCAATAACACACAAAAATCTACCAACAAAACCAAAAAACTCACTACCGCACCCACACAACATACTACACTCCCAACAAACATCACTACGGCACACACACACAATTACCATACCACACACCACACCACAATCAAACATCACTAACACAACCACACACACACACACAAATATCACTACACACACACACACACACACACAACACCATCAACCCAGATAATGCTGCAGCATATGGGCGACTGCAAATGAGAACCGATTCTCGTAGGAAGGAATCGTTAAGACATGTAACCGTGTATGTCAGGCCCATATGGAGTATGCAGAGACCTGTTTGGAACCTGACTTTAAAGCACGTCAGAAACTAGAGAAAGTACAAAGGGTTGCGACAAGGTTAGTTCAGAAAGCTAAGGGGAAATGTCATATGAAGAAAGATTAAGGGGAAATCGGCCCCTGACGACATGGAGGACAGGAGGTCAGGGGGAGACATGATAAAGACATATAAACTACTGGTGGAAGAGACGGTGGGACAAAGAACAGGGATGTTCCAGGGCGGGGGACACAGAAACAAGAGGCCACAATTGGAAGTTGAAGTACACAAATGAGTCAGAGCGGATAATAGGGAAGTATTTCATCAGTATAGCGTTGTAGGCTGTGGGAATAGCTTAGAAAATGGGACGTAGTGGGGCCAGGAAAGGACCATACACAGTTTAGACCGAGGTCTGATAAAAAGCTCATGGAGCGGGGAGAGGGGGGGGGGGGGGGGGGGGGGGGGGGGGGGGGGGGGGGGGGGGGGGGGGGTAGAGGGGGGGGGGGGGGGGGGGGGGGGGGGGGGGGGGGGGGGGGGGGGGGGGAGGGGGGGGGGGGGGGGGGGGGGGGGGGAGAGAGAGGGCCCAGTAGCAACGGTTGAGAGGCGGGGCCAGGAGGGAGCTAAGACTCGACCCTGCAACACAAATAGGTGAGTACTCACACACACACATCGCTCGCGAATCAAAGACTGACCCCCCGAAAAACTGTTGATAGCCACATCAGGAGGAAGACAACAGTCAAAGACCAGGTTATCAGATTAAGGAAGAAGGTGGAGAACTCACTCAGGCGCAGTAAAAGGAGAGGGCATGCGATGGAATAATGGAATACGACAGGGAGGCAGCAACGAGTCTTGGTTCGTGAAGAGGTATCACGTGGGCGCTGTTACGGCGGGCTCCCCTCAGGGGTCAGTCTAGGACCAGTCCCTATTTTTGCTATAGTGAATGACATGATGGAAGGACTAGCTCTGAGTGTCCCTGTTCGCCGAAGACGTGAAGTTGATGAGAAGAATTAAATCGGACGAGGATGAGGCAGGACTGCAAAGAGACTGGCAGGTGGACCATGTGGTCCAGAATGGGCGTCTTGAAATCAATCCAGCCAAAGGCAAAGTCATGAAGATTGGGGAGGGGCAAGAAGGCCGCAGACAGAGTATAGGCTAGGTGGACAAAGGACTACATCCTCCACTCAGGGAGAAAGAAAAACCTTGGGGTGACCATAACACCGAGCACTATCCCCGGAGTCACACATCAACCAAATAACGCTGCCGTATAGGGCGCCTGGCAAACCTGAGGAATAGTCGTCCGAACTTAATAGGCTCGTTTCAAGCCATTGTACATGTGTATTGTTAGGCCCATAATGGAGTATGCAGCACCAGTCTGGAAACCCACACTGGGTCAAGCAGTCAAGATGTTAAGAGAAAGTACAAAGGTTTGCAACAAGGTAGTCGAGCTCAAGGGAATGTTGTACGAGGTAAGGTTAAGGGAAATCGGGACTGACGGCACTGGAGGGACGAAAGGGACAGGGGGGGGGAGGGGGGGGGGGGGGGGGTGGACATGATAAGGACATACAAAGATACTGCGGGGAATAGCAAGGATGACAGAGATGGATGTTCCAGAGAAGGGACACAGGGGACAAGGGGCTCACAACTGGAAGCTGAAGACTCAGAGAGTCACAGGGACGTTAGGAAAGTATTTCTTCAGTCATAGGTTGTCAGCAAGTGAATAGCCTAGCAGTGAAGTGTGGAGGCAGGAACCATACTAGTTTTATGAAGAGTATGACAATCAGGAAGCAGAGAGAGAGAGGATCCAGTAGCGATCAGTGAAGAGGCGGGGCAGGAGCTGAGTCTCGACCCTGCAACCACAATTAGGTGATTTACAATTAGGTGGAGTACACAACACACACACAACCAAACATTACTCCACACACACACAAAAATATTCACTACACACACACACACACCAACACCCACACACACACCCAACCACCATACACACAACACCATACACACCCACACACCACCACACCCACACACAGGAAACATCACTACTCACACACACACACACACACAAATATACACACACACCCAACACAAACATCACTACAACACACACACACAATCACTACCTCACAAACACACAATATCTCTACACACGGACCCCCTCCACACACAAACAACATCACTACCACACACACACACACACAACACACAACACACACACACACACACACACACACAAAATGTCATACCCCATGCACACACCACACACACCACACACACACACCCACCCACACAAAAAAAAACCTCACTTACCACCACGCACACACACAAACAATCACTACCAACACAAACAACACACACACACACACACACACACATTACACACACAGAAATTCACTACACACCACCCAAAACATCACTACTACACACCAGCACAACACAGACACACCACACACACACACACACACACACAACACACACAACACACACACACAACACACCACACAAAAATCAGTACACAATGCACACACACACAATCACTTCCACACACACACACACATCATACAAATACACAACAAATTCACTACCACACCACACAACACAACCACACAAACATCACTACAACACACTCACTCACACAACCACACCACACCACAACACACAACACACACACAAAAAACAACAAACATCATAAACACACACACACAAACATTCACTACCACACAACACACAAATATATCACGACACACACCACACACACACACACAAACAAACATACTCCACACCAAACACACACCCACACACAACAACACAAATATCACTACCACGCAACACACACTTCACAAATTATCACTTACCACACACCACACAACACAAAACATCACTAACATCCCACAACACACACACACACAAATATCCCTACCACACACACACACACCCACAAAATCACTACATCCACACACACCCACACACACACAAATATCACTACCCACACACAACCCGCAACAAACATCACTACATACACCCACACACACACACACACACCCAAATATCATACCCACGCACACACACACTCACCAAATTATCACACCATACGCACCCACACCACAACAACACACACACACCCACACACCACACACACGCACACACTAACACCACCACCACCTCCACTAACAACACCACCACCATCACTAACAACACCACACCAACATCACTTACCACACCACACACACAAAAAATCTCTACTGCACACACAAAATCACTACCATAACACACACACAAACATCACTACCACAAAACACACACACACCTTTGCAAATATTACTCCCCCACACAAAAAAATCACAAACCAAACACACACACATCACAACCACACACAAAACAAAAATACAACCACACACACAAACATCACTACCAAACACAAAAAAAACATCATACCCACCCCACACCACACCAATCATTTAACACAACACACCCAAACCCCATCACTACCAAAACACACCACACAAATGTCATTCCCCCAAACACCCCCAACACAAACATCACAACCACCAACACACAAACACAAACATCACTACCACCATACAAAAACATCACTCCCCAACACACACACTCAAAACGCCCTCCCTACTACTCCCCAAGACATCTTTAACCCCCAAGCAACCCCACCCAATAATTAACACGCAAAACACCCCAAAACCCACAGTTTTCGCACTCCCCATACACAAACACCACTACCCACACAAAACATCTACCACAATCAAAAATCACAAACAACACCCCACATAATTTACGACAAAAAACACACAAAACTTTAACCCATGCACAAAACCCTCATTTCCCAAACACAAAACAAACATACTACCACACACACACAAAAACACACATCACTACCACACAAAAACACATCACAACAAACACCCCCCCCCCGGGAATCAAACCATAACAAAAACACTATAAAAAAACATCATTAAAAAGGCCCACACAACAAATTAAACAAAAAAATATAAAATACTTACCACAAACAACAAAAACCCAACACACTAACAAATTTTCACTCTAACAAAAATCCCTATAAAAACATCACAACAAACACCCCCAAAATAACAAACATCACAATAACAAACATCCCTAAACAAAAAACCCCAAAAAACAATCATCACCTAAACAAACATCCTAAAAACAAAAAATCACTAAAACAAACACCAAAATAAAAAACATCAATAAGAAATCATCTCTGTAACAAAAAACACATAGCAAACATCACTATAAAAACCCAAAAAACTAAAAAAACACCACTTTTAACAAACATAACAAAAAGGAAACATCTCTTTAAAAAACATCACTAAAAAACTTTAAACTATAACAAACATCACTAAAAAGACATCACTATAACATCACTATAAAAAACATCACTCAAACCCAAAACATCACTATAAACAAAAAACACTATAACAAAAAACACTATAACAAACATCACTATAACAAAAAAAACACACTATAACAACATCACTATAACATCACTATAAGAAACATCACTCAAACCCAAACACCACTAAAACCAAAATCACTAAAAACAATCATCTCTTTAACAAAATCACTAAAAAACATCACTATAACAAAAAATCACTATACGAAACATCACAAAAAACAAACATCACAAAGGACAAAAAATTCATATAACAAATATAAACTAAAACAAACATAAACTATAACAAACATCAAAAAAACCCCAAAAAACACTTAACAAATCTTTCCTCAAACAAAATATCACTAAAACCCAAACATCACATAACAAACATCACTATATAAAACCCATCACCAAACAATAAACCCCTAAAACCAAAAAACGCTCAAAACAAACACCCAAATTCCCAAAAAAATAAACTATAACAAACATCACAATAACAAACATCACAAAAACCCAAACATGGGCCAAAACAAACATCACTATAACAAACATCACTAAAAACCCAAACATCACTCAAACCAAATATCACAAAAAACAAACATCACTATAACAAACATCCCCATTAAAACATCACTCAAAACAATCATTGGCAAAAAAGACAAAAAAATCGCCCCAAAACAAACCCCACTACCCCCCAAAAACATCTTTTTCTAAACAAAAAATCACAAATAAAAAAAACATCACATAAAAAAACCATGGGTTTCTAACAAACAACCCCCAAAACAAAAAACACAAATAAAAAAATATCACTAAAACAAAACACCCACAAAAAACAAACATCACTATAACAAACATCACTATAACAAACATCACTATAACAATCATCACTATAACAAACATCACTATAACAATCATCACTATAACAAACATCACTATAACAAACATCACTACTAAACACAAAATAAACATCAATACATCACTTACATGATGTATATTCTAATCTCACTATGCTTCATGTATATACGGTATATAAAATGTTACCTCGGGAGAGTTTCACTAAGAATATTCATTCTTATATGAACCTTTAAGAAAATAAGTACAAGATGAAACCAAAATGTCACGTATCCGCTAAAGAGCTACGATCACGGTTAGTTCCTCCACCTGGAGCAAGGCGGAGTGCCAGACTTGCTAAACAGCAGTTGCTCGCTTCCTTCAATTCCACAGCACAATTGTCAGGGAGAGGAACACTCTAGTTATATCTGAAACCAGCACCATAGCTCGTTCCTCTACCAACATTCGACCTCCTCCCTACCATCCACTTGCAGGATCACAAGTATCTTCCCGTCATCATCAACAACAAGCATTGTGTAATGTATGTTGACTCTGGCTCCACGAGCTGCTTGATGAAGTATGATATGGCTGGTCAAATAGGGCTGCTCCAGATGCCTTCTGATTTATAAAAATACAATATCAGCTTTTGGAGAGGTAAAAGATAAGTGTATTTACAAAGAGTAAAGAATGTCCTTGTTCTCCTACAAAACGGAATGGAGATTTATTTGAATATTTTTATCTTACCTATCGAGGTCACCGATTAATACTTATCCAAGATTTTCTTTGACAACAAGACCCTGCGCCGTTATCATATTGTGTAGTCCCTCACCAAACATGTCTCCTCTCTGCACTTCAGTGCCTCAAATATTTTGAGCAATCAAAACAGCCAAAATTTAAAAGATATGTAATACGTGTTGTCTGGACACATGACAGCCAACCTACAGGAACCAAGGATGAGCATTCACGTCGACACTGGTGCTACCCATTTCTATATTTCCAAGAAGTGCTTAAGAGACAAACTACACTTAATGGAATGTCCCAAGGCAGTAAGACTCCATTTAGATGATAACCACTCCGTTGTGTCTTACAATCTAGCCATAAATCCAACAGATGATTTTGATTTCGTGATGGGTAGGCGGATGTTGAAGGAGAACAATTGCTGCCTCGACTATGCTTCTTTCATTTTATACTTATAATCGAAAGGAAGTACATTCGCAGCCAAAATGGAAAAATCTTATGTTCTCTGAAGAGTTAGTTGTCTTTTATAACCTGTGGAGAATGTATCTAAGGCTTCTATCTTACTTATAATGAAGAAATTGAGACACAGGAATAAAAATTATAGGGAAATATTCCTGTTTGAGTATACCAAGTAAAGTTGGTTTAGAAAGACACGTAAGCAAACACTATAACATATTTATTAGAAAACGTTTCGGTCCTGGGACCTTGATCACTTCTAACATACAGAACGAACGAACGAAAGTTCAGGTAAGATCCCAAATGGGATGAGCGGGGAAGACGGGACAGACGAAGAATAGTGCTGGAGAGGAGTGTTCTTAGTCGTAGAAAATGAGCCAGGGCTTAACCCAGCAGCGAAGGCGATCGTGGGACAGATATTGAGAAGAGAAATTCAGGGTCTTTGAAGAGGGAAGGGAAGTATCCAGGGCAAGGGGGCTTGAGGGGGTTTGTGTGGGCAGTAATGATAGGTCAGGAAGGTGTTTCGGGATAATATGGTTTAGGCCAAAGCACCAGGAGCCTTGGGAGGAAGGTGTCTGAGGAGAGTTTTAAATGTCTGTGTTGTGAAAGGAGTGTCGAGTTCTTGGGAGGAGGTAAGAGAGTCTAGATGAATGTGGCTGTCTGGTGTTGTTTCTTGTGTGTGTGCAGTGTTCCAGTGTTCTATGTTCTGAATGTGTTGAATAACGTTAGGGTGAGGTGGGTGAGCGTGGAAGATGTTCTCCCAGATGTGTTTGAAGATATTGGCAGCAGCCTGCGGGTCTGAGATGTGTGTGTTGTTGTGGGTGATGTGTTTGAATTTGTTGGTGGGAGTTGTGCCTCTGATTTTTTGATAAAGTTCCAGAAGGCTTTAGTGTTTTTAATACGCTGCTTGTCTGCTTGTTGTATGAGTTGTGACCAGTGATTGTTGTGGTCTTGGTCTAGGCTGCGTAAAATATCGTTTCTAAGGTAAGTGAGATCTAATCGGACTTGATTAAATCTATGTGTGTTGTAAAGGAAGCGGTTGTGGTAGCAGATAATTAGTCTTCTTGTTCTGAGTGACGGTTTGAAGGAATAAAGAGTGGTGTGAGTTTTCTTTGGTATTGCGATGTTGGCTGCTTGTGTAATGGTGTCCTGGATGAGATCAAGTTGAGTATCAATGTCAGAGATGGGTTTGTTGTTGTAGTCATAGTCCATCGCCCTTGCCACCAGTCCATCGCCCTCGCCACCAGTCCATCACCCTCACAACTGTAGTGAATTTTTAAGTAACACTTGACTAAGACCTGTGTCGGGAGACACTGTCCTCTTTCCTGTACAGCACGTGTGGAAGTATCTGCCCCGAAACGTGGCAGATATGTATCCTATCCTTCGATTAATAATGTATGGTGATGCAGCAATGGTACATTCCTGGGAGAAGTTTCAGTTCATTCACTAATCTGTCATGATGGTAGATATGTATCATTTTGTTAATGGTATAAAATACCAATAAGCTGATAAATACTTGGATGATACAAATCTCCAAGATTACACATGTATCATAATGATGTATATCAGGGGATTCGCTCCCACTACAGGGAAACATGCGGTATAAACAGAGAAAGATCGCAGTCAGCAGGATTCACTTGTTTTTCCGTGGTGCTTCGATTGATATATACAGTAGGGCCCCACTTATATGGCTGGTTAGTTTCCAGGCTACTGCTGAAAAGCGGACATCGCCGGAAAGCGGACGCCATTTGTTTCCATTTATAAACGTCAGATAATAAGTTTACACTAACACACATTACGTAACAATAGAACTAGGCATTAAAAACAATAAAAAAATAAAATACACACAGTACACTCATTACTTACCTCAAAATATTTGTAGTCTTAATGTGGGGTGAGAAGTGAGTAGTTTATTGTAAGATGTCGGGTGTAGGAGGTATGGTAGTAAGCTAGGCCACCCCACCCACACGTAACATACTCCCGCATTTAAAGCGCCCTAGAGCGAAAAAATGCATATGCAGTACGCTCATTACTTACCTTAAAATTTTTATAGTCTTAATGTAGGGTGAGAGGCGAGTAAATGAGGAAAAAACGAATACATGAGAGAGGACAGAGCGGCAATATAAACGAACAGATGAACGCTGCTGGTGGGTTGATACACATTCATTTCCGTATTTGTAAGTTTATATTATTGTGTGCAAGTTGTCTCCATGTTGGTATAGTAGAATAAATAAAGAGCAACACTCCCATTCTCATGTAACACACCAATTTTAGAAGGAATAACGCTCTGAGTGAAGGCATACGAAAGGAATAATTTTCTATAGTTACCCCAGTAATACTATTGTGTACATATTTTTTTGGTGTTGAACTAGAGAAAACGTTATTCTTTCCGACACTCCGACTGGAAAAAACATCTCATATTTATATTAATTTATTCTACTGTGGGTGTATTTATCATGTTTATATGTTACGTAGCGTGTTTATTATATAATTTTGAAAAAAATATCATAGGTGGATTAAGCAAAATGTCTATATTAACGTTTTATACGACTTTTAATGTGCCTCAGAGTGATTTTTAGTGCGTGTTATTATCATCATTATTAATATGGCATCTTCAAGACTAATAAGACACTCTTAGTGATTTTAATGTGTACCTGAACGCCAGCACAGTGTGTAAGTTAACTTAGGTACACGCCAGCACAGTGTGTAAGTTAACTTAGGTACACGCCAGCACAGTGTGTAAGTTAACTTAGGTACACGCCAGCACAGTGTGTAAGTTAACTTAGGTACACGCCAGCACAGTGTGTAAGTTAACTTAGGTACACGCCAGCACAGTGTGTAAGTTAATTTAGGTACACGCCAGCACAGTAAGTTTACTTAGGTACACGCCAGCACAGTGTGTAAGTTTACTTAGGTACAGGTACACATAAGAATGCTCTGTGGCCTGGTGACAAAAGCTCTCGCTTCACACTAGCCCTTGTGGCTTAGCGCTTCTTTTTGATTATAATAATAATAAGCTCGCTTCACACGGTGAGGGTTCGGGTTCGATTCCCAGGGAAGGGGTCGAAACATCTGACGTGTTTCTTTACACTGGTTGTCTATGTTCACCTACCAGTAAAATGGGTACCTGGGTGTTAGTGGACTGGTGTGGGTCGCATCCTGGGACTGATCTAATTTTCACGAAATGCTCAGCATAACAAGTGGCTTTCTATATAGTAGTATATGATTGATGTCAACTATGGTCTGTACACCTTGTACATGTACTTGTAGTAAATAAAGATATTATGTTAACTATCAGAGTACAGTGGACCCCCGGTTAACGATATTTTTTCACTCCAGAAGTATGTTCAGGTGCCAGTACTGACCGAATTTGTTCCCATAAGAAATATTGTGAAGTAGATTAGTCCATTTCAGACCCCCAAACATACACGTACAAACGCACTTACATAAATACACTTACATAATTGGTCGCATTCGGAGGTAATCGTTATGCGGAGGTCCACATGTATATATAAAATATAAAATAATTTTGAAACACTTGAAATTATAGTAATAATAATTACGTTGGTCCAGGAGTAGACGTATCCGTCGGGGTTGGAAAGAGGCATGATCCTCCACTCAACACTGCTGGTGAGCGACGGTGTCTCCAGCAGGTGACCCACTACGTTCAGTGCCGACGCTGGACTGATCCACTCACGAGCGTGGATACCTGAAGCACAGGAAGGTTTTCACATCACTTGAGGCTGACACACGGGGTGGTGGTGATTAGTCTTTCGTGTGGAAATAGAACAGTGTTCCCTGATAATAGTCGTTGTTAGAATTCTGTTATAAAATGTATTATGAACAAGTTAATGAAGAAACTTGTGAAACACTTACACAACAGACTTTTTTGAGTCACAATACAAGTCACTAACACTATAAAATGCAGATGTGGAGAGTTAATTTTAAGGTGATCAGTCTCTCAGTGTTTGATATTGTTTTATTCGTCAGGAGACAAGTGTCTCCTGGTCACGGGTCTTAACCATACAGATGACCCGCTTTACACAGTCAAGATTGAAGTTGGTTAGTAGCTTGGCTTAAGGAATTGACCGCCCACTAAGTCACAATTAAGAAACACTGGCTTGTATTGTGACACTATTGTAACTAATAACCTTCACTTTCTATCAAGGCTGGGGGACTGATCACCTCAAAATTGCTTCTCCACTTTACTGTCCCCAGTATTATCACCTGATTTCGACTGTGTGCAGGCGAAACGTTTCAGCAATAAAGATACCTACAATAAAGATACCTACAATAAAGATACCTACAATAAAGATACCTACAATAAAGATACCTACAATAAAGATACCTACAATAAAGATACCTACAATAAATATGTCTAAAATAAAGATACCTACAATAAAGACACCTACAATAAAGATACCTATAATAAAGATACCTACAATAAAGATACCTACAATAAAGATGTCTAAAATAAAGATACCTACAATAAAGACACCTACAATAAAGATACCTATAATAAAGATACCTACAATAAAGATACCTACAATAAAGATACCTACAATAAAGATACCTACAATAAAGATGTCTAAAATAAAGATACCTACAATAAAGACACCTACAATAAAGATACCTATAATAAAGACACCTACAATAAAGATACCTACAATAAAGATACCTGCACAAGTGTCCCGAGACTGTTCAACTGCCTCCCAGCACACATAAGGGGGATTACCAACAGACCCCTGGCAGTCTTCAAGCTGGCACTGGACAAGCACCTAAAGTCAGTTCCTGATCAGCCGGGCTGTGGCTCGTACGTTGGTTTGCGTGCAGCCAGCAGCAACAGCCTGGTTGATCAGGCTCTGATCCACCAGGAGGCCTGGTCACAGACCGGGCCGCGGGGGCGTTGACCCCCGGAACTCTCTCCAGGTAAACTCCAGGTAAACTCATCATGGACTCCCACACGGTAGCTGGTAGGATGCTGAACGGGGTTTGAAGCCTATTGTCTACACTAGGGGGGCTATCAAGGCTGCAAGGTAACCTGTTCACCATCAGACAATAATACTTTAATCTATAAATTACGGCTTAAAATACACTTTCAACATATATACGCTGAAAGTAATACACCTCAGAGTAGTGTGCTAAGATAATTGGCAACTGCCAGGCAGAAAGAACTTGGCAGAAAAAGACTTGGGAGTAATAACAACTGAGGAGAAGCAGTGAGACACAGCTGTTTGAGTTTTCTTCTCCCAGATTCAATCCACAACATTCCCAGGTATCTAGTGGTCGCTAGGTGAACAGGGGCAGCAGGTGTCAGGTGAACAGGGGCAGCAAGTGTCACGTGAACAGGGGCAGCAGGTGTCAGGTGAACAGGGGCAGCAAGTGTCACGTGAACAGGGGCAGCAGTGTCAGGTGAACAGGGGCAGCAAGTGTCACGTGAACAGGGGCAGCAGGTGTCAGGTGAACAGAGGCAGCAAGTGTCACGTGAACAGGGGCAGCAAGTGTCACGTGAACAGGGGCAGCAGGTGTCAGGGTTGCTTTGATTATATCCCCAACACTCTACCACTGATCTACTGGTCACCTTCACCGAGGTCACCTTCACCGAGGTCACCTTCACCGAGGTCACCATCACCGAGGTCACCTTCACCGAGGTCACCATCACCGAGGTCACCTTCACCGAGCTGTAAGACATATGGGATAATGTGTACCTTGATGGAGGTGAAAGGCTCTTGATCCAAGGAATTAAACCTGTCCTCCTTCTCTTGGGATCGAATCTATTTGCTTCCCAATCCCCCAGGCGCTTTATGGCCCTTACATGTTTAGCTCTCCCTATCAATAAGAATAATAGAAATGCAGTATAAAGGATCACATTATACTTCATCTGTGTTTATTCTTTTCATCGTGTCGATATTGTATACGTTTTATCTCCAATAATAATAATAATAATAATAATAATAATAATAATAATAATAATAATAATAATAATAATAATGTTGATAACACAAATCTGGTGGTGAATAAGTTACAAGCAAGTCGATGAAATAATTTACAAATAAACAATTTATCAATAAACAATTTAGAGGTAAAACTGGCCGATGTTTCGGTCCTCCTTCGGCTTAATAATGATCTGAATCTGACCCAAACGTCATCTAGTCTTCATAACCAGTTTGTTGGTTGTGAGCTAAAGTGTTGGAAACATTGTGTATCACAAGGACAAAATTCTAACCCAACTTACTAGGGTCACACGTAAGGGACACACAGCTCCTGCTTAATAAGATGTAATAATCAATTTCCATTCAAGGTTAAGTTTGTCAGGTTTGTCAGGAAACAGGACAAGTGTTTCCTGACGCGGGTCTTACTCATATGATGGCCCGCCACTGGAGCTCTAGGTCATCTGATTGAGGCCTTCGGCTGGCTTATTGGTACACCCCTTTTAAAAATTAATGATTATTATTACAACCATCTTCAACTTTTTTTCCATTCAAGAAACAAGAGCGTTTTAAGTCAATTATGTATACCATACATGTATACATACATGTATACATGTATACATGCGTGAGCGTGTTTGATAGGAGTGAATGGAGACAAATGGTTTTTAATACTTGACGTGCTGTTGGAGTGTGAGCAAAGTAACATTTATGAAGGGATTCAGGGAAACCGGCAGGCCGGACTTGAGTCCTGGAGATGGGAAGTACAGTGCCTGCACTCTGAAGGAGGGGTGTTAATGTTGCAGTTTAAAAACTGTAGTGTAAAGCACCCTTCTGGCAAGACAGTGATGGAGTGAATGATGGTGAAAGTTTTTGTTTTTCGGGCCACCCTTCCTTGGTGGGAATCGGCCGGTGTGGACCAAAAAAAAAAAAAAAAAAAAAAAAAAAAAAAAAAAAAAAAAAAAAGAAATTACTAGAGCAAAATAAATCGAAAATACGCATGGCATTAGGCACATACCTCCGTCGATAAATATGACAGGTTTTGTGGAAGAGGAGGTGGAGGAGGAGGAGATGATGAGGAGATAGAGAGGACGATCCTCCACACTCCTTCCCACCTCCGTCAGTTTAACCAGGTCTGGGTATGACCCCGGCAGGCTCTGCAGGTAGGCTATGATCTGCAGGTGAACAAATATACAGAGTTTAAAGAGTAGGTATGGCAGGGGTTGTGAGGGCAGATACAAAATATTCGTCAGTACATATGCTTTATTATTAAAGATTCGCCGGTATTCTCCCGGCCCGGGCTTTTTCCAAGTGGTGGCCCGGCTTTGGCTCCCTCTTTAGGGAGTGTCTGAGACCTAAGTCTCCCATGGGAGGAGGCACAAGTACCTCCTCATCTTTGGGACCAACTGTCCCCAGGCCTAGCCACAAGCTAGGCCTCTCTGGTCTGCCATCCCCGCCCCAAGGAGGCAAATGGGAATGACAGTCTTATGAGCTAAAGGCTCGGGCTCAGGCACCTACCCTACCCTAGAAGGGTTAGGCATGGTATCGATCAGTACATATGCTTCTCAATCACCTCTGTGAATCCATCAGTTTTGTCTAAAATAACTGTAGTGGTATATTTATGTCAGTTCAACTATGCTATGAGTAATTCTCCTTTCACCTTCAGTAATAAATATTGTAATTAAAGACAGTTAAGTACATATCCTGCTTGAAGCAATCTGTAAAGTAATGCCTCGTATTATTACCAAACAAAATACAGTGGACCCCCGCTTAACGATCACCTCCCAATGCGACCGATTATGTAAGTGTATTTATGTAAGTGCGTTTGTACGTGTATGTTTGGGGGTCTGAAATGGACTAATCTACTTCACAATATTCCTTATGGGAACAAATTCGGTCAGTACTGGCACCTGAACATACTTCTGGAATGAAAAAATATCGTTAACCGGGGGTTAACGATTTAACAATATAATATAACAATATAATTTAACAATATAATAGTCTTACCTTATGCCTTCTGCTTCGAGAAATTATCAGTGTAGTGAGTCTGAGGTCATTGTACTAACATGAGCAGCCATGACGTGTGACGCTCTCCATAACAGTGGATGAAACGTTTTAATAGCAATACAGTTGTGAATGCCTTGTTGACTAGAAACACCATCAATCATAGTCCATAACATAAACTTCTGATATAAGGAATGAATGACCTGGCATACAAGTTGTAGGATTTAGATGGCAATGTATGAGGTTTGTCTACGTCAAACACCACACTCCCTCCTACTGAGGAAAAACAAGTCGATTTTATCGTAGAAGAGGAATCAGTCTCCTTAAGTTAGGAGCCTGCCAAGAGAGTGAATAATGGGTGTTCCTTAAAACACAGGAACCTTATGTAATCCCACAGTGTTGAAGGTCAGGCTAATTACCACTTATTAACCCTTAATAAGTGTACACTGTTAATGAAAGGCTAATATTAGCTAAGACTAATAAATTAGTTTAAGGTAATTAGTAATAATGAACATTAGAATTACGACAATCTCTAAAACAAGGGATGATTTAGTGCTTAGTCCCCTCTAGGGAGGTCACTTGACGCTGGTGAGGGGCTCTTGATCTAGGGAATTGGATCTGTGCTCCGATTTCCTAAATGGAGCCTAAATACCTTCCATCCCCCCCCCCCTATAGGCGCTGTATAATTCTACGGGTTTAGCGCTCCCCATGATCATAATAATTAGTGCTTAGTTTATAATTATAATATAATCTAAACAAGGGACCTTTAAATGGCTACCCTTATCTCGAAGGTAAATGTTGTACCTGTGATGAGACAATGGGCAGTGCCTTAGGATGAACGCCTAGCAAGGCCAAAACAGATAAAAAAAATTCTCATTATGGTTCCTCTAGCGTGAGCAAGTTGTTTTTTCTTGCAGTGAGTTAAATAGGATAATTAGAATACATTAAATAAGATTCCACATATGTTGCATAAGTGTCTCAGTTCTTTAACTTGTCGTTTTCAAAGCCATTCATCACATCTGTCAGACACTGCAACATCATCGGATCTGATGCAAAGAATTCTTCAACATTCGTCCAACCTTTCGACGAAGACCTACTTCGACTAGTGGATGGTTCCACTGTGATCCCGCCTCCACCTGCTTCGACTCACCTGACTACAGTATATAAGCCACCTCTCTGGCCCTACGCTGGGATCGACACCATGCCTAACCCTTCTAGGTAGGGTAGGTGGTCCCTGAGCCCGAGCCTTTAGCTCATAAGAAACTGTCATTCCCATTTGCCCCCTTGGGGCGGGGATGGCAGACCAGAGAGGCCTAGCTTGTGGCTAGGCCTGGGGACAGTTGGTCCCAAAGATGAGGAGGTACTTGTGCCTCCTCCCATGGGAGACTTAGGTCTCAGATACTCCCTAAAGAGGGAGCCAAGGCCGGCACCACTTGGACAAGGCCCGGGCCAGGAGAATAACCGGCTAATCTTTAACTAACTCAACTAACTAAACCCTACGCTGTACTTCCTACAAGAGTGATGGACTGAGCACATCGATTACCAGGCTGAGGGAATGATTACCTCAAACTCCTCTTCTCCGTTTACCTTCCTGCTTTGTATTGGATTGATGAAGCCACTGTGTGGCGAAACGTTTCTTCAGTAAAGATTCCCATATGTTGCATAAGTGTCTCAATTCTTCAAATTTAAATAAGTATTGAGTACACTGCTTCCTTCCGTCTGGTGTGATGTTGAAGTGCGCCGGGAGATCTTATTAAGGAGAACCTTCTAGTTAATAAACTAGATAAAGTTAGCTAGGAGACGTTAAGTACGGTAAATGCAGCTTAGATCACAGTTTGTTGGATGTGTTGTTATAGTAATCCTGGTGCCGCCATCTGGTTTACCAAGACGCCTCACTCAATTGGGTTGGTCAAATGTTTGTTAGTGGGATGAATTGTAAAGGGCCTGCCTAGTATGGGCTAACAGGCCTGCTGCAGTGATCCTCCTTTCTTATGTTTCTTATGTTCTTATAAGTACACAATACACCTGGAGCAGGTAAGGTCTGGTATATGTGGTAACTTTCACTAGTAGAAACTGGAGCAACCAAAATCAAGACAAAGTCATATATATACAAGGGTTACTATGGTAATCTGGAACGGACGTCAAGAGTGCAGTACTCTCAGAGGAAGCTATCAGTACAGAGGTTCCCAACCTGTGGTCCGTGGACCCCTGGGGATCCACAAAGGTAGTACTGGGGGTCCGTGAGCTAAGTTTAAAATTTCAAGAGGCTGCAGTGTATACCTAACCTAACCTAACCTAACTCTCAAAATTTGAAAGCTGTTTCCAGTTTTTTAATGCTGCCATTTATTAAACTGCATACTCAGTTACGTACGTCTTTCAAATGAAAGATGAAACTGGGGAAACGAGTTTGTTATTAGTTAATAAAATCGGCTTCTTGGGTAGACAGACCGTCCAAAAACTTGGAGTCCCTGGGAAAAATAATTTAGTAAAAGGGATCATTGGTGGTGAAAAGGTCGGGTACCAGTGTGTTAATGGTTCTGGGAATTATCTTCCCTCAACACGGTCTCAGACCAGTAGGAAAGTAGTATTACAGAATTAATATCTGTTAAGAAGCTCGTAGGAAGGTAAAGGTATGTATGTACTGAATGTAAGTAGGTCACCAGGTTTCAGTGTTAATATAATCAGTCTGGTAACTACTGAATGTAAGTAGGTCACCAGGTTTCAGTGTTAATATAATCAGTCTGGTAACTACTGAATGTAAGTAGGTCACCAGGTTTCAGTGTAATATAATCAGTCTGGTAACTACTGAATTATAGTCACAGGTTCAGTGTTAATATATCAGTCTGGTAACGCTATATACAGTTTCACGGAGAGTTTTGGTCTCGACGTACGTAATGGAGCGATATCTGTATGAAATGGTCTGGAAACTAGCAATGGAGATGAACAATGTGCACAATGGTAATCTGCAATGGACTGAAGAAGCCACTGGCTGGCGATACGTTTGCGTAATAACAATTCTCAAGTGTTTCACAGCTGTCTCATTCAACTCGGGTGGGGACAACTGTAGTGTACCTTCACCAGCCTCTTATTAACCTGAAAAAATCCTTAAATCTAGGCAGCTACCCATTATGCTTGTTTAGAGATGAATTGTACGTAACCTAACCGACTCCCTCAGAGCCTTGACGATGCTGCTATAACAGTGGTAGTCTGACTGAATTTTTATTTCAGATGAAAATGAATGTACATGATGGGGGTGGAAGAGGGGAAAAGAGAGTGAAAAGGGGAAAAGGGGAGAGGGGAGAAAGAAAAAGAAGAGGAGAAAAGAGAGAGAAGGAGAGAAAACAGCAAAACAGACAGACAACAGATAGACAACAAACACTTTATGTTTCTGGTAAACAGTCCAAAGGGAAAGGGTTTATTTTGGGAACAGAAAAAAAAAAATTATTAGGTAGAGTGAGGTAAAGATGAGATACAGAGGGGGAAAGGAAAGGCCCAAGATGAAAGAAAAGGGGACCGAGAGAGAAAAGAGGAGAGAGAGAGAGAGAAAAAGGTTCACTCCCCCTCCTCATAACTCATGAAACGGTCGTATGTGACCCCCCCCCCGGGATAAAAGATTCACCCACGCGGGAAAGGGTCCTTTTTAACACAATTTTTCTGACAAGGTACACAAAAATTTAAAATCTCGTAATCCCTAGTGCTATTTTATAATGTAAGGGGTTTTTATTTTATAATTTTTCAGTTTCTATTGTTTTTACATATAATGTAAATAACACAAATTTTCTTCAGTTTATATGGATATATAAAATTTTATAAATTTTTAAAATTTTGAAAGGGTGAGAATTTACAAATTTTCTTACTTTTCTGCTTCCCAGCAAAAATTTAATTTTTTGGTAAAGTTTTTAAATTTTTTTAGTAAAAATGATTATCAAAGATAAAAAAAAAATAAGGAAAATTAAATGTAAATTTAAAAAATTTTTTAAATAAAAAATTTGAAAAAATCCACACCACATTTAACATCCTCATCACCAGCCTAAAATCCTCCCCCAAACCAGAAACTAACATTCTCACCCCACCACACTAAACACCCTCACCCCCGGGCACTAACATCCTCCCCCTAAACCCAGAAACAAACTTCTTCATTCACCACCACAAAACATCCTCACTCACCAGCACAAATTTTTCCTCACTCCCCAAAGCACTAACATTCTCATCACCAGCACAAACATCCTCACTCCCAGCACCCATCCTCACTCCCCAGCCTACCATCCTCCCCTAAACCAGCCCAAAACATCCTAAATCACCACACTAACTCCTCACTCACCGGGCCCCAAACATCCTCACTCATTTGCACTAACATCCTAACTCACCAGCACTAACACCCTAAACTCCCCCGCCAAACCCATCCTCACTCACCAGCACAAAACACCTCACCACCCACTAACATCCTCACTCCCAGCACAAACTTTCCCACTCCCCAGCCACAAACATCCCCCTCACCCAGCACTAACTTCCTAAATCACTAGCACTAAACCCCTCACTCACCGAAATAACATCCTATTTCCATTTGCACAAAACAACCCACTCACCAGCACAAACACCCTACTCACCACACTAACATCCTCACTCACCGCACTAACATCCCACTCACCACACTAACATCCTCACCACTAGCACTAAATCCTAAATCCCCCAGCAAAACATCCTCACCCCCCACACTAACATCCTCATCACCTCTAACCCCTTCACTCACCAGCACAAAAAACCTCATTCACACATAACATCCCCCTTTTCCCCCTAACATCCTCACTCCCAGCACTAACATCCTCACTCACTAGCACTAAAAACCCACTCACCAGCATTTAAACATCCTAAACCTCACCAGCATAAAAATCCTCACCACCACATAATTTCCCCCCTTCCCCAGCACAAACAACCTACTCCCCAGCACAAAAAGTCCTCACTAACCCCCAAAAATTTAATATCCTAAACCCCTAACAAAAACCTCCTCACTTCCCCAGCACAAAAACATCCTCACTCACCAGCACAAATTTCCCTCACTAAACCTAAAATAACATCCTCACTCACCCGCACTAACTTTCCTCACTCACCAGTCTAAATTCCTCACTCACCAGCAATAAACCCTCACTCACCATTAAAATTTTTTTTTTTCCTCACACTCACCAGCACAAATATCCTCACCCCCCCAGTACTAATATCCTCTTACTGAAAAGGGTAAAAGGACAAAATTGCAATAATGTGAATTTTGTGGCAACGTTTCGCTCTCCAGGACCCTTTTTAAAAGCCATTCGGTCCGGGAGAGCAAAACGTTGCCATTTTTAAAATGTACATTAGTTGCACTTGTGTCCTTTTTCTTTACATATTGTGGGAAATTTCTAAAACTTTTTTTAAAACCTTTCAACCCCACCAGCACAAATTCCCTCACTCACCACCCCAACTAATACCCTTTCACTCCCAACAAAAACACCTCACTCCCAGCATAACATCCTCACTCCCCCGCACAAATTGCCCCAAACTCCCAGTACTAATTATCCTCAAACTCACCATTACTAATATCCCACTAAACCAGTATTTAATTTCCCCCACACTCCCCAACATTTTTTTACCTCACACTCCTCAACCCAAAAATTAAAGTTTCCCCCATGTTTGCATAAGTGTCCCCAATTTTTTCAACTTGTGGGTTTTCCCAAAACCATTCATCCATCTGCGGGAACACTGAAAACTTTCATGGGATTTTGTACAAAGACTTCAAGGGCTTCCCCAAAACCTTTGGGAAGGACCCCTTTCTTACACTGGGTGGCAGGTCCCACGGGGACCCCCGCCTCCTGCTGTTTCACCTCATCTGACTGCAGTATATAACCAAACCTCTCGGGCCTAGGGCGAACTTCCTCCCAAAAGTGGGGACTGAACACATTCGATTCCATGAGGGAAATGATTTTCCTCAAAATTCTCCTCTCCCTTTCCCATTTCTACTTTTTTATTGGATTTAAAAGCCACTGTTGGCGAAAAAGTTTCTTCAATAAAATTCCCATGGTTGCTTTAATGCTCATTCTTTTTAACTAAAATTTCCCCAAACTCCCCCACAATAAAATCCTCCCTCACCTAGCTTAATACCCTCCAACCCCCTGGGCCGGTTTTAAAATCCCCCTAGCCTGGTAAAACTACCTGGGCCTGGGGCCCCATCACCTGGGGCCCGAAACACACTCATTGGGCCTGGTCAAAATTTTACCTGGGCCTGGTCACAAATTCCCCCCCCCCTTGGGGGTGGTCACACTCCCCCGGGCCTGGTCCAAACCTGAGCCTGGTTTACATTCACCTGGGCCCCGGTCCCAAAAACACCTGGGCCTTTCCACACACACCTGGGCCTGGCCCCATTTTACCTGGGGCCCGGTAATTTCACACCCGGGCCCTTTCACACACACCTGGGGTGGTCATTAAATCACCTGGGCCCCTTTCACCTCATTTTGGGCCCTTCACATTTTACCCGGGCCCCCGTCCATTCACCTGGGGCCCGGTCCCCCTGGGGTTTTTTTTTTTTCACACACACCTTGGGGCCCGGTCCCCCTTTCCCCCTGGGGCCGATTTACACCCTCGGGCCTGGTCACATTCAACCCGGGGCCCGGTTTACATTTTACCTGGGCCCGGTCCCCACTCCCCCTGGGCCCCGGTCACACACCCCCTGGTCACATTCACCCGGGCCTTGGGCCCTAACACCGGGGCCCTTTCCACACCAAACCCGGGGGTGGTTCCCCATTCACCCGGGCCTGGTCCCAAAAAACCTGGGGCCCTTTTCCCCAACCAAACCCGGGGCCTTTGGGATACTCACCCCCGGGCCCGATCACACTCCTCTTGGGGCCCGGGGCCAAATTTACCTGGGGCCCAGTCACATTCACCTGGGGTTTGGGCCCCCTGGGGCCCTTGGGGCCAAACCCTGGGGGCCCGGTCACATTCCCCCTGGCCTGATCACATCAAACTGGGCCTGGTCACATTCCCCCGGGGGCCCGGTCACAACCCCATCTGGGGCCCGATCAAATTTACCTGGGCCTGGTCACTTTTACCTGGGCCCCGGTCACACTAAACTGGGCCTGATTCCCCCTCAACTGGGCCTGTCACCTTCACCTGGCCTGGTAAAATTCACCTGGGGCCCGGTCAATTCAAAAAGGGCCTTTGTCACATTTTCCTGGGGGGGGTCACCTGGGCCCGGTCACACAACCTGGGGCCCGGTCAAAACTCACCTGGGGGCCCGGGCACACTCAAACCGGGGGCCCGGTCACCTAAACCCGGGCCTGGTCACACTCCCCCTGGGGCCTGGTCACATTCACCTGGGCCTATTTACATTCCCCCTGGGGTGGTCCCTGGGGGCCCGGTCACCGGGGCCCGGCACCCTCACCTGGGCCTGGTCACATCCCCCTGGGGCCCGGTCCCATCCCTGGGCCTTTTCACACCCCCACCCGGGCCTGGTCCCATTCACTTTGGGCCCGTCACATTCACCTGGGGGCCCGGTCCCCCTGGCCTGGGCACACTCACCGGGCCCCGGTCACCCCTCACCCGGGGCCCGGTCCATAAACCCGGCGGGTTAACCCAAAAACACTATTGTAGGTAATGTTTTTATTGTCTAGTATGAGTAAAGCTGGGAACTCTTAGGTGAAGAGGCCCCCCCCGCCAAAGGGCCGGGAACAACGTTTGCTGGGAAATTTAAAACACAAATTTTTGCAACAAAAAATTTAAAAAAAATAATTGAATTTTAAAAAAATTAGTACTTTAAAGATTTAAAAAAAAAAGTTTTAATACGGTTTAAATTATTGTTTATTTTTTTTAAGGGGGTAAATCCCCGCAAGGGAAACTTCAAAACTTTAAATAGGGGGAAAGGGTGCTTTCTGGAAAATTTTTTTGGCGACTTTTTTGATTTTCTGCTGGGAAAAAAAATTTTAAATCTGACACTTTTGCAACAAATTGGGGTTTCTTCAAAGAGGGAAAAATGAGGGGCTATTACCTCAAACTCCTCCGTTCTTCCCCCAAAACCCCCTTTTTATGGCTGGTTAAGCCCCTGTGTGGGGAAAATGTTTTTCCCGGTCTTTTTTTTTTCATCTTTTTCGGGTTTTCCCAAAGACTTTTTTCTACATTAAACTGAAACAACTGAAAACCCCACGGAAATAATAAAATTCGGGGAAACATTTACCTATTTTCACTGTTTTTTACAGGGTTTAGTAAACCGAACCCTTCCCCATGGGGTCGAAAAATACGAAAAAAGTTGTAATTTTTCGTTTTCTTTACTGCTGAAACATTTTTGGCCTGCCACAGCGGTTCTTGACAAGGGAGACGAAAAAAAATACTGAAGGGCAGTCCGTCCCAGTCATGGTTTGGAAGGGGACGGGCCCCCTAGACAAAATCTATGTCAAACTGCAAATGTAATAACCATTGAATTGTCGGTATGATACATGTCCCGAAAACCCCGCAACCCCCATGGTTTCTTGGTACAGGGGGTACCCTTTGCAACTTCTTTACGAAAATCGAGGCCCCTTTTGAACTTTTGGGGAAAAACTTATTTTTAAAAACGGGTTTTCCCCTATGTTTTCAAAAATTTTCTCAAACTTCAAAATTGTCTTTTTGGGAAAACCATTAAAACAATCCTTTTTTAAAACGGATATTCCCCGTTTTGACCTACTTGCACCAAATGGGCCACGCCACCCTTTAACACCTCCAGCTGCTTTTATCCCCCTTCTTCTCTAGCATATTAAAGGGGGAGCCCGGTTAGGGAAGAGGGGTGACCCCCTCCCACCCAACAGCAAGTACTTTTATGGGTTTTTGTTTTTTCTTTTTTTTTATTTTTCCCGGGGCGGAAAGAAAAACCCGTCTTGCATCAGAAAAAATTTGGGAATGAAAAAAAAACCCAGAAAACTTAAAATCTGCTTACTTAAATAAAACCTCCAAATTTCTAAAAATAAGGCCTTTCCCCTGTTAACACCCAACTTCAAGAAGGGTTTTCCCTCATAAAAACCAATACCATTTTTAAACATTACATAAAACTCCCACGCAAGTTTAACAAACCCCTTTAATTTATTTAAAAACAAATTTTCCCATCATAATGTAAAAAAAAAACGTGATCATTTTTAAACCATTATCTTTTGTAAAAATGGTCAATAACGTAAAATTACCCTCCCCCCACTGAATAACGTTGCAATTTTTCAAAAGGGCCCCCCCCTAACAACAAACCCTTCCCCTCCCCCAACGATGTGTGAACACTAACCCCAAAGGCCCGAGGGAAAGTTAAACCTATCTTTTGTTATATTTCTACTGTTTTCCCTTTATTATGTCCTAGAATCTGTATTGAAAAAACCCCTGGATGGCGAAAAGGGTTACAAAAAAGGGGATACCCGTTGTTGCAAATTTTTTCAAAATTTTTTTTTTATTGTCGGTATTTTAAAACCCTTTCTTCCCACAACTCCCTTTCCCCCCTAACCAACGTTTTAGTAACAAGAAAAATATACAAATCGCACCCACATAAAAAACTCAGCGCGTTTGACCCTTGTCGGTTTCCCACTCGGAAAATGATTATAATAAAAATTTAATAATAAAAACTTACTGTTTTTTTCCCGTCTTATCTAATATTACCGACTGTTTTTATCTTACATTATCCTTCAAGTTTTAAGTATGAAGTTATCTTCAAAAATTTTTAAGGCATTTTCTCATTTCAGCTAATATTTTCCCCCCATGTTCCCCTCACACAAAAATATTTTTTTAACCCAAACGTTCACCTCTTTGGGAGGTGTGGAGTTAAAAGAAAAAATTCAAAAACAAAGGGGGAGTTGTTCAATTTGGGTTCTTTGCTGTTTGGCACGGGTATTTTTGGGGAGATTTTGAAGAGAATTTTGCAGAGGTTGGTGGATGAGTTTGGTAGGGTATGCAAAAAAAGGGAAAATTAAATGTGAATTTTAGGAAAGAGTAAGGTTATGAGGATAACAAAAAAATTGGGTAACGAAAGACTGGGGTATTAAAATTGGAGGGAAAAGAGGGATGGGGGAGGTGAATGTATTCGTATTTGGGAGTGGGCCCTGTCACCGATTGGGGCCCTTGTTTAAAATGAGGTGGGGAAACACAGAAAATGAGAGGGGAAAAAAAAGTTTAGTGGGTGCCTGAGGGTGTGTGGAGACAAAAAAACTTTGTCCAGGAAGCAAAAAAGGGGAAAAGAATGAGAATTTTTTTTACCAACATCTTTATGAGTTTTTTGGGATAGGGGTGAATTTTTAAAAAAGGAAGAAAGGGTGGAGGGAGGGGTTTTTTTGTTTAGGGCCAAAGTGTGGGGTGAAATTTAATTTCAGAGAATCCGCAAATTTGGAGTTGGGAGGAGGTGCGGGGTTACCCAAAAAAAATTATCCAGAGGGGGTTGGAAGGGTTGAGGTGGTTCCGGGGGGGGTTGTGAGGGGTGGAAAAAAATAGAATGACTTTGAGGTGTATAAAACTGTAGTGGAGGGAAAAACGGGATTAAAAGGGTTGGCCCAGGAAAGGCTGGAAAGGGGGGGGGGTTTAAAAGGGGGTTTTTTGTGCGAGGAGCTTGGACTTCCATCAAGGGATGCGTTTAGAAAGTTAGGTAGTAAACGAATGGAGGGCAAATGGGGTTTTTGGACTTGGGCGTGCTGTTGGGGGTATGTGCAAGGTAACATTTATGAAGGGAAAACCCAAAGGGAAAACGGGAGGCCCGGACTTGAGTCCTGGAAAGGGGGGAAGTAGAGTGCCTGCATTTGAAGGGGGGTGTTAATGTTGCAAATTTAAAAACTGTAGTGAAAAAAGCCCTGGGAAGACGTGGGAGTGAATGATGAAAGCCCTTTTTTTTTTTTGTTTAGCCACCGTGCCTTGGTGGGGGAAATGCCGAATTTAGTTAATAAAAAAAATAAGGGTGTGTACTATAAATTTTGGTTTTGGGGAGGGGAAAAGAGAGACTTCAACAGGTTGTAAGAAGTGGGGTAGGGGAGAGGGGGGGAAAAAAGGGGTTTTCAATATTAATAACTTTGTTAAAAAATCTTTACGGTTAAAAATCAATAAAGATAATGCTTAACCCTTAAAAACTTATTGTATGGCAAATGGGAAAAGCAACCCTTTGGACAAAGGGAACTTTAAAAAATTACAATTTTAGGAAAAACTAATTGTAATTAATTTTACTTATTTCAAAGTTTTCTTGAATTTCGACAGTTAAAACGACTTTAAAAACTAACTAACTTTGTAAGTATCGTTTTAACCCTTTGTTTAAATATATTTAAACCCCTTTTAACAACGTTTTGGTAATTTAAAGTTGGTACGTCCCCTGTGGTTTTGGGGGACACTTTTCGTAATTTATGAATCTTTTGTGTGACTGTCGTTGATAAAACAAAGGGGCTTGTTTACACTGAAAAATTGTCCTGAAACCGGATTTGTTATGTATGGTCATGTTTAAAAAAAAATTCCCCTTTATACGGAAAGTGAAAGTGTTTAAAAATTTTTAATATTTCGGGCCCCTGCCCATACTTTAATACTGGACTCGGTTTATGCTGTTTGGCTGTGGAAACTGGAAAGACACAGCCATGAACTCTAATTTTAAAACCAAAAGGTTCCCTTTTACAGTCATCAAAAACCCGGCCCATCGTTCCTGAAAAAGCTAATTTAAATGTCGTTTTTTACGTGCCCCAGGGACTGGTTGTGTTTAAGCTGTGGGGGCTCTGTGTCGGTGGTTTATGCAGGACAGCAGCCATGCAGTCTGTTGAATTTTTAAATGGGATATTTTGAAGAAAATTTTGGTAAGGGGTCTAGTAGCCCGGTTTTGAAAGGGAAGTTACAAAAAGTACCACGATAAAAGAGTGGTTTAAAAATGGTAGTTTGTTTGAGTTGGGTAGTAATTGTGATGGTGGGGTTTTTTGTGGTATTTAGGTTTTATGGCTATTGTGTTTGTTTTGATGGTAGTTGTAGTAGAGATTAGTTATGGTAGTGGTGGTAGCTGTGGTGCTGGCGTTGGTAATGGTGGCATGGTAGAAGTAGTGTGGTTATGGTATTAGTAATGGTGGTGCTGGTGTAGTTGTAGCGTAATGATGATTGTGTGATGGTGGTTGTGCGATGGTGGTTGTGTGATGTGATGGTGGTTTTGTGATTTGATGGTGGTTGTGTGATATGGTTGTGTCATGTGATGGTGGTTGTGTCTTGTGGTGGGGTTGTGTGACGTGATGGTTGTGTGATGTGATGGTGGTTGTGTGATGTTGTGGTGGTTGTGTGATGTGATGTGGTTGTGTGATGTGGTGGTGATTATGTGATGGTGGTTGTGTGATCTGGTGGTGGCTGTGTGATGTGGTAGTGGTTGTGTGATGTGATGTGGTTGTGTGATGTGATGTGGTTGTGTGATGTGATGTGTGTGATGTGGTGGCTGTGTGTGAGGTGGTTGTGTGATTGTGATGGTGGTTATGTGAGTGGTAATGGTAGTTGTGCGGTAATGGGAGTTGTACGGTAATGGTGGTTGTGCGGTAATGGTAGTTGTCCGGTAATGGTAGTTGTCCGGTAATGGTAGTTGTGCGGTAATGGTAGTTGTCCGGTAATGGTAGTTGTTCGGTAATGGTAGTTGTCCGGTAATGGTAGTTGTTCGGTAATGGTAGTTGTGCGGTAATGGTAGTTGTCCGGTAATGGTAGTTGTCCGGTAATGGTAGTTGTTCGGTAATGGTAGTTGTCCGGTAATGGTAGTTGTCCGGTAATGGTAGTTGTCCGGTAATGTGTTAGTTGTGCGGTAATGGTAGTTGTCGGTAATGGTAGTTGTGCGGTAATGGTAGTTGTCCGGTAATGGTTAGTTGTGCGGTAATGGTAGTTGTCCGGTAATGGTAGTTGTGCGGTAATGGTAGTTGTCCGGTAATGGTAGTTGTCCGGTAATGGTAGTTGTCCGGTAATGGTAGTTGTCCGGTAATGGTAGTTGTGCGGTAATGGTAGTTGTCCGGTAATGGTAGTTGTCCGGTAATGGTAGTTGTGCGGTAATGGTAGTTGTCCGGTAATGGTAGTTGTCCGGTAATGGTAGTTGTGCGGTAATGGTAGTTGTCCGGTAATGGTAGTTGTGCGGTAATGGTAGTAAAGGTACGATTAGATATCGTTCTGTGGCTCGTGCCTTAAGAGAATTTTTTTTTTTTTTTTATTCGCCGGTACTCTCCCGGCCCGGGTCTTATAAACTTTCCTGTTATATACAATATTTGTTTTTTTCTTTATAGGAAGCCTAGTTTATTTATGTATATTTTTTTAAAATAGTAATTTGCACACGACAAATGTTGGCTTTACCAAAGAACAATAAAATGAAGTAGATTAATTAATTACACTTGCAAAAATGCTAGCCTCCTCTGGTGTGATCATCCCTCCCCCGACCCTCTGTCCTCGGACTATTTGCCGGCCTGAGTTCTGGTCATGTAGCTATAAGCACTGAACACGGGTATACTACTAGCACAGTTCTGCTCCCGTAATTATAACATTGAAGATGGTACACTACTAGCACAGTTCTGCTCCGTAATTATAACATTGAAGATGGTACACTACTAGCACAGTTCTGCTCCCGTAATTATAACATTGAAGATGGTACACTACTAGCACAGTTCTGCTCCCGTAATTATAACATTGAAGATGGTACACTACTAGCGCAGTTCTGCTCCCGTAATTATAACATTGAGATGGTACACTACTAGCACAGTTCTGCTCCCGTAATTATAACATTGAAGATGGTACACTACTAGCACAGTTCTGCTCCCGTAATTATAACATTGAAGATGGTACACTACTAGCACAGTTCTGCTCCCGTAATTATAACATTGAAGATGGTACACTACTAGCACAGTTCAGCTCCCGTAATTATAACATTGAAGATGGTACACTACTAGCATAGTTCTGCTCCCGTAATTATAACACTGAAGATGGTATACTACTAGCACAGTTCAGCTCCCGTAATTATAACATTGAAGATGGTACACTACTAGCACAGTTCTGCTCCCGTAATTATAACATTGAAGATGGTACACTACTAGCACAGTTCAGCTCCCGTAATTATAACATTGAAGATGGTACACTACTAGCACAGTTCTGCTCCCGTAATTATAACACTGAAGATGGTACACTACTAGCACAGTTCAGCTCCCGTAATTATAACGATGGTACACTACTAGCACAGTTCTCCTCCCATAACTATAACACTGAAGATGGTACACTACTAGCACAGTTCTCCTCCCATAACTATAACACTGAAGAGGGTACACTACTAGCACAGTTCTCCTCCCATAACTATAACACTGAAGAGGGTACACTACTAGCACAGTTCTCCTCCCATAACTATAACACTGAAGATGGTACACTACTAGCACAGTTCTATTCTCGTAACTATAAACAGGTAGCCTCTAATAAACTGCAATTAAGTTTTAAAGTGGTAGCCAAGTAAGCCAGTAGAAGGCCTCGGACAGATAACCAAAAGCGTCAGTGGTGGGGTCACTATGAGACTAAGATCCACGTCAGGAAACACTTGTTTCCTGACGGACCTTACCTAGCCAAAGGTAAGCTCACACACCTCTATGTTTGATCTGCCTCAAAAGCTGCAGATTGAAGGTGTCATCCAGATCCAGCAACTCCACTTGTGGCTGACCACCCGTCGCCCCGTACTTCATTTCCACCTCCAGTACCTTCCATCTGCAGTACAGCGAGAGTCATTGGTTGTGTTATCACAATCACTGAAGATAAGTTTTTCATGTCACTGGAAATGCCTTTTACAGGAAATTCAAAATAGATTCTTAGGTTCCGTAATTATATATATATATACATATATATATATATATATTATATATATATATATATATATATATATATATATATTATATATATATATATTATATTATATATATATTACATAAATAAGTAAGATTTGCAAAATGTTGTAAAAGTAAAATAATGTGTAAAAAAAAATCCTAAAGGGATACCACCACCGTCCCATTAGGGAAAAAAGTGTATCAAAACACACTTGTCATCCTGGACACAGTATACATCACAAACCTGTCATCCTGGACACAGCATACATAACATACTTGTCATCCTGGAAACAGTATACATCATATACTTGTCATCCTGGACACAGTATACATCATATACTTGTCATCCACGACACAGTAAACATCACATAAGCATCATTCCTCTCCTTGAAATACTGTAGAGGAGCGACGGATATTAGTGTTAAACTCTCAATAACTAACTGCCACCAGGTGAAGTCAAAGTTTAAATCATTTTCAATGGCAACTTTATCCTCTCTTTGACTCTTTGTAACTGTGTGCATTTGTACCTGCATTTGTCTCTCATTATGTTTCTCATTCTCTTTCCTCTGTTTTTGTCTACCTCGTCCTCTCTCACCTGTAGTAAACAGAAGAACCTGCCACCAGAGGCGAGTCGCTGACTTCATTAAATATCTTAACTGAGAATCACCTGAGCATTGACAAGTGTTGACTCGCGAAATCGTAATGCCACGATTGCAATCAAACCATACCACGGGTGGGGTTAGAACCCGCGATCAGAGAATCTCTCTGATCGCGGGTTCTAACCCCACCCGTGGTATGGTTTGATTGACAAACGTTTATTACACTTTAGTCATAATGCTTTATTGAACATTCACCTCTAAATCTGACTTACACAAGTCTCACAACTGCATACCTAAGAAACTGCAACGTCAACAAGGTTTTTACAAAGCAATTATTAATCAAAATCAGGGAAAAAAACTTGATGATACAATACACCAATCAGTATCTAATTATGTTTATCTTGTCTTGTTTTTTCAACCTACCCTTCGTACGTCCTCTGATGTTTGCTAGGAGCAGCGAAAGTCACCTGAAAGGTAGTAGCTACCATAGCCACCACGCCCACCATTAGTCCTACCATCATGCGAGGTGCTCGTCTCTCCATCCCGTTAAAATTCTTCGGATCCAGGATCACTGTCCTCATCCAGGATTTGTGACTCGGCTCCCGCAACCACAAATGTGTTAGCTGCAGTGATCAGGCCGGGTCTACTCTGGTTCAGGGCTGCAAATGTAAGGCTGATATTAGTTCAGATGTTACACCTTCAACATATGCTAATTATTTATGATTATCACTGAAAGTTAGATATCGTGAACGTAACTCACCGTCAAGAGTCACTGCAAGGCTCAAACCTGGATGTCCAGTTATACGGAAATTCAAATTTCAAAATGATATTGCAGATGTTACAAACTGTAAAAGAGGAACAGTGTGGGACTGAAGACGTGATGAGTGGCCAGCAGTACTATACTCGCCGTAAAATTTCATATTATGCAGGGAAAAATATTAGACATGTCTTAACTATCATTGGGTTGACTGCAAAAAAAAAAAATAACTTCAGTGTTACATTTAGAAGTGAGGATGTCAAAAACTAATGACATTCAGTGAATAACATCAGGAGGAGAAAACTCCAGCAAGTGAAACCTAACTATTTTAGTGTAAATACCTATTGAGGTATAAACATTCAACTCAGACTTGAGCTCCATAATGTATAAACTCTCTAAAATTCCCTATTTCTAATTTATGCCGTGTTCTACTTATCAATCATATCATATCAATGCTCTGGTATTTATATGATTAACTCTTTTGATTCCTTTCGTCAGTTTCGCTCTCGGAATCTTCCTGACCTGTCCACTTATCGTGGTGTTCTTCCTGTTCTTGATAGTCTGTCGTGTAAGAATTGCCACCTTCCTCGACGCTGTCAACTTGCCCTCTCTTCTCTTAAATCTAAGAGTGCCAATATTGTCATCGTTTCTTCCGATGCTGCTGCTGGTGATAGTGTTGGTGATGATGTTGGTGATGATGATGGCAAGGAATTGGGGGGGTGACCGTGGGTGGGTGACCATGGGTGGGTGATCGTGGGTGGGTGACAGTGGGTGGGTGACCGTAGGTGACCGTAGGTGACCGTAGGTGACCGTAGGTGACCGTAGGTGACCGTAGGTGACCGTAGGTTCGTAACAGCGGGTGGGTGACAATGGGTGGGTGATCGTGGGTAGGTAACAGTAAGTAGATGACTAATGAATGGGTGACCGTGAGTGACAGTGGGGGGTAACCGTAGGTGGGTGACAGAGGGTGGGTGGCAATGGGGTGGGTGATCGTGGGTGAGGTAACAGTAAGTAGATGACAATGAATGGGTGACCGTGGTGACAGTGGGGGGTAACCGTAGGTGGGTGACAGAGGGTGGGTGTGGCATGGGTGGGTGGACAATGGGGTGGGTGGGGTGATAGTGTGTGGGTGAGTGGGTGGGTGATGTGGGTGGGCGACAGTGGGTGGGGTGACAGTGGGTGGGTGAGCTGGTCATCACCTACGGTCTGCAAGATCTTTCCTGAAGACCTACGTGAGCACACTTTCAAGCAGAAGGACCTTCATGGATCGTACCTTCTGGAAAGATCTAGAGGAACCTCCTGACATAGTTTTTCCCTGGAAAAGCTATACAGGAAACCCCCCCTTACATAGTTTTCCTTGGAAACCTCTTCGGAAAACACCCAGACGACACTTTTCCTTAGAATGGCACACATACACATTACGACTGCTGTGTGCAGGTCCACACACAACTTTAATCATAAACCACACTCATTCCATGGTTTATGGTTTAAGTTAGGTAAGGTTTGTCAGGAAACAGGACAAGTGTTTCTGATGGCCCGATGCTGAAGCTTTCCGTCAACTGTTGAGGCCTTCCACTGGCTTACCGTCCACCCTTTTAAAAATTATGGTGATAATTATAATCATTCAGCATTCTTTATGCATTCAAACCATTGATAAAGAGGAAGGAAGGAAAATCACCTGGGAACAGCTACAAGATAACTTGAACAGTAGGTGCACAAGTTACGAAAATTTGGGAAAACAGAAAGAAGACTGGAGATGAGGTACGACAAGGACTCTGACAAACAGATTGAAAATTGGTAATAAGGAAAATTATTTTGGATCAACTGATGTGTAAGCGACGTATATAAAATAAACAAAATGATAAACTGTGGAACCTTAAACTTAACCCGTCACTCAAAAATATATTTATATCATATCATGATTACGAAGTCCATAATGTTCGAGTACTTGGTAGATGACCAGCATCAGACTGATAGGAGATCTACGACAATAACGCACAGCTAGAACTTAAAGGTGTAAATGAGCCACAGTAAGCTTACGGAATACTTCTTCAGCCTCAGGATGATCAGGAAGTGGAAGCAGGTTCCATAAACAGGTTTAGGACAGGTACGACAATACCCAAGAGGCAAGAAGTAGGTTATATTAGTCACATGAAGTTGTAACAACACACACACATACAAATCAGACCAAGTGTCTGTCGACAAGTGCCTTTGACAACTAGTAAGTACTACTACTACTACACACACACACACACACAGTGAAGGCAGGATCCATACATAACTTTAAGAAAGGTACGATAAGGCTCTTGGAGGCAGGGAAAGAGTGGACCACACACACATACAGTCCTTCACCTTTGCCAGAGGTGAATGACAGGAGCAGCCAGGAATGGTGAGTTGGTATCACAGCAGTGTTGTATAGCGGGTCTCTGAACCCGCATCACTGATATTATATTTGCTACAAGGCGCTAAATTAACAGACGGTTATACTGTTTTGCGGAGGTATTATCCAGTTCTCTCTTCTGTAGTATAAATTAACTGCGGATAACATAGACCAGTAGTTTGGGACAGTGTATACAGACCAACTAGTGATGGTTTGACAATTAAGAAGTCAGGTAACGCTGGAACAAAGGTGTATCAGTGTACACGACTGTCTACTACCATGTGCGACAGTCTATGAATGTACGTGGCAGTCCGTGAATACATGTGGTCGAGCACTGGCAGGGACGAACACTGAACTTACGTAAATGTTGAACAATGACTGCAAAGTTCCATATCATCTTGGACGATGTACTAGGTGTTTACAGAAGCCAGCTACACTCGGTCCCACTGTACACAGTAGTGTCAAAAATTCAGCATTACAGGAGATAAAGGTAAGACACATAGTTGAACGCATCTTCTCCACCCACTTCCTATCTCTAAACTTTCTCTTGCCTCCTTTGCTTATTCATAAGTCCCATCTACTCAGAGTTCGACATTCGTGAATACCGATACAGTCTAATAATCTATCCAGCTCAAGGCTGCATCCTGTTTTCACTGTATTTTCGTTTTTTCTTTACTCGTTCCACTTATCCCACAGCCCGTGGACTTCATGTGCGACCTCTTTCTCTCTCCTTCAGCACCCTGATGCCGTCTCTGTTAATAATAATAATAATAATATCTTTATTTACTACAAGTACATGTACAAGGTATACAGTCCTAGCTGACAACAATGACATACTACTATATAGAAAGTCCCTTGTTATGCTCCGCATTTCGGTACATTTCGGGCAAATTAGGTCAGTTTCCCAGGATGCGACCCACACCAGTCGACTGACACCCAGGTACCCATTTTACTGATGGGGAACATAGACAACAGGTGGAAAGAAACACGTCCAATGTTTCTACTCTGGCTGGAAATCGAACCCAGACCCTCGCCGTGTGAAGCGAGAGCGTTAGCCACCAGGCCACCAGGTGCCCTTTTCTCCTCATAACTGTTACCTCTTCCTTTTCTTCTATATTTTTACCCCTTCATAGGAAATGGGGGCGTTTTAATGCTGACGAAAAGTTGCTGATTGAGAAACTCGAGCTAACTCTTCCTTGGATAAACCCCGATAAACAATTCCCATGAAAATGAAAGAAGTCAACATTTCCTCTGCCGTCTAAGCATTACCATACACCATTGAATCTTTCCTACGGATATCTTTTTTGTAACTAAATGTATTAATTATAATGTGTGAATGGAAACTCTATCCTGACACTGCAGGTTGTTGCAAGGTTTTATGCTCGGTAAATAAGAGGTCTTCCTTATACGTAGAGTTATAAAGGATAAATGTTAACATTGTATGTTTTTCTCTTTGTTGAACACTGTGGACACGGAAGTTGTTAGCACTGTGCGGTGTGTTGCTTTGTTGAGACATAAGTAGAGCACTACAATGTGTGGTACAATCACTAAGTAATGTGACATTATGTCTGCCTCTGCAATGTGTAGTACACTCAATACGTAATCAGTAATGTTATAGGAGGTTACAAAAAGTTAAATGTTACTCTTGTTTTACACACACACACCCCACACACACACACACACACACACACACACACACAACACACACACATACATACACACACACACACACACACATACATACACACATACACACACACATACATACATACACACACACACACACACACACACACACACACACACACACACACACACCACACACACACACACATACACACCACACACACACCACACACACACACACACACACACACACAAACTAAGAGAGAGAATGGAAAAGGTACAGGAGGCATAGGACCGAGGAAAACAAGGAGATTAGTAGAAGAGCCAGAAACGAGTATGCACAGATAAGGGGGAGGCCCAGCGACAGTATGAAAACGACATAGCATCGAAAGTCAAATCTGACCCGAAACTGCTGTATAGCCACATTAGGAGGAAGACAACAGTCAAGGACCAGGTGATAAGGCTGAGGAAAGAAGGTGGAGAACTCACAAGAAACGATCAAGAGGTATGTGAGGAGCTCAACACGAGATTTAAGGAAGTATTTATAGTAGAGACAGGAAGGACTCTGGGGGGACAGACCAAATGGGGACACCAGCAAGGAATACACTAACAAGTGTTGGACGACATACATACAGATGAGGAGGAGGTGAAGAAACTGCTAAGGGACATCGATACCTCAAAGGCAATGAGACCGGACATCTCCCCGTGGGTCCTTAGAGAGGGAGCAGATATGTTGTGCGTGCCACTTACCACAATCTTCAACACGTCCATGGAAACTGGGCAACTACCTGAGGTATGGAAGACGGCAAATGTAGTTCCCATTTTTAAAAAAGGAGACAGAAAAGAGGCACTAAACTATAGACCTGTGTCATTGACGTGTATAATATGCAAAGTTATGGAGAAGATTATCAGGAGGAGAGTGGTGGAGCACCTGGAACGGAACAAGAGTATAAATGCCAACCAGCACGGATTCATGGAAGGCAAATCCTGTGTCACAAACCTTCTGGAGTTTTATGATAAAATAACAGAAGTAAGACACGAGAGAGAGGGGTGGATTGATTGCATCTTCTTGGACTGCAAGAAGGCCTTTGACACAGTTCCTCACAAGAGATTAGTGCAGAAGCTAGAGCATCAGGCGCATATAACAGGAAGGGCACTGCAATGGATCAGAGAATACCTGACAGGGAGGCAACAACGAGTCATGGTACGTAATGATGTATCACAGTGGGCACCTGTGACGAGCGGGGTCCCAAAGGGGTCGGTCCTAGGACCAGTGCTATTTTTGGTATATGTGAACGACATGATGGAAGGGTTAGACTCAGAGGTGTCCCTGTTTGCAGATGATGTGAAGTTAATGAGGTAATTAAATCAGATGAGGACCAGGCAGGACTTTAAAGAGACCTGGACAGACTGGACACCTGGTCCAGCAAATGGCTTCTCGAATTTAATCCTCCCAAAATGCAAAGTCATGAAGATAGGGGAAGGGCACAGAAGACCACAGACAGAGTATAGGCTAGGTGGCCAAAGACTGCAAACCTCACTCATGGAGAAAGATCTTGGGGTGAGTATAACACCGAGCATGTCTCCGGAAGCACACATCAATCAGATAACTGCTGCAGCATATGGGCGCCTGGCAAACCTGAGAACAGCATTCCGATACCTTAGTAAGGAATCGTTCAAGACACTGTACACCGTGTATGTCAGGCCCATACTGGAGTATGCAGCACCTGTTTGGAACCCGCACTTGATAAAGCACGTCAAGAAACTAGAGAAAGTACAAAGGTTTGCGACAAGGTTAGTTCCAGAGCTAAGGGGAATGTCCTATGAAGAAAGATTAAGGGAAATCGGCCTGACGACACTGGAGGACAGGAGGGTCAGGGAGACATGATAACGACATATAAAATACTGCGTGGAATAGACAAGGTGGACAAAGATAGGATGTTCCAGGGAGGGGACACAGAAACAAGAGGCCACAATTGGAAGTTTTAAGACACAAATGAGTCAGAGAGATATTAGGAAGTATTTCTTCAGTCATAGAGTTGTCAGGCAGTGGAATAGCCTAGAAAATGACGTAGTGGAGGCAGGAACCGTACACAGTTTTAAGACGAGGTTTGATAAAGCTCATGGAGCGGGGAGAGAGAGGGCCCAGTAGCAACCGGTGAAGAGGCGGGGCCAGGAGCTAAGACTCGACCCCTGCAACCACAAATAGGTGAGCACACACCCACACAAACACACACACACACAAGACATACGATAAAGCTCATGGAGCAGGAAGAGTAACTTAGTAGCCACCGAAGAGGCTGGGCCAGGAGCTGTGACTCGACCCCTGCAAACGCAACTAGGTGGGTACACACACAGTGTGTGTTAGTGTCAGTGAATAACCCAGGTAGTGAATTACAATCCCCCTAAATCGAAAAGGAAAAATGAGGACAAACATTTATATAAAACAATTTGAAAGGAAATCAGTCCCCGAGGAGAGGTGGGGGCCAGTGTCGGGGTGTTGGTGTTGCCAAAAACCAGTAACTGCAAATTCAAACGAAAAAGTGTGCCCAAAAGCCAGTGAGAAAAGGATAAGGATGATCAGTAGCGAATATTAAATTAATCATTAAGAGAGGGAAAAAAAGGGAAAAAATAAAAGGGAAAAATATCTGATTTGGGGGGCTGGTGTTTTTCTGAAAAAAGTGGGACAAAAAGTGTTTAAATTGTTCCCCGATAGCATAGTGCAAACCTTATCGGTTTTTTGAAGATGGTTAATGTGTATAATAATTATAGAAAAGAAAAAAATGAAGGGGAACAGGGTGTAGGGTGCTGTCCAACGAAATCATTGTGTAGCCGCAACAGTGCCGGGAAACCCCAGGCGCACTTGTGCTGCGGATGTACAAATCCCCTTTATGGGGTTTTTGCTAGAATGTTTAAGCGTTGGCCTGCATCCTGGTAGCTGGGGGTCACAAACCCTTACTTGGAGAGCTAAATTTTCTACTAAACACTTAACTTTAGAAAGGGAAGAAAAGTTGGAGAAAGTTTGGGTCCAAAATGTGCCCGGACCCACAATGTGAGTGCGGACGGCGCTTAGGTCAGACAAAATGCAGTAAAAAAAACATACAGTCCATAGTGAAATTGAGAGTGGGAGCAGGACAAAGAGGTGTCTAGAACTGACAGAGTAATTTTTTCACACAAAGACTGTGTCTACAAAATGACTCATAAACAGATATGCCACATGGGATGTAAAACCCAAAAGCACCCAAGTTACTAACCATTAGGCCTAAATAAAAAGGAACCATGTGGCACCAAATATACACAAAAACCCCCCCAAAACATTACACTTAAATACACACACTACACACACATAAAAACATACAAACATACACACACCACACCCATAAATATATATATATATATATATTTATATATATATATATTTTTTATTATATATATAATATATATATATAAAACTACAAAATTTCTACACATTCAATACACACCCAAAATACAAATATTTCTCCACTACAACACACCCACAACATGTCACCTTTCCCACTCTCCATCTTACTGTCTCACTTCCCCCTCTCACTTACTGTTCACTCATCCTTTTACTGTCTCATTTTTTCCCCCTCTTTCACACTCCTTTTTTTTCTCACTTCTACTTCTCCTTCTTGCTCTTTGCTCTCCTCCTCTTCCTCCCCTTCTCCCCCCCCCCCCCCTACTTCTCCCTCTCCCCTCCTCTCTCTCTTCTCCCCCTCCCTTTCTTCTTTCCTTTCCCTTTCTCTCGATCCTTTTTTTTCCTCCCAGTCCCCTCTCTTGCTTTTCCCCCCTCCCTCCCCCCCCTGCCCCCCTTTTCTCCCCCTCCCTTCCCCTCTTTTCCCCTCTCTCTCCACCCCTCCCAAAATCTGTCCCCCTCCCCCCTTCCCCATCTCTCCCTCCTTACAATCCTCTCCCCCCCCCACCAACCCCACTTTCAAACCTAACCCCTTAAAAAAAAAGGTGTCACAGGGGGACGTCGAAGGGCTAGGGGATCAGAGGAATATGTCTGGTAAGGGAAAAATGGATGGAAAAGAAAGTAAAAGGTGGAACAAGCATGGGAAGAAAAACTAGGTGAGCTTTCTGTGAAAATGGAAAGAGGATGGAGGCAGAGAAGAAGAAATGGGGTCGTAAGCTGAAGCTGAGAAACCCGGATATGGGTCTTTTAATATGAGGTAAATAGGTGAAAGTGGGTTCAGGGCTGTTGCCCAAAGGGACATGGAATCGAAGAGGTAGATTGAAAAATCCAAGAAATAGGGAGAAGGGCGTGACTGGACAGTAAATTTTCAGGAATAGGGGGGGCTTGAAGGGGAGAAATCGGCCCGCCAAACGATTTTAAGGTGAAACGGGGCGAAAGGGGCCTGCAAGAGAAAAACCCCATCTGAAGGAAACACAAAATGCAAAAAAGAGTTTTTAGACATGCAGAAAAAAAACAAAAAGACAGCAGTGGGGAGAGGCAAAAAAACGAAAGGGGGGTAGAAAGGAGAAAGGACAGTCAGAAAAGGACAATAGAGAGGGCAAAGCAAAAGCATGCACAGAACCACCCCCAAAAAAAAAACCCACAACATTCTGCTTCCCAACACAACCCACAATCCACATTTACAGCCCCCACCCCACACAATGCTGTAGGATCCCACAGTACACTAAGGTCGCCCACCCCCCCCAGTCACCAGAAACAAGTTGGAGAGGAAAATGAAGGTTTTGGTCACCAATGCTGATGGAATAATCAGTAAGTGGGAGGAGTGGCATAAAAGAGTCAAAGAGGCATCACTAGACATCATAGCTCTCAAAGAAACTAAGCTCACAGTATTGATAACAGATGTCATCTTTCCAATGGGATATCAGATCCTGAGGAAAGACAGAGGGAACAGAGTGGCACTGCTCATCAAAAACCAATGGGATTTTGATGAGCTGGAGAGAGAAGACAGAGGAGAAGGAAGAGACTACATAATAGGAACACTTCAGTCTGGAGGTCCTAAGGTGGTAATTGCAGTGATGTAAAACCCACCACAGAACAGCAGGAGGCCAAGGCAAGAGTATGATAAGAATAATAGAGCAATGGTTGACACACTGGCTGAAGTACCCAGAAGGGCTCATGCGAGCAGGGCAAAACTGCTGATTGTGGGTGACTTCAATCACAAGGAAATCGACTGGGACAACCTGGAGCCACATGGGGGCCCAAAAATATGGAGGACTAAGATGATGGAGGTGGTACTGGAAAACCTCATGTACCAACATGTAAGGGACACTACCAGAGAGAGAGGAGACAATGAACCAGCAAGACTGGACCTAGCATTCAAATTGAGTAGTGCAGATATTGAGGACACCACATGTGAAAGATCCCTCGGGGCCAGTGACACATGGTTCTGAGCTTAAAATGAATAGTAGAGTTACAATTGAAGAGGGAAGCAGGAAGAGCAGGACAAATGAAGCCAAACTATAAGAGAGGGGACTACACAAGCATGAAGTTTTCCTGCCAGGATTAGTGGGACAGAGAATGCAGGAAGTCAGTAAACGAGAGATGACGGAACTTGAAACAGCAATATGCAAGGAAGCTGAGGAGAGGTTTGTACCCAAGGGTAACAGAAATAACGAGAAAGACAGGATGAGCCTGGTTAACCAAAGATGTTAGAGTGGCGAACCAAGTGTGCTTGAGAATGGAAGAAGAACAGACGGCAAAGGGACCCAGGAGAATAAAGGAGCAGCATGAGGCAGAAAATGAGATATGCACAGGTAGAAGGGAGGTCCAACGGACAATCGAAATGATATAGCAGCGAAGCTAATCTGACCTGAAGCTGTGATACTGCACATCAGGAGGATAAGGAAAAACAACAGGTAAAGGACCAGGTATTCAGGCTGAGGTAGGAAGGAGGGGAGATAACAAGAACCGACCCGGAAGTATGTGAGAGGACTCATAATGAGGACTCAAGAAAGTGTTCATAAGAGGTAACCAGACGGGACTCAGAAAGACGGAGAGGTGGGGTACACCATCAAGTGTTGGACAAAAACATACAACGAAGACAAGGTTGAAGAGGCTGCTAAGCGAAGCTAGATACCTCAAGGCGATTGGGGCAGAATAACATCCCTCCCATGGGTCCTGAGAGAGGTAGCTTGCAGAGGCACTATGTGTTCACTAACAACAATCTTCAAACAATCTGTCAAATGTAGTCCCAATTTTTAAAAAAAAGGAGACGACACGAAGCATTATATTACAGGACCAAGTGTCACTGGCAATATTTAGTATGCAAAGTTAAGGAGAAGATTATCAGGAGAAGAGTGGTGCGGAGCAACCTAGAATGACAACAGCTGGTTTCAGGACGGGAATTCTGTTCACTAAACTACTGGAGTTCTATGACAGGGTGACAGCATATGACATGAGATAGAGGGGTGGGATAGACTGAGTGTTCTTTGGACTGTAGAAGGCGTTTTACACAGTTCCACCACAAGAGACTACTGTTAAATGTGGAGGACCAGGAGGGATAACAAGAAAGGCGGATTGTAATGGCATCAGGGAATCCTTGTCAGAGGACAACAGCGAGTCTTGGTACGTGGCGAGATTATCAGCGTGGTGTCTGTTACGAGCGGGGGTTCCAAGGGGTCAGTCCTAGGACCGGTGCTATTTCTGGTATTTGTGGAACGACATGACGGAAGGTTTAGACTCAGAAGTGTCCTGATTTGCAGAGATGTGAGTTGATGAGAAGAATTAGTCGTACAAGGACCAGGCAGAACTACAAAGGGATTGGGACAGCTGCAGGGCCTGGTCAGCAACTGCTCCTTGAGTTCTATCCACCAAGTGCAAAGTCTGAAGATTTGGGGGATGGGACAAAGAAAGACGCAGACGGAGTTTCGGGTCTAGGGGGTCAGAACTTCAAAATCTCATCAGGAAAAGGACTTGGGGGGAGTATAAACGGGCACATCTCCGGAGGAGCACATCAATCAAATAACTGGCTGCAGCATATGGGCGCCTAGCAAACCTAGAATAGCATTCGACATCTCAATAAGGAATCGTTCAGGAACCCTGTACACCTTGTTACATGAGGCCTATTTTAGAGTATGCAGCACCAGTTTGGAACCACACCTATCTAAGCACGTATGGAAATTAGAGAAAGCACACACACTGCAAAGGTTTGCAACAAGACTCAGGCCCAGAGCCCAAGGGGTATATCCTTCGAGGAGAGTTTAGGGAAATCGACCTAACGACACTGTAGGACGGAGAGAAAGGGGGATATTTAACTACATTATAAAATAATGATAGAAGTAGGACAGGTGGACAGACAGGATGTTTCCTAGAGATTGGACATAGGCTTTAAGAATAGTATGATAAAGCATCATGGAGAAGGAAGAGTGAACTAGTTGGACCAGCGAGAAAGAGTCGGGGCCAAGAGCTATGACTTGACCCCTGCACCACAATATAGATGAGGTGCACACACACACACAACCTTCCAGTCGAGACATCACTAACGGTACTAACTACTTGTTCAGTCAACAACGGTGGAACCTGAGATGGATAAGGATAAGGTGGGGGTGGGAGTGTTTGTTGAGTGGGTAGGGAGGGAGGGAGGAAGTGGGTGTTAGGAGGCAAGGAATGCAAGGGGTTAGGGGGGAGGATGTTAAGGGTGGGGTAGGTTATGGGCACTGGACCTGATGGTTCTTGTCTTGAGAGTCGGGGGGGGAGGGGGGTATGTGGTAGTAAACTGGTTCTGGGAACCCGAGGCTTCACGGTACCGTAAGTAACTGCACTCGTCAAACAATTAGCATAATAAAAAAGAAGATATTAGTGAATGTCATATATTTGTACAGTAATATTTGTCTTTGATGTAAATTACCCAGGACAAGCTTGTGCATTTCTCAAGTCAGTTATCAGGCGCCTCTAATCCTCGTGTTTTAACTGTATCCTGAAGTGAATATTTCTCTCAGTGTGTACACACTGATGACAGCAGTATATACACTGTGAGTTGGGTATACATTTCAGCATTTACATGCTGATAGATCTGTTATATTCCTCTAAGAGGCTGCCTGATTTTTTTTTATTTGTCTTTGCTTTCTTCTCTCAATTTCTCTATTTTATTTTGCTCATAACTCGAGAGATCCTTATCTAATCGCCTTCAAATTTTCAACTCTTGTTTATAATAATGAGGACCAAATTCCTGGAACAAGTGGCATGTTTATATGCACTGTGATCAAAGATGTTGAATCCATTCCCAACATCCTGGAATAGCTGGGATAACTTACAAAATCCTCAGTGACAGAACTTCAAAAGCTCAAAAAGGTGCCGAAAAAATTCGACGACGACGGAGTTAAATAGTGAGAAATTTTTGCTACCGTTAAATCACGATATATAATTTTAAGTTGACCTCTTTTGAGCAGCTTCAGTATTTAATAGCTGATGCATCTTAGAGCCAGGATAATACCTGTAAGTTTCGTTTCTGTGCCGGCAAATTTGTTTAAAATAGTGCAAAAACAAATTTGGAATTATGGGAAACCTTGTACTGCTGCCCCCAAGGAGAATTTTTTGTGAAACATAGGGGAAACCTACCAATATAAAATTCTCTCCCCGGGGAAAGAAGTTGATTTTAATACAGTCTTATTAGAATAAAAGGTTTCCCAGAAATACCTTTTCCGTTCCACCACAAATAACAGTGCTGACAAAAACATAAAATTTCATATCGTTTAGAAATCTTCATTTCAAAACCCACAATCAATCACCTACTGGCTCGTTACACAATACGCTCTTATAAGTTTTTAAGCAAAACCATTTTCCTTTATTTTATTTCCTGATACCAGTTTTATCCTTAATACAAAAAAAATTGTTTAAATTTGGGGGATACCTTTTTTACCCCCCATATTACCTTCTCCTTAATCATCCATCAGGTAAACTAATTGCCAACACATAGGAGTAACCCCTAGTATTAAAATTAGGTATTCCGGGATAAAAGAGGGATGACACACGAGAATAATACCCCTGGAGTTTACCTGGGGGGTATTTCGGGGCTCAACCCCCCCGCAGCCCCGGTTCAGCCCAGGCACCCCGGTGGATCACACCCTGACAGCCAGCATCCAACGTACAAACCACAGCCAGGTGACCCGGCACCGATTTATCTTTCGCCCCTTTGAAGGCGCCGGGCCTAGGGAATTCCCCCTTATGGGGGTGGAGGCGTTGAAAATTTTGGGGCCCCCGGATCTTATGGGTTTTTCTTATGTCCCAAGGCCCCCCTACTTTTCTTGGGGATATTTTGCCCGCTGCCCCTCTTTATTTTCGTAGGGAGTGATTTCTGGTCCAGATTCGGGACCATCCCCTTTTAAATTTTGGGTAGATTATGATTATCTCTCTCTCCGCGTTTCCACGAGTACAAGTCAGTGCTTCCCAAACTTTCCCCGTAGTTAGGTGTGTGAAAATTATAGTGCAATAAAGGTTCTCGTACTCTACTCCAATTCACCTGTTTTTTAAATGAATGTTTTAAAGGCAGCAAAATTCCACCAGAGAAGCAAGTTTTTTAAAAAGGGGCATCCCTTGGGTTGGTATCTTTTCCTGAACTTCTCATTATCCCGCCTATTTTGTATTGTGATGTGGCACTGTTGTGATCCTTGAAAGTGAAGCCCAAAATTTCCCCTCCAGTCCCTCCCTTTTTTTTCCCCTCTGTATTGACAGATTTGAGTAATTTTCTGTTATTATCCCTCCAGTTTTCCATAACGGAGTAGTTAGAATTTGTCTTCATCGAACATCATATTGTTTTCCGTTGCCCTCTTGAAAATTTTGTTTATATCTTCTTGGAGGTTAACCGTGTCCTCAATAGATGACAGTCTCATGCAGATCCTAGTATAGTCTGCAAAGGATGTCACGGTGCTGTGGATTACATCTCTGTTTATGTCTGATATAAGGATGAGGAACAGGATGGGAAAGAGTACTGTGACTTGTGGAACAGAGCTTTTCACTATGGCAGCTTCCGATTTAACTCTGTTGACCACTACTCTTTGTGTTCGACTGGTTAGAGAGTTGAAGATCCATCTCCCCACTTTGCCAATTATTCCTTTAGCACACATTTTGTGTGCTATTACACCATAATCGCACCTGTCAAAGACTTTTGCAAAATCTGTGTATACTACATCAGCATTCTGTTTGTTTTCCACTTCATCCATGTTTCCCTGGATTGTGCAGTTTTTGGGAATCCAAATGATTTGCACTAGTGCTTCTTAGCATTCTTTCAAAGATTTTTATTTGTGTATAGTTCTTAGCTAATGCTTTGCTGCCACCTTTATGGAGTGGGGCTATATCCGTTGTTTTCAGTGATCTGGAATCTCACCTGTGTCTATGCTACTTCTCCAATAGCATACTTAGGGCCCGTGAGAGGGGTTTCTTGCAGTTCTTAATGAACACAGAGTTCTACGAGTCTGGGCCTGGGGCTGAGTGCATGGGCATGTTATCAATGGCTTTCTCAAAGTCTAGTGGAGTTAGGGTTACTTCAGAAATTTGGCATACATTGACAGGGTTTTGAGGCTCATTCATGAAAAAAATTATTTGGATTGTCTATCTTTACACTGATTAGTGGCTCGCTGAACACAGAGTCATATTGAGATTTCAGTATCTCACTCATTTCTTTGTTGTCATCTGTGTAGGATCCATCTTGTCTGAGCAGGGGCCCTATACTAGATGTGGTTTTTGCCTTGTTTGTGGCATATGAACAGAAATATTTCAAATTTCTTTCAATTTCACTAATCGCTTTTAGCTCCTCCTGTTTTTCCTGGAACCTGTATGAGTCCTTTAAGTTATGTTCAATGTTTTCTATTTCCCTGATTAGAGGATCCTTCCGTGTTTCAGATAATCTAACATTCTTGAGGAGCCCAGTGATTCTTCACCTCCTGTAGAGGGAGCGTCTCACTCTCTCTACAGTTTACTTCTCTTCTTTTTTTCTTAGGGGAATATGCTTTAAACATACTTCAGCTACGAAAAAGTTGATCTTTTCAGGACACTGGTTAGGGTCCATGTAATTTAAGATATCTTCCCAACATGTTTCATTTAGGACATAGTTTACCTGGTCCTAGTTGATCTTGTTTTTGAAGCTGAATTTGGTGAAGGTGCCCTCATAGCTGTATGCATTTTGCTGCTCAGGACCCTTGTGAATGTAAGTCTGGACTTCAGTTAGATTGTGATCAGAATTAGTTGTTTTTTTATATTGTTATGTTTCTTATCAGGTCCTCATTATTTGTGAAGATAAGGTCAAGTGTGTTTTGCAGTCTTGTTGGCTCCACTATCTGCTGACTTAGGGTGTGTTTATTGTAGAAATTCAGCAGCTCATGTGTGTGTGACTTTTCACCTGAGCTGTATCCGGGGATTATTTCTGCTACAACAGTATTTCCTACATTCTTTCATTTTGTATGTCTTAGATTGAACTCACCAAGCAGCAAGATGTTTGGAAGTGTCTGGAAGGTTTGGCAGACAGTAGTCAATTTTCGATAGCTGTTCCTTGAACTGTTGAGAAGTTGCATCTGGTGGCTTATATACAAGCACAATGACTAAGTTTTGGTTCTCGATTTTTATTGTTAGAACTTCAACTACATCATTTGTGGTGTTCAGCATCTCTGTGCAAATGAGCGACTCTTTGATATACAGGCCAACTCCCCCCCCCCATCACCCTTGTTGCCTGTTATTTCTGTCGCATTTGAAAAGGTTGTACCCAGGTATCCATATTTCACTGTCAAAGTAATCTTTTGCGTGGGTCTCTGTGAAGGCTGCAAACATTACATTTGACTTCCCTAGAAGTCCACTAATGAAAGGTATCGTGTTGTTTGTGGATGGCTTAAGGCCCTGTATATTAGCAAATATAAATGAGGCCGTGTTGCATGTTTGTTGGGGGGATTTTGTTGTTGGCATCAGTAGCTGTGAGTCTGGAGGGGCCACTGGCTGTGCCTCCAGTCCAACAAGACTCCAAAGTGGTTAACTATTTTGGTTATTGCTAACCATTTTCTTTCTTCGTTTCCTACCACTAAAAAATCACTTGGAGTGGGAGGATGGATTGTGTGTGTGTAGAACTGACCACTGTTACTCAGGTTAATGAGCGTCCAACGCAGTGACAGCCACCTTTGCGTCAACTCCCCCTATCGTCAACAAATAATGAGGCGATCCGGTATACTCCAGTGGCTGTAACAATGTGGCTCGTACACCCCGGGAGTTCGCGAGCCATCTTGGCTGAAACACTGTGGTTCGCACATCCTGGGAATTCGCGAGCCATCTTGGGTACGCGAGAAAAAATTGGGAGTTACAGAATTCATATATACCTATTTTGATCAGATTTTAAACAATTTCAAGATACATTTAATTATGAACATTTACATTTTAAATTCATACGCTACAGTGGAATATGAAGTTCATGGACGCGTGCCATGATACTTGTGGCTGCAAACACACTGACTATAAGTGATAAATGTGATGGAAGATACGTGTATAAACACCTGGGAACCTCTGCTCACCACAGCATGATTTTCCACATTAATGCAAAACACACAGCAGATCACTTAGTGTGGTACAACTCTTCGTTCATATTTCGTAAACATGGATGGCCTTAGGTTAGGTAATGTTTGTCAGGAAACAGGACAAGTGTTTCCTGTCACGGGTCTTAGTCATATGATGACTCGCAGCTGGAGCTTTTAGTCATCTGACAGAGGCCTTCCACTGGCTCACCCGTCCACGGTTATGCCCCCTGGCTGATCTGATGAGGTGAGTGTAAATTGGCATCCGGTTTTCCCACCTCGAGAGATTCTGATGTTCATAAACGTTTACTAATAACTCTCAGTCAAACGTATAGCAACATTTTATAATCTATTTGTGGTTATATGTTTTTATAGGTTAATGTAATCTATACTATCAAAACTTAATCTAAGTTAAACTATGTAAAAGTAATATAAGAAACGTTATTATAAGCTTGTGTAAAAAACGTTTTAGAAATGCCTACAGGAATTGTCAACAGATATAATGGAAGGAAAATGAGATTAAGTTACGATTGAAGACTTCCGGGAGGAGAGAACGGTGCTTTCTGGAGAGAGACACACACACAACACTTAACGGGAGATAGAACACCTACCAGGAGACACAGAACACTTACCGGGAGACAAAATACATAGGAACACAGAAAGACACAACACCTACCAGGAGACACGCAGACAGAAACGCAGACAGAACACTTACCTGGAGGCAGAACACCTACCATGAGATAGAGAGAATACTTATAAGGAGACAGATAAAACACTTACCGGGAGACAGAATATCGCAGAGCACAGAAAAACACAACACCTGCCATGAAGACACACAGGCAGAACACCTACCAGGAGACAGGAAGAGAGCATTCACGGTGTTGATGTGTTTAGCAAGGCGACGCACCAATGACTGCACTACCACAAGATGAACTGGCAACTCCAGCACTGTCTGCACTGCTGCCAGCCAGGGATCACTGCTGCCCTCCTACCCCCCCCCCCCCAGCACTGCTGCCAGCCAGAGGTCACTGCTCCCAGACAGGGGTCATTGCTGCCCTCCTACCCTCCCAGCACTGCTGCCAGCCAGGGATCACTGCTCCCAGACAGGAATCATTGCTGCCCTCCTACCCTCCCAGCACTGCTGCCAGCCAGGGATCACTGCTCCCAGACAGGAGTCATTGCTGCCCTCCTACCCTCCCAGCACTGCTGCCAGCCAGGGGTCACTACTGCCCTTCTACCCTCCCAGCACTGCTGCCAGCCAGGGGTCACTACTGCCCTCCCACCTAACCAGTACTGCTCTCAGACGGATCACTGCTTCACTCCTACCCTCCCAGCACTGCTGCCAGCAAGGGGTCACTGCTGTCCTACTACCCTCCTAGCACTGCTGAAAGCCAGGGGTCATTGCTCCCAGACTGGAATCACTGCTGCCAGCCAGGGATCACTGCTGACCTACCCTCCCAGCACTTCTCCAAGCCAGGGGTCACTGCTGACCTCCCAGAATTGCTGCCAGCCAAGTGTCACTGCTGCTCTCCTACCCTACTAACACTGCTGCCAGCCAGGGGTCACTGCTGACCTTCCAGCACTGCTGCCAGCCAGAGGTCACTGCTGACCTTCCAGGACTTCTACTAGCCAGGGGTCACTGCTGACCTACCCTACCAGCACTGCTGCCAGCCTGGGGTCACTGCTGCCCTCCTACCCTCCCAGCACTGTTCCCAGCCTGGGGTCACTGCTGCCCTCCCCTCCCAGCACTGCTGCCAGCCTGGGATCACTGCTGCCCTCCTACCCTCCCAGCAATGCTTCCAGCCAGAAGTCGCTGTTACCCTTCTACCATCCCAGCACTGCTGCCAGCCAGGAATCACTGCTGCCCTCCTACCCTCCTGGTACTGCTGCCAGCCAGGGGTCACTGTTGTCATGTAGGGGGGTAATGATTGAATATAAGTGGGGAATATGGGAGTAAGGGATTATGTAGGCAGGGGAGAGGCAGGCGAGGTGGTAGGAGTGAGATGATTAGCGGAGGTAGGTAGGTAATGGCAGGTCAGTGGTGACCATCACGACACTCATTAACTCTACACTACTCACTAACATATGCCTCGTCCATTCTTCACTCATATATAAACATAATAAAATATAAGAAAAAAAGACAGGGACAGTGAATATTACTATTCTACTCAAACACAGTTTATTATTACGTCTTTGTACCATAATATATTTGGGAACAGAACATTATTGTGGTTTAGATAAATGGGGTGGTACACATAAGCAGTGAGACAGGGAACACAATCAACTTGACCAAAATGAATGTAACTTACAATATAGCACAGAGGACAGTTCACTACAGGAACTAAGCCAAAAGGTCCCAAGACCTACACAGCACGAGTACTGCGCCAAGCCAGTACTCTGCCCAATGCCTCCAACAGTCTCCTCCAGAGATTTCAGCAGCCTTCTCCCGAGCCCTGCACCCCAGCAGCAGCTCCTCTCGAAATGTCTCTGCTCAGAGCTCTGCACCCAGGCCAGAGCTCTGCCGAATCTTCTGCTCAGGAGCTCTGCGCCCCAGCGCAGCTCCGCTCCAATCTCATGATCATGCTCTTCCTTGGGCTTTTATGGTGGTCCAAGCACCCTCCACAACCACGTGTACGAACCTGACGCCTAGGTCTGAGGCGTCAAGAACAAAAGACCTCAGACGTGGGCGTGGCTACAGACGTTTGCCAAGGCAAGGTGTGACCATATAATTGGTTAAATTAGGTCTCCCCAGAGACCTCACAAGCCCAGCTGGACTACATCACATCCCCCTTTCTCCCCCAATTTAAAATATCTGAGAACTAGGACAATTTGTCCTAGTTATTAGACTATTTTAATCCTTATCCCTTAAATCTATTGCAATACAAAGACAAAATTATACATAATACAATTATATTTCCCTCAACCTCCTCAACTACCACAAGGCAGCATAATCAGTACCTCTGGCAGTTGGCCAGCATAATAGTCGCTCTCTGGTGCAAAGCCTCCTTACCCGTTATTTCTCCTTAAACCTAAATATTCGGGCTCCAGTGCCTTCCCTACTTCTATAGAATTACACTAGCCAATGCTAGTCACCCTCGCACCATTAACCATTGGGCCAAACCTCTCTAGGCTTCTATGGCGTGGAAAACTGCTCCAACGGGTTGCATTCTTTCAAGTAACTGCAACTGGACCACTTCACGACCACCAAGGTCGCATTTTCGGCACACTTCACATTCACACTACAACATCTGAAAATCGAGACAGGGCAGGCATCGCAGCTAAGACCCTCCATTATCCTATGCCACTACTAGGATTCACTGGCCTCATAAAACAAGGCGGCCATAATCACTGGACCGTTTTCAAGGTCACCTTATTCCTCACAGGTAACACTAACACTTCTGGCAAGTCAAAGTAGGCTGGGGACATCTCACACTCTTAATGGTCTCTCATGGCTGGCAGGGCATCCCCGCATACCTGTCGCACAGGTTTGACCAGCAAGGCAGGACACACCTCCATGCCGCCCTTGAAAGCAGGCTGGTCCCAGCAGCTGGAGTCCATCTCCGCGGCTCACGTCCTTCCACATCTCCGAGGATGGCAAAATCCTTCATAGTAGATTCTCCTGTCCTGGCACACCAGCCAGAATCCCTCACACACCACTGCAGCATCACCGCCATCTCCTCTTGAGCTAGGCAGCATCGCAGCATCACAGCACGGCCACAGCATATCCATCATCACAGCACGGCCGTATCACAGCAGCACATAGCACGGCCGTATCACAGCAGCACACAGCACGGCCACAGCATCGCAGCACGGCTACAGCATCGCAGCACGGTCCCAGCATCACAACACGGCCGCAGTGTCTCAACATCACAGCACGGCCGCAGCATCTCAACATCACAGCAGCACACAGCACGGCCACAGCATTGCAGCACGGCTACAGCATCGCAGCACGGTCCCAGCATCACAGCACGGCCGCAGTGTCTCAACATCACAGCACGGCCGCAGCATCTCAACATCACAGCAGCACACAGCACGGCCACAGCATTGCAGCACGGCTACAGCATCTCAGCACGGCCACAGCATAGCAGCACGGCTACAGCATCTCAGCAGCATCACAGCAGCCGACATCAGCAGTAGCAGGCTATGGTCAGTTGCTCGAGGTGAGGTGAGGTCACTTCAGGTCATCAACAGCAAAGGTGCGGTCACCCATCCCTGGCAACTGCGAGTAACTGGCGGTCCGTGGGTGATTTGGGCACAGAGGCTGGGTGACGCAACAGACAACCCACTACACTGGATTGACAGACCAGGCAGCAATACATCTACTGGGGGCACATAAGCTGGGTGACTGGGCATATCAGCTGGGTGACTGGGCACATCAGGTGGACAGCAATTATAGGCAACTCCTTCAATGGTGACAGTTGTGGGTGAGTCTTCCAAGGTGGGCTGGGTGGGCTTCTCATTCCTCTGTAAATATTCAATTTCAGGCCAGTAATTGCTTACCCCGAAAAGTCTCCACCCAAATAACTGATATTCTCACCATTTGTCTCAAACCAACAACCAACTCCACCAAATATATTATTAACACCCAAACAATTATTCAACCCACACGTCAAAAAAGGACAGTTAAGGTCACTAGATTTATGATATCATACAGATATTCACTTTAGATTTTACACACAAGAAAAAAAAAAGCGGTAGCAAATGGTAGCATAACAAGTATAACCGAGCAGTCAAAAATAAGGCACATGGACTGGTTCCTACTATAAAAATTTAAAAAGAACCACCACCGCTTAGACACCATGTCATGTAGGGGGGTAATGATTGAATATAAGTGGGGAATATGGGAGTAAGGGATTATGTAGGCAGGGGAGAGGCAGGCGAGGTGGTAGGAGTGAGATGATTAGCGGAGGTAGGTAGGTAATGGCAGGTCAGTGGTGACCATCACGACACTCATTAACTCCCACACTACTCACAAACATATGCTTCGTCCATTCTTCACTCATATATAAACATAATAAAATATAAGAAAAAAAAGACAGGGAAAAGTGAATATTACTATTCTACTCAAACACAGTTTATTATTACGTCTTTGTACCATAATATATTTGGGAACAGAACATTATTGTGGTTTAGATAAATGGGGTGGTACACATAAGCAGTGAGACAGGGAACACAATCAACTTGACCAAAATGAATGTAACTTACAATATAGCACAGAGGACAGTTCAAATACAGGAACTAAGCCACAGGTCCCAAGACCTACACAGCACGAGTACTGCGCCAAGCCAGTACTCTGCCCAATGCCTCCAACAGTCTCCTCCAGAGACTTCAGCAGCCTTCTCCCGAGCCCTGCACCCCAGCAGCAGCTCCTCTCGAAATGTCTCTGCTCAGAGCTCTGCACCCAGGCCAGAGCTCTGGGCCCCAATCTTCTGCTCAGGAGCTCTGCGCCCCAGCAGCAGCTCCGCTCCAATCTCATGATCATGCTCTTCCTTGGGCTTTTATGGTGGTCCAAGCACCCTCCACAACCACGTGTACGACCTGACGCCTAGGTCTGAGGCGTCAAGAACAAAAGACCTCAGACGTGGGCGTGGCTACAGACGTTTGCCAAGGCAAGGTGTGACCATATAATTGGTTAAATTAGGTCTCCCCAGAGACCTCACAAGCCCAGCTGGACTACATCACACTGTTACCCTTCTACCATCCCAGCACTGCTGCCAGCCAGGAATCACTGCTGCCCTCCTACCCTCCTGGTACTGCTGCCAGCCAGGGGTCACTGTTACCCTTCTACCATCCCAGCACTGCTGCCAGCCAGGAATCACTGCTGCCCTCCTACCTTCCCAGCACTGCTGCCAGCCAGGGGTCACTGCTACCCTCCTACCTTCCCAGCACTGCTGCCAGCCAGGGGTCACTGTTACCCTCCCAGCACTCACTACTCTAAGTATCACCTTCAACCCACGGCATATCATTAACTCACCACCCATCCTAAACCCACCGCCCACCATTAACCCACCTTGTATGTGTTTTCCTAGAGTAGCGAGCGAGCGACCCACATACTGGAGAACTAACTGCGCTGAGTTGGCAAGTGGATTAAAAATTGTGTCAGTGTATAATTTGTAGCACATCGCCAAGCACTGGTCTCTTCCCAGCTTCCCTGAGTCACATACACTCAGCCCTGGGTTGCTCCCAGCTTCCCCGAGTCACATACAGTCAGCCCTGGGTCACTCCAAGCTTCCCTGAGTCACATACATTCAGCCCTGGGCCATTTCCAGCTTCCCTGAGTCACATACACTCAGCCCTGGGTCACTCCCAGCTCATTCTCTCTAAATGACCAAACCACCTCAACAACCCCTCTTCTGCCCTCTGACTAATACTTTTATTAACTCCACACCTTCTCCTAATTTCCACAAGCCGAATTTTCTGCATAATATTTACACCACACATTGCCCTTAGACAGGACATCTCCACTGCCTCTAACCACCTCCTCGCTGCTGCATTCACAACCCAAGCTTCACATCCATATAAGAGTGTTGGTACTACTATACTTTCATACATTCCTTTCTTTGCTTCCATAGATAATGTTTTTTGTCTCCACATATACCTCAACGCACCACTCACCTTTTTTTCCTCATCAATTCCATGATTAACCTCATCCTGTTCAAGGAACAGCTACTGAAAATCGATTACTGTTTGGAAAACCTTCCAGCTCCATCCCCAAACATCTTACTGCTTGGTGATTTCAACCTAAGGCATACAAAATGGAAAAATGTAGCAAATAATGTTATAGCTGAAACAATCCCCGGAGGTAGCGCAGATGAAAGGTCTCACACACATGAGCTACTAAGTCTCTGCGAAAAACACACCTTAAGCCAGCAGATAGTGGAGCCAACAAGACTAGAAAACACACTTGACCTTATCTTCACAAATAATGAGGACCTGATAAGAGACATAAGAATATCAAAAACAACTAATTCCGATCACAATCTAATCGAAGTCCAGACGTACATGCATAGGGGTCCTGAACAGCAGAATGCATGTACCGGTGAAGGTGTCTTCACAAAATACAATTTCAACAACAAGAACATCAACTGGGACAGGTAAACCATGTCCTAAACGAAACATGTTGGGAAGATGTCTTAAATGACATGGACCCAAACCAGTGCCTTGAAAGGATCAACTTCCTGGTAGCCGAAGCATGTTCTAGGCATATTCCCCTAAGAAAGAAGAAGAGCAGGAGTAAACTGGAGAGAAAAAGACGCTCCCTCTACAGAAGACGACGAAGAGTCACTGAGCTCCTCAGGAGTGCTAGAATATCTGATACACGAAAGGAGGCGCTGACCAGGGAAGTGGAAACTATCGAACTTAAGCTAAATGACTCTTACAGGAACCAGGAGAGGCAGGAGGAGCTTAAAGCTATTAGTGAAATTGAAAGAAATTCAAAAATATTTCTTTTCATATGCCAAAAACAAGGCAAATACCACATCTAGTATCGGGCCCTTACTCAGACAGGATGGGACTTACACAGACGACAACAAGGAAATGAGTGAAATATTGAAATCCAGTACGACTCTGTGTTTAGTGAACCACTAATCGGTCTGAGGATCGACGACCCAAATGATTTCTTCATGAATGAGCCTCAAAACTCCATAAATGTATGCCAGATTTCCGACATTACCCTAACTCCGATAGATTTCGAAAAAGCCATTGACAACATGCCTATGCACTCAGCCCCGGGCCCAGACTCGTGGAACTCTGTTTTCATTAAGAACTGCAAGAAACCCCTCTCGCGTGCCCTAAGTACACTATGGAGGAGGAGCTTGGACATGGGTGAGATTCCACAGTCACTTAAAACAACGGATATAGCCCCGCTCCATAAAGGTGGCAGCAAAGCATTAGCTAAGAACTATAGACCAATAGCTCTGACGTCCCACATCATAAAAATCTTTGAAAGAGTGCTAAGAAGCAGGATTGCAAATCACCTGGATTCCCAAAATCTGCACAATCCAGGGCAACATGGGTTCAGGGCAGGTCGCTCCTGCCTCTCACAACTACTGGATCACTATGACATGGCCTTGGATGCACTGGAAGAAAATCAGAATGCAGATGTAATATACACAGACTTTGCAAAAGCATTTGACAAATGCGATCATGGTGTAATAGCCCATAAAATACGTGCTAAAGGAATAACTGGGAAAGTGGGGAGATGGATCTTCAACTTCCTAACAAATCGAACACAAAGAGTAGTGGTCAACAGAGTTAAATCGGAGGCTGCCATAGTGAAGAGCTCTGTTCCACAAGGCACAGTACTCGCCCCCATCTTATTCCTTATCCTCATATCAGACATAAACAGAGATATACACCACAGCACCGTATCATCCTTTTGCGGATGATACTAGGATCTGCATGAGGCTGTCATCTGCTGAGGACGCGGTTAACCTCCAAGAAGATATAAACAAAGTTTCCCAGTGGGCAACGGTAAACAATATGATGTTCAATGGGGACAAATTCCAACTACTCCGTTATGGAAAACTGGAGAGATAATAACTAGAACAGAGTATACTACTGACTCCGGCCATACAATAGAGCGGAAAAATAATGTAAGGGACCTGGGAGTAGTAATGTCTGAGGATCTCACTTTCAAGGATCACAACAGTGCCACGATCGCACGTGCAAAGAAAATGATAGGATGGATAATGAGAACTTTCAAAACGAGAGATGCCAAGCCCATGATGATCCTTTTCAAATCACTTGTTCTCTCTAGGCTGGAATACTGCTGTACATTAACATCTCCATACAAAGCAGGTGAAATCGCAGATCTAGAGAGTGTACAGAGATCCTTTACTGCACGTATAAGTTCTGTCAAGCACCTTAACTACTGGGAACGCTTGAAAGCACTTGACTTGTACTCGTTGGAACGCAGGAGGGAGAGATATATCATAATCTACACTTGGAAAATCTTGGAAGGAATGGTCCCAAATCTGCAACACAGAAATCACTCCCTACGAAAGTAAAAGACTGGGCAGGCAATGCAAAATGCCGCCAATAAAAAGTAAGGGCGCCATTGGTACACTAAGAGAAAACACCATAAATGTCCGGGGCCCAAAACTGTTCAACAGCCTCCCATCAAGCATTAGGGGAATTGCCAATAAACCCCTGGCTGCCTTCAAGAGAGAGCTGGACAGATACCTAAAGTCAGTGCCGGATCAGCCGGGCTGTGGCTCGTACGTCGGACTGCGTGCGGCCAGCAGTAACAGCCTAGTTGATCAGGCCCTGATCCATCGGGAGGCCTGGTCGTGGACCGGGCCGCGGGGGCGTTGATCCCCGGAATAACCTCCAGGTAACCTCCAGGTATCCTTCATAAATTCATCCGCTGACACGTCAACTCCCAAGTATCTAAAAACATTCACTTCTTCCATACTCCTCCTCCCCAATTTGATATCCAATTTTTCTTTATCTAAATCATTTGGTTCCCTCATCACCTTACTCTTTTCTGTATTCACTTTCAACTTTCTACCTTTACACACTCTCCCAAACTCATCCACTAACCTTTACAATTTTTCTTTAGAATCTCCCATAAGCACAGTATCATCAGCAAAAAGCAACTGTGTCAATTCAAATTTTGTATTTAATTCCCCATAATTTAATCCCGCCCTTCTCCCGAACACCCTAGCATTTACTTCTTTTACAACCCCATCTATAAATATATTAAACAACCATGGTGACATTACACATCCCTGTCTAAGACCTACTTTTACCGGGAAATAGTCTCCCTCTCTTCTACACGCCCTAACCTGAGCCTCACTATCCTCATAAAAGCTCTTTACAGCATTTAGTAACTTACCACCTATTCCATATACTTGCAACATCTGCCACATTGCTCCCCTATCCACTCTATCATATGCCTTTTCTAAATCCATAAATGCAATAAAAACTTCCCTACCTTTATCTAAATACTGTTCACATATATGCTTCAATGTAAACACTTGATCTACACATCCCCTACCCACTCTGAACCCTCCCTGCTCATCCGCAATCCTACATTCTGTCTTACCTCTAATTCTTTCAATTATAACCCTACCGTACACTTTTCCTAGTTTACTCAGTAAACTTATTCCTCTATATTTTTACAATTTCTTTTGTCCCCTTTCCCTTTATATAAAGGGACTATACATGCTCTCTGCCAGTCCCTAGGTACCTTCCCCTCTTTCATACATTTATTAAACAAAAATACCAACCACTCCAACACTATATCCCCCCCTGCTTTTAACATTTGTCATGATTCCGTCAGTTCCAGCTGCTTTACCCCCTTTCATTCTACGTAATGCCTCACGCACCGCCCCCCACACTCACATCCTGTTCTTCTTCACTCTTAAAAATGGTATACCTCCTTGGCCAGTGCATGAAATTACCGCTTCCCTTTCTTCGTCGACATTTAAAAGTTCCTCACCTATTTGTGGTTGCAGAGGTCGAGTCATAGCTCCTGGCCCCGCCTCTTCACTCATTGCTACTAGGTCCTCTGTCCCTACTCCTTGAGCTTTATCAAACCTCATCTTAAAACTATGTGTGGTTCCCGCCTCCACTACGTCACTTTCTAGGCTATTCCACTGCCTAACAACTCTATGACTGAAGAAATACTTCCTAACATCCTTTGACTCATCTGAGTCCTCAACTTCCAGTTGTGACCCGTTGTTTCTGTGTCTCATCCCTGGAAAATCCTGTCTTTGTCCACCTTGTCTATTCCGTGCAGTATTTTATATGTCGTTATCATGTCTCCCTTGACCCTCTCGTCCTCCAGTCTCGTCAGGCCACTTTCTCTTAACCTTTCTTCGTAGGACATTCCCCTTAGCTCTGGGACTAGTCTTGTTGTAAACCTTTGCACTTTTTCTAATTTCTTGACGTGCTTGACCAGGTGTCGATTCCAAAATGGTGCTGCATACTCCAGTAGGGCCTGACGTATATGGTATAAAGAGTCTTGAACGATTCCTTACTGAGGTATCGGAACGCTATCCTTAAGTTTGCCAGACGCCTGTATGCTGCAGCAGTTATCTGATTGATGTGCGCCTCAGGAGATGTGCTCGGTATTATACTCACCCCACGATCTTTTTCCTTGAGTGAGGTTTGGAGCCTAGACTATACTCTGTCTGAGGTCTTCTTTGCCCTTCCCCGATCTTCATGACTTTGTGTGTGTGTGTGTGTGTGTGTGTGTGTGTGTGTGTGTGTGTACTCACCTATTTGTACTCACTTATTTGTAGTTGCAGGGGTCGATTCATAGCTCCTGGCCCCGCCTCTTCACTGATTGCTACTAGGTCCTCTCTCTCCCTGCTCCATGAGCTTTATCATACCTCGCCTTAAAACTATGTATGGTTCCCGCCTCCACTACTTCACTTTCTAGGCTATTCCACGGCTTGACTACTCTATGACTGAAGAAATACTTCCTAACATCCCTTTGATTCATCTGAGTCTTCAACTTCCAATTGTGACCTCTTGTGTCTGTGTCCCATCTCTGGAACATCCCGTCTTTGTCCACCTCGTCTATTCCGCGCAGTATTTTATATGTCGTTATCATGTCTCCCCTGACCCTCCTGTCCTCCAGTGTCGTCAGGCCGATTTCCCTCAACCTTTCTTCGTAGGACAATCCCCGTTGCTCTGGGACTAGTCTTGTTGCAAACCTTTGCACTTTCTCTAATTTCTTGACGTGCTTGACTAGGTGTGGATTCCAAACTGGTGCTGCATACTCCAGTATGGGCCTGACGTAAATGGTATACAGAGTCTTGAACGAATCCTTACTGAGGTATCGGAACGCTATCCGTAGGTTTGCCAGGCGCCCGTATGCTGCAGCAGTTATCTGATTGATGTGCGCCTCGGGAGATATGCTCGGTGTTATACTCACCCCCAGATCTTTTTCCTTGAGTGAAGTTTGCAGACTTTGGCCATCTAAACTATATTGTGTTTGCGGTCTTCTTTGCCCTTCCCCAGTCTTCATGACTTTGCATTTGGCAGGGTTAAACTCAAGGAGCCAGTTGCTGGACCAGGCTTGTAGCCTGTCCAGGTCTGTTTGTAGTCCTGCCTGATCCTCATCCGATTTGATTCTTCTCATTAACTTCACATCGTCCGCAAACAAGGACACTTCTGAGTCTATCCCTTCCGTTATGTCATTCACATATACCAAGAACAGCACAGGTCCTAGGACTGACCCCCGCTTCTTCATTGGCCGCTAATGGGTCACTCTCCCTGCACCATGAGCTTTATCATACCTCTGCTTAAGCTATGTATGGATCCTGCCTCCATCTGACCCAAACTATTCCACTTGCTGACTACTCTCTTACTGAAGAAATACTTCCTAACATCCCTGTGATTCATCTGTGTCTTCAACTTCCATCTGTGTCCCTTGTTGTTGAGTCCCATCTCTGGAACATTCTGTCTCTGTCCACCTTGTCAATTCCTCTCCGTATTTTATATGTCGTTATCATGACTCCCCTATCTCTCCTGCCCTCCAGTGTCGTCAGGTCGATTTCCCTTAACCTCCCCTCGTAGGACATACCCCTTAGCTCTGTGACTAGTATTATTGCACACCTATGCACTTTCTCTAGTTTCTTTACGTGCTTGGCTAGATGTAGGTTCCAAACTAGTGCCGCATACTCCAATATGGGCCTAACGCACACAGTGTAAAGAGTCCTGAACGATTCCTTATTTAGATGGCGGAATGCTGTTCTGAGGTTTGCTAGGCGCCCGTATGCTGCAGCAGTTATTTGATTGATGTGCGCCTCAGGAGATGTGCCTGGTATTATACTCGCCCCAAGATCTTTTTTCCTTGGGCGAGGTTTGTAGTCTCTGGCCCCCTAGACTGTACTCCGCTTGCGGCCTTCTTTGCCCTTCCCCAATCTTCATGACTTTGCACTTGGTGGGGTTGAACTCCAGGATCCAATTGTTGGACCAGGTCTGCAGCCTGTTCAGATCTCTTTGTAGTTCTGCCTGGTCCTCATCCTATTGAATTCTTCTCACCAACTTCACATCATCTGCAAACAGGGACACTTTGGAGTTTATTTCTTCCGTCATGTCGTTCAAAAATACCAGAAACAGCACCGGTTTTAGGACTGACCCCTGTGGAACCCCATTCGTCACAGGCACCCACTCTGACACCTCATCACGTACCATGACTCGCTGTTGTCTTCCTGACAGGTATTCCCTGATCCATTGTAGTGCCTTCCCTGTTATCCCGCCTGATCCTCCAGATTTTGTACTAATCTCTTGTGTGGAACTGTGTCAAACGCCTTCTTACAGTCCAAGAAAATGTGTGCGTGTGTGTGCGTGTGTGTGTGTGTGTGTGTGTGTGTGTGTGTGTGGTGTGTGTGTGTGTGTGTGTGTGTGTGTGTGTGTGCGGTGTGTGTGTGTGTGTGCGTGTGTGTGTGTGTGTGTGTGTGTGTGTGTGTGTGTGTTGTGTGGTGTTGTCATCGTAACACAGGATGATTTTCTTATGCGCTGTAATTTTCTTTAAATTAATGAACGAACGAACGAACAAGTTCAGGTAAGATCCCAAATGGGATGAGCGGGGAAGACGGGACAGACGAAGAATAGTGCTGGAGAGGAGTGTTCTTAGTCGTAGAAATAGAGCCAGGGCTTAACCCAGCAGCGAAGGCGATCGTGGGATAGATACTGAGAAAAGAAATTCAGGCTCTTCTGTTGGGACTCCGGTGGGGTGAGCGGGGAGGACGGGACAGGCGAAGATTAGCGCTAGTGAGGAGTGTAGAATTGAGCCATGTCTTAACCCAAAAGCTAAGGCGAACGAGGGTCAGAGAATGGTACCTGTCAGAGAAGGTACCTGTCAGAGAATCCAAGGTTATTTGTAAATAGGGTTAGGAGCAGGATCATACAAGGAGTAGAAAAGGTTGTGTTGGTTTGTGGATCTGCGAATGTCTTCGTCAAGGAGAGAGATTCAGTAGTCATGTCGTGTCTCAAGTTTGTCTATCTGTCTGTCACTGAGCATCTTCCAGTACAGATTCAGCGCAGGGATGTCAATTGGGCATGGAGAGACTCGCTTGTGGCGAAGTCCTCCCATCTGACATCAAGCACCCAGCGCAGCGCTTGTTCTGGACACGCTGCAGTTTAAGTAAGTTTGTTTTAGCTACAAGAGAGAGCTAGAGGAGAGTAAGTTATCGAAGGACGTATTAGGGATTTGTAGAGGTGTAGTTTGGTGCGTTGGGAGGCATGTTTCAGCTTGTAGAGGCCCGCAAGGGCCTTACTAGCTATTGAATGCCTTGAGTGAATGAGTCCATGTAAACGAAGAAAGTAGCCAAGATTAACGCCAAGGACAGTGACAGATTGTGTGATGGGGATGTAAGTGCGGGTGTCAGCTGTTCTGAGCTCGACAGGTAATGGAGGATCACGTTTCCTGTAGTTAAAATATGTAATGCTGGATTTAGCTGCATTGGTTTTGATCCTCCAATGTTGTTCCCAGATGACTATCCTGTCGACCTCATTTTGTGTTTTGTGTGTGAGTGTATCTATATTGCGGTGAGTGGTAAGTTGTGTAATGTCGTCTGCATAGGCTAGTGTGATGGAGTTGTGGTATACAGGTGTTGGAATGTCGTTAGTGTATAAAATGTAGGTGGTAGGAGAGAGGAGAGATCACTGGGGTACTCCAGCATTTAGTGTGAAGTAGTCAGAGTAACAGCCTTGGAATTTGATTCTCATGGTACGGCCGTCTAGGAAGTTGCAGAGAAGTTTACGAGTTAGTGCAGAGTTTGTACTTGAGCCCTTCGTGACAGACAGTGTCAAAAGCTTTTTCAACGTCTTTTGCAACCAGGGCTGTCCTGTTTCTTTGTTTTGTGTTTATGTGGATGTAGTTGAGAATGATGTTAATGGCATCCTGTGTGGATCTGTGTGTTCTGAAGCCAAACTGCCCATCAGAAAGTAGAGAGTTGTGTTCCAGGTATCTGCGAAGGCGATGGTTGATAAGTTTTTCAAAGAGTTTTCCTAAAGTTTCGAGGAGGCTGATAGGGCGACAGTTTCTAGGATCAGAGTGGTCTTTTTTGGGTTTAGGAAGGAGGATAACAGTAGCAGCTTTGAAGAGGGAAGGGAAGTATCCAGAAGCAAGGGAGGCATTGAGGAGGTTTGTGTAGGCAGTAATGATAGAGTCAAGGTGTTTTAGGATAATATGGTTTAGGCTAGAGGCACCAGGAGCCTTGGGAGGAAGGTGTCTGAGGAGAGTTTTAATGTCTGTGTTGGTGAAAGGAGTGTCGAGTTCTTGGGAGGAGATATGAGAGTCCAGATGGATGTGGCTATCTGGTGTTGTTTCTTGTGTGTGTGAAGTGTTCCAGTGTTCTATGTTCTGAATGTGTTGAATAACGTTAGGGTGAGGTGGGTGAGGGTGGAAGATGTTCTCCCAGATATGTTTGAAGATGTTAGTAGCAGCCTGCGGGTCTGAGATGTGTGTGTTGTTGTGGGTGATGTGTTTGAATTTGTTGGTGGGAGTTGTGCCTCTTATTTTTTGGATAAAGTTCCAGAAGGCTTTTGTGTTTTTAATACGCTGTTTGTCTGCTTGTTGTATAAGTTGTGACCAGTGATTGTTGTGATCTTGGTCTAGGCTGTGTAGAATGTTGTTTCTAAGGTAAGTAAGATCTAATCAGACTTGATTAAATCTATGTGTGTTGTAAAGGAAGCGGTTGTGGTAGCAGATAATTAGTCTTCTTGTTCTGAGCGAGGGTTTGAAGGAATAACGAGTGGTATGAGTTTTCTTTGGTATTGCGGTGTTCACTGCTTGTGTAATGGTGTCATGGATGAGATCAAGTTGAGTGTCGATGTCAGAGATAGGTTTGTTGTTGTAGTCATAGGTGAGGTTAGTATTGTCTATGTGTTGTTTGAAAGCATCCCAGTCAGCGTTCTTGTAGGAGAAGGAAGGTGTGGCTGGGATGAGGATAGGGTTGGAGGAGATGTGTAAGATGACTGGGATGTGATCAGAACCTGTAATAGGGCCAGGTGATATGTAGTGTTGAAACAGAGAGCTGGCTCAGTTTGTCAGAATGATGTCCGGTTTTCCTTGGCCCGTGTGGTTGTAGAAGGTGTTGAAGTCTGGACCGAGATGAATTAGGTATTTATGGTTTGTGAAGTTGAGTAATTGGTGACCAAGTTGGTTGTTACTGGCGTGATGAAAGGCAGTGTGTTTGGCATTCATGTCAGCTAGTAGGTATGTTGGTGTGTTGGTGTAGTTGAAAACTAAGGAAAGGTCGTGTATGTTGAGAATAGTGTTTGGGCGAGCATAGGTGGTGAAAAAGATGAAGGGTCCAAGGTGGGTGTGTATTCTGACCGCAAGACAGTGTTGGTGAATAAAAGGGATTGGGAGAAATTCGTGTTTTATGTTGGATTTGACAAGGAATGCAACCCCATCGTGGGAATCATAGGGAGACTGAAGTGCAGTATGACCATAACGGTGGATACGTTGAGGGGCTTTGAGGCAGGTACTGTTTAGCAAAACAATATCTGGCCTCTCTGCTTCAAGGAACTCGGCCAGTAGGTGTCTAATTGTAAAGTAAGAACGTACGTTGAACTGAATCACTTTAAACATGATTTAATGGTTTCGTCATAGCAAAGTTAATGTCGGCGTAGGAGTTTAGATTAAGCCCGTGATAGTGGTGCCATCAGTGGATGTGTGTTTGTAGGTGTTACAGACCCATTTCCTGGAGGGGGAGGGAGAGATGGATCTGTTTTTATTTTCTTTGGTCTGTCTGTCAGAAGTTGGGGCAGGTTTAGGTTTGAGTGGATTTTGTCTGGAGGAGGTGGAGTTGGATCTGGATGAAGTTTTGGTTGTGGTGGAGGAGTGGGCAAAGGTGGATGCAGAGGAAGTGGAAGCTTTTTGGGAGGGGATGAGAAAGTGGAAGCTATGGTAAGGGATGAGGAAGTGGAAGCTTTGGTTGGGGGTGAGGAAGTGGGTAATGAGGTGGCAGAGGGGTGGTTGTAGCCCGCAGCAGTAGGGGTGATGGTGGGGGGGGTAAAAAGTAGTGAAGAGGGGTAGGGGAGGAGGAGAGCTGGTGGGTGTAGGAAGTGGGGGGTGGGAGAGAGGGAGGAGGGAGAGGTTGTAGGGGGCTTAGAAGAGAAGCAGGAAGGAAGATTTAAAGAGGGAAGATTGTTAGCAGATAAGATTAGGTTAAGGACATGTGAGTAGTCTGATTGGTAAGCTTGAGAGATTACCATCGCAGAGTGGGCAGCAGTGGCGAGCTGACAGTTTTGTAGTCTAGTGTGGGTGTAGGTGTAGAAGGAGGAGTGCTTGTAGTCTGTGTGTTGGTGTTTGATGTGTGTAGAGTAGGAGAGGTAGACCAAGTGCGTGGAGTAACCCAGGCATTGGGGGTAGGGGAGGGATGTATGGAAGGGGGGAAGTTGCAGGGAAGGGGTTGGGGAGGGAGGGAGGTTGGCTTCCTCTGAGGGAGGAGAGAATATCTTTTCTAGAAGGGCAGGAATTTGCAACTGCAGTGTGTGACCCGCCGCAGTTAGAACATTTAAGAGGGAGGTTGCAAGTGTTCCAGAAGTGGCCAGTTGCTGAACATCTAGAGCAGATTTGTGTGGATGTGCATGAGGTTTTGTGGTGGCCGAATTTGTAGCATTTCAGACATTGTGTGATGGGGTGAAAGTTCGGAGTGAAGAGAGTGTTTGGAGGAATGCGGATGGTCTTGGCAAGGATTCCTTGATTGAAGAGTGTAGAGGCGTCAGAAGGAGTTGAACAGCGTATTTTGAGGATGGTAGAGTTTTCAGGTCTGTAAATATCGTCAACAGAGACTTTGTTCTTAGTACTAATGTCTTTGATTAAGTCTTCTTTGTCTGTGTCATGGGCGATCACTGAGCATTTGGCGTGGTGCTCAGGAGTCCAAATAATAGTGAAGCCTGCGTTAAGAAGTTTTTGTCTGGTCTCGGTTGAGGTGTACGTTTCGTAAGAATGTCAAGAAGGAGTTTGAAGCCTGAGTTGGTTTTAAAGACTTTCAGCTGAGGTGCGCCAGTGATCTGGTTCAATAAATTTCCAGTGCAGATAATGGCATGATCAGAATTAGAGTATTTGAGGTTAAGAGAGAAAGAATTGGGTTTGGAAGAGGTAGAGGCAGGGTAGGCCTTAGAGCAGTGGTTCCCAAACTGGGGGTAAATTACCCCCTGGGGGTAATTTAACTATTTTTGGGGGGTAATGGAGGGGTGACAAAAAAAGTTATGAATTCTGAAAATCAAGAAAACAATGCGGTACCCGGTATGAGGATTATTGTTAACTTTGTCTTAGTATATAAAGTTGTAAAGTAAACCTATTATAAGTAAGTAATAAAGTTAAACCAAATAACAATAAACATCAAAAACTAATATACAGTATTAGAAAAGAAGAAATATATAGCTAAGTGTGTGGAAACCCAAAAGTATTTTGACAAGTATGCTTCAGGACAAAAGTCACTCAGTAGCCCAGATCGACCTGTCCAGTACGCGTCACTCACTTCCTGAGGCTGCCTCTATTTCACACTGTCAGTTTATCTGTGAGCATCAGCCGAGGTAGACATAAGCTGGTATGTATGTGTACTGCCCTGAGCAGTATATAGTTAGTATTTACCCACTGTTACTGTGAATTTGTAGCTATTATTAATTTTATATATAATGTATGTGTGGTTCTTACGTTTTCAATGGTTTTGCTAGGATTAGCAGAGTATGCGAGGCTGTATACGTTCACGTTTAGCCATATATATCAATAATAACATTTTGTGAAAGGGGTAACATGCTTTATGTGGCATGTTAAATTGGGTAACAAGCTGAAAAAGTTTGGGAACCACTGCCTTAGAGGCAGGAGTAGACGGAGTAGAGGCAGGTGTCGGCGGTAGAGGAGGAGTGGTAAGGGGGAAGGAGGTGGAAGGCATTTAAGGCATCGTAGATCAGATGTGGCAGCCAAATCTGTGAGAGCACTCGGCTAGGCAAGTATGTGTGAAATAGACACACGTACTTGCCTGGCTATAACTTTAAAGTTTTCTTGTGGAGTCCGTCGCTGGAGGCAAAGGACACTGAGGAGGTGAGCTGTAGCTTGATGGAGCACTGTATGCCCTGAACGGCGAGGAGAGGCAACACTGGCTGTATGGCGTGCAGACCATACGTACAGTCTGAGGCGTGGAGACTTCAGAGAGCAACAGGAGTGCAGAGAGAGGCTTCCTGCCCTTGGGTAGGCAGCCATCGATGCACCAATCCTGATGGTGAAGACGAAGGTCCAGTAACCACCACTCTGAGGAAAGTCACTCTTAACACGGGATAATTAGAGAGGCGAGATCGTTGGTCGATGTTGTGTGTGATGTGATGTCGATTTAAATTAATGGCAAGCAGCATCTTTATATACGATATAAATTGTAATAAACACCAAACATAACGAGCATCGGTGGTTCAGTGGTAGAATTCTCGCCTGCCACGCGGGAGGCCCGGGTTCGATTCCCGGCCGATGCACATTTTTTTTAACCCTTTAGAAATTAGTGATTTTCGTTTCTGGGGAAAAGTCATTGTTCCGCGAAGCATCCATATGTCCTCATTAACATTTAAAGAAATTAGTTTCTTGTAGAAGGGGAGTATACCTGAAGAGGGTTTCAGGAATCAACACCCCCGTGGACCGGTCTGTGACCAGGGCTCATGGTGGATCAGGGCCTGATCAACCAGGCTGTTACTGTTGGCAGCTCGCAACCCAACATACGAACCACAGCCCGGCGGTCAGATACTGACTTTAGGTGCCTGTCCAGCGCCTTCTTGAAGACAACCAGGGGTCTATTGGTAATCCCCCTTATGTATGCTGGGAGGCAGTTGAACAGTCTTGGGCCCCTTGAAAGGTGATGTTAGTGTGCAGCAATATTCCAGCCTAGATAGAACAAGCGCCCTGAAGAGTGTCATCATGGGCTTGGCCTCCCTAGTTTTGAAAGTTTTCATTATCCATCCTGTCATTTTTCTAGCAGATGCGATTGATACGATGTTATGGTCTCTGAAGGTGAGATCCTCTGTCATGATCACTCCCAGGTTTAAGTTTTTCGCTCTATTGTGTAGTTGGAATTTGTTTTTTACTCCGATATAATTTTAATTTCCTCACGTTTTCCATATCTGAGTAATTGAAATTTCTCATCATTGAGCTTCATATTGTTTTCTGCGGCCCATTTACAGATATAGTTGATGTCCGCTTGAAGTCTTGCAGTGTCTTCAATGGACGACACAGCAAAGGAAGACACAGTGCTGTGGCTGAGGATATAGTCACACAGCTGGCAAGTAAGTTTATTCAGGTATACACAGACACGGTTACGTAGATTATAATAATAAAAATAATATCTTTATTTCTGCAAGTACATGTGCAAGGTATTACAGTCCTAGCTGACATCAATGACATACTACTACATACTACAAAGCCGCTTGTTATGCTGAGCATTTCGGCCAAATTAGATCAGTTTTAACCTAGGATACGACCGAAACCAGTCGACTAATACCCAGGTACCCATTCTACTGATTGAGTATATGTCATCGACAACCCTTGCCGGGAATCGAACTCGGTCCCTTGCCGTGTGACCCGAGAGATTTAGCCACCATGCCACGGGGCACCGATACATAGCACCCTAAGTGTAGAGAACCTAGGATAACCACCTTTCATTGTACAGCAATAAAGGAATGGAACAGACTGCCTGCACATGTCAAAGCCAGTCATAGCATGAACCAGTTCAAGAAGAGTGCCAAAAGGTGTCTGATGAATGTAGCTACAGAAAGGGAGGGGAATGATTTTCTATTTTTTAGCTAACATACGTGTAAATTTTACCTTATTCCTAGTAATGACCCTCGTATTGTAGATAGTCTTAATGACCCTCGTGTAGCAGATAGTCTTTTTAGTATGATAATAAGATATTATCTCCTTTATAGAATAATAATAAGATATTATCACCTTTATATTATAATAATAAGGTAAAAGGACCCCAATGGAAATAAGTCACTCCGTCTGACTTTTTTAGGTTATCCCAGGTTCTCTACACATATGCTGCTATGTATGATAATTCTATGTAACTGTATTTGTGTATACCTGAATAATATTACTTACTTAACCCAAAAAAAGTCAGACAGAGTGACTTATTCCTATTGGGATGGATGGGAAAAAATTAAACAGTAGTGTTTTGTTAAGTAAGTTTAGGTTGTTATATAAGTATACATAGCAACATGTGTAGGTAACTTAGGATAACCCAGTGGAAATAAGTCACTTTGACTTTTCTGGGTTATCCTAGGTAATCTACACATATGCTGCTATGCAAAACAACCACTGTGAAAAAATAATGAAATTCCAAGTGCTTTCGTGCCTACTCACATTGTCCTTCATAATGTGAGTAGTCACGAAAGCGCTTGGAATTTCATTATTTTTTCACAGTGATTGTTTTGCATATTCTGAAATCACCTGTTTACTGTGATCTTATTGCATATGCTGCTATGTATGCCAGAGACAATTTAAATTGTTGTGTTAGACAAGATATAAAATTAGAAGCGTCAGTCACTGAATCTGTTTGGTTACAGCTTCTCGAGGGCCGTGAAAAACTAATTTTGGGTGTGATTTACAGGGCTCCAAATCTTGATAGGGAGTGCAGCAAGCATCTATGAGACGAAATTCGTAAGGCATCTACATACGAAAATGTTGTGATAATGGGAGATTTCAACTATAGGCAGATTGACTGGAGCAATTTGACAGGAAATTTAGAGACAAGTGACTTTCTTGATACGATTCAGGATTGTTTTTTAAAGCAGTTTGGGAGAGAACCAACTACAGGAAATAACCTGCTTGACTTGGTTCTTGCCAGCAGGGAAATGCTAATTAATAATCTTGAGGTTAATGATGAGCTTGGGGAAAGTGATCACAAATTACTCAATTTTAATATATCATGGAATTCCCCTAATAATGGCAATCAAGTCTCTGTCCCTAACTTCCGCTTGGCTGATTTCATAGGACTGAAAAATTACTTGGGTGGGCTGAACTGGAATGACCTGACTATGGGTCAGGTAGGTGGTGATGATTGCCTATATGACGTTTTAAGCTGCTCAGACAACTTAATGTTCCCAATAGGGAAATCAGATCAAACAAAAATGATCCTAAATGGATGAACAATAGATTAAAACATATCGTTGGTCAAAAGAGAGGCATATATAGGCAAATCAAAAAGAGGAGAGGGGCAATTAAGTAATCAATATATTCAGTTAAAGAGAGAAATAAAAAAAAGGGAATAAGAAAAGCAAGAAGAGAATATGAGGTAAAAGTTACAAGAGAATCGAAGACTAACCCAAAAGGATTCTTTCAGGCATACAGAAGTAAGATCAGGGGCAAGATAGGCCCACTCAAAAGTTACTCAGGTCAGCTCATGGCCAGTGATAAGGAAATGTGTAGAATTTTTAAAACATACTTCCTCTCAGTTTTTGCACAGGAAGATAATAGCGATATTCCAGAAATAATAAATTATGTAGAACTGGACGATAATAAACTATGCACGATTAGGGTCACAAGTGACATGGTCTCAGGCAAATAAATAAATTAAAACCTAACAAAACCCCAGGCTCTGATGAACTGTATGCTAAAACACATTACTAATATAATTTTATTTTTACTGATTTGCTAAAACTAACATTTCCGTCATACCAAAACACATTTCTGTCACAGCAGATTGCTTCAGCTGTTCCAGGTCACATCTCTGCGGTCGTAAATTAGAGCTGCCAGGAAATGGCCACCTGTAGGTGACCTGTGTTCGCTTCCGGAAGTCAGGTCAGAGCCCAGACCAGGCCTCCTGGTTGCTGGATTGATCGATCAAGCTGTTGGCACCCACCACCTGCAGTCTAACGTATGCACCACAGCCCGGCTGATCGGGAATTGTCTTGAGGAAAGGAATGTAAAGAGGAGCTTAGCAAACCTTTGGCTAATCTTTTCAACATATCACTACAGACTAGCATGGTGCTAGATAAGTGGAAAATAGCAAATGTGATACCTATTTTCAAAGCAGGTGACAGGTCCTTAGCTTCGAACTATAGACCAATAAGCCTAACCTCCACAGTGGGAAAATTTATGGAATCAATAATTGCCGAAGTAGTTCGTAGCCACCTTGAAAAGCATAAATTAATCAATGAATCTCAGCATGGTTTTGCAAAGGGGCGTTCCTGCCTTACGAATTTATTAACTTTTTTCGCTAAGGTATTTGATGAGGTAGATCATGGTAATGAATATGATACTGTGTATATGGACCTCAGTAAGGCTTTTGACAGGGTCCCATATCAAAGACTACTGAGGAAAATTAAGGTACATGGAATAGGATAATTTTTTTTCCTGGATAGAGGCATAGTTGACAAATAGGCAGCAGAGAGTTTGCATAAATGGGGAGAAATTAGAGTGGGGAAGCGTCACGAGCGGTGTTCCACAAGGGTCAGTGTTGGGCCCCCTGTTGTTCACAATCTACATAAACGACATAGATGAGGGCATAAAGAGTGACATAAGCAAATTTGCCGATGACACCAAACTAGGCCGTCGAATTCATTCTGACGAGGACATTAGAGCACTCCAGGAAGATTTAGTTAAATAGACTGATGCAGTGGTCGGAGAAATGGCAGATGCAATTTAATACAGACAAATGCAAAGTTCTAAATGTTGGACAGGAAAATAACCACGTCACATATAAACTAAATAATGTAGATCTTAATACTACTGATTACGAAAAAGATTTAGGAGTTCTGGTTAGCAGTAACCTGAAACCAAGACAACAGTGCGTAAGTATTCCCAATAAAGCTAACAGAATCCTTGGCTTCATATCAAGAAGCATAAATAATAGGAGTCCTCAGGTTGTTCTTCAATTCAAAGTTGATCCCATGTATCAGAAATCTTTCCTATGAGGATTGTCTCAGGTCCCTGAATCTGCACTCTCTAGAAAGGCATTGAATTAGGGGGGATATGATTGAGGTGTATAAATGGAAGACAGGAATAATTAAAGGGGATGTAAATAACATGCTGAAAATACCTAGCCTAGACAGGACTCGCAGCAATGGTTTTAAGTTGGAAAAATTCAGATTCAGGAAGGATATAGGAAAGCACTGGTTTGGTAATAGAGTTGTGGATGAGTGGAACAAACTCCCGAGTACAGTTATAGAGGCTAAAATATTGTGTAGTTTTAAAAATAGGTTAGATAAATACATGAATGGGTGTGGGTGGGTGTGAGTTGGACCTGACTAGCTTGTGCTACTAGGTCAGTTGTCGTGTTCCTTCCTTGAGCGAATGTGACCTGACCTGACTAGGTTGGGGCATTGGCTTAAGCCGGTAGGAGACTTGGACCTGCCTCGCATGGGCCAGTAGGCCTGTTGCAGTGTTTCTCCTTTCTTATGTTCTTATATATGATAATTTATGTAACTATTTATGTGTACCTGTACCTGGATAAACTTGCTGAATTATAATCGTTATATAGTATATTAAGGTAACATCACGGGCCCTGACTGGGGCACTGAGCCTCACAGCTCTGCACCCAGTGTGGGCGGCTGTGAGGTCACAGGCAGCAGCTTTGCTGCTGGCTCTGTCCCCACACCTACAGTCACCATGACAGACCCAGGAGAGCGGCCTAAACGTTCATTGGAATGCGGGGACGAGTTGGAGGACGACGTGGGGCAGGTGGGAGCCCCCACCAAGAAGGCCAAGGATGCAGTAGAGACTATTGTATCTGCCAATCTGCCACTAGATCCGTCGGCAGCCGCTACTCAAGGAGACTTGCACCCCCAGATGGCCATAGGGATTGTGGAAGGAAGCCAGGAGGCTGTAGCTCCACAACTGGCAAGGATAGAGCCATCCCAGGTCCCTACACCAGTTGTGCTGGCCTCAACAGTGGACGGGGACTGGCTGACTCCACATGGACGGAGGAATTCCTGCTAAGCTCGGGCACAAGCAATCAGGGCCTTCAACAAATTCAAGGTTCCAGATTACGGGTTTGTAAGGTATCTGGAAGGTCTACCCCGCCTCAAGTTCCACTGCGAGTTCACTCTCAGGAACGAGGTTTTGGTCATTCCTTGGGACAAGGATTCTTACGAGGAATTGAAGGGGCTGGTTGTGACCTATCCCAGCATGGTGGAACTGGTTGCTTCGGAGAAGGTGTACAAGGGGGTGTTCTTACACGTCCCTGTGCCCCTCCCACTGGACCCCATTTTGGAAGTGCCCAATATTGTCAAGGCGGAGTGACTCACTGCAACAGTGAACAAGGTGCCCACCCACCAGGTGCTGATCCACCACAAAGGTCCACTTCCCACGCACCTGGACCTTGGGGTCTGGGGAAGATTCAAGACCCGACCATACCTGTCGAGCCCAGTACAATGCTTCAACTGTCAGGGGTTTCAATCATATTTGCAGCCACCTGCCAGCGTGAGAAGAAGTGTGGTGTGTGCAGCAAGGCACACGACTCGAAGGACTGCATTGCCATCCTCAAACAGCCAACCGGCAAAGCCCTTCGGCCAGAGCCCAAGTGTGCCAACTGTTCAAAGAGGCACCTTGCCTGGAACCCGAGCTCTCCTGTGATGGTGAAAGCACTGGCAGCAGGTTCGTCATCGGAACGACCCGACAGCCCCGACGCCATCCACCCTTTGGGAAACCCACCCAGTAACAGTCGGTAGGGGGCTCCGACCGCGGTTTCCCCAGATACCGCAGGAGGGCAATACCAGCGAGTTCCCAGCACTGGGCTCCCGGCAGTTGCATCAGGGGGCACGCACTGGCCTGCAGCAGCACGGTAAAACTACGGGGTCAGATGGTAAGGTGGCCAAGAAGACAGAATCAATGGGAAAAAAACAGCACAGGCCAGGCACACTGCCCAGCAGATCTCAGCTGGGCACCAACATTCCTTGCCATACCACCAGCAGGCCTCTTCCCAAGGGCAGGCCCCTACTGTGAGCAGCCAGAGTCAGGCAGAGTTTCCCTGCCAGGGGACCCAGAAGCCCATGGCTACTCAGGCCGGGCCCAGGGTGCACCCAGCTTATGCTACTGCAGTGTCAACAGCCACCCAGACATACCTAGTGACCCAGCACCGACTCGATGGGTCGTCCAGCTCAATGCCTGCGGAGGTAATGGTCGAATCATTTCCCGATCAAGTGAAGAAAACCATCGGGGTCATCTCAGCACTCCTCTGTCGCCTGCTGCCATCGGTGGAGGACAGGGACGCCTGAAGACAGCTCCTGTCATGGATGCTGGGGGTGGTCCTACTGGACAGGAAGGACTCAATGGAACTTCAGGCCATCATCCAAGAGTCCCTCCAGTCCGTGACGGAGGAGGCCCCGGAGTCGCCAACAACGGACGACGAGTCCCAGGCAGAGATGGAATCAGAGGGCCACCTCTGTGGCTCTTGAAGATCCTCCAGTGGAACATTTGCGGGCTGCAGCAGAAAATTCATTTAGTGATTGAAGCTGCAGTTCAGGATGAGGTTGATGTCTTCCTGTTCCAGGAGACACTTACCAATTCGACACATCAAATGCAGCCACGTATCCCGGGATTCTCTGCCTATCTTCAGCGCCTGGAAGGGACTGGCAGGGGCACGGCAATCTACGTCAGGACCACTATCCCTCATTCAATCTCCAATGACCCCATCAACTGTGGGGAGGGCGTAGAGGTTCAGGCTGTCACCCTACTCCTACCGGATGGACCTCTCGTGGTTTACAATATTTACAGAAGCTCTCAGTACACCCTTGACATTTCAGACTTGGCAGCACTCGCCCCACAGGAGGGTCTTGTTGTGGCTGGGGATGTCAATGCCCACCACCCAATGCTTTCTTCTGTCTCTCCTACCAACACAGCTGGGAGGCACCTTGCGGCTGTGCTGGAGGAGATCCCTGAGATCGCCCTCCTCAATAATGGTGAGCCAACCCATCACTACGGTGGCCACTTGGACGTCACACTCATCTCTAGGCGGTTGCTCTCGAGAGTAAGATGGGAGGTCCACCCCTGTCTCACCAGTTATCACTTTGCAGTGGTCACCCCACTGATGGTCCAGCGGTGCCCGCTCCCCACACCTACCCCCAGATGGAATCTAAAAAAGGCCGACTGGCAGTGCTTCCAGGAGGTCATTGAGCACTGGTGGGCAGAGTCCCCTCTTCCGGAAGACCCAGATGAAGAGGCTCAAAGCTTGCAGGTGGCCTTCACATTTGCAGCTGAGGCAGCCATACCTAAGATTACAGGCGGAGGGTCATATAAACGTGACTGGTGGTTTTATAATGAGGACATCAGGGAGCAGAACCACCGCATCATTGTCATACGCAAGATGAACAGGGGATAATCCCCGGTTGAGTCCATGCGTCTGCTCAGGGAAGTGGTGCGGCATGCACGCCATGTCTCACACAGGGTCCGGCAGGCTAAATGGTTCGAGTGGTGTGCGTCCTTCAGCTACTCCTCCACCTTATCTGAGATTTGGACCAAGTTACGATTGGCCACTGGGCAGTGTCGCAGTGTGGCTCGGTTGCACCCAGAACCCCGCAACGGAGGCAGAACGTCTGGTGGACCTTTTCACCTCCAGAGCGGCCATGGCTCAACTGCCTCAGGATCCCCAGGACCTCCAAGCCACCCTCCTTCCTAGAAGGATGATGGTGATCCAAGCGGCATGCCAGGCTAAGGACGTCATGGATGAAGACTTCACCGACCAGGAGCTCCAGACAGCCTTCACATCTCATCTGGGACACCACACCGGGGCATGATGGTATCACCTATGGCATGATCACTCGGTCTGGCCATTCTGGACATCCAGCTGTCCTGGGGGTCGTCAACCAGGCTTGGCGAGCTGGCAAACTCCTTGTCGTATGGAAGGAGGCTGACATTATACCGATTCCTAAGCCTGGGGATCCTGGCAGTGTGAGACCCATCTCCCTCACCAGTTGCATCTCGAAGGTGTCTGAAAGGATGGTGCTGGAGCGCCTGAGGTGGAAGCTTGGCCCTCCTCATAAACACCTCTATGGCTTCACCAGAGGAGTGGACACTTTCGAAAGCCTTAAAACTCTACTGGCCGGCATTGGGTCGGATGCCCAAGCCCCCATTGTTGTCTTTCTTGACCTCGAGAAAGCTTTTGAGCTAGCCAGTGCACCTGCCATCCTCTCACTCTTGGCCCACAGGGGGGTTAAAGGCAGGCTGCTTTCATGGCTTCGTTCCTATCTCCAGGACAGGCTAGCCCGGGTATGCTTCCAGGGGCATGCCTCTTCTCTCAAGACCCTGGACAACGGCACTCCACAGGGTGGGGTGCTTAGTCCCACCCTGTTCAATGTACTGATGCACCAGCTGTTGCGCCTGCCTTTCTCTAGAGGCACCTTCCTCCTCAGCTATGCCAATGAACTGCCACTTGTCGTACCAGTCAGAGGCTGTGGGTCCTGGGCATCGACCTGGAGTGGGTTCACAGTTATAGGTACCTTGGCATCTACATTGACAGGCGCCTCACCTTCCAGAAACATGTGCACCACATTAAAGAGAGGGCTCTGCAGAGGGTCAGGGTATTGAGTGCCATGGCCAATCCTAGGGTTGGGGCCAGCCTCGAAGTCATGAGGTTGTTCTACATCCAGGCAATACACTCCCTCGTTGACTATGGGGCACTTGCTCTGGTTCACGCCAGATCCACAAACATCAAATCCCTCTGTGTCATCCAGAACACAGCTGTACGAGCCATGCTGGGGGCTCCTAGGTGGGCCAGTGCAGTGGCTCTGAACCTTGAGGTGCAGCTACAGCCTCTTGAAGACAGGATCCAACTGGTAGCTGCCAAGAGGATCGCAAAGTATCTCCAACTCCCAGGGGCTGACAAACTGATGAGAGATTTACGGGTCTGCCAGGGACAGGTCATTCCACTGCATCCTGGCCGCCGATGGATGTGGTCGGTAGCAGATGCCACACGGAAGCTCCTGCCCATGACATTGCTCCAGGCGGGAGGCTGCGACAGACTGGCAGCGAAATACACGGTGCCACTCCCTTGGGCACCAGAGCTGTTTGCAGTGCACTGGACAACCCTACCAAACAGCAAGAGGCATTGCACCCAGGACATTATGCAACGACTTGCCTCGGCTAGCATTGTGGGTGCAGAAAGCCCAGGGTGTGTGCCATATTACACCGATGGCTCCAGAGACCCAGTGGCAGGCCGCACAGCTGCTGGGATATTCCACAGCAATCTGACATCAGGTTGGTGCCTCCCAGACCATTGCACCATCCTCCAGGCCAAACTCTTTGCCATCCAACAAGCTCTGCAGCATGCCCTTGCAGACCATCAGCATCCCCCCATCATCCACATTGATTCCAAGGTAGCGATCCAAGCGCTTATGCACAGAGAGCCAAAGGACAACATACACTTAATCACATCCATCCAGGGTGACCTGCAGACTCTCATGGCCCAGGGTTGCAGGGCTACCATCAACTGGATCCCGAGCCATGTGGGTATCCCTGGCAATGATGCTGCAGATGAGGCTGCTAGGACTGCAACCCTCGAGGCACAGCCACGTGCTGTAATCTCCATCAGCCTCAGCCAGATTGCGCTGTGGGCTGCTGGTGCGGCCAGGCACCAATTCCCTGACCCTGGGGATTCACAGAGCCTTTGTTGGTATGTCAGGACGACCCACAGGGCACCCCCTCCAAGTATTCGGACACAGTCCAGAGAACTGAGGGTGCATCCACCACCTACGCTTAGGGTATCCCACCACTGCACGGATTGTTGAATGGGCATGAGAGGAGCTCTGTGCCCAGTGTGACCAAATGGTTCCGAAGCCCTTGGTGCACTACCTGTTAGACTGCCGGCTACGATGCCCCTTCGCCGTAGACACTTCCCAATGATTCCAGTGGGGCAGGCCCGAGAGGATGAGGCAGCACATCTTGTGTACTTAGCTGTCAGGGACTTGGAAACCTTACTTCCAGTCATTGCACGTCATCCGACTCCCCCCCCCCCCCCCGCTGAAGTTGCTGTGAGGGCCTGCTTTGGGCCTCCATTGCACTGCACACCAGCCGCTGTTAGTGCACACTAACGGTTGGTACGTCATCTGGCCATAGTTAGTTAAAGATTAGCCGGTATTCTCCCGGCCCGGGCCTTGTCCAAGTGGTGGCCCGGCCTTGGCTCCCTCTTTAGGGAGTGTCTGAGACCTAAGTCTCCCATGGGAGGAGGCACAAGTACCTCCTCATCTTTGGGACCAACTGTCCCCAGGCCTAGCCACAAGCTAGGCCTCTCTGGTCTGCCATCCCCGCCCCAAGGGGGCAAATGGGAATGACAGTCTTATGAGCGAAAGGCTCGGACTCAGGCACCTACCCTACCCTAGAAGGGTTAGGCATGGTGTCGATCCTCTGGCCATAGAGCCGGTGAGGTACCCCCCCTTCCTGCTGAAGACCTGCTTCGCAGGTGCAAGTAAAGATAAACGACACTTCCCTACCCGGGGAGCCAATGCCGGGTCACCAAAATGGAAGAGACCCGGGCCGGGATACCATACCGGCGAATCAAATAGAATAGAATAGAAGAATAGTTCGGTTGAGAATATTTTTAAATGGCGGTTTTTTTTTTTTTTGCCAATAAGCTTCAATAGAAATAAGTGAAACGTTAGTAATGTTTTCTGAAACCTATTCTTATAGTAATAAGTAGGTAAGTACCTGGGTGTTGGTCGACCAGTGTGGATCGTATCCTGAGGGACAAGAATAAAAGGATCTTAGTCACGGTATAGTGCCGTTTTTTGTTACTTACGGAAATAAGACAGTCTCCGGTGGCACTGTTGGGTTATCCTGGGTGATAAGCAAGTGAGTTTATTCAGGTATACACAAATACAGTTACATAGAATTATCATACATAGCAGCATATGTGTAGAGAACCTAGGATAACCCAAAAAAAGTCAGACAGAGTGACTTATTTCCATTGGGGTTACAAACTGTCTGAATGTAGTATTGCACAGTTTTGTGTAATTTTGTCTTCATTGTAGCTTAGAAAATGTCTTTCATTGTTTTCAGTGCATTTGTTAGTATTCTATATTCTGAATAGTTCTTACTCTCAGATGACTTACTATCTACCTCATAAGTGTAGATGACATCTTTATATAGTACTGCTCCTTAAAAATTATTTTTTGTCCACTTATTTCGTTTATCTTTTATTTGTAAAATCATGTATTATTCTGACTAAATATAGCTGGAGAAACATTAGTTTTAACTTATTTTACACAGAGTAAAACCAGTGTATCATTTTGACTGCTTACCCTGTTCACTCACTACTTTTAGTTCACTATTACTACCTCATACATAGTATGTTTTACTTTTTCACAATTATTTACAAAACCAGTGTAAAGTTTACGAAGCTTACATTGCAGATTTATTAGTTCAATATCATACTCTATCTTTCATTTGTATTTGTATACCAAGTTGTTGCATTCTTTTGCAACATTGAATACTTTTTTTTTTTTTTTTGCCGGTACTCTCCGGCCCGGGTATTTTCCAAGTAGTGATGACCCGGCCTTGGCTCCCTATCTGGGGAGTGTCTCGAGACCTATGTCTCCCATGGGAGGAGGTCGCTCCTGTCTGTCTCAACTATTGGATCACTACGACAAGGTCCTAAATGCACTAGAAGACAAAAAGACTGCAGATGTAATATATACAGACTTTGCAAAAGCCTTCGACAAGTGTGACCATGGCGTAATAGCGCACAAAATGCGTGCTAAAGGAATAACAGGAAAAGTCGGTCGATGGATCTATAATTTCCTCACTAACAGAACACAGAGAGTAGTCGTCAACAGAGTAAAGTCCGAGGCAGCTACGGTGAAAAGCTCTGTTCCACAAGGCACAGTACTAGCTCCCATCTTGTTCCTCATCCTCATATCCGACATAGACAAGGATGTCAGCCACAGCACCGTGTCTTCCTTTGCAGATGACACCCGAATCTGCATGACAGTGTCTTCCATTGCAGACACTGCAAGGCTCCAGGCGGACATCAACCAAATCTTTCAGTGGGCTGCGGAAAACAATATGAAGTTCAACGACGAGAAATTTCAATTACTCAGATATGGTAAACATGAAGAAATTAAATCTTCATCAGAGTACAAAACAAATTCTGGCCACAAAATAGAGCGAAACACCAACGTCAAAGACCTGGGAGTGATTATGTCGGAGGATCTCACCTTCAAGGACCATAACATTGTATCAATCGCATCTGCTAGAAAAATGACAGGATGGATAATGAGAACCTTCAAAACTAGGGAGGCCAAGCCCATGATGACACTCTTCAGGTCACTTGTTCTATCTAGGCTGGAATATTGCTGCACTCTAACAGCACCTTTCAAGGCAGATGAAATTGCCGACCTAGAAAATGTACAGAGAACTTTCACGGCGCGCATAACGGAGATAAAACACCTCAATTACTGGGAGCGCTTGAGGTTTCTAAACCTGTATTCCCTGGAACGCAGGAGGGAGAGATACATGATTATATACACCTGGAAAATCCTAGAGGGACTAGTACCGAACTTGCACACGAAAATCACTCACTACGAAAGCAAAAGACTTGGCAGACGATGCACCATCCCCCCAATGAAAAGCAGGGGTGTCACTAGCACGTTAAGAGACCATACAATAAATGTCAGGGGCCCGAGACTGTTCAACTGCCTCCCAGCACACATAAGGGGGATTACCAACAGACCCCTGGCAGTCTTCAAGCTGGCACTGGACAAGCACCTAAAGTCAGTTCCTGATCAGCCGGGCTGTGGCTCGTACGTTGGTTTGCGTGCAGCCAGCAGCAACAGCCTGGTTGATCAGGGGCTGATCCACCAGGAGGCCTGGTCACAGACCGGGCCGCGGGGGCGTTGACCCCCGAAACTCTCTCCAAGTAAACTCCAGGTACAAGTACCCCCTCATCTTTGGGACCAACTGTCCCCAGGCCTAGCCACAGTCCCCGCCCTCACGGGGCTCCTAGGAAGAAACCAGGCCTCTCTGGTCCGCCATCTACCCCGCCCCAAAGGGGCTCGTGGGGATGGCAGTCTTGTGAGCTGCAGATGGTAACAAGCTCAGGCCTTTATCTCTCCGTATATTGAATACTTATGGATATAAATATCAAATGACATACTACTGCATACTAGAAAGGGCTTGTTATGCAGAGCATTTCGGGCAATTTAGATCAGTTTTATCCCAGGATGCTACCCAAACCAGTCGACTAACACCCAGGTACCCATTTACTGATGGGGAATATGTCATATAAGAAGGTTTGAGCTTGCTACCACCTGCAGCTCACAAGACTGCCATCCCCACGAGCCCCTTTGGGGCGGGGCAGATGGCAGACCAGAGAGGCCTAGCTTCTCCCTACGAGCCCCGTGAGGGCGGGGACTGTGGCTAGGCCTGGGGACACTTGGTCCCGAAGATGAGGGGGTACTTGTACCTCTTCCCATGGGAGACTTAGGTCTCTAGATACTCCCCAGATAGGGAGCCAAGGCCGGGTCACCACTACTTGGAAAAGACCCGGGCCGGGAGAATACCGGCGAATAAAAAAAAAAAAAAAAAAAAATGTCATAGTTTGTGTATACCTGAATAAACTTACCCAAAAAAAGTCAAAGTGACTTAAATAAACTTACTAATGGCGGCTCTAAACATGAAGGGGGGCTTCAGGCCTTCCAAAAACTCCCTCAACCCCCCAAATAAATATAGTAACAATAATGTTACTTCAAAACAGGTCTCCTAACATCCTCTCCCCCTTTCCCATACGATGGCTACCTACAAATATTATCCCCCCTCCCCCCCCAATATAGAAATTCTGGCATACTAACTTGGAAGATTTTAGTTGGATTATCAACATGTATGGTTAGTAAGATAAGTAATCTAAAACCAAGACAACAGTGTATTAGTGTTTGCAATAAAGCTAACAGAATTCTTGGCTTCATATCTAGAAGTATAAAAATAGAAGTCCTCAGGTTGTTCTTCAACTCTATATATCCTTGGTTAGGCCTCATTCAGACTATGCTGCTCAGTTCTGGTCACCGTATTACAGAATGGATATAAATGCTCTGGAAAACGTACAGAGGAGGATGACAAAGTTGACCCCATGTATCAGAAATCTTCCCTATGAGGATAGACTGAGGACCCTGAATCTGTACTCTCTTGAAAGGCGTAGAATTAGGGGGGATATGATCAAGGTGCATAAGTGGAAAAGAGGAATAAATCGAGGGGATGTAAATAGAGTGCTGAAAATTTCCAGCCAAGACAGGACTCACAGCAATGGTTTCAAGTTGGAAAAATTCAGATTCAGGAAGGATATAGGAAAGCACTGGTTTGGTAATAGAGTTGTGGATGCGTGGAACAAACTCCCGAGTACAGTTATTGAGGCTAAAACGTTGTGAAGTTTTAAAAATAGGTTAGATAAATACATGAGTGGGTGTGAGTTGGGCCGGACTAGCTTGTGCTGCTGGGTCTGGTGCCGTGCTCCTTCCTTGAGTGGAGGTGACCAGACTGGGTGGGTCATTGGTCTAATCCGGGGGGAGGGACATGGACCTGCTCCGCATGGACCAGTAGGCCTGTTGTGCAGTGTTCCTTCTTTCTTATGTTCTTAAGATAAGATTTTGTAGGATTTTTAATTCAGGGGGAGATGTTAACTACCCAGGATAACCCATAACTATGTACTTGTCTTGTTTCCATTGGGGTCCTTTAATCTTGAACCCCAGAATTCCACCCACAACAGTTAGCTAACACCCAGGTACCTACTTCCTGCTAGGTGAACAAGGGCTACAAGTGTATGGAAACTGGGGTATTTTGATCCTCATTTCCGTGAATGACCCTCAGCAGTTAGCTAACACCATGAACTGCCTGCTAAGTGAACCAAGGCATGAAGTATTAGGACCCCAATAGAAACAAGTCGCTTTCTATTCTATTATTTTATATTCTATTCTAGGTGATTTGCCGGTATAGAAAGTCACTTTGTCTGACTTTTTTGGGTTATCCTCCTTCTCCTCCTTGATTCGCCGGTACACTCCCGGCCCAGGTCTTTTCCAGATGGTGATTCTTAACCATATACTTCTTGTTGATTCACCGGTACTCTCCCGGCCCGACCCTTTTCCAAGGGGTGACCTGGCCTTGGCTCCCTGTCGAAGAAGTCTGCCATGGGAGGAGGCACAAGTACCCCCCTCATCGTTGGGACCAACTGTCCCCAGGCCTAGACACAGTCCCCGCCCTCACGGGGCTCGTAGAGAGAAGCTAGGCCTCTGGTCTGCCATCCCCACCCCAAGGGGGCTAAGGGGAATGACAGTCTTGTGAGCTACAAGCTCTGGCTCAGGCACCTACCCTGCCCTAGAAGGGCTGGGCATGGTGTCGATGAACCATATACAACATCTTAAGCCATCCTACATAATTATATCCATACCTATTATAATTTTTTATTAAATTTAATATTTTTATTAAGTTCCCCATATCCATCCAGTGGGACTTATCATCCAGTTACATAAATATGACCTTTATGGGTTATCCTAGGTAATCTACACATATGCTGCTATGTATGATAATTTTTGTAACCCATCGATACCATGCCTAACCCTTCTAGGGTAGGGTAGGTGCCTGAGCCCGAGCCTTTAGCTCATAAGACTGTCATTCCCATTTGCTCCCTTGGGGCGGGGATGGCAGACCAGAGAGGCCTAGCTTGTAGCTAGGCCTAGGGACAGTTGGTCCCAAAGATGAGGAGGTACTTGTGCCTCCTCCCATGGGAGACTTAGGTCTCAGACACTCCCTAAAGAGGGAGTCAAGGCCGGGCCACCACTTGGAAAAGGCCCGGGCCGGGAGAATACCGGCTAATCTTTAATAATAATAATAATAATTTATGTAACCATTTATGTGTAGCTGTACCTGAATAACCTTATTGACTTATAACCCAGTTATATACTACATTAAAATAGCATGGCAATAAGGGTCCACCCAAAATATAAGCAATTCTGGTAAAATATTTCAAATTTTGTAATTATGATATGTATTTATACTTTTTCAATAAGATAAAATAATATATTGTATATATTTGGTTAATATTTAAAAGTAGAATATAAAGAAAATTTTCTTCTTGAAAAAGCGCTTTAGATTGTTTCAAATTCATGAAGTAATTACATAGTAATCTGTAATCTTTATAAAATTTATTTTTATTTTATTTATTAAAAAACTGTTTGTCGGTGTGGTTGCAGTTCGGTTGGGTCATTTGAATATTTTTTCATGGCTTTTTATAAGCCAATAAACAATAATAGTAAAATATCTATTCTAGTAGAGTACTAATCTTCTAGAGATCCAGGTTCGATCTCTGCCACGGGTGGAACATTAGGCATTTCCTTAAACCTGTTGTGTATGTTCGCCTAGCAAGTACCTGGGTGTTAGTCGACCAGTGTGGATCGTATCCTGAGGGACAAGAATAAAAGGATCCCAGTGAAAGACAGTCCCTGATGACACTCTAACTGCTGGGTTATCCTGGGTGGCTAACCATACGGATTACAAACCACTTGAATGTAGTACTGCAGTTTTGTATAATATTGTCTTCACTGTAGTTTAGAAAATATCTTTCATTGTTTTCAGGCGGCGCTGTGTGATCCTTGTAGGTTTAGCGCTTCTTTTTTATTATAATAGTAATGTTTTCAGTATATATTTGTTAGTATTCTATATTCCCAATTCTCAGTAGTTCGTACTCTAAGATTACTTACTATTACTATCTACCTTATAAGTGTAGATGACAGCTACACTTACATATGTCATCTTTACGGTGCCCAGTGACTTGCTGGCAAAAGCTCTCGCTTCACACGGTGATGTCCGGGTTTGATTCCCGGCGAAGGGATGGAAACATCGGACGGGTTTCCTTACACCGGTTGTCTATGTTCACCCATCAGTAAAATGGGTACCTGGGTGTTAATCGACTGGTGTGGGTCGCATCCTGGGACAAAACTGACTTAATTTGCCCGAAATGCCTGTATACCATGTACAGGTACTTGTCAATAAAGATATTATTATTATTATATAATATAGTACTGTATTATAAATTAATTTCAAATTATTTTTTTCTCCACTATCGTTTATCTTTTATTTGTAAAATCATGTATTATTCTGACTAAATTTAATTGGAGAAACATTAGTTTTAACTTATTACTTTTTTTTTTATTCGCCGGTATTCTCCCGGCCCGGGTCTTTTCCAAGTAGTGGTGACCCGGCCTTGGCTCCCTATCTTGGGAGTGTCTCGAGACGTAAGTCTCCCATGGGAGGAGGTACAAGTACCCCCTCATCTTTGGGACCAACTGTCCCCAGGCCTAGCCACATTCCCCGCCATCACGGGGCTCGTAGGAAGAAGCCAGGCGCCTCTGGTCCGCCATCTACCCCGCCCCAAAAGGGCTCGTGGGGATGGCAGTCTTGTGAGCTGCAGGTGGTAACAAGCTCAGGCCTTTCTCTTATAACTTATTACACAGAGTAAAACCAGTGTATCATTTTGACTGCTTACCCTGTTCACTCACTACTTTTAGTTCACTATTACTACCTCATACATAGTATGTTTTACTTTTTCACAATTATTTACAAAACCAGTGTAAAGTTTACGAAGCTTACATTGCAGATTTATTAGTTCTATCTTTCATTTGTATTTGTATACCAGGTTGTTGCATTCTTTTGCAACATTGAATACTTATGAATATAAATATCACACTCCCTAAAGAGGGAGCCAAGGCCGGGCCACTACTTGGAAAAGGCCCGGACCAGGAGAATACCGGCGAATCTTTAATAATAATAATAATAATAATAATAATAATAATAATAATAATGCAGAGTTTAATCCCCCTCTTTGATCTTTATAATAATCAATTCAATGCAGGCCAGGACTTCAAATATAATACTGCAAATCATGACAAAAACATCAACACCAAAAACACTTCAGTATAACTACCTCATCCTTCATTAATTACAATGTCAGATCCCTATGACGATATTTCTGCACTCTTAGACACTGAAGTTAGGCAAACTGGTGCTATGTTTTTCTAACTGAAACCTGACTCAACCACAACACTGCAGACATCTACAGGTTACTGGACTACACAGCTATACACAATTGCAAGGACTACACAGCTATACACAATTGCAAACCAGCTCAAAGGGGGTGGGGAAATAGCAGTTTACTACAATAATGAGATGAAAAGTATTCATTTAGCCTACACTAGAGACGGGCTCGGAGGATACAGAGTTGCACAATTCACAACCAAGAGCTTAATTAAAGACCCCTCTTAGATATATAAAAAAAACTCTGCAAGTCATCACAGAATATGACTAACTTTAGGGAAATCCTCAAAAAACCTAATCATTAGCAAAAAAATAAATAAATAAATAAATAAATAAATGCCACTGAATACCTGCTGGGGACTTTTACATCAACGTCATTCAATGTGAATATCCTTAAGTTGCACACTTCCTGAATAATTTGTACAAAGGCTTACTAATGCCCTCGGTAATAAAGTCAATAAGAATAACTGAGACTATTGCAACATCACTTGACCACATATGGATAAACATTCTAGTTCCTCAAACAGCAGGCATTATCACAGATGACTACCTTGCCTTCCTAGTACAAAATTATTCCATGAAACTATTAAAATATTCCTAGTTCCATGATGAGGCTGTCTGGAAAAGATGTGTGTAGGTTTGTGGCAACCTAATGGCTCTTTCTCAGCCTTCCCATATAAAGTTTTATATGATTATAACAAAGGGCCGTGTGTTACTCACCAGGTGTATTGTTGGTATCTCGTAGTTGTAGTTGATTATATTCCATGAAGAGACCCAGTACATGGCATTGGTTTATATTAAAATGCCCATAATAAGCACATAGCTAGGACTGATAATACAAACTTACTGCTTTAGTCTGTGGAGTGTGGGTCACTTAGTTTCTTACATTCGCTGCTTGACTGGCGGGGAGGGTGGTTGTGCCCAGCACCCCTCTACTGTTCATCCAAGCGAGCTACCTAGAGACAAAATGGTGCTCAGTTTGCGGCGTCGTGTAAACATGGTGGGAATTGAGCCCCCTCCATGGGGCGATATCGCCTACTTCAGCTCAGTTGTTACTCCCAGCGATCATACGTGATGCTTTGGCATAAAGGACGACGAATTGTATGGAGTGGCATTAAATGGAGCATACAGAATGTTTGTGAAATTGCTATCCCCTACGGTGTATGAGTCGTTAGTGCCTCGTTTTCAAGATGTCAGTGTAGATGTCACTCCAGCAGTGAGAGTGAGGATGATTGACATCTTGTATCATCATACTACGTGGGTTAAACTAGCAACGTGCCCTTTGAGGTGAATGAAGCAGACATCCAACGTGTATTTGGCAACTATGGGGCCGTCCATATGGTCCAACAAGTTATGAGGGTGGCTGGTGCCGATGCGGGTCTCCCAGAGGGCACCTTTACACTAAAAATAACAATAAGTCACCCAATTCCCTCATACGTATGTCTTGAGGAGTTTAAAACACAGGTCATGGTTCTGTACACTGGGTAGAGGTGTACGTGCCGCCTGTGTGAAGCTTACAACCACATGGCCATAGAGTGTGGGAAGCAGAGACGGGTGCCTGGAATGGCAGGAGGTGACACACTCGTTCATGAGCGTAAGGTGTCTGATGGGAACGAAGGAATGGTGGAGGGCATGGTCGTCAGTGGAGCAAGGTGGTGGAGGCTACACACGTTGAGTCGTGGAGGGCACAGAATTCCAAGAGTCCAATGGCCCAACAGCTATACTGATGGAGAGTGAGGCGCAGGTGCGCTGGCTATCGAAGCAGAGCTGGCGTCGGTGCTGACATCCATGTTACTGCCTGAAGAGGAGAAGACTCTACCCGAGCAGGTGGCCAGCGAAGAGGTGGAGGATGCGATGAGTGAGCAGACAGTGGATCATGTGGGGCTTGGGACTGATTGTGCAGATATGACATTGGAATGTGAGGTACTCTCACAGACAGTGGAGATGGAGGTCTATTGTGCAGCATCCCAGGACAATAACATAAAGGAGGAAGTCACCACATCGAAGAGGGTGGCGGTGTCAGATTTGGACGATGTCCTGATGCCAGCACAATGACCCAGGAAGAAGACATGGGTGGACAAGGCTCACTGTGATACCCATGGCAGGCAGCATCAGCAAGTGGCTGGGGGGGGTTGGGGTAGAGAGTGGTGCATGTGGCAAAGGTGGTGCCCCAGGTCCTGGTGGGACTAGGAAAAGTGTCAAGGGGCACTGGGGATGGAAACATTAAGGCAGCCTCAGGTCTATGACTGTCAGTATCATTGAATTGTGTGATGGCGTGAAGCGTGAGTGGTTTAGAGTGTTCTTGTATAAATATAACATGGATGTAGTTTTTGTACAAGAGCACACCTTCAAGGTTGGCTGCGTGTTGGTGGTGGATGGATATCAGGCAATTGTATTGCCATCTGATCGTTTGAAAGGGGGAGTGGGGGTCTTGATCCAGGAGATGAGCCCATTTGTTTTGGGTGGGTGGTGGATGGGTGAGCATGTGTCATTTGTATGTGTGTATTCGCCAGTGGAAAGTGATGCACGTGTGAAGATGACATTCATGTGTGAGGAGCTTGTGTATTTCCTACGCATGTTGCCGTCTGTGGCAATTGTGGGTGGGGATTGGAATTGTGTCATCAGGAGGGTAGATGTGGAGCCCAGGGGGGCAGGTTATTTTTCTAGTCTTAGGGGACCTTTTTAGGGATATACATTTAAGGGATGCATTTGGGGGAGGGTTGTGGGAGGTGGAGCATACTTTTGAGAAGCAGGGATATGCGGCACATTTGGACAGAATGTATTTATCGCAGGGGGTAATTGTCGAGTCTCTTCGCACTGTTGAGGTGGCATATTTGGAGGAGGGGTGGGTGTCGATGGCGCATAGGCATAGAGGTTGCTGGAAACTGAACACGAGAGATCTAGGGGATGGGGAGGGGTTGGAAGGTTTTGCAGCATTGTGGGAGCAGCTTCATGTGGAGGAGAGGGATGTGGTGGGTTGGTGGGACTGTGTGGCAAAAGTGAGGATTCGTCAATTATGTGAGTGGGAAGGTAAGCGAATCAATTGAGGTATGGCCTAACCAATTATTTAGAGGACAGGTTAATGGGTTGTTATGGGTGAGGGGCAGTGGCAGGGACTTATCCAGTGGAGGAAATTGACATGTTGAAAGGGAGGATATTGGAGTTGCAGGAGGAGCATTTTGTAGAGGTGTGGGTGCAGGCAGGGGTGGAGGAGGTTTTATGGGGGGGGTTGGCATGCGTGCTGCAAAGGAAAAAGCTGCGGCAGCAGACCACTGATATCCTTTGCTTAGAGATCCACTCTTCGGTGGGGGATATCAAGTGGGTCAAGTGTTAAGGGCTACGAAGGGTATGAGTGCATACATGGATAGATGGTACAAGGAGTATTGGAAAAGTTGTGAGGTGGAGGGGAAGGATTTAGTACAAGTGTGGGGGTGTGTGTTGTGTAAACTGGGGAAGAGCAACAGAAAGGCACTAGGAAGGGCCATAGCAGAGGAGGAAATATGGAGAGTGCTAATGGAGATGAGCAAGGGAAAGGCGCCTCGTATCGATGGTCTATCATATGAATTTTATGTGCAGCGCTGGGGGCTGCTGAGGGGATTTCTGGTTTGGTTGATGAATTCAATGAAGGAGGGGGGGTAAGTTGGGCAAGATGCAGGCAACGGCTGTGCACTGATTATAAGTTGTTCGCAAAGGTATTGGGGAACAGGCTTACATGTGTCATAAGGAGGGTGGTGTCTGAGAGTCAAATTGGGTTGCCAGGCAGGTTGATGGTCACGGGGCACAGGATCCTTAAGGGATTCGTGGAAGAACTGGATGGGAGCGGGGGTTGTTGGCATTGGATTGGCAGGGGGTGTATGATAGTGGAATGAGGGGCTTTGTAGAGTATTCTCATTCAACAGGGATTCAGGGAGGAAATCATGGGATAGGTAGAAGTGTTGTACCAGGGAGCATGGGCGCGGTACAGATCAACGGGTGCATGGGGAAGGCAGTCGTCATGGAGTGGGGTCTTTGGCAGGGGTGTCCAATGTTGCAACTCTTGTTTGCATGTGTACAGGAACCCATTTACAGGATGGTGGAGGATTGTATATGCAAAGGGGAAGGGGTAGGCGAATGGCAGCTCTGGCCTGGTTTGGTGGGATATGTTGATGACACAACTGTTCTGGTGAGGGAGGGGATGCGTTTGGGGGAATTAGAGGAGGCTAAAACATGTTTGGGGGTGCTATGGGTATGAAAGTGAATTTGGAGAAATCAGTGATCATGGGACTAGGGGCTTGGTCAAGGAGAGTGGAGTGGGGATGTGATGTCGTGCAGCAACAGGCTGGAAGTTTAAAAGTTTGTGGTATCATCTGTGAGGCTGATCTGGAAGCAGCAAGCGAGGCGAACTCAAATCGGATGGTGGGAAGAGTTCAGCAACACTTAGGGGAGCTGTGACCTTACCAGTTAATCCTCATACAAAGGGCTATTGTGATGTCTAAGATAAGATTTTGTTTGGATTTTTAACCCCAGAGGGTTAGCCACCCGGGATAACCCAAGAAAGTCAGTGCGTCATCAAGGACTGTCTAACTTATTTCCATTGGGTTCCTCAATCTTGTCCCCCAGGATGCAGCCCACACCAGTCGACTAACACCCAGGTACCTATTTGCTGCTAGGTGAACAGGACAACAGGTGTAAGGAAATGTGTCGAAATGTTTCCACCCGCCGGGAATCGAACCTGGGCCCTCCGTGTGTGAAGCAGGAGCTTTAGCCACCAGGCCACCAGGTCTGCTATGTAGCAGCAGTGTTTCTGTTGACAGGGATGGCGTTTACAAGCATTCTTAAGAGGGTGTTCAAATTCTTGTAGGGTTCGGAGTGTGAGTGGTTGAGTAGAGAGGTAGTGACATAACCAGTGCATCAGGGAGGGTTGGGTTTGCTAGACCTGAGACAGCGCATAATATGTGTATTTATTAAGAGGGAGGTGTTGCGTGTAGGAGGGTTGTGTGGTGGGCAGCTGGATAGGGTACATGAGTGACTGAGGAGCTTGTACTGGGGAGCAAAGTTGTGGGAGTGTGAGACAGTGTTACATGCATGGGTGTTAGCTCAGGAACCTGGGAAAGTCAGGATAGGAATTTTGTGTAAAATGATAAGTAGGGTAGTGGCACTGGAGTGGATTTTCCCTATGTATGCATGGGGAAACATATGGCACCGATTTAGCAAGTTGCAGTTACGACCCAGGGTGCATAAGGTCATGTATTGTTTCCTGCATGGCATTTTGCCATCGAGACGTACTCAGGAATAGATGGGTCATGGAGGGGGGTGTGGTATATGTGGAGTGGAGGAGACAGTGTATCATGTGGCATATTTTTGAAAAGGTTTGGGGGGCATTAGGGGATGGATGAGTAGGGTGGCAATGAGAGTAGGGGGAAGGGGGGTGCTGGTGCTGCGAGGGCTAAGTCTCAATGTGGGGGGATGAGGATGTCGCCAAGGCTTTGGCATATATAATGGTGGATAATGTATTCATTTCGTGGGGAATGAGGGAGAGGGGGGTTTGGGAGGTGAAGCGGTGAGTTTTAGAGACGAGGTTCTGGTGAACTTTGTGTTGAAAATCCTAGAGGGACTAGTACCGAACTTGCACACGAAAATCTCTCACTACGAAAGCAAAAGACTTGGCAGATGATGCAACATCCCCCCAATGAAAAGCAGGGGTGTCACTAGCACGTTAAGAGACCATACAATAAGTGTCAGGGGCCCGAGACTGTTCAACTGCCTCCCAGCATACATAAGGGGGATTATCAACAGACCCCTGGCAGTCTTCAAGCTGGCACTGGACAAGCACCTAAAGTCGCTTCCTGACCAGCCGGGCTGTGGCTCATACGTTGGTTTGCGTGCAGCCAGAGAGACTGTTATTGGTGTGGATAAATGAAAAACAGATAGTAGGAGATAGCATCTCTCAAGCGATCATAAGTGAAAAGGCTAGGAAGTTGCATCAGGATTTAATTAGAAAAATGCCTGCAACTCATGATGATGTGAGTGAATTTAAGGCCAGCAAAGGATGGTTTGAGAGATTTAAGAAGCGTAGTGGCATACATAGTGTGATAAGGCATGGTGAGGCTGCCAGTTTGGACCACAAAGCAGCTGAAAAATATGTGCAGGAATTCAAGGAGTACATAGACAGTGAAGGACTGAAACCTGAACAAGTGTTTAATTGTGACAAAACAGGCCTCTTTTGGAAGAAAATGCCAAGCAGGACCTACATTACTGAGGAGGAAAAGGCACTCCCAAGACATAAGCCTATGAAAGACAGGCTTACTCTGTTGATGTGTGCCAATGCTAGTGGTGATTGCAAAGTAAAGCCTTTATTAGTGTATCACTCTGAAACTCCCAGAGTGTTCAGGCAAAAGAATATCCTCAAGACTAATTTGTGTGTGCTGTGGAGGGCAAACAGTAAGGCATGGGTCACTAGGGACTTTTTCTATGACTGGTTACACCAAGCATTTGCCCCCACTGTGAAAAATTACCTAATTGAAAATAAATTAGACCTTAAGTGCCTTCTGGTGTTAGACAGCCCCTGGTCATCCTACAGACTTGGCAGAGCGACTTTGTGGGGACATGAGCTTCATTAAGGTCAAGTTTTTGCCTCCTAATACCACTCCTCTCCTGCAGCCCATGGACCAGCAGGTCATTTCAAACTTCAAAAAACTGTACACAAAAGCTCTGTTTGAAAGGTGCTTTGTAGTGACCTCAGAAACTCAACTGACTCTAAGAGAGTTTTGGAGAGATCACTTTAATATCCTTAATTGTGTAAACCTTATAGGTAAGGCTTGGGAGGGAGTGATTAAGAGGATCTTCAACTCTGCTTGGAAGAAACTGTGGCCAGAATGTGTAGACAAAAGGGATTTTGAAGGATTTGAGGCTAACCCTGAGAGGCGTATGCCAGTTGATGAATCAACTGTGGCATTGGGGAAGTCCTTGGGGTTGGAGGTTAGTGGGGAGGATGTGGAAGAGTTGGTGGAGGAGGACAATGACGAACTAACCACTGATGAGCTGCTAGATCAACTTCAACAGCAAGAGGCCAGACCTGAGGAAACTGCTTCAGAGGAGGGGAGAGAGAAATTGAAGAAGTTGCCTACTTCAAAGTTTAAGGAAATGTGTGCAATGTGGCTTAAAGTGCAAACCTTTATGGATGAAAATCACCCTTAGACATCTATTGCAAGCTGTGCTGGTGACTATTACACTGACAATGTTGTGAAACACTTTAGGAATGTCATAAAGGAACGAGAGGTACAGACCTCTATGGACAGATATGTTGTGCGACAGAAGTCCAGTGACTCTGAAGCTGGTCCTAGTGGCATTAAAAGAAGGGAAGTAACCCCGGAAAAAGGCTTGACACCTCAAGTCGTAATGGAAGGGGATTCCCCTTCTAAACACTAAGACCATCAACATTCTTCCCTCCTCCCATCCCATCAATCATCACCAGATCTTCAATAAAGGTAAGTGCCATGTAACTGTGCATGTCTTCTTCAGTTTGTGTGTATTAAAATTAATATTTCACGTGGTAAAATTTTTTTTTTTCATACTTTTGGGTGTCTTGCACGGATTAATTTGATTTCCATTATTTCTTATGGGAAAAATTCATTCGCCTAACGATAAATTCGCCTAACATTGAGCTCTCCGGAACGGATTAATAGCGTTATGCGAGGGTCCACTTTATATACATGTACTGTATTGTATATACATGTACTATATTATTACACTGTAATAAGATGTTGTCCCAGCTTTCATTATTGTTTTATTATGTTAGGTTGAGAGTAGGTGGATGGGTGAGAAACACAATCAGGGTGGGGGAGGTTTCCCACCCGTTTGTGCTGGGTTGATTGTAGGAAATAGGTTTCGTTACCTGCTGTGAATTAATTTATGTGTGCTAAATGTATTTCATGTTGTGCTAATGTATTGATTGTTCTGAAATATACCTAAACCATGACTGGTGTTAGTGGATTGTGCAAGTGGTCTTGTGATCGCATAATACCCATTCGTGGATGAGCATGACTGCTGAAATGTTAATGTATACTATATGTAATCATATCTGCAAGGTTATAGCATGTTCCTGTGTAAAACCTGTAAGATTTAGAAAAGGTGTATGGGTGGGGAAATAGGGGGGGGGTAGCAAGTGCTACGGTAAGTTCCTGTGTTATTTTATTTATTTATTTACTATACTGTAATGTTTTAAATTAAATTATAAAAAATAGTTTCTTGGGAATACCGTGAATTATTTTTACAATTATTTAATGTATATAGTATACACTGTTTCAGCAAGACAGGAGAGCATATATAGGGGCAAAATTTGAGTGGAGCAGCCTCAGACGACAGGATCGACACCATGCCCAGCCATTCTAGGGTAGAGTAGGTAAGCTTGCAGCTCACAAGCCTGTCATTCCCATTAGCCCCCTTGGGGTGGGGATGGCAGACCAGAGAGGCCTAGCTTGTGGCTAGGCCTGGGGACAGTTGATCCCAAAGATGAGGAGGTACTTGTGCCTCCTTCCATGGGAGACTTAGGTCTCAGACACTCCCTAGAGAGGGAGCCAAGGCCGGGCCACCACTTGGAAAAGGCCCGGGCCGGGAGAATACCGGCGAATCTTTAATAATAAAATAATCAGACGACAGTCAAAAATGCAGATACGTACTACACTGCAGAAATGGAAGCAAAGTTGTGAAACCACTATAACAGAGCTGTAAAATTGGAAGAATTGAAGGACACCGGTGGCATCCCTACAACAAGCCTTAGATAAGTAACGCTAACCTATTTTGTAAAGTAGTTTTATGTTGACCTTCGTATTTCTAGCTGGCTAGGTAGCGTTAGGGTGTGTTCCACCAGTGGTCCAAATTGGTTTACCTGGAGTTTACCTGGAGAGAGTTCCGGGGGTCAAGGCCCCCTCGGCCCAGGTCTGTGACCAGGCCTCCTGGTGGATCAGAGCCTGATCAACCAGGCTGTTACTGCTGGCTGCACGCAAACCAACGTACGAGCCACAGCCCGGCTGATCAGGAACCGACTTTAGGTGCTTGTCCAGTGCCAGCTTGAAGACTGCCAGGGGTCTGTTGGTAATCCCCCTTATGTATGCTGGGAGGCAGTTGAGCAGTCTTGGGCCCCTGACACTTATTGTATGGTCTCTTAACGTGCTATGTGAAACCATGCTTTTTACATTGGGGGGATGTTGCATCGGTTCTGCCAAGTCTTATGACTTCGTAGTGAAGTGATATTTTAGTGTGAAAGTTCTGGTACTAGTCCCTCTAGTATTTCCAGGTGTATATAATCTTGTATCTCTCCCGCCTGCATTCCAGGAATTTACAGGTTCAGAACCTCAAGTGCTCCGTAACTGAGGTGTTTTATTAGTTTATGCGCGCGGTGAAGGTTTCTGTACATTTTCTAGGTCAGGCAATTTCACCTGCCTTGAAAGGTACTGTTTAGTGTGTCACAGCAATATTACAGCCTAGATAGAACAATGGCCTGTAGAGCGTCTTCATGGGTTGGCAATCCTCGTTATGAAGGTTCTCATTATCCATCCTGTCATTTTTCTAGCAGATGCAATCGATACAATGTTATCGATAGCATCTGCTAGAAAAATAAGATGGTAAGATAAGATTTCGCTCGGATTTTTAACCCCGGAGGGTTAGCCACCCAGGATAACCCAAGAAAGTCAGTGCGTCATCGAGGACTGTCTAACTTATTTCCATTGGGGTCCTTAATCTTGTCCCCCAGGATGCGACCCACACCAGTCGACTAGCACCCAGGAACCTATTTGCTGCTAAGTGAACAGGACAACAGGTGTAAGGAAACGTGTCGAATGTTTCCACCCGCCGGGAATCAAAACCGGGCCCTCCGTGTGTGAAGCGGGAGCTTTAGCCACCAGGCCACCGGGTAAGTGTTAATATTAAGAATTTAGTTAATGTGTTCACCATATGCTGTTATAGTGTTGATATTAATTGTAACAGACAGTATCACGTGTTCAGTCAAGTCAAGCCAAATTAATACAGTCCATCAATACATTTTTTTACCAGAATTTCTGGTTTTCCTTAAATATTTTAATTTTAGGTACACCTTAGTGTGCGGTTTGAGGAGACCAGAGGACAGACGGTGGAGTCACTTTCCTGCGACACTATAGTGGACTGAAGTCCCCAATTGCATCGTGGTGTAACAACAATTGTGTGAGCAATAATTGTCTTAGTTGCATCTTACCCAAATTACATGTATGAACATAATAGTGAAGCTTGTGCATGTAATTTCTTACAGAATAATTTTACTTTACGTGTACGGTACCTAAAATCATCTTACTTAAAATTTTAATTTGACTCTATTTGATAGTATTATAAACAACACTGAGGATTCGGATTTAGTGATGAACAGGTAACATGCAGCTTTTATAAGTGGTTGAGTCATGGATAGACTATAAGCTCAATTAATATAGTGTAGCTGGATCAATTAAACATTTTTATAAAAAAAATGTACCACCAATACCACCAGTGTGATGACATTCTTCTTTGCCAAATATACAGGGTCTAAAGCCGCAACAAACAACCAAAATACCTTTCATCCGTGGTGGACTGATTGCAGATGCAAATGCAATTTTCGAGGCTTTCACAGAGACCACTAAGGATCACTTGGACAACGAATTGGATCAGGTTATAACCTATACAGATGCGACAGATGTGAACAGGCAAAAAGTGGGGGGTTGGCCTGTATATCGCAGAGTTCACTTGTTTGCACAGAACAGCTGTAATGCCTAAATGATTGTAGTGGAAAGTTTTCAGAGGTAAGAGCGAGAACCAAACCTAGGTCATTTGTGGTAGTCTACAAGCCTCCAGATGCAATGTCCCAGCAATCCAGGAACAGCTGTTAAAAAATTGGCCACTGTATGGAAAAATCTGCCAGCTCCTGACACCCAACATCTTGCTCCTAGGGGATTTCAACTTAAGGAACCTAAAAATGAGGATTATAGCAAATAATGTTGTTTGCAGTGATACACCAGGGCAGCTCTGACGAAACTCACACTCTCACGAGCTTTTAAATCTCTGCACAAAATTCAACTTAAACCAGCAAAAAAATAGAGCTATAGACTGGAGAGAATACACTAGACCTCATCTTCCACTAACAATGATGATCTGATACGTAATGTCACCATCTCCCCCACACACCTCAGATCCACAATAAGCGGGTCAGACATGTATGCGCGGAGTCCCCTGATTTGACATATGATATTAGTCACAAGGGAGCCTTCACCCTAATTCACTTCAATAACAGAACATATAAAGCGGGACCAAGTAAACTAGTCACTAATAGCGATTATAAGCAGGAAACATTGCCCTACTCAGTGGAAAAGGGGATTGTGCGATAAAGTGATCAGAGGCATGCGAGTATTGCAGAGTGGCAAGCCAAACTTCATTCAGCCAAGAGAAGAGAAGACTCATTCAAAAAATCACCAGGCCTTGTCGAAAGATTGAATATAGATTTCAAGGAACCTCTACCAAGCACCAATCAGAATAGGTATTTCATTAACTAGTAGATGAATATTCAACAGGTTTCCCTTTGTATTCCCTGTGCAATATGGCTGCTCAACTGTTATTACGTTGTCTTTCACAGTTGTTCTCTATTTTTGTATGCCAGCTTTTATCCATTCAGGACATGGGGATCCTCGTTCATGAGTAACACGAACTTCAGGAGTTTTGGCTAGCAAAAGGTATTGCCTGCAGCCAGAACACAAGTACAACCCTCAAGGCAATGGTCAAGTGGATCGGTTCAATGGTACTATATGAAGGCGTTTACAATTGTCATTAAAGTCGCGTCAATTACCTGTTCAACAATGGCAAACTGTCCTACCTGATGCCATCTTCACTCTATTAGATCACTGTGTGCACAGCTACTAATGCAACCCTCATGAAAGACTCCTCAACACTATTCACGTCGTTCCTACTACGGTAGCCTTAACCAGGGACCACTTGGTTATGTCATACTGGACCCGTTCTCCTGAAGAGTCCCCGTAGGGATGAACAAGACGGATCCTTTAGTGGGAAGAGTAGTGCTCCTGCAAGCTAATTACACTTACGCCCACATTCAGCTCCAAAATGGTGATTGAGAGACCTACAGTATCTACAAGACATTTAAGCCCCTGTATATTAAAACCTACAAATGAATCTTTGCTCGCTATCGCCTTGCAACTCGCCGCCAGCAGATTGATGAAGTCCTTAGTGGAATACTTTCAAGGCCACTGAAAATTTTGGTAAGGGGACTGTCACTTCCAAGCAGTGACTGTGCTCAGTATTGTGAAGAGTCCTTCAGGGATTGCTTTTTTCAGTGGCCTGCATCACAATAAATAAGGCAGCGTTTATTGGAGGATAAAAACTCTTGTCTTAGCCGCTTGCCTTTGACCATGGCAAGGAGCTCTAGATTCAGCCCAGAAAGAATATGAAGTTTCAGTACCACTCAGCACTTCTCGAGTGGTAAGTGCATGCATCCTGACATGCCTCTTGCATTGAAGGTTACTGGGGAACCTGGCCCAGTGACAGCAGCAGCAGGTACGGTGTGTTTCTTTTGTGGTTTTTTCAAAGACATCCAGTTCAAAGTGTCCGGCTCGTGAAGCAATGGTGCCATAAATGCCACAAGAAAGGTCACTTTACTAAAGTTATGGTCGTGCTAATGCATCAGCAAGAGCTAGTGCATCCACCACTTCCAGTGATCATGCGACTATAGCAGCAGTGACTTCTGCGGCTAATCCAAATTCACTGTCAAAAGGCTAGTTGTGAAAGTATTCATCAAAGGAACCAAGAAGTAGATGGCCATTATTGAGTGTGGAGCTCAGAAGAGTTTTCATTCAAACATGGACTTAGTTTTAATCGGCTCTCCTTGACTCTACTGCTGATCATTCAGGTACCGTTTCCATGGCATCAAAACATCTTCTCTCTATTCAGAAATTAGCTTAGGGTTTTGTAAGGTAAATCTCAGAGTTAATGAAAGGATGTTCAAAGATGTACATTTAGCTATTCTGCTCAACTGTGCTGAGGGTTATCATTGGTCAGGACTTTCAGAAGATGCATGTAGTGTCACCTTAAACATATGGAGGTGAACTGCTCCTCTTGTTGTCTGTGGACTTAGCACTTTAAGGGTAGACCCACCAAAGCTGTTTGCAAAATCTTACCGCGGATTGCCATCCTATATCAGCTTAAGTCACGCCGCTATTCTTATGAGGATCGGATGTTCATTGAAAAGAAAACTCAGAGGATGCTGAAGGAGGGTATATAGAAACCGAGTGATTCCCCTTGGCGGCACAGGTTGTTGTTGTTAAAGATGGTTATAGGAAAACGGAGACTGGCTATCGTATTACTTGAGACAATCAACAATTTCCAATTGAATTGCTCCTTTACTCGATTGACGATACGTGAAACAAAATTGTCTCAGTACTACGTGTTAGCACAATTGATCATGCAGAGTGCTATCATCACTTCCCTATCATTAAATAATCTAACCATACACATTTTTCATTAAGTTAAGTCCTGTATCATTTTACATATTTTTTATTAACAATTTTATATATAACCCTCCAACATTCAAATCACTCCTAACCACCCTATTCCCCACATCCTTATCCCTTTCACCTTTACACAAAAAAAAAAAAACCACAAAACAAACCCAAAAAAAACAACACAAACCCCCCCCAAAAAATCAAAAAAACAACCAAAAAAAAAAAAAAAAAAAAAAAAAAAAAAAAAAACAAACCACCCCCCCCCAAAAACAACAAAAAAACCAACCCCCCCAAAAAACCCAAAAAAAAACAAAAAAAAAAACCCACAAAAACAAAAAAAAAAAAAATAAACAAACCCCAAATATACCAACCACCCTCAAATTCCCAATTCCCCTCTTTTCTTACGAAGGTCGGGACGTGTACGTTCGCCCACCTAACAGTTTGGGGAGATTACTGTTCTTTGATTTTTTAGGAAGGGGGAGATTGTAGTGATACTGGTCCTGTGGGAGCAGCAGCAGGATAATACTGCACCACCTCTGGGGCCTTAACAACAAACAACAGTTTCGGTGTGTGTCATGGGCACAAACATGGTGTGTGATTCTCTCCTACTTTATCCATTTATCAGCGATGCAGATTACATGGTGAGTTTAAATTGTGGCCTGTAGTTATAACTATTCTTCTTGACTTATGCAAGACTATCACCATCCCTGTAGAAGCCATTATTAGATGTACTAGTCATTATATTTTGTTGTTGCAGAAGTACTATGAAGATTCTATGTTCAATAAAGCCTAGAGATAAGGCTGTGGGTTCTATCACAAACAATAGACTAAGGGCCACACCCGCCCCCAACTTATGCTAGAACAGATTAACTCGGTGGCACTCGATGTATGCTCAAGGCTTTATTCCTTTAAGAAAAAGGAGGAGTGGATGTAAAATAGACAGGGAAAGGTGCTTCCTTTACAGGCGACGAAAAAGAATAACACAGCTGCTAAAAGAGGCCAATATACCTGAAATGCGTAGGGAGTCACTTGTTCTGAGAAATAGCAAACATTGACTTAAGCTAAAGGAATTTTTTAGGAGTCTGGAACTCGCTGGGAAGAACTAAAAGCCATAATTGAAATAGATAGAAACCCAAAGTATTTCTTTTCCTTGCCAATTCCAAGTCGAGAAACAACGTCCAGGTATTGGGGCCCGACTTAAACAAAGATGGGTCCTACACAGATGACTGCAAGGAAATGAGTGAGCTACTCAAGGTCCAGTCCTTTGACTCAGATTTTAGAAGCCGATAACCAGACTGAGAGTCGAAGATCAAAATGAATTTATGAGAGAGCCACAGAATTTGGTTAACCACAAGCCTATCTGATGTTTATCCTGACGCCAAATGACTTCGTACAGGCGATAAATGACATGCCCAGCACTCTGCCTCAGGGCCAGACTCATTGGAACTCCGTGTTCTATCATCTCCATCCTAGGAGAGGGAGCATGGAAACGGGGGTCGACCCACAGTTACTTAGAAACAACAGACATAGCCCCAATACACAAAGGGCGGCAGTAAAGCAACAGCAAGAACTACAGGACCGATAGCACTAACATCCCGTTATCTTAAAAATCTTTGAAAGGGTCTAAGAAGCAGAATCACCCACCCATCTAGAAACCCCATCAGTTACAAAACTCAGGCAACATGGGTTTAGATACAGGTGCGCTCCTGTCTGTCTCAACTATTGGATCACTACGGGACAAGTTCCTAAATGCAATAGAAGATAAAATGATGCAGATGTAATATTTAGACTTTGCAAAAGCCTATCGGCAAGTGTGACCAGGCGTATTAGCGACCAAATGCGTGTGTTAATGGAATACAGGAAAAGTCGGTCGTATGGACTCATAATTTCCTCACTAACAGGATTACTAGAGAGTTGTCGTCAACAGAGGTAAATTTTGAGGATCCGCTACGGTTAAACTGCTCTGTTCCACAAGGCACTGTACTCGCTACCATCTTGTTCCTCATCCTCATATCCGACAATAGACAAGGATGTCATCCACGAGCACCGTGTCTTCCTTTGCAGTTGTACACCCGGATTCTGCTCCATGACAGTGCAGGCTCAGGCGGAACATCAACCAAATCGTTTCAGGTGGGCTGCAGGAAAAACAATTATGAAGTTCAACGATGAGAAATTTCCAATTACCAGATATGGGGGTAAACACGAGGAAATAAAATCTTCATCCTGATTACAAAACAAATTCGCCACAAATAGAGCGAAAACTACACGTCAAAGACCTGGGACGTGATCTTGTCGGAGGATCTACCCTTTCAAGGGACCATATATTGTATCATGCATCTGCTAGAAATAATGACAGGGGGATGGGATAATTGAGTACCTTCAAAACTAGGGAGGCCAAGCCCATGATGGACACTCATCAGGTCACTGGTTCTATCTAGGTGGAATATTGCTGCACACTAAGCACCTTTAAAGGCAGGTAGGTGAAATTGCTGACCTAGAAAAATGTACAGAGAACCTTACGGCGCGCCAATAACGGAGGATTAAAAAAACACCACAATTACTGGGAATTGCTTGGGTTCCTGAACCTGTATTCCCTGGAACGCAGGCGGGAGAGATACACCGATTATATACTACCTGGAAAAATCCTAGAGGGACTAGTACCGAACTTGCACACGAAAATCACTCACTACGAAGCAAAAAGACTTGGCAGACGATGCAACATCCCACATGAAAGCAGGGGTGTCACTAGCACGTTAAGAGACCATACAATAAGTGTCAGGGGCCCGAGACTGTTCAACTGCCTCCCAGCATACATAAGGGGGATTACCAACAGACCCCTGGCAGTCTTCAAGCTGGCACTGGACAAGCACCTAAAGTCGGTTCCTGACCAGCCGGGCTGTGGCTCGTACGTTGGTTTGCGTGCAGCCAGCAGTAACAGCCTGGTTGATCAGGCTCTGATCCACCAGTAGGCCTGGTCACAGACCGGGCCGCGGGGGCGTTGACCCCCCGGAACTCTCTCCAGGTAAACTCCAGGTAAACTCCGGGTAATGATGTATAGAAGGGTCTGCATAATAACATAGAGTAACTAGGGTTTTTCCTTGTAAGACACAGTTTTCCCTGTTTATTGTATTGTCTTGGGAAACAGTCATCATTATCATTAAATGATTCTTTGCCATTTGTTGTTGTTGTTGTTCTTGATTCGCCAGTACTCTCCCGGCCCGGATCTTTTCCAGCTGGTGGTGACCCGGCCGTTTGATCTGTCAAACAGTTAATTAAGTCCCTCATGAAGTTTACATCTTCCACTTACCTTACAACTTATAATAATAATATCTATTTTACTACAAGTACATGTACAAGGTATACAGACCATAGCTGACATACTGCTATATTATAGAAACCCCTCGTTATGCTGAGCATTTAGGGCAAATCTAGGTCAGTTTTGTTCCTGGATGCAACCCACACCAGTCGACTAACACCCACGTACCCATTTTAAACTGATGGGTGAACAGGGACAGGGACAGCAGGTGTGTTATGGAAATACGTCCCTAATGTTTTCCCGCCGTACCAGAGGAGATTCGATCTTCGTACCTTAGAGCTACAGGACACTTATGCATTTATTTAATGAGACATTATTGCACTTGGATTACCTATTTTGTAGTGTGTTGGGATATAGCTCTTTATGTACGTTATATATTGTAATAGATGACACCTACGACAAGCATCGGTGGTTCAGTGGTAGAATTCTCGCCTGCCACGCGGGAGGCCCGGGTTCGATTCCCGGCCGATGCACATTTTAAAAGTCCTTTACAAATTATTGATTCTAGTTACTAGGGAAAAATCTATGTAATGTAGCGTTGTTCCGCGAAGCATCCACATGTCTTTATTAACATTTAAAGAGTTTAGTTTCTTGCAGAAGGTGAGAGGAGAGTATAATTACACGGCTGACAAGTAAGCTTATTCAGGTATACACAAATGCAGTTACACAGATTATCATTCATAGCAGCATATGTGTAGAGAACCTAGAATAATCCTAAAAACAGGTCTCCTAGCACCCCCTCCCCTTTCCCATACGGTGACTCCCTATAAGCAACGTTGTCCCCCCAGTCAAGAAATTCTGGCATGGGCACTACTCATGATCATCTGTACTCTTTTTTCGTTAATCATATACCTGGAGAGGTTTCGGGGGTCAACGCCCCCGCGCGCCCGGTCTCCGTGTTCATGCCTCATGGTGGATCAGGGCTGATTCAATCAGGTTGTTACTGTTGGTCGCCACGCAACCAACGTCCGAACACAGCCGGCTGGTCAGGTTATGTAGGTGCTGGTCCAAGCGCTGGGGAGGCAGCTGAAAAACAGTATTGGGCCCTCACACTTATTGTGTTGTCTATTATTCAGTCATAGTGGCACCCCTGCTTTTCATGGGGGAATGTTGCATCGTCTGGCCGGGTCTTTTGCTTTATAGGGCAAGCAGGATTTTGGTGTGCTTCAGTTTGGTACTTATCCTGTTGGATTTTCCAAGTGTATATAATCATTATCTCTTCCCGCCTGCATTCTAGGGAGTACAGGTTGAGAAAACTTCAAGCGTTCCAGAATTGAGCTCGTTTTATCGCTAGTTATTGTGCGCCTTGATATGAAGGTTTTCTATAATTTTCTAGGTCAGCAATTTCACCTGCTTGAAGGTAGTGTGCACGAAATTATTCCAACTAGACAGAGCAAGCGCCTGAAGGTGTCATCATGGGCTTGGCATCCCTCGTTTTGAAGGTTCTCATTACCCATCCTGTCATTTTTCTAGGAGATGCAATTGATACAATGTTAAGGTCCTTAAAGGTGAGATCCTCAGACATGATCACTCCCAGGTCTTGTACATTAGTATTCTGCTCTATTGTGCAGTTGGAATTTGTTTTATACTCCAATATAGTTTTAATTTCCTCACGTTTTCCATATGAGAGTAATTGAAATTTTCATCATTATATCAACTAAATACAAAACATACTAACTTGGAAGATTTAAATCAGACTATTAACCCATAGGGTTAGTAAGATAAACTAAGATAAAATTTTGCAGGGATTTTTTAACTCAGGGGGGTAGAAGGTTAATTACCCAGGATAATCCATAATTACTTGTCTTGGTTCCAATGGGTTCTTTAATAGTGAACCTCAGAATTCCACGCACAACAGTTAGCTAACATCCAGGCACAGTGGAACCTCTGGCCACGACCATAATTCGTTCCAAAACTCTGATCGCGACCCGATTTGGTCGTGACCCGAACCTAATTTCCCCATTGCTTTGTATGTAAATTATGATTAATCCGTTTCAGACTCTACAAACTCTGTAAATATCGTTATTTTTTAAAGATTTTTAAGCACAAAAATTAGTTAATTATACCATATAATGCACAGTGTAATAGTAAGCTAAATGTAAAAACCATGAATAACACTGAGGAAACCTTGAAAACTTTTAAGGGACATCGATTGGCTGAGCAGTGAACTCCGTTATTTATCGCCGATTTTTTTCATTTTTGGTGAACGTAAAGAAGCATTTTTCCATCATACATTGACCAAGTTTCAATAAGATAGCCCAACAAACAACTGAGAAAAAACATATTTACCAAAAATCATGAATGGCAAGCCGTAGCCGGGTACTGGCACTGCGAGAAGTTGTTTCAGCACTACCTGCTGATAAAACGTCCGCACCTCACAAACCCCCCCCCTCATTACCCACGATATATATATATAATCCACCATTATATATAATCCAAAGCTCTTGTGACACTCTCGTCGAACCCTCCCACATCTAGGCTTAGTGCACGCAGAACCGACACCCCTCGGCCCCCCACCCTCTGTACCACCTTACTTAACCAATACCGAACACCCTCCGGTCCCTCACAAAAGTATACTGCATGGAACGCCGTTCATCCCCCCCACAGATTCCGCACCCTCCCCCTCATGTCCCCTTTGGTTCTTAGTACCTCCCGACGGTAGTATGCCTTTGCAGAAAACGATAAATTACCTCCCTCACCCTAGGCTTGAACTTCAGCTTGCTAAACCTATACCAAATACTCTTCCACGGTACATGGGGACAATCCCTCAACTGGTACAACAATCCTCCCCACAAGCACCTACAAAAAACCCCTATTCGAATTTTCCCGGGTTCTCTAACCAACATCAAACCCTCAAAAAAAGTTTCACATTCCCTCAACTCCACACCCCATACAACTTACCCAAAACCTTTTCATGTACTTTTTTTCAGGCTGGCCCCCCCCCCCCTCATCCTTCGCGCAAACCTCCCCTTTAAGAAACACACATTTAACTCTCCTTCTCAGATCCATCAACCCCAACCCACCCTGGCGCACAGGCAACATTATAACCTCTCTCCTCAGCCAATCGCACCTTAAACCCCACAAAAAGTTAAACACCCGTCTCAGAATTCCCACAATCGCCGTCCCTGTTATTGAGAACACGGCTACTACGTGCCAAACCTTACTATACAATAATACATTTATTACGATCACTCTTTGCACGAGTCAGATGATGAGGTCGCAATGCACCCAGACGCCCCAGGATCCTTTCCACCAACCTATTTGAATTTTCCTCTCGAGCAGCGTCCAAGTCATCCTTATAGATGATACCACAAATTTTTAAAGACACAGTTTGTTTCCTCACAACGTTACATCTCCCCCCCCCCTCCACCCAATCACCCAACCCCATGACCATTGACTTCTCACTAATTACCTGGATCCCTGTTGCACTCCCAAACAATTGCACATCATCTAAAAACCCAATGCCTCCTTCCCGAAAACCCAAAGGGCTGTTGTATCGTCTACATATCCCATATTCCAGGACACACTTTCCCTACCTCCCCTCACCCCCACCCATGTTACATACACAACGTTCAACCATTGTATAGAAGGGGTCCTGAATGCACACAAACAATATCTGTGACATGAGACACCCCTGCGTAAGCCCCCTACCCATTACAATCTCCTCCCCCAAGCATCCATTAATCTGTACCCTCATCTTAGCTCCTTTGTACAATGTGGTTACCCAATTAACTATTTCTTCCCCATAACCCTGTCTCCTAAGTATAGCTCCCAATGCTCCCCTTTCCACCCTGTCATAGGCCCCCTGCCAGTCTAAAGCCAACAACGCCGCCCCCCTCCCCCCACTGTAATGAGTTATTGGTGCAAATATTGATTGTTGAGTCACACACACACACACACACACACCACACACACACACACACACACACACACACACACACACACACACACACACACACACACACACACCCACACACACACACACACACACACACACCTTAGCGTTGTATGGCATGCAATAACAGCTAGCAGTAATCAGTGGTAGTGGAACGTCAGTGAACAATACTACGAGTGATAATTAAAATTATTAGTTAAAGAAAGTGAGAGGAAAGCTGAAATCATAATATTTCAAAGCGCAAACCGTTGGGGGTCTTAGGCGCTGTTGCCACATTGGTAGCGGTAGGCCTGAAGAAGTGACGTCACGACAAGTTGTGTGCCATTATGCATATAGAGTGAAGTGTATATAATGTGAAGTGTATACTATCATCAGTGAAGAGTGAAATTGCGTGAGGAAGCGGGATGTATGAGAATATATGGTTATAATCATCACGGGTGAAGGATCTCCAAAATAGGGATTTAAGGCCTACGTACGACGACTTCGTCATCAGCAGCTGGCAACTGTCACCGCAAGTTTATTCGCCTATTTGTGGTTTGCATGTTGACGCCCTGGCTGGCCTTGCATACTGTTTGATACTGGTCACTCACTCCTGCAAGCTATTACCAGAATTAGAATAGAAATAGCATAGACATAGAGAATATAGTGTTGACGAGTGTGAGAAGGTAGGTGGGACAAGCTTTTAAGGGCAACATTGTAAGACGGTGCTAGGGTCAGGTCCCAGGAGGGTTGTGTCGGTCACAAGAATTTGGGGCCCAGTCATTACACCGCAAAGATTTCCTCACACACACACACAAAACCACACCCACACAAAACTCACACCTCGACCCCAGAAGAAAAACGGACGAAGGAAGCAATGAAAGAGAGAGTTAAAAAAAAAAAGGAAATGGGAAAATGAAAAAAGGGGAGCAGATAACCCCGGATCAAATGGAAGGGGCAAGCGCACACCCCCGAAACACCTGCAAAGGACCCAGCCACGACACCCCCAAAGGGAACTGAACAAACCCAAACCAACCCTCACACACCTTCCCCCTGTTTCCACCCCCCGCACCACAGTTTCAGTTTAGAACAGAAGTTGAAGGTTTTGGCACAAATGCGATGGATTAATGAATAACTGAGGGAAAGGCAAGAAAAAAACAATGAGAAGTCCCCAGACATCATAGCAGTTCAGAAACAAACTCAGGAGACAAAACAATCAATCTTCCCACCCGGTACCAGATCCCGAGGAAAGATAGAAGGGGCAGGGGGGGGAGGTGGGGTTGCTTGCTCGTAAAAAAAAAGTGGAAATTCAGAAAATGGGAAAAAAGATGGGGGGAGAAAGAGACTACATAGCAGGTACACTTTATCTGGGGAAAACAAAGTGGTCATTGCATGATGTTAATCCACCACAGAACTGCGGAGGCCAAGAAGGAATAGAAGAGAGCAACAGACAATGGTGGCACACCCCCCACCAAAAAGACCCCCCGGCGTCTTCAAATGGCACTGGGCAAGCACCTAAAACAGTTCCTGATCAGCCCCGGGTGTGGCTCACATTGGTTTTCGTGCAGCCCCGCAAAGCCTGGTTGATCAGGGGTGTCCCCAGGGGGGCCGGGCACGACCGGGGGCCCCGGGGGCGTTGCCCCCGAAACTCTTCCCGGTAAAATCAGGTAAACACTTTCTGAGGGGGCAAGAAGAGCTCACTCCCGCGAGCAAAGTTTTCTGGGTTTTGGGGGGTTTCAACACAGGGAGATTGACTGGGAAAAAAATGGACCACATGGGGGTCCCGGAAAAAGGAGAGCCAGGATGTTGGACGGGGTGCTGGAAAACCTCATGCACAAAGTTAAGGGCACTACCAGAGTGAGAGAGGATGAACCCGCAAAATTGGACCCTTTTGTTCACCTGGGGACTCAGACATGAGGACATCAAATATGGAGTCCCCCTAGGAGCTAGCGACCAGTGGTTCTGTGCTTTGAATACTAGTAGGGGCTGCAAGTGGAGAGAAAAACAGGAGTAGAATGGGAAAAGCCTGACTATAAAAGAGGGGACTACATAGGGTTGAAGAACTTCCTGCGGGAGGTCCAGTGGGACAGAGAACTGGCGGGGAAAGCCAGTAAATGAAATGATGGAATATGTAGCAACAAAATGCAAGGAGGCAGTGGAAAGGTTCATTCCCAAGGGCAACAGTAAAAAACGGGAAGACCAGAACAAGCCCCTGGTTTACCGACGGTGGTAAGGAGGCAAAACAAGTGCAATAGAGAATGGAAAAAGTACAGAAGGCAGAGAATACACGAAAATAGGGAGATCAGTCGCAGAGCCAGGAATGAGTATGACAGGTAAGGAGGGAGGCCCAGCGACAGTATGAAAATGACAAAACATCGAGAATCAAGATGACCCGAAACTGTTGTATAGCCACTTTCAGGAGGAAGACAACAGTCAAAGACCAGGTGATCAGTTTAAAGGACAGAAGGTGGAGAACTCACAAGAAATGATCAGGAGGTATGTGAGGAGTGAACAGGAGATTTAAAGGGAAAGTTTTTACAGTAGAGACAGGAAGGGCTGGGGAAGACAGCACAAGGGGAACATCAAGAGGGAATATACCAACAAGTGTTGGATGACATACGAACAACTGAGGAGGGGGTGAAGAAGCTCTTAAGTGACCTTGACCCCTCAAAGGCGATGGGACCGGACATCTCCCCATGGGTCCTTAGAAAAGGGAGCAGAGATGCTGTGTGTGCCTCTAACCACAATCTTCAACACATCCCTTGAAACTGGGCAACTACCTGAGAAATGGAAGACAGCTAATGTAGTCCCCATATTTAAGAAAGGAAACAGAAACGAGGCACTAAACTACAGACCTGTGTCTCTGACATGTATTGTGTGCAAAGTCATGGAGAAGATTATCAGGAGGAAAGTGGTCGAAACACTGGAAAGGAACAAGTTTATAAATGAAAACCAGCATGGGTTCAGGAAGGCAATTTGTATCACAAACCTCCTGGAGTTTTATGACAAGGTAACAGGGAAATAAGACACGGAGAGAGGTTGGTTAGATTGGTTTTCCTAGACTGCAGGAATGCCTTTGACACAGTTCCCCACAAGAGATTAGTGCAGAAGCTGGAGGATCAGGCACACGTAAAAGGAAGGGCACTGCAATGGATAAGGGAATACCCGACAGGGAGGCAGGCAACGAGTCATGGTACGTGAAGAGGTATCACAGTGGCGCCTGTTACGAGCGGGGTCCCAGGGGTCAGTTCTAGGACCAGTGCTATTTTTGATTATGTGAACGCATGATGGAAGGAATAGACTCTGAAGTGTCCCTGTTCGCAGATGACGTGAAGTTGAGAGAAAGAATTAAATCGGACGAGGATGAGGCAGGGCTGCAAAGAGACCTGGAGAGGCTGGACATGTGGTCCAGTAACTGGCCTTCTTCGAATTCAATCCAGCCAAATGCAAAGTCATGAAGATTGGGGAGGGCAAAGAAGACCGCAGACAGAGTATAGGCTAGGTGGACAATGACTACAGACCTCACTCAGGGAGAAAGACCTTGGGGTGACCATAACACCGAGCACATCACCGGAGGCACACATCAACCAAATAACCGCTGCAGCATACGGGCGCCTGGCAAACCTGAGAATAGCGTTCCGATACCTTAATAAGGAATCGTTCAAGACACTGTACACTGTGTATGTTAGGCCCATACTGGAGTATGCAGCACCAGTCTGGAACCCACACCTGGTCAAGCACGTCAAGAAGTGAGAGGAAAGTACAAAGGTTTGCAACAAGGCTAGTCCCAGAGCTCAAGGGAATGTCGTACGAGGAAAGGTTAAGGGAAATCGGACTGACGACACTGGAGGACAGAAGGGTCAGGGGAGACATGATAACGACATACAAGATACTGCGGGGAATAGACAAGGTGGACAGAGATAGGATGTTCCAGAGAGGGGGACACAGGGACAAGGGGTCACAACTGGAAGCTGAAGACTCAGACGAGTCACAGGGACGTTAGGAAGTATTTCTTCAGTCATAGAGTTGTCAGCAAGTGGAATAGCCTAGCAAGTGAAGTAGTGGAGGCAGGAACCATACATAGTTTTAAGAAGAGGTATGACAAAGCTCAGGAAGCAGAGAGAGAGAGGATCCAGTAGCGATCAGTGAAGAGGCGGGGCCAGGAGCTGAGTCTCGACCCCTGCAACCACAATTAGGTGAGTGCAATTAGGTGAGTACACACACACACACACACACACACACACACACACACACACACACACTGAGTCTCGACCCCTGCAACCACAATTAGGTGAGTACACACACACACACAGGAGCGGAACAAGATTATAAACGACAGCCAGCACGGATTAATGGAAGGCAAATCCTGTGTCACAAACCTACTAGTTTTACGACAAGGTAACTGAAGTAAGAAATGAGGGGGAGGGGTGGGTCGATTGCATTTTCTTGGACTGCAAGAAGGCCTTCGACACAGTTCCTCACAAGAGATTAGTACAGAAGCTAGAGGAACAGGCACGTATAACAGGAAGGGCACTGCAATGGATCAGAGAATACCTAACAGGGAGGCAACAGCGAGTCATGGTCCGTGATGAGGTATCACAGTGGGTGCCAGTGACGAGCGGGGACCCACAGGGGTCAGTCCTGGGACCAGTGCTGTTCTTGGTATACGTGAACGACATGACGGAAGGGATAGACTCAGAAGTGTCCCTGTTTGCAGATGACGTGAAGTTAATGAGGAGAATTAAATCAGACGCGGACCAGACAGGTTTACAAAGGGACCTGGACAGGCTGGATGTGTGGTCCAGAAACTGGCTCCTAGAATTTAACCCCGCCAAATGCAAAGTCATGAAGATCGGAGGAGGGCAAAGAAGACTGCAGACAGAGTATAGGCTAGGAGGCCAAAGTCTGCAAATCTCATTGAAGGAGAAAGACCTAGGAGTGAGTATAATACCGAGTACATCGCCAGAAGCACATATTAACCAGGTAACTGCTGCGGCATATGGACACTTGGCAAACCTGAGAATAGCGTTCCGGTACCTCAGTAAGGAATCGTTCAAGACTTTATACACTGTGTACGTCAGACCCATACTGGAGTACGCAGCACCAGTTTGGAACCCACACCTGGTCAAACACGTCAAGAAATTAGAGAAAGTGCAAAGGTTTGCAACAAGGCTAGTTCCAGAGCTAAGGGGAATGTCCTATGAAGAAAGGTTAAGGGAAATCGGTCTGACAACACTGGAGGACAGGCGGGTCAGGGGAGACATGATAACGACATCCAAAATACTGCGTGGAATAGACAAGGTGGACAGAGGCAGGATGTTCCAGAGATGGGACACAGAAACAAAGGGTCACAATTGGAAGCTGAAGACTCAGATGAGTCAAAGGGATGTTGGGAAGTATTTCTTCAGTCATAGAGTAGTTAGGAAGTGGAATAGTCTGGCAAGGGATGTAGTGGAGGCAGGAACTATACATAGTTTTAATAAAGACGAGGTATGATAAAGCTCATGGAGCAGGGAGAGAGAGGACCTAGTAGCGGTCGGTGAAGAGGCGGGGCCAGGAGCTGAGTCTCGACCCCTGCAACCACAATTAGGTGAGTACACACACACACACACACACACACACACACACACGAGTACAAGCACTCGCACATATATGAGTACACAAATACAGAGACACACATATGCAGCACACATACACAGACCCGGCCTTGGCTCCTTTTAAATATTATTTTATTAAAGATTCGCCGGTATTCTCCCGGCCCAGGCCTTTTCCAAGTGGTGGCCCGGCCTTGGCTCCCTCTTTAGGGAGTGTCTGAGACCTAAGTCTCCCATGGGAGGAGGCACAAGTACCTCCTCATCTTTGGGACCAACTGTCCCCAGGCCTAGCCACAAGCTAGGCCTCTCTGGTCTGCCATCCCCGCCCCAAGGGGGCAAATGGGAATGACAGTCTTATGAGCTAAAAGCTCGGGCTTAGGCACCTACCCTATCCTAGAAGAGTTAGGCATGGTGTCGATGCTTTTAAATATACATCTTATGCCATCCTACATATCCATCCAGAGGGACTTTTATTAAAATCCAGTTGTATATATCTTACCTTTTTGGGTTATCTTAGGTAATTTACACATATGCTGCTATGTATGATAATTTATGTTACTATATATGTGTACCTGAATAAAGTTACTGACTTATAATCCAGTTATATATTAACGTAACATCACAATATGGGTCCACCTAAACATAAGAGCAGTTCAGGTAAAATATTTCAAATTTTGTAATTATGACAGGTATTTATTCCTTTTCAATAGTATGAAATAATACATTGTATATATTTTGCTATTATTGTATAGTAAACTATAAATTATACCTTATTTTTGAAAAAGTGCTCTAAAACTTTTTAAAATCTTGAAATAATTACATAGTAATCTTTAATATTTAGAAAATTTATTCTTATTTTATTTATTAAGAAACCGTTGGTGTGTGGTAATAGGATTGCAAAAGAAGTTGCAGTTCGGTTGAGTGATTAGAATATTTTTTCATGGCTTTTTTAATAGGCCAGTAAACTTCAATATATAAAGAAATAGATTACTTACCCAACTACACGATCGATCCTTGCTACGGGTGAAACATTAGATACGTTTCCATAAACCTTTTTGCCTAGCGGGTAAGTACCTGGATGTTAGTAGATCAGTGTGGATCGTATTCTGAGGGACAAGAATAAAAGGATCCCAAAGAAAATAAGACAGTCCCCGGTGGCACTGCTGGGTGATCCTGGGCGGCTAACCATACATGTTACAAACCCCCTGAATGTTGTACTGCACAGTTTTGTGTAATATTGTCTTCATTGTAGTTTAGAAAATATCTCATCTACTGTATTGTAATGTAGTAGGTTCACCAGTCTTGTCCTGGCCCGGGTCTTTTCAGATGGTGGCCCGGCGTAGTACTCTCAGATTACTTACTATTTACCTCGTAAATGTAGATGACATCTTTATACAGTATTATAAATTACTTTTTAAAGTTTATCTTGTATTTGTAAAACCATGTATTATTCTAAGTTTAGTTAGAGAATGTGCTCCAGTTCCCTGAATTAATATAATGCTGTTTGTGGATTTACAACGTTGTCATTTCACATGCTAATCTGGCTGCACTTGACATTGTAAGTGACGCTCTTGCTAAATGTGAAATATTGGAGGAATCACCTCTAGTGCTGAGTGGGGACCCACAGCCTCTGAGAAAAGAGTAAAAAGTATACAATAAATGAGATGAAAATGCTATTTTTTTTAAACTATGTGGAAAGCTGAAAAATTGGTGAAATATTTGTTGAAATATAATATGCATCTAAGTTGTGTGAAGCTGTATAGCCCTTGTGGCTTAGCGCTTCTTTTTTATTATAATAATAATGTGTGAAATTGTGGCAACAGCAGACGGGTAGGCGTAAGACCGGTTAAGAAAACAGGAGGGCCATCATTATTTAAGGTAGACGACGTTTCGATCACATGTAGTGAACTCTAAATGGTACTCCAATTTTCTTGGGTCTTTTTAGTCCTATGCATATAAGTTATATGTAAAAAGACTATTTAGTGTATATATTGAAAGAATGTTATCATTTCTATTTAGTCTACATAAAATATAGCGGGTCTTAGTTATATGATGACCCGTCACCGGAGCTTTTGGTCATCTGACCAAGGCCTTCCACTGGCTTACCAATCTGCCTCTTTAAAAATTTATACATATTATATTCGTTTTTTTTTTTTTTTTTCTTTTTATTCGCCGGTATTCTCTCGGCCCGGGTCTTTTCCAAGTAGTGGTGACCCGGCCTTGACTCCCTATCTGGGGGTTTTATGAGTTGGCTACTTATTCTAATGAACATCTTTCTGTGAAACATACCACTTGTGGAATATTAAAATTACCTGGACGAACCTCATAAGATACATACCAGTAAATGGTAACAAAGATAATTATTCCTTAACAAAAGGTTACAGACATGTAGAAGTTTTAGGACATCCTAGGTCGCAAAAAAATGTCCCCCTTCGATACCTACTACTCTCATATTATTATTATTAAATATTAGCCGGTATTCTCCCGGCCCGGGCCTTTTCCAAGTGGTGGCCCGGCCTTGGCTCCCTCTTTAGGGAGTGTCTGAGACCTAAGTCTCCCATGGGAGGAGGCACAAGTACCTCCTCATCTTTGGGACCAACTGTCCCCAGGCCTAGCCACAAACTAGGCCTCTCTGGTCTGCCATCCCCACCCCAAGGGAGCAAATGGGAATGACAGTCTTATGAGCTAAAGGCTCGGGCTCAGGCACCTACCCTACCCTAGAAAGGTTAGGCATGGTGTCGATGTACTCTCATATCTCCACAAGTCACTCTGGATCTATATTAATTTCAAATGAAATACACATCACCAGGAATTATGGTAAAACATTAATATAAATATGTGTACTGTATATTAAATTGAGTTAATGAATATATATATTTATATATCAGGAGAATTTATATTAATACCACTCACCAATTTGTCTGGAGATTACTCGGTGTGGCACACACAAACCCCTGCCTAAAATATGAAGAAAATACTGGCCAGAAATTTTAACATAAATAAAGACATTACTTAACTGGGGTAATTTTATCCTTTTCCCATTTAATTTCGGAGTCCTGTCCAATTATTTGTTTTTCACATTATTCAGGGCTGCAAATCCAACAATTTCTGCCCCTATTTGAGAGGTTCAAACCACAATTTAACCTCCACAGCGACGAAATTTATCCACGTTCCCTAGCGTCTGTCTTGGCCCATTCCCAAAATAATGGCGTCTCCCCCCAAATGACGCTAACACTTGCTGGTTCCTTTTCTATTTACAAATTAATTCTTATTATTACAATATATTTCACTAATTTACATACAAAATACATTGTATTTTTGGAAAATATACAGTATTTTCCACACCACTCTTGATGTGTGTTATATCCTCGAGTGGAACCACAGTCGATGGCCTCCACTCCAAACCAACAGATACAGACACTAATGCCGGAAAAAAAATCCCCCCCCAGTACCAACAATACCACCAGTCCGATAACATTCTTCTTTGCAAATATACAGGGTCTAAAGCCAGCAACAAACAAAAAAATACCTTTCATCCGTGGACTGCTTGCAGAGGCAAAGGCAATGTTCGCGGCTTTCACTGAGACCCATGAAAAGGATCACTTGGACAACGAAATATGGATCCCAGGTTACAACCTATACAGATGTGACAGAGTGAACAGGCGGGGGAGGTTGGCCTGTACATTGCAGTCACTTGTTTGCACAGAACTGCTTATTGCCTCAAATGATGTAGTGGAAGTTTTAGCAGTAAAGGTGGAGAACCAAAACCTAGTCACTGTGGTAGTCTACAAGCCTCCGGATGCAGCATCCCAGCAATTCCAGGAACAGCTGTTAAAAATTGACCACTGTCTGGAAAATCTTCCAGCTCCTGCACCCAACATCTTGCTCCTGGGGGATTTCAACTTAAGGCACCTAAAATGGAGGAATATAGCAAATAATATTGTTGCAGTAATAACACCAGGAGGCAGCTCTGATGAAAACTCACACTCACATGAGCTGCTTTTAAATCTCTGCACAAAATTCAATTTAAACCAGCAAATAATAGAGCCTACTAGACTGGAGAATACACTAGACCTCATCTTCACTAACAATGATGATCTGATAAGAAATGTCACCATATCAAAAACAATATACTCAGATCACAACATAATTGAGGTTCAGACATGTATGCGTGGAGCCCCAGACCGACATAATGAGACTGGTCACGAGGGAGCATTCACCAAATTCAACTTCAATAAGAAAAACATAAAGTGGGACCAAGTAAACCAAGTCCTAACCGATATAAGCTGGGAAGATATACTAAGCAACACAGACCCCAACTTATGCCTAGAACAGATTAACTTAGTGGCACTCGATGTATGTACTAGGTTTATTCCTCTAAGAAAAAGGAGGTGTAGATGTAAAATAGAAAGAGACAGGCGCTCCCTTTACAGGCAACGGAAAAGAATAACAGAGCGGCTAAAAGAGGTCAATATATCTGAAATGCGTAGGGAGACACTGGTCAGAGAAATAGCAAGCATCGAACTTAAGCTAAAGGAATCTTATTGGAGTCAGGAATCGCGGAAAGAACTAAAAGCCATAAATGAAATCGAAAGAAACCCAAAGTATTTCTTCTCCTATGCCAAATCAAAGTCGAGAACAACGTCCAGTATTGGGCCCCTACTTAAACAAGATGGGTACTACACAGATGACAACAAGGAAATGAGTGAGCTACTCAAGTCCCAATATGACTCAGTTTTTAGCAAGCTGCTAACCAGACTGAGAGTCGGAGATCAAAATGAATTTTTTATGAGAGAGCCACAAAATTTGGTTAACACAAGCCTATCCGATGTTATCCTGACGCCAAATGACTTCGAACAGGCGATAAATGACATGCCCATGCACTCTGCCCCAGGGCCAGACTCGTGGAACTCCGTGTTCATCAAGAACTGCAAGAAGCCCCTATCACGAGCCTTTTCCATCCTATGGAGAGGGAGCATGGACACGGGGGTCGTCCAACAGTTACTAAAAACAACAGACATAGCCCCACTCCACAAAGGGGGCAGTAAATCAACAGCAAAGAACTACAGACCGATAGCACTAACATCCCATATCATAAAAATCTTTGAAAGGGTCCTAAGAAGCAAAATCACCACCCATCTAGAAACCCATCGTTACACAACCAGGGCAACATGGGTTTAGAACAGGTCGCTCCTGTCTGTCTCAACTATTGGATCACTACGACAAGGTCCAAAATGCACTAGAAGACAAAAAGAATGCAGATGTAATATATACAGACTTTGCAAAAGCCTTCGACAAGTGTGACCATGGCGTAATAGCGCACAAAATGCGTGCTAAAGGAATAACAGGAAAAGTCGGTCGATGGATCTATAATTTCCTCACTAACAGAACACAGAGAGTAGTCGTCAACAGAGTAAAGTCCGAGGCAGCTACGGTGAAAAGCTCTGTTCCACAAGGCACAGTACTCGCTCCCATCTTGTTCCTCATCCTCATATCCGACATAGACAAGGATGTCATCCACAGCACCGTGTCTTCCCTTGCAGATGACACCCGAATCTGCATGACAGTGTCTTCCATTGCAGACACTGCAAAGCTCCAGGCGGACATCAACCAAATCTTTCAGTGGGCTGCAGAAACAATATGAAGTTCAACGATGAGAAATTTCAATTCTCAGATATGGTAAACACGAGGAAATTAAATCTTCATCAGAGTACAAAACAAATTCTGGCCACAAAATAGAGCGAAACACCAACGTCAAAGACCTGGGAGTGATCATGTCGGAGGATCTTACCTTCAAGGACCATAACATTGTATCAATCGCATCTGCTAGAAAAATGACAGGATGGATAATGAGAACCTTCAAAACTAGGGAGGCCAAGCCCATGATGACACTCTTCAGGTCACTTGTTCTATCTAGGCTGGAATATTGCTGCACACTAACAGTACCTTTCAAGGCAGGTGAAATTGCTGACCTAGAAAATGTACAGAGAACCTTCACGGCACGCATAACGGAGATAAAACACCTCAATTACTCGGAGCGCTTGAGGTTTCTGAACCTGTATTCCCTGGAATGCAGGTGGGAGAGATACATGATTATATACACCTGAAAAATCCTAGAGGGAGTAGTACCGAACTTGCACACGAAAATCACTCACTACGAAAGCAAAAGACTTGGCAGACGATGCAACATCCCCCCAATGAAAAGCAGGGGTGTCACTAGCACGTTAAGAGACCATACAATAAGTGTCAGGGACCCGAGACTGTTCAACTGCCTCCCAGCATACATAAGGGGGATTACCAACAGACCCCTGGCAGTCTTCAAGCTGGCACTGGACAAGCACCTAAAGTCAGTTCCTGACCAGCCGGGCTGTGGCTCGTACGTTGGTTTGCGTGCAGCCAGCAGCAACAGCCTGGTTGATCCGGCTTGTCCCCGGGGCCCGGTCACAGACCCGGGGCCCGGGGGGCGTTGACCCCGGAACCCCCCTTCTCCAGG